>NW_027019384.1:4940352-5439689 GCF_013076305.1 Rhopilema esculentum
ATGAACTAGAAGAAACAGAATAAAGGGTTAATAGCGAATTAGAAAAATTAAAATCGAAACAGAGTTTCGTTTGAAAGGAAGGGAAATAAATTAAAAGATGTTGGAAGGAGAAGAAAGTTTTATAAATTAATTGAACTAGAAGAAACAGAATAGGGGGGAAATTGCCGAATTAGAAAAATTAAGATCGAAACAGAGTTTGGTTTGCATGGAAGGGAAATAAATTATTAGATGTTGAAGGGAGAGGAAAGTTTTATAAATTAATTGAACTAGAAGAAACAGAATAGGGGGGAAATTGCCGAATTAGAAAAATTAAGATCGAAACAGAGTTTGGTTTGCATGGAAGGGAAATAAATTATTAGATGTTGAAGGGAGAGGAAAGTTTTATAAATTAATTGAACTAGAAGAAACAGAATAGGGGGGAAATTGCCGAATTAGAAAAATTAAGATCGAAACAGAGTTTGGTTTGGAAGGAAGGAAAATAAATTATGAGAGGGTGAAGGGAGAGGAAAGTTTTTTAAATTAAATGAAGTAGAAGAAAGAGAAAATGGGGGAGAATACCGAATTAGAAAAATTAAGATCGAAACAGAGTTTGGTTTGCAAGGAAGGGAAATAAATTAAAAGATGTTGAAGGGAGAAAAATGGTTTGTAAACTAAATGAACTAGAAGAAAAAGAATAAGGGGTAAATAGCCGAATTTGAAAAATTAAGATTGAAACAGAGTTTGGTTTGGAAGGAAGGGAAATGAATTAATAGAGGGTGAAGGGAGAAGAAAGTTTTATAAATTAAATGAACTAGAAGAAACAGAATAAGGGGGAGATTGCCGAATTAGAAAAATTAAGATTGAAAAAGAGTTTGCTTTGAAAGGAAGGGAAATAAATTAATAGAGGGTAAAGGGAGAAGAAAGTTTTATAAGTTAAATAAACTAGAAGAAACAGAATAAGGGGGAGATTGCCAAATTAGAAAAATTAAAATCGAAAGAGAGGTTGGTTTGGAAGGAAGGGAAATAAATAAATAGAGGGTGAAGGGAGAAGAAAGATTTATAAACTGAATGAGCTAGAAGAAACAGAATAAGATGTTAATAGCCGAAATAGAAAAATCAAGATCGAAACAGAGTTTGGTTTGGAAGGAAGGGAAATAAATTAATAGATGTTGAAGGGAGAAGAAAGTTTTATAAATTAAATGAACTAGAAGAAAGAGAAAATGGGGGAGAATACCGAATTAGAAAAATTAAGATCGAAACAGAGTTTGGTTTTCAAGGAAGGGAAATAAATTAATAGATGTTGAAGGGACAAAAATGGTTTGTAAACTAAATGAACTAGAAGAAAAAGAATAAGGGGTAAATAGCCGAATTTGAAAAATTAAGATTGAAACAGAGTTTGGTTTGGAAGGAAGCGAAATCAATTAATAGAGGGTGAAGGGAGAAGAAAGTTTTATAAATTAAATGAACTAGAAGAAACAGAATAAGGGGTAGATTGCCGAATTAGAAAAAATTAACATCGAAACAGAGTTTCGTTTGGAAGGAAGGGAAATAAATAATAGAGGGTAAAGGGAGAAGAAAGTTTTATAAATTAAATGAACTAGAAGAGACAAAATAAGGGGGAGATTGCCGAATTAGAAAAATTAAGATCGAAAAAAAGTTTGGTTTCGAAGGAAGAGAAATAAATTAATATATGTTGAAGGGGGAAGAAAGTTTTATAAATTAAATGAACTAGAAGAAACAGAATAAGGAGGAGATTGCAAAATTAGAAAAATTAAGATCGAAAAAGAGTTTGGTTTAGAAGGAAGGGAAATAAATTAATAGTTGTTGAAGGGAGAAAAATGGTTTGAAAACTAAATGAACTAGAAGAAACAGAATAAGGGGGAGATAACCGAATTAGAAAAATTAAGATCGAAACAGAGTTTGGTTTGGAAGGAAGGGAAATAAATTAATAGAGGGTAAAGGGAGAAGAAAGTTTTATAAATTAAATGAACTAAAAGAGACAAAATAAGGGGGAGATTGCCGAATTAGAAAAATTAAGATCGAAAAAGAGTTTGGTTTCGAAGGAAGAGAAATAAATTAATATATGTTGAAGGGGGAAGAAAGTTTTATAAATTAAATGAACTAGAAGAAACAGAATGAGGGGGAGATTGCCGAATTAGAAAAATTAACATCGAAACAGAGCTTGGTTTGGAAGGAAGGGAAATAAATTAATAGATGTTGAAGGGAGAAGAAAGTTTTATAAATTAAATGAGCTAGAAGAAACAGAATAAGAGGTTAATAGCCGAAATAGAAAAATTAAGATGAAAACAGAGTTTGGTTTGGAAGGAAGGGAAATAAATTAATAGAGGGTGAAGGGAGAAGAAAGTTTTATAAACTAAATGAACTAGAAGAAACAGAATAAGGGGGAGATTGCCGAATTAGAAAAATTAAGATCGAAACAGAGTTTGCTTTGGAAGGAAGGGAAATAGATTAATAGATGTTGAAGGGAGAAGAAAGTATTATAAAATAAATGAACTAGAAGAAACAGAATAAGGGGGAGATTGCCGAATTAGAAAAATTAAGATCGAAACAGAGTTTGCTTTGGAAGGAAGGGAAATAGATTAATAGATGTTGAAGGGAGAAGAAAGTATTATAAAATAAATGAACTAGAAGAAACAGAATAAGGGGGAGATTGCCGAATTAGAAAAATTAAGATCGAAACAGAGTTTGCTTTGGAAGGAAGGGAAATAAATTAATAGATGTTGAAGGGAGAAGAAAGTTTTATAAATTAAATGAACTAGAAGAAACAGACTAAGGAGGAGATTGCCGAATTAGAAAAATTAAGATTGAAACAGAGTTTGCTTTGGAAGGAAGGGAAATAGATTAATAGATGTTGAAGGGAGAAGAAAGTATTATAAAATGAATGAACTAGAAGAAACAGACTAAGGGGGAGATTGCCGAATTAGAAAAATTAAGATCGAAACAGAGTTTGCTTTGGAAGGAAGCGAAATGAATTAATAGAGGGTGAAGGGAGAAGAAAGTTTTATAAATTAAATGAACTAGAAGAAACAGAATAAGGGGTAAATTGCCGAATTAGAAAAATTAACATCGAAACAGAGTTTGGTTTGGAAGGAAGGGAAATAAATTAATAGAGGGTAAAGGGAGAAGAAAGTTTTATAAATTAAATGAACTAGAAGAAACAGAATAAGGGGGAGATTGCCGAACTAGAAAATTTAAGATTGAAACAGAGTTTGCTTTGGAAGGAAGGGAAATAGATTAATAGATGTTGAAGGGAGAAGAAAGTATTATAAAATAAATGAACTAGAAGAAACAGACTAAGGGGGAGATTGCCGAATTAGAAAAATTAAGATCGAAACAGAGTTTGCTTTGGAAGGAAGGGAAATAAATTAATTTATGTTGAAGTGAGAAAAATGGTTTGAAAACTAAATGAACTAGAAGAAACAGAATGAGGGGGAGATTGCCGAATTAGAAAAATTAAGATCGAAAAAGAGTTTGGTTTGGAAGGAAGAGAAATAAATTAATAGAGGGTAAAGGGAGAAGAAAGTTTCATAAATTAAATGCACTAGAAGAAACAGAATAAGGAGGAGATTGCCGAATAACAAAAATTAAGATTGAAAAAGAGTTTGCTTTGGAAGGAAGGGAACTAAATTAATAGATGTTTAAGGGAGAAGAAAGTTTTATAAATTAAATGAACTAGAAGAAACAGAATAAGGGGGAGATTGCCGAATTAGAAGAATTAAAATCGAAACAGAGCTTGGTTTGGAAGGAAGGGAAATAAATTAATAGATGTTGAAGGGAGAAGAAAGTTTTATAAGTTAAATAAACTAGAAGAAACAGAATAAGAGGTAGATACATTGGTATCGTGCACCAGATCAAATTCTAGAGCAGATGAAAAGATTTCTGATGCTCTTTCAAGTGAGAGTGATACCAATTTCAGCCTCTTCGCTTCTTGCGACCCATAAACAAAAACTTGCGACATGGAATACAATCTTTGTGCAACCAGGTGAAGTGATGTCTTTCTTGCTAAAATCATTTTCCCTTTCACTTATATAAATATCCTTTAATAATAGACAGGTCTTGTGTTTTATCACTTTTGAGTAACTGCTTTTATTTCACCTTCGAATCCGTTAATAATATTCAAGATCTTCCTACATTTCTGGATGAACCTGAAAAAATCCAGGCAGTAACTTCCCTCCTAACGTGACATCTCTTGTCTTGTCACAAAAGAAAAAACCTTTTAAAGAAGAAAGAAGAGGAAGGAAATGAAGGATTAAATGTTGAGAAGGAAAAGGATGACGGCAAAGGAAAAAGGAAGTAGAAGGAAAGGGAGGTTGAGCTTGAGATGAAAGAGAGAAGAATAAAGAAAAGATAAAAGAGAAAATGAAGAAGTTCACAAAGAAAGGGAAAAGGAAAAAAAGAGAAAGAAACGGAAAAAAGAAATGAAGGAGACGTAGTAGAAGCAGAAAAAGAGAAGGTAGAAAAAAAAATTCGAGAGGGAATGGTAAATGGTGTTGAATGTGGAAGAGTAGAAAGGATATAGTTGAAGGGAAGGAAGCAAGGAAAGCAGAATGAAAATAGAGAATGGAGAAGTTGGAGGTTAAAGGAAAAAAGGAAAGAAAGAACAAAAAGGTGGAAGGAGAAGAAGAATGGTTTTTTCGCAAAGAGTTAATGATGAATTCCTGTCGCAACAACTGTCAAAAGAATTCATTACAAAGGTCACAATGAAAAATCTTAACTGTAAAATGCACTTTTATTCCGTTATTGCCTTTCTTAGTTAAGAATCATTTTCTATTCCCAAAATATTCTCAACGTCGTTATGGTCTAACGAGGAAAGGAGAAAACATACGCAAAGCCACAAACGAGGTTCGCCTTTCTTCTTCTTCTCCTTTATCTTCTTCTTCTGTCATATGCCCCTACCATTTAAAATAAAAACCTTATATACCTTTAATGATCTTTATAATTCATCAGAACTGAAATCTGATTATCGTAATTTTTTAAATCTTTTGTTTGTTTTTGCTCATAGACACTTTTTCATAAGGATGTTTTTAAGAATGTTTAGGATTAAAATCGCTGGTGTTTAAGAATGATTTAAGAAAAATGCAAGAATTAAATTGTTCTGTCTGTGAGTTTTTTGGAAAGCAAAACAAATGCAAGTTTCACGCTTTATGTTTTTAAACAGACGCATCGGGCCTTGTAGTCATTTACACTAAAATGCGACTCAGTTGCTTTCCAGGGACTGGCCGTGACCGTGATGAGCTCAGAATTGGAGAATTCTTGTTTTGTTTTTTTGTGATGACGTAATAAATGGACAAAGATTTTATTCTCTGATCTTCAGGGGAATTTACACCTTGTGCCGCTTAAGAATAATTTAAGAATAGTCTTCGGCTCAAAATCAAACCATTTTTAGATTATTGAAGCTCAGCAATATGTATTCTTAAAACAAAAGTATGTATTTTGTGGAAAAATAAAACAAAAGACAATGGCAAAAGTTACTAAAAGATGCGAAAACTGTACCTCTGGTCTCTAGCATTGCTTCCAGAATCTTCAAGTTATTGGGTCAAGTAGCCAAAAAGATAGATTTTCTTCAATTTGTCTTGCCAAGTTTGTTATATTTTCACTTGCAGACGCCATCTTGTTAAACTCATGGCAAATTACAAAGGATGCTGGGTAAAGGACCTCCTTCGTAGTTACGCATTTGACATTCAAAAACTTTATCCCAATTAATTTTTTCTAAAAAGGTACTTTGTTTTGGTTTATCACCACATATAATTTTTTCATGGATTGAATGTTACATTCTATTTTCCGACTGACAATCTGCTTTGCACTTAGTAGCATTCAGTTCGAAGAGATTGATTCATACTACAATATATACTGTATTTTCCCACCCCAAACAACAACCATCACTCTTGTATAAAGTCTGAAATCTTATCTATAAATTCACTTGCTGCGCTCTATCTGTGTCTAAGGTCTTTCTATATCCTACATTTTTTGAAAGGATGGGTAGTTTTAAATTAACTGCAAGTCACAACAATAAATATTAGTAATATGTTTATGGGACTTGGTCTTAGCTAGCAATATGAAGCGTAAATCACAATGTGCAGTTAGAATCAGTTTAGGCCGAATATTCTATAAACTACATGAGTAATGCAAGTGGTACCACGTGTCTAGACTTTATTAAGTTCACCATAAGCTTAAAAAGTAGTGCTTAACAGTCTTAACAGAACACAAAACCTGAACTTCAGCCAAGTACAAATGACAAAGCAGGAGCTGCGTAAAGCGACGTGATCAAGCTAACTCAAACGAGGAAGCTTTTTGAAATGATAGATCAAGAACTTAAGAACCAAGGAAGAAAAATCAAGTGTTGGCCTGATCTCAGGATATGCTGTAGGGAGCTAGGAGGCACAAAGTTTGGTATTTACACACGTGCCCGCGCAGATTCTGCTCTGTCAGTAGCATATACGTTGTAGATGATGCAGAAATGTGACGAAGAGACAACAATTTGAATTACGATGAAGCGTTCCATAAAATCAAGGGTTTCGATGTCCCCATGGCGAGCATTAAAACGACATAACAAAAGAAAAGATGTGATACAGCCTTGAATATAAAATAGTCTAAATTCCAGGCACACGTGAAAAAAGACGAAGGAATTATAAAATAAATGCAAATCAAAGGTACTTAAAACATAAAACTTGAAAGTTATTATCAAGGCTTCTTTCAACTTTTTTGAAAACTTTATTCCAATGTGATCTTGAAGTCAATACCAAACTGAAAACTTTATTCTTTATCGATACTGATCGTAATAATCAAAAGGGACACATGCTAAAGGCCTAGGGGTCATCCTAAAAGAAATGCTTCGTTATGTTACTTAACTCTTTTATGGCATCGCAAATCGAATCCAATAAAAAAACTGTCTTCAAAATATTTATACGTTTAGTGGAAACTGCAAAACATTGTCCTTCTTTGGAAAATACAAGGGGGGGGGGGTGAAAAAGGTTAAAAATTGCATTGGGACATCAAAATTGCTTTTCAAAATATTACAGAGAATACGTATTTCAACTAGTCCCATTTTCGAAAAATTCATCAAATGGTTTACATAAATCTTGTCTGTTAGATCCAATAGGATACTGCGGCAGTATTTGAGTCGACAAATACAGTTTTTGTTCAAGAATTTTTTTGTCTTCCAAAGGTTCTAGATATCTTTTGGCGAAGCATTGTTTTATCGTCAAATTGAATTCCACCAGCCAAAATGGCCTATACTACCTTATAACGCCCACCTGCCTGAGGCCTATAAGTCGATGACTCAAACTTAATGAGCTCTTCCTTTAGTAACCTCCTCACTTCTGCTCTTGCTATTTGAATTGCCCTTTCTGATAATGACTCGATGTACAAATGCAATCTTTTTTCACCCTCCTTTACCTTGCTCCCTGGGGGTACATACGAGCCCCTGACTGTAATTCCCGCTTCTGAAACTTCACATACCCTTGATATCGTCTCTTTGGATGTGATCCTCCATCTTGCTTGCTGTGGTAGATCATTAATATCAATTTCAGACTCATATTTCTCCAATTTCTCCGGCTCTGTCTGTCCCTCCTCTTCTTTTTCTGTTTCAGGGGCTTTATAATTCAACTTCGCATTTACTTTGTCAGCAAGCTGCTTAGCCAGTCCAATACCCTTAATCTGCTCTAGAGCCCCACCTTTGAGAATCTGGGTTGCGGCATGCTGTGTTTTATCTGCATTTTGACCCTGACTTATCTTTATGTTTATCTTTGCAGCAATACTCGAAGCTTTCTTCATCTTGTCTTGATCAATGACTGCTGGTTGCTGCCCTGCCAGGCCTGGTGCAAGCTGCGGAGGTGCTTTCTTAGGCTTTGAATCATGGAATGCCTTGTTTAAGTCATCTTCTATTTTATCCATTGCATTTTCAGCCGCTTCAGCCTCGTCATCCGAATCCTGTAGGCCTAAGGCCCATTTTTGCATTTTTTTCATTTCGTTGCTCTTTGCTTCTTCTTCTTCGTCAAACTTGAAGCCTTTTCCGCCGAATCCCTTGTTCTTTTCCCTTTTTACCTTTTTTCCTTCTGCTTTCATTTGCTCTTTATATTCTTGCCACAAAGTCTTGAGCGCCTCTGGCGGTGCTCCTTTAGATGTCTCAAGCGCTTTGATTATATCTTGGGCAAGCTTTCCTTCATCCGGTGTTATCAGAGTAAAGGCCACGCCTTTATTTCCTGCACGACCAGTGCGACCCACACGATGAACGTAATCCTCAAAATGATTTGGACAGTCATAGTTAACAACCAAATTGAGTTGCTTGACATCAAGGCCACGTGCGGCTACTGATGTCGCAACCATTATCTTGATGTTACCATTTTTAAAATCAGTAATCGTACTATCGCGATCAAACTGATCCATACCCCCGTGTAATGACAAACAAGGATATCCACGTTTTAGCAAATCCTTGAAGAGAACATCTGCAGAGTCCTGTTTCTCTACAAAAACAAGGATACTACCTTGATCTTGGTACATCCCTAGCAACTCAAGCAGCTTCAAAAACTTGTTATCCTCATCAATTACAACAACATGCTGAGAAATGTCAGAGCAGACAATACTGCGTCCACCCACTTCAATTTCAATCGGCGATTTCAAAAGTTTCCTTGCAAGGCCTTCAAGCTGACGGGGAAAAGTTGCAGAAAACAGAACCGTCTGTCTGTCGTCCCTAATGTTCGCAATAATCTTCATAACCTGTGGTTCAAAGCCCATATCAAACATGCGATCTGCTTCATCTAAAACTAGATACGTGCATCGTCTACAATTGGTTACACGCCCACTGTTTGCAGTTAGCATGTCAATCATTCTTCCGGGGGTACATACAATTATTTCAGCACCCCGCTTGAGCTCAGCTATTTGCTCGCTTATCCCACTTCCACCATAAATACACACGGCCTGAAGACCCAGTGGCTTGCAGAACCTTTTTGTCTCCTTGTGGATTTGTAATGCAAGCTCTCTAGTGGGTGTCATTATAATGGCAATTGGTCCATCATTCTCATCCAAAGGTGGCTGGTCTAATACATGTCTAAACATTGGAAGCAAAAATGCTAATGTTTTCCCACTTCCTGTTTTGGCAATACCAATGACATCACGACCTGACATAATCGAAGGTATACCTTGCGCTTGGACCGGGGTTGGCTTCTCGTAATTACATTTCTTGAGAACTTCTAGTATCTTATTGTTGACACCTGATTGAGCCCAAGTCTTAATCGGCTTTGGAATATCTCTTCCTACAACTCTAATGCTACCTAACTCAAGTCTGTATTTGTCTACCTCTTCGTCAGTCATTTTTGCAAGATCTGGAACCTCAACATAAAAATTTTTCCTAAATGGGCGATAATAAATCTTGGAGTGATCAGCAGCCAGAAGCTCTTTTTTCTTCTTTTGCTTCATAGCGGCAAATGCGTTGCCTTCAAGGATGTCCTCTTTCTCCCCTTCTTCTGATGAATATTCCATGAGATCTTGATTCTGTTCAATGACTTCTGGCTTCTTTTCACCCATATCACTTTCTGCTTTTTTGACAACAGTTGTCACAATTGTGGTTGTTTTCCCTTTCTCCTTTGCTGTTTGCCCGAATGCATTGAACTTCTTCACTTGCTTTTGAACCTCTTTCATGTATGCGTCCAAAGGATCAACTTCATCCTCTTCATCCTTCTCATCATTCTTTTTCACTGAATCATCCTCCTCGTCATCATCATCATCATCTTCTAGACTCCACTTTTTCCCTGCGACTTTCTCTTCCTGCGTTTCCTCGCCATCCTTATGCTGTCTTGCCAATCTCCATGCTTCTACTCTTTCCTTTCTTCTTCTCATTGCATCTTCAATGTTATCTAAAGCAACAGCTCCTTCCGACTTATCTTTTCCACTTTTGCTCTCAGAAGTCTCTTTGTCATCATGCCGATCATGCTTTCTGCTGCGATGTCTTTCATCCTTTCCGGGCGCTTTTCTCTCTTTGTCCTGGTCCCTGTCTCTATCTCTATTTCTCTCTCTATCTCGATCTCGATCCCTACCTTTGTCTTCCCGTTGATCTCTACTTCTCACTTTTTCCTTGGTTTCTCTTTCTTCTTCCTTGTGGCCTCTTTCCCTATCTCGTTCCTTACCCCGTTCTCTATCTCGCTCTTTTTCCCTTTCTTTATCTTTAATCCTTTCTCTTTCCCTATCTTTATCCCTCTCCTTCTGTTTATCTATCTCTTTGTATTCCCCAGTTTTTTCTCGCTTATCTCTATCCTTACTTTTCGTCTCTTTCTCTTTTGTAGCCTTCTTTTCTTTGCTCTCTGTCTTTTCTTCTTTTGGTTCTCTATGAATAACTTTTTCTTCCTTATCACTAGATGTGTCTACGTCTTGATCTTTATGTCTTTCTTTGTGATGCTCTTCACCTTTTTCTTTATCTTTACGATGCTCTCCGTTCTTCTCTCTGTCTCTATTTCCGGTGCCTTTTGCAGCTCCATCTTCTTTTCCTTTGTCTTTATGCTTGACCTTTTCCTTTATTTGCCTGTCATCTTCCTCCCCACTTTCACTATCATACTTCTTCTTCGACTTTTCTTCTTTCCTTTCTTTGTATTTTTCTTTAACCTTTCCTCCTGTTGATTTAATTTTTATCGGAGACTTGCTTCTGCTTCGACTTTCGCGATGCTTTTTCTTCTTTTTCTTTATAGGGCTTTCCTCTTCACTGTCATACTTACTTGCCTTCTTCTTTTTACTTGATTTTCTTTCTGGTGAAGATGACAAACTCGAGCTTGATCTCCTTCGTTTTTTCCTTTTTTCAGGGCTTGGACTTTCTCTTAACTTCTTTTTAGACTTGGATTTTGATTTTTTCTTTTCTGGCGAGACACTAAAAACAAAACAAAAGATTATAGCTGACAAGAATTACATAAAATAATCAATTTACAGGAAAAATGACGCATCATTGACATAAATACACAATATTTAGAGATATAGTTGATACAAAAAACGAAAAATGATTTCAAGATTGTCATTACAACTTCTAATGATAACTGTTGCTTTGTTTTTGCTTTATATTTCAAAATGTCACAAAAATACGGAGGTAGTTGTAGTTTAGCAAGATATTTATTTCTCGTTTGATTGGTAGCTGAATTTTTTAGTACCAATTGCTAATATAGCAGAATAAAGACCACTAACATTTAGTACCCTGAAGAGTGTCAGACAGTTAATGGTAATAGTTTTACAAAAACGATTCATAATTTGTACCACCGAAAGTCAGGAGAAATCTCATAATGATAACAAACTTGGAAATTTTGTATCAATAATACCTATCTCTTCTAACAAAATAAGAATTTACCAGCCAACTGCAATATTGTTGTCCATTCAAGGTCAAGGAATGCATACCCTGGTTTTTGGGGATGATAACCTATCATCAGCACAACATCATAAAAAATTCCACAAGAAAAAGAGACCCCAGAAATTGACCTTTTTCACAGCATGGAAGAATTGTCATTCTAGTTCTAACTAAAGCATTAAACCTACCACACACAAAGATTTCCAAAAAACCCCCATTTGTTGAATCAGTAAATACAAATTATGTAAATGCAGTAGCTAATTTGATTAAACGTCACTGGTTAAAACTTTCATTGCAGCACTAGGCACAACTGCCAATTCTATGAATTGTCTTGGATTATTTGTACCACTGATATTTAAATTCAGCTCTGCTCCTAGATCTAGATAGATTTCTGCTAACCTCAGAACATCACTTAAACTCAGCGAAGCAAAATATTTTCAATAAACATCTCAAAGTGAGTAGTTTGAACGTCAGTTATTTATATCATTACGGCAAATAGATACTTAATATGTTATTATAAAATGATTGAGCTACACTCAATCAAGCTTACACTCAATCAAGATAAATTTAAAAGTGGTGTGTAGATGGATTCCACACAAAGCCTCCATCTTAACTTTAGGCTTCATATATAATCTTCTATATTCTACACTAGCTTCATGTCTACTTGTCACATTACAAACCCTAAATATAGAGTTGAAACTCTTGATTAGTGCTAAGTGTTAATACCATGAATAAAAAAGTCCTACTTCGGTTAGATGACCAAATAAGAGCATAATCGTTATATCTGATGCCAAGTCCACAGCATATGGCAAAAGCATGCCAAAGGCTATAATAACACATTCGAGGAATATTTGAAATTTTACATTGAATGGTAATGGTAACATGGTATTATTAAGACTGTGTTGCTGCTTGCCTGGGCTTATTAGTATGCTTCCCTTAGTAGCAGCATTACCCCTTGTTTTCATTAAAAAGTGATGTTGCAAGTTGCATCTTGCCCTGATTGAGTATAGCTGGAAACAAACTATTATACATGTCATTTATCTATTACATTTATTAAACTTTTACATTTTCCTATTACATATAGCTTATTACAAAAAGGCACCGCCAAAGATACAATTTCCAGACTAGAGCTAAACATCTTAGAAGATGAGAAAAGGCATCTGAACATGCTATGATACTGCTTGGCTTTCTTATTATCGTTGTAGAGTTTGAAATCACTCTGACTGGGTATAAACATTTATGCTATTAAAAGGGTAAAAAAAATGCTTTTCATGCACATCATAACATCTAGTCCATAAGATAATCCCACGTAAAGTATGATGACAAACTATAATTCTAGGTATCCTTTCAAAAAGGAATATGTCAATCAGTCATTCAACTGGGAGCCTAACACCAAGGACATTCATTAAACCAAGGACAAACTTAGTCACTTTTATACACCACTTTAGTAAAACAAATATGAGAACTTAAAAACATTTATATCTTATTTTCTCATTCTCAGTAAGAAAGATGAGTACTTTGATATTTTGTTTCCATGCAGTTTCTAGCAACATTCAAACAGGGTGTCGCTAACTTGGTATTATGGAAAAAGCTTAACCCATTGGTGATTAGTAGAAAGAAAGTTGTACATATGTCAATTGGGGCTTGCAGATTGATTCCTGTTATTATTCTTGTACAGAAATTCTTCATACATTTACCTTGCCTTACCGCCTCTTTAGAATTTCCTCCTACATTCTGATCTTTATATAGTCAAAATCTATACATAAATCATTGTATTTTGTAATTCATTGATGGTTTAATCATCCCCATTTAAAGCTATCAACAAGAGAGCTACATTATTACATCAACTTGTGTATCCATTATGGAAAAGGAATCTAGTCTATAAGATCTTGTTTGTTATTTACTAGCCTCTCAATTTTTATACATTGGGTGGACATTAGAGTTTTGAGGGTCTTTGCAACATAATACAAGTGGAGTTGTTTAAAAACACTTGAAAAACCAGGCCTGGCCATTTGAATACAGCCAAAGCTCTTGTTTCCTTCAAAGCTCTCCTCAAATAGTGGAGGGGAGCTACAAATTTCTCTCCTAAATGCTCTAAAAAGCAAATAGCTCTCCTTGATATCAATTTTTCTTTGTTTTTATCCTTTTTATCTACAGCTAGCTCACCTGGAAATTACTAGGAGAGCTGTTTACTGCTCCCCTGCTAAAACTCTTATGGCCAGGCCTCATAAATCTAAAATATTGTCATCCTTTGGAGATATAAATGCATACCATTGAAAAAGTATGAGGGAGATATTGCATCTTATACGTATCATAAAGCAAAAATTAGGCTCCTGATTCTTGACTTCTATCAATTCATTGATATTGAGTAATATGCAATCACTAGCACAGGCTGCTCCTTATTCTATAAAAAAACCATCATGGGCAATGTTTTTCACATGGATGCAGCTGTAAGCAGACAAGGTACCATAGAAAAATTTTCTTTGAATTACAAGAAATACAGACAGGTTTGACAATTTTTTCAGTACATTGACTTAATTTTTTCATGATATTTTGGCACAAAGCATTCATTAAACTTTGTAATAGAGAATATTTATGATTGGTAAAATAAATCTTAAAAAATTTTCTAACTAGGCCGCTTACATGTGCATTGCACATTTCCTTCACAAAATTATTGCACCACCAGCAGGCCTTTTCGTAAGAAATAACCCACGCGAGTGGCCAATCGCTCGCATGATTTTTCTTGCTCAAGTGATCGCTCTGATAGTGATAGCAATGATCTTATAAGGTATCCTTTTGTTTGAGGTAACATCAAATGAAAATAAACTGTTATGATGACTTTTATTGCACTCCAAGAAAGAACAAATACCCAATAAAAATGTGCTTTGTTTATAAACTTAATGTATATCATGAAGGTCATATAGATGTCATTGCCTGATGATCGCAAAATGTTGTTAAAAATTTGCCGTAAATTCTGCGCACAATATTTGTTTATCTGGTCATGTTCCTCGCAAATATTCCACCATTAAAACTTCTGACTTCTGATAACAAGAAAAAACAAAAAATTCAAGGTCTCTTCGAAAGCCTTTGCTTCAAAGTTCACACATGTTTTCGCTGGAAATTTTTGTTATCCACAAATTTCAAAATTAATGTTCTGGCGTTCCCTGCCCAGAAAAAATATTTTACAGTCTGGCTGTACAGAAAATGTCCTAAGTGCTATTGTAGTTCAAATACTAATGCATTGTTTCGTTGAGATGTGGTTTAGTCAGCTTACTTATATTTCCTGTGTTTTAATATACCGGCTTTGTATTGTCTATGTCACTTGCTTGGATCACAAAAGATAACTAGAAATGTCTTGATTGATGAGATATTAATTCCTCACAAATTACCGTTTTGCTTGAGTGATCGTGAGTGATTGCTCGCGTCAATGAAAAGGCCTGACCAGTAACAAATGGTAGCACTGCTGGAAAACTTCTTTAGCAGGCTTTTTCGTTTCACACAGGCAATCAACCTTGCCCTTGCCATGGCCCTCAAAACAAAATGATTGATTTGGCTATTGACAGCCCTTACAAAAACATATATCACCCCCAAGGGAAAAGAAAGTTAGAGACATTATTGTTGTTGTCACTGTTATATAATATAACACCTCCCCAATAGAAACAAACAATTATTGGAAACTTTGGCACATAAAGAGGCGTTGTCAAGGGCTTCCCTTGCGACCTTTTAGCTGAATGTTTTTAGAATGCAAGTGGCCATGGCAAGGGCATAAATGGGAACCAGAGTGGAGCTATTGAAAAACAGAGTCATTTGAGAATGCATTGTTTCACTGGGAACAACATGAGTTCGAACAAAGACAAAAGATATGAAAACAGATAAAACTGTATTAATGGGAATCGGGCCTTAATTTGTTTATAATCCTGCCTACCCCAAAAATGCTATCAATATAACTCACAAAAAAATTAAAAAACTACTTTTAAAAAAATTAACAAGAAGCTAAAAGAAACAAGTAACAAAAAAGGTATAGTCAATCAAAACCTGGTGCTGCGTGAGTGCGAAAAAAGAGTGCGATTTTTGGGCGAGTGTGGAGCAGTCAGAGAGGACAAAGGACGCCTGTGAAGGGGGCAGGAGGGACAGTAGCCAGCCCTTTACTTTGTGAAATTGAGCATTTTTCTGTGTTTCACTACTGTTATGCATTTTTTCTTGGTGCTTTGCCCCTGTTGTTCTCTCTGAGTACAGGCTTCTCTGGAGAGGATGAGGGAGAGAATTGTTCAACCAATTCAAAATCTGATTGCCATTCATACTCTGAAAAAGGGAACTTCTAGATAGTGGTTTTAATTTATTTGAAGCTTTACCTTAGCTGGTTAAACTTAGCATATTTTCTCTTAGTCTGTTCCTAAAAGTCAGGAAATTCCTGAATGAAAGATCTAGTTGCTAATGAGCAAAACTTCTTCGTTGTTGATGTCCTGCATAGATCATTACATCAAATGATGAAAAGCCTGTTTTTATGGGGACCAAAAGTATAGCAAGTTACAAAAAAGACGATGAAATTTTTTTAGCTGGACAATGATGGAAAATTTATTGAGATAATTATCAACATTCTAGACCTACAGCGAATTTCACCTAACATCATAAATGCCAATGCTGGGCAACCAAACATGATGTTCCTGCAATCTGACATCTCAAACAGCATCCTGGGTAAACGTTTGAAGAAATGGTAGATCATTCTTGACTAGTTTCAGAATATCAAAAAGGCATAGGATCTGTCTGCAAAAAGTGATGAAATTGTGCCTCCTGGAGACAAGCATTGCATGGAAACACAGCCCCAAACAACTAGGAAGTGGTCAGATGATTTAAAAAGACATGGTGATATATAAACTAGCTGGTCGGTATAAACAGTATGTAGTAGAATTTAAAAAATCCTGAAATATCAATAAAGAGAAGGGTAAAAAGACCATTGAGTTGAGAACCCATGTCTAGTGCCAGTCTGCATTTGAGACCCATGTACAGGATTAGTGGCGAGCATGATCCAAGTGTGGAATCTATAGCTTACCCTGGAGATATCCTGCGTAGACTAATGGTTTACCATTTTTTTCTATTGTTTATTGGTGTATATTTGGCATGAGCTTCACATGGATTCCACCCTGGGCATGATCTTTAGTAAAACTTGCCAGCTGTTTTAAGCTAGTTTTATCTTTAGCTTCAACAGTTTGATCTGTTGATGAATATTAAATTTTGGGTACTAGTTTTATTAGCAGCCTTTTCCTGCTTAATTTTGTTAGAATCTGTGACAAGCTAAAATCCCAAAATTCATACAGGATATAGCAGATTTAAATTAAATTTTATAATTTTCTTAATAACTGGAATTGAATTAAGCTGGATACCTGGATAGAGTTGCAGGGTTATAAAGTGGCTACTTTAATGGTGTTCTGTTCTATTCCTAATAAAACTGCAGACTTCCAGAGAATTATAAAGATATTTTAATGATATAATTGCAGTCTTGCTTCTCGAACTCCTAAGGATAAACGATTCACCAGTCTTGTTCTGTCGAAGGTAATCTGTTAGTAAAATGGGAACAATACAGCACTATTACACAGTGACAAAAAAGGAATCATTGATCAGTGGTATCTTCTAGCACTTTTTATCGATAATCTATTATTTCTTGCAATCTGCTGAGCATTACACCGATACTCGGTCCTGCTCAGTATCGATGTAGAAGTAGAGGTAAAAGTTAAAAGACCCGTTTGTTCTGACGGAGAAAAGATCAGCTATAAAGCTTACCGCTTAAAATCGTCCTCTGAGCCACTGCTGATTTCTTCACTGGAGTACGTCCTTTTCTTGTATCGACGACTCTTTTTTAATTTCTTTTTATCAGTCTCAGAGCTTGAGCTTCGTTCTCTCCGTCTACTTCTAGTATCACCCCCCATTTCAAAATTTTACAACATACTACAAACGATGGTACTTTTGGGTTTCTTAGGCCCATCAATGGTTTGGTGAACGTGCAGGTTATGCGCTTGCGCGCAGACAGCCTCTCTTTGTTCATTCAGGACAAGATGATAAAGATTATGATTGTTATTATTACTGTTTGCATAAATTGCAGTTTTCTTCCTTTTTATTCTTTTAAATTTTGTTTTATTATTAATTCAATGTAACTCTATCATTAATGGGACAACGTTATCGGCGACCGTGTAAACTTCAAAATTTTAATGAAAATATAGTCTTTAAAATATCAAAATACAAAAGTGAATACCCTAGAGCTAGGCAAAGAAGGGCAAATTGCTTTCATAAAACTTAGAGAAATTATATTGTTCTTTGCTGCAATGATACAAATTTGCTTGCATATTCTAAAATCCACAAAACAAGGTGTTTTGGTACAGAAAATTTTCGTATAGTGATTTTAAAGAGGTAATCATCAATTTGAATCCTAAATATTTTATTAAATTAATAATATTTAATAATTTTATTAATATCAATTTTAGTGCAACCTATACCGAGTGGCGGAAACTTAACTATCATCAAGCTTGCAATATAATCATGAAACTTTTGATTATTATATCATAACAGAAATTGACAACAATCTAACATCAAAATCAAGATGGGAACTTCTGCTTGAAGTTTCTGTAAAAACTTCCACCTTTACATGTTTATCTTTGAAAGTTTCAACTTGTTTATCTATCAGGGCCGTAAATCCCGGGGGGACGGGGGGGACTGGACCCCCCCAAAAAAATCTGGAGCAAAACGATTTTTTTGGAGAAATTACCATCATTTTCCTTGAAAGAAAGAAATCCCTGGTAGCCGGGTTAGAACCAAACTACGTTTTTCTGTGTTTTTGCAACAAACCTCAGCCACTAAGGTTATTTTTGTAAGCAGAGTGGTTTTTAGAATTTTTACAAGATAGAAACTTACCGTTTTCTACTGTTTTTTCCCGTTTTCTACCGTTTTCTACCGTTTTATTTTTGAAAACAAAGTATGAAATAAAAAGAGAGCAATCTGTCATTTTATTTGACCTATTTACTAACTTATTTACGTACATTTCTATTATTTGTCTATTATTTGCTTTTATTTAGTGAATCACTTTTTGTATCATTAAAATGTATTCATTTTTTATGTGTAAAGATGGCCTACTGAAAGCGCTCAAAATAAGAAGACGCACATTTCTGTTCAGAAAGTAAATTTCTACCAATCAATACAACAGCGTCCCATATTTCCTCAAAGTCTGTCACTAAGGTTTAAGCTCGACTCTTCCCCTCCACAATTTCACCCAATAAACAATAATCTGTGTTCTTCTGAGAAACGCCGAACTTTTTATCCTGAGCGATTCTAGTATTTTATTAAATTTAGTCTGGGGGATGTTTTTTTAGCCTTTCTAGAAGGTAAAATTTCAAAAATTTTCTTCTTGTCGGACCCAACCATGGTGGGTCCTCCTGCGACAGTAAACTTAATTCTTAGCACCCAAGGCTCAATTTCTTGGGGCCGTCTCTGAAAAATGTTATCCATCCAATTATCAACACAAGTCAATGTACTAAGGAATATCTATAAATACCTTCTATAGAGCAGAAAGTCTTGAGAAGTCCAAAAATATTGACTTTTGTTTTTAAAGTAATTTGCCCCTAAACTGTTTCCATAACACACCCTTGTGGTGCCATGTCCACTGCATACTTTATATTCATTTGCTCTGCTGACCCCCCCAATTCACATGACAGATTTACGGCCCTGTTATCTATTAATATACTATTATTCCCAAACATTAAATGAATTAATCTTTTCATTATGCTTGTTACTGTATGGATTATTAAACAGACCGCAGGCACCGTGGAGCGTTGTAAAAAGTGGGGGCTCTAGAAAAAGTGGAGGGGCTAAAACCGTATAAAAAGAGGTTTACTGGTAGTTTATTTCTTGATGCCTGGCATTTTTGCAAAATGTGAGGGGTGCCTGATTGACCGACCATCCTGACATTACAATTGGATGTTGCTCCTGGGTTGTTACGCTTCTTATTGGGTTGTTCTGCTATCCGCTTGTTACTACTTGTTACTGGTGTTGTAATATAAGTTTAGAATAAATATCGTTGCTTTTTTGTTCTTAATATTATTATGCTGTCCGTAGTCGATATTGGTTTTTAAGCACGCTTAGCTGCATCTTGTTGTCTTAAAGTAATTGATTGATGGATTTATTGTTTAGCTCAGTTGGAGTTGGGAGGGGCGCGCTGAGGGTTTTTAGAGAGAGGAATTGCGATCGAGGAGTTGGAGTTGTCAAGGACGTTTTCAAGTCGTTTTAAAGTTGTCAAGATCGTTCGTTGTCAAGAATGGAATTAATCATAATAATTACTTGTAAATAGTATATATATATATATATCGTGTTTATTTCATTGTGGGTTTTGCTACCATACACCGACCAGCCTTAAAAAGCACAACACTGGGTTGTGGTTGTTCCGCTTGTTCCTGGTTTTAGAAACGGCGGATTATATGTGGTTTGCGAAATGTGCCTCGGGAGACTCTAGGTTTTGCTTGCTTTCTATGGTCTCACCGTTTCTTGTTAAATTTTTCTCTCCTTCTCTCTTTTCGTTAAGCAGAGGTATTCTAATGATAGAAATGGTTACAATGACTTTCTTCGTGGGAAACTTTTTCGTCATTGCTTACAAATTAACACTAAAACACTTAAAATCATTATGAAAAGTTTCTCATCAAAACTTTTGTTATTAAATGTTTGTCCAGGAAAAATATTTATGGGCATGTTGCTTATGCAATTCAAAAAGTTCAAAAATTCAAAAAACCAAAATCTCTAGGTTTGAAAATTTTAGGTTAACAGGTATCTCTCATTAGCAGGGCAAAAAGAAAAATACAAAGGGAAAAAGATCAGACAAAGGGAAAATTATAAACACCGAAAAAATATTTCACTGGGAGAAAGAGCAAAGTTACAGTTGGTCATTAATTAGGCTAAGATAAGAAGCTTTTGTGGACTCTCCTTGTAGCAATGGAGGCAGGCCCGTAGACACTGGGGGGCAATACCCCTCAATAATTTGCAAAAATTATGTTTGAAGATCTTATGAGCACAGCGTGATCTGACAGTATTTCGTAATACAGTTATAGAAAAAGCTATATTTCTATCCATACCCCCCAAATCCAGTTTAGCTGTCTACAGGCCTGACCGGAGAAGATGGAGGGTATGATATTTTGGGCAGGCCCTGTGATAGGCAAATTCATGTGCCCTTGTTGCTCTTTTTTTAGTTAAACTTATTTCTTTTATTAAACAGCCTTTTATCAATTAAACAGCCTGAAGGTGATTTCAAGAGTGAGTGAGATTGAAAATTCTTTATCAGCCAAATGCTTTTGGTTTTGCGGCTAAAGTACCAAGTAGCAAAACAATTATAGAAATCAGAACAGTAATACAAATAGAAATAAACACAACAACAATTTGGTCTAAATATATATCACACTACCAAGTACAAAACGTGTCTATAATTTAGGTATGAAACTACAGAAGAAAAATAAGCCACAATACTAAAATTCCATGCACTTAATTTATCAAAGCTTACAGCAAACCTGCCTACCTACCAATGCAAACATTTTGGTTTCAGGTGAGGTTGTTTTTATTCAACAATTGCTTTCAAAGAGCAGAAATTCAACCAAGAATATTTTGAAAAATTTTACCTTCTTAGCTACATTTAATTTCCTAAAAACTGGCTTTTCTATGCAAAACATTCTCCATTGATGCCTACCAGGGGTTTGTGTTCCCAGGCTCCCTAATCAACCTTGTTCCAAATAACTTTTTTCAATGTTTGGCCCTATTACCCCTGGCAGGCCCTCTCCAATGTTAGAGTATTTGTACAATTTACAGAAATTATTTACAACAATAGAGCTGAAAAAGGAAAATTTAGAGGCCAGGCTTGATGCGGATGTGGTCTGTAATTGCTTACTTGCACAATCTTCTGTAGCAAGGTATTTGGAAAAAACAGGAAGAAATGATTGATGCTATAATTTCTAGACTGGTAACATAATTTGCCTTTTTATATATTCCAATTTCACTGATAAACATATAAATAACACAAAAGGTAAGGAGCCATTTCTAGTCAGTGCCAAGTTCTCTACACATTTCAAGATCCATACCAGCACGCAGTTCTGATAATGGAACCATCACTTTTCCAACTATTGTTTCCTGCATTCCACTTGAATCCATGACTAGGAAACACAATGTGTATTGCCGCAATTTGTGATGCAGAACATCTGGAATCTTGAATGACTGCTCAAAAATGGGATGTCGGGTATGCATAACAGATTCTGTCCGTTGCCAATAAAAGTCTTCAGGGAGAATACAGAAGTTAACATATACTTCAAAGTTTTCTTCTCTCACCTGGCTAACAGGAAGGTCAATAGCTTGTCTTATAACAACAACAAGCTGTGAAGCATCAGAGTCATAAAATAAAGACAAAATCAAAGCACCATTTGGGAACTTTCCCTCCACATCATTAACATCTCCTTTCTGATCATAGCTGACAACATAATCTGTTACCTCGAATTCATTATTAGCTTCCACTTCTTGAGATTCTGCATTCAACAATGAGCTGTGCAAGTATACTTCCTTGCTTGGTAAAAAGTTACGATTAGGCTCCAGATCAATGGGCTCAATAGGCTCACTTCGAAGACTGCTAGCTCTGCTGCTCGGTCGACTTGGCAGCTTGTAGCTACCATTTAGCAGACTCCCAGATCTGAAATAGGGTTCCCTTAGCTTTGGCACTAGTTTGCTGCTATACCTGTCATCTAAACTCCCTGCTCGGTTTATTGCTGGCTCACTTCGACTGCTGTTTGAATAATCCACTGCCCTGGTGTGTTCTGCATAATAATGCCTTCCACTTACTGAAACTGGCAAGTGGTAAGGAGGGCTGGCAGCTTTTGCTATTGATGCTTGAACAGCTTTTGGTACTGTGTATGGAATATATGATGGGGTCATGTGTCCATAGGATGCATGGTCTTGCATGAGGAATTGATGCTCTATTGGCAGATGCCTGCCCCGCTTTCTCAGTCGAACAATAACACAGGATATCAAGCATGTCAGCAATGCAACCATAAGCAAAATGCTTAATGTTGTTAAAAGCACAAAAAGCCAATCTGGAAAGAAATTATAACATTTATTGTATTGTGTCAATCATCTTTATGATTCTGTTGCTTAAATTCAACTGAGGAAACCAGGTCTGTTGGAAAAATTGAAATCAGTGAGATTGTCATTTGGGGAGGGTAAGGTACAGGTGGCAACTTGCATTAACCTGTCAGAAAATCATTGCGTTTTGCCAGAGGAACCACAAATCACATCTCAAGCAAATTCCTTGAGCTACTTAAAAAGTTCTGTTTTTCTTGAGATCATAGACATTTTCTTTGACAGAGACCACACCCTACTTGCCCAAATAGAAAGGGGGTTCGTTCGCAGAAAAAGTCCCTGGGAATTTCCGAGGGGCAATTCACTCTTTCGATTATACCTAAAACAAAAGGATTTCCAGGGATTTTAAGATAAAACAATAGGATTTTCACGAAAAGTTTACGAGATTTTCTTGGAGTGATTTGCCCCTCGGGAATTTCATCGTGTAAAAAGATGAAGGATCTTTTGACTGCAAGATAAAAACATGATATGGGTTGAAGCATTTCATGGTCTGCAAAAACTAAAGAATATAGGTACGGTATTTCATAAAGTTTGATCGAGTAAAGGTAATTAATTCAACATCACAAGAAAACAATTTAATTCAAACATTCCGAAACATCCGACAGGTCCTTATTGATATTAAAAAGGATAAAAATAATTGTACAACCAGAGAGATCTATATTTGTTCACAGAATGGAGACTTGATGAATTCACTGCATTCTCGTTCAGTGCACTTCGCTTCGCTAGTAGATCGTTATCATAAACTTGTTATCCAATATGCGTAGTTTCCCGTCTAAACTCGCTACAGTTGACTGCTCACTTACCAGGTACTTGCAGCATGCTTCCTGTCGCTTCAATAAACCTTTCCCTATTCACAAAACATATTTGCTTGGTAAGCTCTTATTTCTCGGCGGTTGCTCGGGGGGAGTTGGCCACGTTAATTCAAAAACCAGGCATTTTTCTTCCTTGTCCTGATCCAGAATCGCAGCATCACCAGACCATCATACCCCATACTCGATAGCACATTAAATAATCGGAGCCATGTACCGTGTCCTTCGCAAAAATTATAATCTTTGGAATTTGATTAAACAATCTTTTATAACCGAAAAGAAACAGAAGTCGATTTCTATTCTTTTCCATTATGGTTTATTATGATAAGCATATTGTCATGTCGATTAGAAAAGAACAAAGGCGAATTCAATTCCCATCGGCCATCATTTCTGTTTGGGCTTGTTACCATGGACTTGTCCGGATTTCTTTCTCTGTGGGGGGCGTGGCATTGTTGAGGCTGAGTCGCTACTTAGATTGTTTTCTTGAACAAGAACAAAATGACGTCCAAGAGCAACATAACTCTATTTTTCATGAACAATTTGCATGCAAAGACCTCCCAAATAACAGAAACGCTCCAAAGACCCCTTTTTATTTACAAGTTCTCAACAAAATTGCAAACCACTTTTGAGACAACATAAAAAAGCTACACAATAAAAAAAACCTTAGTTTATTCCCTCTCTATGGTTTATTCTCTGTTCCTGACATAAAACGAAACACCTACGCAATATGCAGAGATCAGCTGAAAAAACTTCCGCATTGCACAATAAGAGCTTGTTTCTGATCATTTTGTTCAAGATCAGTTCAAGGTTCAAGCAGAGTTATTTGATAAGAACAATTGTATGGTAGTCGTTTTTCAAGGATGACAGCAGATCAGCATAGGAAAAATGGATTTGAAAGGAAATATTTCTATACGGAGGTTCATATTATTTGCAAGGATTCTCAATGCATTTCGATCTTAGCAGTTTACAAGTAAACACATCAAAAATGCCCTTGTTAATAGACGATGAAGACTCCTAAAAGCACTTACTGTTATTTGCACTCAGAATCTATGCTGTTTTTTTTCTAGAAAAATATTCTAGAATATGCTGTTTTCTTTCTAGAGTTCTCCAAAAGCTGCCCGAGGTAGCTGATCATTCTCTTATAAATTTGAGGGGGAAGGCTCCACGAAATTCGCTCCATAGTACGTATACCCGCCTTGCAACAAGTAGGGCTTCGGCGGGTGCTTTGCACCAAGTGGGAATCAACGATAACTTACTGACGTTATATTCTAACTGCTCGTTGATCCTTGCATTTTTTGAAAGAATGATATATTCCTCGGCTGAACCTTAATTGGAAGAAAGAATACTTAAAAGATAACTCTCAGAAGTGGGATTATCACAAAGGGAGACTATTAGACTATTAGATTGAGACTATTAGACAAGTGGCTTGAGTGGGACTATTAGACAAGGGGCTTGAGAAGTACGATGCGAGAGTTATCTGCCTATTGCCATCTGTATACATGTGTATCTGCTCATTTACCAAAACGAATTTTCCTTTCTGCCATTCCTTAAGCATTATACCTTGTTTTCTCTTTTGAATAATATTTTCAGAGATCATCCATATTTTATTGATAACAAGGGACAAAAATTCAACCTTTTAGAATTGCAAAAAGCATTGCATAAATCTCAGCACAATCACAGGTATATGCAATGCATCTATTGTTGCAACTCAAATAACCTGGTTGTGGTTAATAATTTCTATTTAGCAAACCTTGCTGTTTCAGCCTGAAACCAAATTCTCTCTCTGACACCGACCTCTCTTGACAAACATGCGAAAATCTACAGCCGGCTCCCAATATTGGCAAAAAGTTTTGTTTACATTGTTTTCATAGTTTCAAATAAATCACCTTACTTGAAGGGGAAACGATGCAAAGTGTTTAAGGTGAACCAAAGAACTATAAAAGGAGCAGAACAATGCAAAGGTATTGAAAGAAACATTAACTCGGTAATACAAGGAATTGGTAAAATCCATACAAAACAACCGATTTTGTCAAGGCACCATAAATATATAGGTTTAAGGAGAAAGAAAGCTGGTCCTGTCTTTCAGATACCGGTTGTACCAGGGATACAATAGGATTTGAACTTTTGGGGTTTAAAGATAGGAGTTCCCTACAAAATCCTACAAAGTGCCAAAAATTTCTGGAAACCCCCTACCTCTACCTAGCCACTGCATCCACCCTTATCATCATGTTTATACAGAAGAAACAATGAATATTGGATTGCAGAAGGGACAATATTTGAAGATACTGAAACATGATTGCCAAAACGAATGTATATTGTAGTCATATTTAGAAATATCTCAAATATACACTAGCATTTTACAAAAATCTGAAATATTTAACTGATTGAATTCTTTAAAGTTACTGACGATAGACATTTAATGATTCTTTTACAAATGGAGAACGTTTAAAGTTTCTGAGAAATTAGGCAAGCAACTGAGGAGGGTAATCAGCAATGAATTACAAAACGTCGTTTACAAAAAGAGGGTTAGAAGACAACAGAGAGATTAGAATAGGGCTTGATGGGACAACACGAACAGGAATGTCCCATGTCATTGTCTCAACTTTGACGTCTTTTGGTATTTTGTGCAACACGCCCGTTTTAGGTCCATTTGTAATAATTTTATCTAATTCTGTCCTGTTAGGAGTTTTACCTATCTCTGTTGATTCACCACTACCAGAGTCGTTTTGACACGATGTGGTAACTTCGCAATGCAAGCGCCACCGAACAGAAACTGAAAGAAACAAAGATAATTTGAAAGTAAATTTTAAGCTACAGCCTACAGCTGCCCTGATCTAAACATACCATACACATATATGCCTTTTCTGCGTTTACCTAGATCTAATTTGCAAGAAGTCGTATATTGAATCAGTATATTGAATTCCAGCACAAACCCAGGTTTGCCAAAATAAAGGTTCTAGTGGCAGATGTAAACAGGAAGGATAGTTAGGCATGCAAGACCTATTTTCTAAGGCAACAGCCTCCACTTTGCTTTGAAAGCGTTTCTTGTAGTAACATAGCTGAATACCTTGTCTCAGCTATCGAAGCTCGTTTTTCACTTCGGGCCAAGTCTGGTATTTGAACACCATCATACAGCGGCGACAACAGCAATACATTTGAACAACGGAAATTACCATAAAATTGCAAGGAACATATGTTAATTAACACTTACCCACTTTAGACGTGAATTCAGGTGTCGCTGTGATGGGGATTGGTAAACAGAAACTTGTTTGTCGACAGTTCAAGCAGCATTCTTCATATCTACTGTAAGTAGTGTGAACTGTTTTCTGCTTGCTACCCGGTTTTCTAAATTTCTCTAAGACTTCTTCCTCTGATTGTAATGATACTTTATACTAAAAGAAAAATGAAATAAAAGTTGTTAGTTTTGTGAAAACAGCTGCATGAAAAATTTAAAGATAATCATAGAAAGCAATAATTAACAACACGGAAGACAGCGCTATATAAACATATCAGAATGGAAAAGGGGAGAAACCTTTAGGAAGTATATCAATTTAGGTTCCAGGAAAGCAGCAATAATTGATTGTGGAAATTTCAGAAAATATTAATGATAAATTTTTCCGTTATTCAATGCATAAATTAAAAAATTGTGACCTATACGAATTCAAAATATTCTTGAAGCACATTGACTGCATGGACTTGGCCTTATTATCAAATCTCTCATATTTTCAGATAAATATAACTTATCAGATATAATTACCATTAAACACCTAACAGTCGCATCTGTAAAATCAAATGACCCCTGCAAATCTTCACCAATACGATAATACAATTTTGATAAGCTAAATTTTCCTGCTGATCCTTGGCGACATGAAATATTATATACATCTGCAAAAAAAGAATACAAGTCAAATCAAGAAATAAAATGACAAAATAAAAAATGAATACAGAATAGAATTCGCAAGTAAACAAATGAGTGAGGCTGCAAAATACTCCATTAGGAAGCATGACAACAAGCCTATCTGCAATCAAGGGGCATACACACGTGACAGCAGATTAAGGTCTATTCGATAACTTCCACTTAGTTCACACTTGTGAACCAAGAGCTGAAGCAAGTGAAGTAGACATGCGCAGTTAAAATTTTTTATCATAAGCAGGTATGAAACAGATTGTGAAGTAAGCCGTTCAAACACACGAACACAAATTAATGCAGTCTGATATAAAAGTAATGTTTATCAAGATCGGCTTAAAACGAATGACATATAAACTGCAAGGAGATCTGTGATGTGAAGGAAAATTGATGAAGTTGAAGTTTTAAACACATCAGAAACGCGGACGAAATCATCTGCAAGTGAAAATGTCTGGAAAAAATGGGTGAGAGAAATATTTAAGCAATGAAAGAGAAAGGGTATATTTTATACATTGGCACTTGAAATGGCTCTAAGTGATAGAGCATGTGATCTGAAGTGAGTTGAATTATTATCTTTGTGGCCAATGATATTGTACCATGAGAAATTTAATTTATTCCAAAGCACGCACGCTACGCATGACCTTCACACTAATAAAACTGATAAGCAAGAAGAACGCCAAAGTGGAACAGATGCAGCAATGAAAGGAGATTATCAAATCTTGTCGATGTTCTTGCTTTAAGCTTTGTACTTGCTTCTGCGTGTGCTTCTGCGTGTGCTTCTGCGTGTGCTTCTACGTGTGCTTCTGTGTGTACTTCTGCATGTGCCTCTGCGTGTGTCTCTGCAGTGCTTTTGCTTCTACTTCACATGTGTGAACCAGGGTTAAAACCAAGTTGCTTTTCACGATAAAAACATCAGTAATAAAGTGACAGCTCTCTTTACAATATGTCCATATAAAATGCCACAACGTATTTTTAAGCAAAGGACTCTGCCTTTGACCCTGCTATTCTGCCTTTGAATGCTATGACCTTGAATGTAGCTGAAGAAGAATGCTACTTGAAGTTACTTTTTTAGAGCACGTGAAAACCACAAGAAGCAAAGGATGGAGAATGGAATGGAAACCATTTCACGACAGATGGCTACTGGAGTCACTTGGCAATATGAAAATAAGAAGATATAAGAATTTGTAAAGTGACATACTGTTATTTCTCTGGGAAGTCAAAAAAGTTAATCTGTCCACAACTAAGTCACTCAAAGAGTGCTCAATTTCACTCAGATCTTCAAGAAAAGGATTTCGTGATTCACGAGTATCAGCTGATTTTTTCATATCCACAAGAAGACCTTAAGGAATAAGAAAAAAAATGAAGAAAAATTACAAAATCAATCTAAGAACATAAAGCAATAATTAAAAAGTGAATAATAAAGAGCAATGGTGCCTCTACTGTAAATTATTGAACAAATGGCCTTGCTGAAAAAGTGCCCTGTCAAACAAGTGCCTAAGGATTATAGCAATTTTTATAGACACACTTGGTCAAGCTCCAAACTAAATAGGCCAAAGTGAATTTACTGACAAATGGCAGATGATATCAATTAAATTTAAAACACACAAGCTGGATCACATTAGCTAGAAACTAGGTCACCTAATCATTCATATCATAAATGAAATTTACCTAAATTCAAGAACTTAAAACTCCCTCCTCCTCAAAAACACCAGATATTTCTACTTTTTAATTTTGCAAATCTATGGGATTCTACTACAATCAAGAAGATCTATTGTGATCTGCTGCTTAAACAATGCCAAGGAAACTATAGCATTGAAAATGTAATAAATTACAAAAAAGCAAATTAATGTAACATATTTTAAATATATGATTACGTCAATGGCAGATTTCAAGCAATGTATTTCAACAAAGCATCAGATTCTGATTTTAAAACATAAAGAAAAACCACTGCATTGCATCAACAAAACTTAGAACCAAAACAATCAAGATGTTAGAAAAAGAAATAGATAATTTAGGGTTATGAACAGCAAGAAAAATGTTTTTAAGATCTAAAGATAGCAAAGCTGGATAAAAATAGTTAGTCCTTTACCTTCTGTGCTAATAACCCTTATTGGGAGCCTTATTAATTTTGTAGGCCCATTAATTGATCCAACTCCAATTGTGACTTTATAAGAAAATCTAACTGCTTGGCCTCTGTAAGATGGGGGTGCACTTGGTGGAATATCTTCTGTATAGGTAACTAAAATGTACAAGATTTGGACAGATATGTTAGCATATGAAAAAAAATCAGGGTAGGGAGCCTTTTCTAGCTGCAGACCAAATTTATGATGTTTGGTATCTGATAGGGCAAATCACAGGCCAGAATGGGATGAGCAGCATAAAAGCATGTTTATGTGCAAAGTTTTTTTCTGGTTATCATAAATTGCGTTATAAAACAGACCAGACAGACAACGATAATAAAAGACCAAGCATTTTAATTGGCTCATTAACCCTGAACATTTATGCAACTCCTTTAATTTTCAAAGATGTGACCCTACTCTTCAAAGCACTTAACACATTCAACAAATCTTGATGCTTTAGTTAGCAGAAAGTACCTGTTACACTTTGACCAACAAACATAGATTTTAACACTGATTTAACTACTAAGCTATTAAATTTAGCCACACATTTTTCCTAGGAGCTTGATTGAATGCCTAGAAAATTTAAGGTGCTCAGGTTGTCAAGCGCCTGCAATTTTGTTCCTAACAAGGCCTGCCTTTTATGTCCTTGTAAGTATTGAAAATTTGCAGGGCTCATTAGTCCTAACTAGGGAGAGTTTATGCCTTGAGTTATTGGTGGCTAGCCAATACGAAATCATTTTGATGTAGGCATTTAGAAATAAGTTCCTCTATTTAGGATTGAATATTCGACAGAATAATTGATGATACAAAGTTTTTCTTCTAGAGAAAGTTACATCTATACAAAAAATGTAAAGACATACAAAGCCTAAATATTATCTACATTTATCTCAAGGGGACTTAGGGATATATGGAGGGTCAAGTAGTTAATTTGAACAGGGAATCTGGGTTGTTCTAAGTCATAGAACACCTCTGCAGACTTTGTAAACAAGTTTGAAGATAAAAGTCTTGGTATTTGTTGTACATTTAGATCAAAAAGGTGAGCTTACATGTTTTCGTCTGTCCTCTTTGAAGTCTAAGATTACAAAGCAAGATCACTGGCTTTGTTGCAAGAAAACAATGACCTGTTTCACCTACAATACAAGGAACAATTTAAAACATTAGAGCCATGATGGCAAGAAACAATCACAAAACAACATTAACTAGTAAATAAAACATCCTTCATCTTCTATTGTGTCGGTTTCTAGGTTTTGAAGAATTTACAAATACAAAAATGTATGCTAATCATAATGCCACTTATAAAGATTAATTTACGCATGCAACAATCGCACATTTTCAAGATTTCAATGAGGATGAAAAAAGCATTCATTTGATTAAGAATGTATTTGGTTAATTTAATTCATTTTTAAAATGTATCTTATAACATTAGATTTTTGTCGCAGTTTTGCGTTATTCTTGAATTTTATCCTCATTGTTATATTTTGCTAGATTCACAGAATCCTGCGGACAGCCTGTCTGCAGGTCTTCCTTCTCACACATTCATTTGATGAACAGTAAACAAGTATAGCTGGGCTCATTCAATTGCTTGGTTGCATAAATTTTTTTTTGTGAAATGGTAGCAGCATACAAAAAGGCAAAAAAACGTTTTTGCAACTTTACAGGATGAAAGTCTTTTAGTTGAAAATAAAAGTGATATCAGAGTAATTTGTGAGAAGGAAGGACGGCAGGATAGGCTGTTGGCCAGATTCTGTGAACCTTGCAATGATTATAATATGAATATGAGGATAAAATTCTGCAACAAAGCAAAAGGGTGACAAGAATAGACCAATTCGACTTATGGCCTCATTTTGAAAAATTTTTCAAATTATTTTGTACAAGATTTTTGACCTCAGATTCGGATTGCGAGCAATGATTTTAGTATATACTTGGAAGTTTTCATTATGGTATTGCTCACAATATTGATTTTATGACGACAAAAAGATAAAAATTTTATAAGGGATTTGACGGTAATTGGCGACTGGGGGGGGGTAAAGTTTCCCCCCGAATGATTTTTTCGGTCGAATCCCTTACAAGTTTTCAAACTTCATTTCTCCATAAAATCTAAAATACAAGCACAAACAATATGAAAAATTGTATCCAGCCTAACATTATGGTGATAAAACCAAATCTGAGCTTTAAAAAGTTGTATAATTAGATTAGGAGACATTTTTAAAATGAGGCTGTGAGTCGAATTGGTCTATCTAATGTTATGAGAAAATTTTTCCAAAATAAATTAAATTAAACGAATACTATAATTTTGCCCCGGCATACAAGGCTTCATCAGAGTAAAGAAAACGAAAGAGTGAATGAATTTGAAATATTAGAAGGTGATACCAGATTGGTGGATGCTGAATGGTGTGAATGCAGCGCAGTGCAGAAAAAATGGGATGATGGAAGTGGGGGAGGGAAGGGTGGTGGGTGATGTGAGGGAATGTGGGTGTTGCTGTAGAGATTGATGTGATGGGATGATAATGATGACTGTGAATATGAATATAAAAAAAACAAAAATAGTAATAATAATAATTGTGATGGAACTGAGAATAATGAAATGTTGATGATAGTAATGATGGTGATGATGATTATAATGGTAGGGGAAATATGGTGTGGGTTGTGAGGACGGTGTGATAAGTGATTAGTTGTGTTGTAAAGTTAACGGTCTGTGGTTCTGTAAAAAAGCCTTTACCGTTTTGCTTTGTTTCTGAATTTTATCCTCATATCAGAGTAATACCTTTATAACCACCCCTGGTAGCTAGGGTTTGCTTTCCAAACTAATATACAGCATCGGCAGATGCAAGCATAATCAGTGTACTGCTGACATTCCAAATTTGCAGGAAAAACTTACAGCTGCACTGTGAATATTGAAAACTTTGGTTCGCATGTCAAAGGGTAAGTAAAGATTTACACTTTGAAAATGTGCCAGAAAATAGTTTGCATGTGCAATACCTGGTTGAGAACTGCTAGATGTTACAGATCAATAATTCTAAAACAGCCTAAATTTGTTTCCTATTTCATTTAGAAAAGCTAGATCACTCATAACCAGGGCTTTTTTAGTTGTTCTTTAAAAATGTTTCATTTGAATCCATTTCATTTCAGTCAGTAACCAATACTTACCACTGGTAGGCACAAAACTGGTGATCATCTCTGATGGCAGCTGATGGTGATCTTTGATATTATTCAATGAAAGAACTCTAGATTCATTTATGTGACACTGACAATAGATCTGTGCACTTGCCCAAGCAACATTTATCTCATCTTTCTCGAGTGCTACATGATTATGCTCCACTCTCTCTAAAATGTTTGTACTAGGTGTAGGCAACCCTCCTTTAGAATATGGCTCTGTCGCAGATAACGTTGGGTAAGTTAAAGATACCTGACACTGTACAGTTTCACCTGTAAAAAATACAGATCGTTGCAAAACCTTCGCTTCCACGATTACTGACATTCCCGAGGTTTCCTTAGGCCGAACTGATTCCGGGCACTTTGAAAATACAAGACAAAGTCAAAATCGCAGCAACACGAGGTTCTTGAGTTCTTCTTTGGCAATTCGATCGTCTCTTACATGTTATATTATGACAGATAACACTCTGCACTTGTCAGTGTCATGAAACCTGATCCATCTAGATAAATTTATACCCTGAGGCAACAAAACAGTTCAGATTTATGACGTTAATTTGACGACGGCAAGTGAAATCAACAGTGATTTTCTAACTGGAAATAATCATTGGTTGTGCCACAATGTATTCAAAATAAACCGCTCCTTTTTATTTGTGCTAACATGTATTATTCCACTTTGACCTCTCTAGGTCACAGAAGTTTGGCTGCCATGTTTTCTTGAAATACTCTGTATGAGATTGTCGAGCCCAGACCCCTTGTTATCATGTAGTATTTGGCAAAAATTGAGTGTTTGTGACTGTTTAAAAATAAAATATTGAGATATAAATCTCAGCCTAAAATATTTTGATAAATAAGATAGTATCTTATCTTGAAACGTATTTTAAGCACGACGCTTGTAAAATATTTTGACCCAAACTTTCGCTGTTTTACATAAACAATACAAGGCAGAAACTCATCAATTATCATATATACAAGGCAGAAACGCGTACTTGAAAACAAGAGCAATTGAAAGTACTGACAATAAAAGACTTCAATATGTGGATATAAACAATTTTTAACAATTATTCTACTAAAATTCATAAAATATACAAATCGTGTTTAAAAATTGCATGATAAGAACTGCAAGTTACAAAATAACAAGTTTTGAGTTAAACAGAAGACTTGGTAAATTCACCCAAATACAGAGAAAAGATTTAAAATGTAATAACTGAGTGATGTGGGGCAAAGATTCACTTTTCGCTTTGAAGATGAATTATGCCGTCGTGTAATAAACTGGCAATTTCAAGGTAAATAGTTTGTTTAGCAAAAGGAGCGCAGAGAAGCAAAATGATCGGTAAGGATGTGAAAATTAAAAGTAACGAGATCGTTCAATTGCGGTTAAAAATAGTCGATGGTAACGGCTTGTAAAAATCTCAGAATTTAACTTCTAAAGTTTTCATTCAACTGACGGATTCTGTCCCGATGAATTGTCTCCTGTACCAGAGACGCACCTTCAATGCTTGTCTTGGGATTTGCTCTCCAGGTGGCGAATACATGACACATGAGGCCAGCCAGCAATATACCGATGCGCTGTGTCTTCCAAGTATATTCAATATACCTATTGACCTCCTTGCAGAATACCAAATCTAATCAATACAATCTATATAGATGCATGAAGCACCGTGCTACTGCTGTGCTACCTATCCTTTCCTGCAATGGCTTCTCTTATTTGCCTGTCTAATTCCGCTATTATTTTATCGTCCGTCGAATAAACACCAGTTCGCAGCAGCGTGTCTCTTTCTTCTATTAGTTTTGCGATTCTGCTCTCTGTAAAAGAGTCACTTTTATATTCACCAGATATTTGTGCTGATGACGTATTAGGAATGTTCGATGAAGGTTGAGACAAAGGTTGTTGTGGTTGCTGTGTTGCAGAGACTTGGCTTGTCATTTGTGACTCTCGAAGTCTATTAAAAATAAAATTGATAAAAGGTAAAAAATACAAACATTAAAAGCCAGCATTTGTTTTTCAAAACAAAAACACAAAAATTAATAAGGCCAGATATTAAAATGCTTTATCACAATATCAAAGGGCTTTTGCCAATAATTGTCATTTTTGCAGTTTGATTAAAATTGCACTCTCGATAAGTTTATCTTCCCCTCAGGAGCCAATATCATATTCCTTTACAACATAATTCTCATTGTCAAACACTTCCAAGTTTTTTGAAAGACTGTAGCACAATTCAAGAATTTAAAAGAAAAATAAAACAGTGGAATTGTGATTCATGCACCTGCAGATTGTGTAAAGTTTTTATCAAAGATTTAGGGTTTTTAGATTAATTAATTTTGTCATTTCTGGGTATTGTTTTTCTTTGTAAATTATTATGAATTTTCTTTTAGTTCTATTTGGCCTTAATTAGCTGTTATTTTAGCTATTTGAATTATAAAGCCAACTTAAGATAAATCGATAATAATGATAATAATAATAACGAGCACAATCCCACAATGCCCTGTGATGGCAATAAAAGCATTGCATGGAAAACGTCAACAGCTTTTTGTAGAGAATAAAACAAGGTCAAAAACAGTTGAAAATTTAAAAAAATAACTTCAACAATTACTCAGTCATGGGAACAAATAAAACAAATGTATCAGCCTAATACATAAATTTTGCCTCCAAAACTAAATTAAATTTCTCAGCTAAAACAAATATTGACAAAAGAAACAGCTGTTCGGTTGGTAGATTAACAAAACAAAAAAACCGCAAGACTAAAGATTTTTCCTTCTCGTTAATGAACTTGCTGCATGTAAGGTCACTTACATAGAAAATGTTTTATTGATCTCCAAAATAATCAAAATGATACAATTCAGAAAACATGGCAGCATTTTTGCGTAGCCAGTTTCAACAATAATCTAAGTTTAAGGCATACAAATATTTTGGTCTTAAGAAAACGCACTCTGTTTCAAACATAGCTGGTATCGTATGAACGATTTGCGGTGTTCCAAATAGACGTTCATTATAACGATATGGTTTGCTATCATAACTGTCATGATACGGTTTGCTATCAAAAATGTCATTATACGGTTTGCTATCATAACTGTCATGATATGGTTTGCTATCATAACTGTCATGATACGGTTTGCTATCATAACTGTCATGATATGGTTTGCTATCATAACTGTCATGATATGGTTTGCTATCATAACTGTCATGATACGGTTTGCTATCATAACTGTCATGATATGGTTTGCTATCATAACTGTCATGATATGGTTTGCTATCATAACTGTCATGATACGGTTTGCTATCATAACTGTCATGATATGGTTTGCTATCATAAATGTCATTATACGGTTTGCTATCATAACTGTCATGATACGGTTTGCTATTGTAATAAACCAAATATTGAGACGTAAAATGACTTCAAAATATATTTATCTTCATCATAATCGTACATACAAAAAAACTGACTTACAACACGTGCTAACTGGAATAGAGGCTAGATATGATTTATGCACATATTTTAATACTATTGTCCACAGGGGATAACACTATCCCCCTCCCCATCTCTCTTCCTATGTTAGTGAATGTGAACGAGTTCTGTTTGGTAGTATGTTTGCAATGTCTACTCTGCACCAATTTCTGTTGATCATGTTGTTATTATCTTCTGGTTGTTCTCCGTGGTTCAAGTCCCCTGTATTCCCTCCTCCTCTTGCACCCTCAACGTGTACTCTATCATCAATGAGATTTGTTGTCTTGGTATTGGTTAGGTCAGCAAAAATATCACAGACTTTTTTCTTAGGAGGTTCCTTTGCAGGTAGGGGGTCAGTTGCTTTTTTGAGTAAGTGGATTGATCTTGGAGGTATATACTTCAGTTGATTGACATGAATAGTAGGACTGGCTTTGCCACTGGCGTCAACAAGCTTACAATTCAGATCTCCTATCAAGTGGGTGATTGTCCAAGGCCCCGACCACTTTGGTTGAAAACAACGTGATATACCCCTTTTCTGAGGTGGGTTCCATAACATGACAGTATCATTGATCTTATAATGATGTTGGGTAGTTTTCTTATCGTACTGTTGTTTCATTCTTTCTCTGCTCTGGTTGAGGATACTGCGAACATTTGTAAAGGAGTTTTTAAGGCACGTACCGATGTCATTGGCAAAAGCTTGAGCCTGTTTCACATGGTGTGGAGCAGACTGTTGAATCTGTTGCTGTGGTGATTTATTAAACAGCAACGCAGTTGGTAAAGAAAGTTTAGCACCAAGAATAAGTTCAGCAGGTGTAACTTTAGTGCTATTATTAACACTTGAACGAATAGCGTAGACAGCTGATTGCAAGAACGTGTCCCAGTTACGGCCATGTTGATCAATTTGTTTCTGCACACAGGACTTAACTAGTTTTACCATTGCCTCAGAAAGGCCATCACCTTGTGGGTGGAGACGCGAAGACTTGGATTTACCGATACCCAAGATTTTAGCGACTTCCCGCATAACATTGCCATGAACATTTGAGGCACCATCACTGTGCAAACGTTGCATAATCCCATACCGACAGATCCATTGGTCGTGAATCGCTCTAGCAATAGTAGGTGCCGATATCTCTTTGAGGGGAACAACTTCAGGCCATTTTGTAAAGTGGTCGACCAGGATAAGAGCATACTTGAAACCATCTTGAGATGCAGGCAGAAAAGGTCCGGCTAGATCGTAGCAAACAAGTTCGAATCGTTCAGTAGACTGTATTGGCTGTAACTGATCTTTGTGGTATCCTTGAGGGGGTGGATTAAAAGAAGCACAAATCTTGCAACTTTTCACCCAGTTGATCACATCCTGTTTGGCATTGGGCCAGAAATAGTGTTCACAAAGGCGAGACCAAGTTCTGTCAACAGCAAAATGACCAGAGGATGGGTGGTCATGGCAAAGTTTCAGGACGGTTCCACGTAAATCGTCAGGTACTACAGTGCAGTTGTGCCACTGCAAAATGCCATCCTCAGATACAAAAAGTTTATTGCGATATGGTTTTAAGGAACCTAGACGGCAGACATCAAAGTTTCGTTTATCAGAAGACATGTATTCGATTGCTGCTTGGATTTGTTGATCTTTTGTTTGGAAATCTCTGATTGCAGCCACTGTAATATTAGGTTGTAATTCTTCCAGTGAGTTGACACTGTGCATGCGACTGAGACAGTCGCTTATGGCGTTGTTCTTGGATGGAATGTGTTCTATTTTATAATTGAACTCTGAAAGTTGCAAAGCCCAATTCAGCAATTTTCTACTCTTAGGGTTGCGTTTGGATTGCAGGAATGAAGTTACGCGATTATCAGTACGCAAGAGAAAGGGTTTACCAAGAAGGTAGTGACGAAATTTTTCGGTAGCAAAAATTATAGCATGCGCCTCTTTCTCTACAATGTTCCACCTTGATTCAGTTTCATTGAACTTTCTGCTGGCGTAGGCGACGATGTATGTTTTGCCATCGCTTGTGTTATGGGCTTTAAGACATGCACCTTCACCTCTGTCTGATGCATCGACTTCTAGGATGAAAGAGTCTGTACTTGTAGGAGCTCGTAAAACTGGTGCGGAAGAGAGAAGCTGCTTTAGTGCTTCAAAGGCTGCTTGAGCTTCAGGTGTCCAGACAAACGTTGAAGTCGGTTTTGCAAGTTCGTGTAGAGGAGCAGCAACAACAGAGAAGTGGGGAACAAATCGATCACAAAATTGTGCCATGCCTAAAAATTCCTTCAAGGATTTGGCATTGGATGGCACTGGAAAATCGGTGATGGACTGAATGCGAGCTGGGTCAAGGCGAATGTGTCCCTTGTCAATGAAATGGCCTAAATACGGCAAACTTGTCTGGAAAAATTTGCATTTCAAGGCGTTCAAAGTGAGACCAGACTGTCGAATTCTTGCTAAAACTCTGCGAACATTGGAGAGATGATCTGTGAAATTTAATCCTTTAATAACCACATCATCGTAGAAGGGTGGTAGAATACAGTCGCTTAAATCAGAAAATGTTTGTTCCATGGTTCGTTGGAACAAAGAAGAGGCCGGTTTGATACCTTGAGGCATAACGTTCCAGGTCCATTGACCAAAACCGTAACCAGGAGAAAAGGCAATGATCGGTTTGATTCTATCAGCACACGGAATTTGGTGGTAGCCACTGTTGAAGTCGATTGAGCTGACATATTGAGAGCCGCGAACAGAGTCAAGACATTGTTGAAGGGATGGAGAAGGCCAACCTGAATCTTTGATGGCAGGGTTGAGAAAACGATAGTCAACTACAAGTCGAAAACGATCGGTAACATCACAGCTATTTGAAACATTCTTTTTGGCAACAAGGACTGTAGCAGCACGATAAGGTGAATCAATATGTTCAATTAGGCCATGAGCTTTATAGTGTTGTAAAAGGTCCTTGACAATGGATTGTTGATGAAGTGGCACTCTGCGTAAAGGCATTGAAATGGGTGTCGAATGAGCCAAATCAAAGTCAAATTCTGTCACGTTGGTTTTGCCAATTTTGGTGTTTGATAAAGAGAAGACATCAGAAAATTCCATCAGTAAATTCTTGGCTTGTTGAAACTGCGAGGGAGACAAGTGGGTCAACTGTGAAGTGAGAATCGTAATAGGATCGGAGGTTTGAGTAGAATTATCTGTGTCCTGAGTAGAGAGAAGATTAATTGTGTCTTTAGGAAGAACAGAGAATTCTTCAAAGTCATACGTCCCTAGAGCAACCTTGGTGCCCTTTTTTATGGTCTTTGCGACGGCAGAAGTATTAACAAGGACAGTGGGAACACATGAGTGTTGATGAGAAACCTTGTATAAGTACGGAACAACCTTTACATGCAGGCGTTCTTCAAAGGGTGCATGTCCATCAATCAGTGCAGTCGGTTCTGAAACTGGGCGGAATGCATGAAGGGAGGGCCCATTAGCAACTGTCTTAATAGTCAATGATTGTCCGGGTAGTATTGTGTACTTGTTCGGTGTTATGAAAGCAATGTTATCTTGAAGAGAAGGCTGAGAAGATACCAATACCATGGATTGATCTAGATGAAGGAGTTTCTTGGAGTTGTCAATGCCCCATTTGGTAAATTTATTTAGAAAACTCAAACCGAGAATGCAAGAATAAGGCAATGCATCAATAATCATAAATTCAACAATGTGAGATACAGCAGGATGCCCTACTACAAGAGGGGCTTTAATTACACCAAAGGGTTTCATTATTTGTCCATTTGCATCAAGCAAACCTGGGCCAGTATAACCCTGTAATGGTAGGTTTTGCAAGTAAGGACTGCCAGTGAAACATCTTTTGGCAAGACAGCATACGGTGGCACCAGAATCAAGCATCATTGGAATTTGCTGTCCATGTAATGTTCCTGTTAGCCAAAGCAAATTAGGTTCTCTCTGCAGAAAAGATTGTGATTCTTCTTTTTGGGGGGTCAATGAAGCATTGTCGGCTTTCCCAGTATGACCCTTTACTGGGGGCCCCAAAAGTTTCCCGACTGTTGAGGAAGATTAGCTTGCTGCTTGTAAGCTAGGCAATCACGTTGGATATGATTTAAGCCGTGGCAAAAATAGCACTGAATAGGTTGCCGTCCGTCTGGCCTTGCGTTTCGAGGCTGAAAATCCCTGCCAAAATTGCGTTGAAAACCATTGCGTGATTGCCGACGGTTGCTCTGCGGGGCAGAAAAAACAGGGGCACCATGCTGATGTTGAAGTTGCTGTGAGGGCCTAAACGGAAGTTGACGGTTGAGTGCATTGATTTGGTCTTGTTGTTCATCAAGCTTCCGCATTGTGAGTTGACTTTGTTGCTCAAATTTGGTGGACAAGGCAAGAATGGCGTCCAGTGTTGTATCAGATGGATTTGCAGCAGTTAAAACAGCATCAGAAGGCCCAGTGACAATAGCACCGTTGATTGTCGCAGATGGTAAGGAAAGATGAACTGATGCATCGCGGCAAGCCTTGAGCAAATCTTGATGGGTAATTTTGTCATCATACGGGTTGGTGCAAAAGATGAATATATTTCTGCGAAGTGTATCAGAAATCCCTTGTAAAAACTTGCGTTTCACCGCATGGTTTATAATGTCAGTTTTGGCTTTTGGATTGGCGGCTCTGAATAACTGTAAAAGGTGGGTCATGAATTCTTCTTCACTTTCATCGATCTTTTGAATGCAGCGTTCGAATGCAGTCATGTGAGCTTCGCGATCGGTTTCTGAATCGAAAACCGCGGTGAGTTGTTCCTTAAGCTCGCTGTATTTCTGGGGACTGCCTTTCTCATCTTCAAATTGATCCAAGATGGCTTTAGCACGGCCATCAACACAAAGCATTAGAATTTGGCCAACCACGAGGTCGTCAGATTTCTCGGCAATAACACAACATCTGTCGAAGTTACGAAGCCATTGGTGCAAATTTATGTCCCCGTCGCCGGTGAACTTCTCAAGTTTTGAAAAAATTATGTTAAAGGATGACATTGTAAAATGATGTGGGTCAAAACGCTCCTGTCACCAGTGTAATAAACCAAATATTGAGACGTAAAATGACTTCAAAATATATTTATCTTCATCATAATCGTACATACAAAAAAACTGACTTACAACACGTGCTAACTGGAATAGAGGCTAGATATGATTTATGCACATATTTTAATACTATTGTCCACAGGGGATAACACTATCATAACTGTCATGATACGGTTTGCGATCATAACTGTCATTATACGGTTTGCTATCATAAATGTCATTATACGGTTTGCTATCATAACTGTCATGATACGGTTTGCTATCATAACTGTCATGATACGGTTTGCTATCATAACTGTCATGATATGGTTTGCTATCATAACTGTCATGATATGGTTTGCGATCATAACTGTCATGATACGGTTTGCTATCATAACTGTCATGATATGGTTTGCGATCATAACTGTCATGATACGGTTTGCTATCATAACTGTCATGATATGGTTTGCGATCATAACTGTCATGATACGGTTTGCTATCATAACTGTCATGATATGGTTTGCTATCATAACTGTCATGATACGGTTTGCTACAAATAGCGGGAAAACAAACATGGTGTATACCTTTGAAGCTCCTCTTTCACGCCTGCTAGATCCCTCTTCTCAGATTTTATAATCTGCAGAAAAAACCATTCGTCAATATAACATATATTTGATTCAAATTTCGAGGCATTAAGAAGATTGCCCGGATTTCATACACTGTCTTAGCTTGATGTCTATTAGGCTATTATGCTGACTATTTGACCCCCTTTAAACAATGATAAAATTCATAAGACATAACAATGGAACATTTGACAACTCAAAGAGTTCAACGTGCATTTGTGTACAAAGAAACGAGAAGTGCCAACCTCTTTCTCCTCTGCAGCTAAGTATCTCAATCGCATGTGTTCCAGCTCTCTTTCTTGTTGCTTTAATCGCATTTTCGCTGCCATCTGCTCATTCTGCTTTATCTTGGCAAGTTCTCGCAAAGCCTTGCCCCATTGTTGCTTGTAATGAATCTTTGATTTTGTTGCTTGCTCTACTCTTCTCTCAAGCTCTGCCTATAAAGTAGAAACATATTACATACGCAGAAATAATGCCTATAAACCATCAGTACTGTGAAAAGAACAGCAAATTACTAATTGCAGTATAATTAAACCTTTTCCAGCAACATTAGGTTCAAGTCTGCCTGCAATTTTGTCTCTGGTCTGTCTATAAACTGTTCCTTTAATGACATGATCTCATGTTCCTTGTCTTTGTATCTTTTTTCAGCTGCAGTGAGTTGTTCCTTGTATCTTTGGCACTGTTCCTTGACTTCTTGCAGCTTCAATCTTTCCAGTTCTATTCTATGATCGCAGTCCTCCTTCATGCGAACCGATGCGTCTCGCAAAAATGATAGTTTCTGTTCATGTTCTCGAAGCAGATCTGATTTCAGTCGATGTACTTCCGCCTCGTTGGCGGCCACTTGCTTTTCACGGCGTTCCAAATCAGAAATGGACTAGAAATAAGAAAGAAAATATGTAACCTGTATCTACAAAAGTTTTCAAGGGTCTAAGAAATTTTTCTGTAAATGTTCAATTAGACTTCTCGTTTTAGACCCTTGGAAGGAAAGAAAAATTATATCTTTCTTTCTTCTCTCTTTTTCTCTCCTTTCAAAAGGCTTAAAGACAGACTTGAAGCATGAAACAAGCATCTAACAATGAAACAAGGCTACCTACCAGTTTCAACTTTTCCTCTAACTTGATATATTCGTCAACCTTCCTTTGGAAAATGTCTTCCCGTTCCTTCTCTCGTTTCTTCCATTCTCCAGCCAGGGTCTGCATGAGTTTTGCTTCCTTCTCTTGCAGCTAAAACAAACGATTAAATTTGAAGTACCGTTTAATTTGAGTGATACCAATGCAACAAAGTAATGGAATAATTAAACGTCAATCAACATCAATGGATTATGGCTAAAAATATTTGAAGTCTACGAATTAAACAGTGCGATCAGAATGGAAGCAATCTTTGTGTTGATCAGAATGACCCAAAAGTTGTTAATATCTTCAGAGTCAATAATACCTCATACTTGATCATAAACTAAAGGCTTCTTAAACTTTATTTTAAATATCCATATCAATGAAATTGGGAATGCAAATAGTACGTCTTGTCTTTCCAGGAACCCCTTTTGTTTTTTCCAGCCTTATTCGTCCTTTTGTTCACTTTCCCCGACTTCTCTATCAAATTTTTACATTTTTTCCAATCATTTACAACGTTCCTTACTATCAAGCTACAGAAGAATTGCATAATCCTAATAGCAATACTAGACACTCTAACTTTTACCAAAACGCACCCGACCCCAGTGTTATCTAAGCTCAAATACATAATATTATTAAAGTCATTACAAAAGACTGACATAATTTTAACTTACGTAATTCCTTTCTTAGAAAAAATAAACAACAAGTCACTGATTGCAAATTTTGAAACAATGAACAATTTAAAATTGTACCAATGATCTAAACAAATCTTCCTGCTGCTCCTTCCATAGTTCCAATTCAATGGCAGCTTTGTATTCCGGCAAATCACGAGGTTTTCCTTCTTCAGATTCAGGCTGATGTTGTTTTTGTTGTTGTGGTACAGAGCGGTGTGAGGCAGGTCGCGGTTGGTCGCTGATTTCAGACATTTCAGAAATGGTATTTTCAGATAAAGAAGCACTGATGAGAGACTGCAATCAAAGAATAATTATCATAAGCCTCGCAGGGCTCAAAAGGACAAGTGAAATTCACCATGCTAGACCTTAAAGACAGCTTGAACCTACACAATTCACAATTAATTGGACTTGATTGCGTTAATGGCAACGGTGCTTTTTGAGAAAACAGTGGTAGGTGGATTGTTCTAGAGTCAATTGCCACGAAGTTAGTTAAGCTAAAACTTTTATATATTTTTCTAACAATTCACTAATATGTTTCATGAATGATTCAGTACTCAAGTGAACAGTTTATTCTTGCAATTAGCTACATAAAAAATGAATGGATGCTTTGCAGAAAGTATACAAGACATACAGAAAACAAACAATATATTACCCTTGTTCTCTACTAAATAAGATTTACTTTCTTGCTATATTAGAAAAAGTCATCTAGATGAATGTAGACCAAACGCAAAATTTGCAACGGGCAGGCAAGCTCAGACAGTGGCAACAAAGCGTAAATGGAAAATTTTTAAAAATGATAGATGGATGAACTTCATACTTGTGTAGTGCCAATTTCTGCGTGGGTCTGCTGCGTTTTCATTGGTCCAAAATCTTCTAGACCAAGAACGACATGAAGTAGTCCAACCTTTCTTCGAAAACTACATTGAAAATAATCTCATTCAGGAACCCTAACTTTAACATGCATTTGACTATGCGTTTGACAATGTATTCGACAATGTACTTGACTACGTAATTCATATCAAAATTTGTATGCTCAAAAGCATATGTCAAGAAGAGGACAACGCAAGAGGGAAAAAGAATAATGTTAAAGGAGGCCTATTCAAAATTCTGATATGATGGCTACGATATTCATAACACCTCAGCCGTTCATCGTAATGAGAGTACAAAAATTCAGATATATCTAGAATAACAAACACAGAGGGGATACAAATAAAAAAAATTTGAAAAAAATATGGAAACATCTTTTAAAAAAATTTACCTGTCTGGTGTTACAATATTTGCAACCTGGCTACATATTTGTCGATAGTTGTTTCCCTGCGAAGCAAACAAAATTCAATATACCTTATACAAATGAGAAGACACTAAGGATTTATTAAAGATATTCGCACTTCTTAATAATTTGTTCATCATGGGCCCACATCTTCTAGGTTTAACCAATCTTTAGATTATCAATACGTTAATCTGTGAATACTAACATCTGTGAAATATTTAGGCTTCAAAAAACTTGATAACTTTTCAATAAACTTGTACTCACAATTAGCATCTGCTTTCTCTTGAAAAAGCTCAAATAAAAGAGATTTATAACTAGGACATCTGCTTTACTAAACAAAACAAGAAAAGCGAAATATTGGATACCTGTGTGCTGACTTTATCGGCAGTGAAAACGGAAGAGAGGTCAATCTGACAGACACCAAGCAAGGCGTCTTTGCGAGTTGGATCTCGATGCCATACTTCAACGATGAGGGGAATCCTGTGAGCAGTGTCAGAACAAACGATGAGAATTATTACGTTTAACAAAAAGGAGTATTTCAGGCAAGGGGCGTGAAATTGTATAGAACTGAGGAAAAATTAGTACGTTAAACAAATGAAAAAAGAGCATATATTTACTTACGCATATGTGTAGGAAAAGAGCTGTTTGCATTGAAAACAGTGCAATAGCCTTATAGATGTAAAATCACATTTTGCTTGTAAAATAATAAAATCTCAAATGGTTGTGAATGGATTAAGAGATAACAAATTTGTTTTCAACACATTTAGTACCTACCTTGTGAGAGTCTGCCCTAAGAGTTGGACATTCGTAGCAAAATCAAATGCACAGAAAGACTTGGGAAGCAAGACCTCAGTGTTCTTACGGACATCGACTGATGGGCTAGTAAGCACAGGCGAAGAGCTGCCGAAAAATGGGTAGGTGTATCTAAAAAGGCAAGGAAAAATATTGATATTAGTAAAAGTAGCAAAAGGTCGGCAAATGGCTCTTCCTACTTCGACAGACAATGACAGAAAAGGACAGAAAGGGCGAGTATAGAGAGATCATATTAAACCTTAAGGCCTTTTTAGGCCTATAACATGTTTTCATGGACCAATTAAATCTTGAATCTTAACTTGCAAGACTGCCATTCAAGACAAGAGATCTAATTATTTTCAACATGCATCAGTGTAGGATCAGGTAATTGGAATATCAGAAGAAGCAATAGACGAGAACTTGCCTTCACTGAGAAAATTATGAAAAATAGCCACTATAATAGAAAGGTCATGTTAATATAAGTCGATTACCGACAAAAGCAATTAACAGGGCGCTCGACATCAAGGTTTTTTATACTGCGCAGATCAATAGAGAAGCAGTAATGATTCGACTTTTCGTTGACTTTTAACTTCGCACCCGCCTCTTTTGTCGAAGGTCTTTGTCTGTCTGACTTTCGAGTCTGGTCTTCTTCTTGGGGGCTTTCGTTAGAGGGACCATCAGCAAATCTTAGTGGACGCTTGGTTTTCTTGCCTGCTCTATCTCCTGTCTGTTCACGTGCATTTTCTGTGATGATGTAATCTGCATCTTTGCCTGGTGTGCTTCTGGCTTTTATGTCATCCTTTTTAGGTGGACTTAGAGGGTGCTACAAAGGAAGCGGCGGTTGAAAATATAATGAAAGTAAATGGTCCAGAAGAAGAATTTATAGTAATAATTTAGAAATGAAACTTTCAGTCGTACAAAATCAAAGATGTGAAATGTGATAACGTGATATCACCACAACGCTAAATTAAGTGATGCTGAAGTTCCTATAGCCGCAATGAAGTTAGGTTGTTGATGTGAATCTTGGATATAGTTAACACATTATTGTAAAGTTTTTATCTTGTAAAAAAGGCTCGCAATATATAAATTACCCTGGGTTCCAGAGCGTCAGTGTCGAGGAAATAGGGTGTTAGACGCCTCACTTGCTACACCTGACGGTCTGGAACCCAGGGTACATATAAATATACAAATATACGAAGTATTGGGTCGCTAGTTGGAAAAAACGCAAAACTTGGATATTTTTGTTACCTAAAAGAACCACTACATTGGGCTAGATATTATTTCTGAATATAAGGCAGATCTGGGTTACAATAGAGAAATTAATATTTTCCAATGAACCTCTGGCAGGAAAGATGGATCTTCTTGAGCCATTTTAGGTCTTTGTTGGATTGGGACTCCACCTGCGTTCTGTTCAGCTTCAACCCGCAATACAATGGAAATTCCCACAAGTGCTGCCATCTGTGCCGTTGAATCAGTAGCAGGACTTGAGCTCGGACTAGACAAGGCGAAGAATCCCTCAATCTTCGACGGGTTGTCCTTCGTCAAGCCATCGGTCACGACTGGCAGTACTGACACTGTCGTTGACCCCAGGGAACTCTTACCGCAGCAAAAATGAAACTTGAGAGGAATGAAGACTGTTAATGTCTGTTATGGTTTAAAGGGATCACACGAAAGAGCATTGTAAAATCTATTTATAAACACGAAATAGGTTGTTTCCCTAAATGTTTGTTTCATAAAGACAGTAGTGCTATATGGATCAAATATATGAATACAAATAAATAAACAATGAAACACTCTCTAAACATTATATGAACAGTTGAAAACAACAAACACTGCCTCAATGCACTTGAGCATAAAACTGCCTCAATGCACTTCGGATTTTAAATCATGGCAAAAGACCATCAAAACCATTTGGAAAATATCATAGAACACTATCATAAAGTCCAATGCTAAAAACACAAAAGGTTAACGCTAACGAGTGATGACAACACAAGTCTTACGTATTCTATACCTCAATAGATGAATCACGAGAGAGAAGTTTTTTGAGCGTCAAAAAATTGGAAAATAATCGCACTGACGCCCTTTCTGCAGCGAAATTTGCATTAATGACGTCATGAAATGGTTCGCTTGTAACTTCGTTACCGAGCAGCTTGTAAAAGAAATAGAAACCATCTTGTTGATTTAACTGCCGATCTGACGGAATAACCTGAAATAAGAGAGTTGGTAATGATTGAGAGATATCTAATTTTTCAAACTTGTACTAGAACTCATAAGGTAAATTGAAAATTGGCGAATAGCGGTAAGGTGCGAGCCTGTATATACGTATTGCGTAGAGGCGTTAAATTGCTACAAATCAAGAACCAGAGATAGAAAGATTTCGTCACATCAAGAGGAAAGCAATGTAATGCTCGAGGAGTGTAGTTCTACAATGGCCTAGGTCAGCCTTAAGTTGCAAGAAAGAAACAGACAAAGAAACAAGTTAAGCAACTCAACGGCAGGCACTGCTGGCAAGTAAAAAACGATTACTAAAACATTGACATACATCCATGCTTCAAACGCATACATACATCCAAGACAAATGCAAATATACAGAAACCACTTTCTTAACAAAAATAAAACATTCATAGCCTAGGGCATATAACCCACTGCAACACCAGAGCCTAAAAACAGACAATCATGCATTCAACAACCAACACAACAGCATGGCCAATGAAAAGAAAATAATTAAGTCTCACGCCTAAATGCTACGCTGTTTTCATTGATTTGTGAAGAAGGCTTTAAATGCATTAGGGCATTATCCAATGGAAAGATCGAGACTATTTTAGACTCTGCACTATACAGAGCCTAAAATACAGATTGTTCATATTCTTGATGAAGAAAGAAAATATATCTAGCTGTTATGGTTTGCAAATTAAACAAAAAAAAGACAAAAAAAAGAAGATGTTTTTGTACCTTTGTCAAGTTTTTAGCAGCAGCAATCGTCACTGACAAGCAAAATATATCGGTTGCTTTCTCTCTTTTGCCAATCAAATAGTATCCCTTCTCTTCATCAAGGACTGGTTGTAGTTCATCTTCAGTTTCTTCAGATGACTTTTGCTTCACAGCTACAAAAGATGTAAATTAGAGTATGAGATTGAAAATCAAAATACAAAATGAATAATGAAAACACTCAATTAGTTTACCTACTGAGAGAGCTCCTCCCTTAAGTAATTCCCTGCATGAAGATTAATTTTATTCCTTTGTTCTGTATTTGCACATTGTGATAATTCTTCATTTTACTGTAATAATTTACTGTGATAATGCCTTAGGTAGTTGTAGTTTAATTGTTTCTTTGTGTAGTTAAATTCTACTAAATTGTATGTTTTGGATTTTAAAAGATCATACTGAAACTGAAAGTATTAATTTGTAAAACAGTAAGAAGGATAGTGCTGTTAAAGATGGTTGGAATAAAGAGTATCCCAATCACAACATATTACTTGTGAAAAAAAAATTGCCAATCAAGAAAAAAAGGAGATTGCTAAGAAAGGTTTTCTACCCTCGGGTGAACCAGTCTTTGTGTTTTCATCTTCTAAACTGACAACCACCTTTATTTCTGGCTTCATTCCATGATATTTTGAATTAAGCAAAGCAAACCAAGTTGGTTTCTGAAATAGAATAATGTTGAAGTTACAGGTGCACACAAATTGTTAGTTAGTGCTTCAAGATAAGTGGCACCTGTTAAAACCTATAGCTTGCCCTAGATGAAAACATTGAATAATTTTTTACAGATTCCAGAAAATATGAACACTGAATATCAATGCAATACTTTAGTCAAGACATGAAGAAACAGATAAAACAGCAGTTGAAATAAACAAATCAAATCTATCAGCCCCATCCTTCTTTAGCACGTGAGCATAATCATAAGACTATCATAAATAAAATACAAAATATTGAACATTACAATTTCATACCTGAGGTGAGCCACTGAGCTGAGCACTTCGTATGTCAAGAATACAATAACCTATTGGTTCTTTTCGTTTTTCATTTGCATCAATTGCATAGCACTAAAATACAAAAAAAATTCTTAAAAAATTCTTATCAAGGGAATTTCTTCCAAGCATGGCCACCTAATTCAGAAAAACTTTTATGGGAGCACTCATTACAAAGGTTGCCTGAAAGAGGTAGGCACTTTTTCCTACCTTATGCTTAGGATTATAAATGCCACAAATTTCCTTTTCACAATTGATTGAAATAAATAGATAAATTTTTACACTCCCAAAGTGTGTTGTTTATTTGCTCTATGTTTTCTGATATAAATGGCCCCTTTCAAAAAACTAATAAATGAATTTATGCTGGACCACTATTCATAATAATTTGTTCAAATTGTTAAGTATTATCCAGGTTCTATGATTATATAAATACATACACACAAAATAGCTTTCACAGGAAAATTTTTAAACATGTAATTAAGACAACAACTCTAACAAACAGAATTTTTAGGAAGAAAGATACAGAGTTTGAGAATACCTATAGCTAACATAGTAGCCAGCAAAATTACCACCACATGTTGCTTAATGCAAACATTATACATTGGTCAAATGTACATGATGCATTTAACTTTATCAAATAGCTAACAAAAAGAAGGAAATATAATTCATTAAAAATATGAGGGACGATAAGACTATATAAGAGAATTTATATAGCTTCATGAAAATTTCTGAAATTTTCTGATTAGGATTTAAAATTTTGACTAGAATTTATCATAAATCAGACTCTTAATAGACAAAATAAAGGCTCAGAAAATCTGGAGTCAAATATGTGAATACCTGTAGCTTGATTGGTGTCCTTTGCAAGCGGTGCTGATGCAGTGATTTCTTATCAGATTCCCATGCTAGTTCTGTAGTAATATCTGGGTTCTCTATGTGGTCCACTGGGTCAGTAGAAAGTGTTTCACCATCAAATTTTGCCTCAACTAGCAGCTTACAATTGGATTTTCTTGGGAATCTTCTTCCTGAAATAGAATTGGGCTTTTCAGAATGCATTCAAGACATGCAAGCTGCCTATAACTATCATTTTAACTAAATACTGCATTAAAGGCTGAAAGCTTGTCACATTTTTAATGTGGAGTGACTTCACATTATTGGACAGACTATCACACCTACTTAAACAACTTATAAAAATAACCAAATTTTAATAAGGAATATATTTAATAAAGTGCTATCAACATAAACAAAAAATTTTGCCCTTTGGTGTAGTGTTAGGAACCACCGAAAAACTGGATGGGGTTTTCCAGAATTATGTCAGTGACGCGACACGACAAAAGGAAGTGTCTTCAGTTTCAGTTGATTATCATAATGTGTTACCTACAACGCCAGGCGAAGGGGTATATTTAACGTAACTCAACTTCAGAGGATATAGGTCACTTTTAACTCAAAGGAACACTTTTGATATATACAAATTATTAGCAGCAGAGTTAGCCCGGCGGGTTTAACTGTAGAGTGAATGGAGTTACCAACTTAACTTTCTCGGCCGTTGTTTTGACATTCTGCCTTAAAATGCCCTGGAACATGAATTTAACTTGCGTTCTTTTGGAAAAACCTTTCAGAATGCTTACCTTCAATAATACTGACCACTAACAAAACTTTATCAACAGTCATCTTGCCGAATCGAACGGTATCACACGATGCTCTTGCTTATTCGGGCAGCCATTTTAACCAACAACAACAAAACAACCGCCAAAAGTCGAAGGCGTTCACAGGGGTGCAAGGCGTTCACAGTGAAGTGGTTGAAAGGGTCAACACAAGCGCCCGGCGTGTTCACTCTCATTCGGTCGTGTACCCAGACCAGTAGTGTACCTAGTGATATCATAATAACAAGGTGAGCTTTTGCACAACGTGTTGCAAAAAACAACAGCAAAAGTAGAAATTTGATAACTTTCGGCATTTTGATAATTACCGGCGAACGAGGGGGGGTTCGGCCCCCTAGTACTACACCCCTGCGTGTGCCCAAGCTCATCCGAGAGATTTAAAAAAAACCCATTCCTCTGATTTATATGTGAACTTTTTATAACCTTTTCGCTGAGCTGAGATGTTATACATAATAATAATAATGGAAACTTTTCATTATCAATTCAATTAAAACTACAATTACAAATTTCACTATTACAAAGGTAATTTGCAATTGGCTAGCCTGGGGTTACAAAGAAAAAGACTATTACAAGCACAAACAAAAGAAATTAACAAATAAAGGAAAAAGTGTGTTCGTCATTGTTTGTTTTAGAAGTCGTCAGTAGCAGAGATCGCTAGAATTATAATAATAATAGTAATAATAATAATGAACTTTGTACAAAAACAAAGTGTACAGGAGTTCCTGCTCTGCTACACTAGGATTCTGTAACACTATTTTGTCTTAAACAGGGCCTCCTACGAAAGGGGGCATTGCTCCCCCACTATTTTGCAAAAAATAGAACTTTTCACGAAATCTTTTGTTATGGATGCTTAATTTTCCCTTGGGGACTTCCAAAGCTCTAGTTGTATGATTCTTACGTTTCTAGGTTTGTAGGTAGGCCTGGAAAGGTGATAAGTGTAAAGGAACACATTGTGAAACAAACTATCTTATACATTCAAAAACTTTTCTTCAAATTGTTGTATTAAATAAAATTATAGAGGTGGTGCTCCTTCTATAGAATCTTTGGGAAACGATCTAAGGGAAACGCAAACGGGATTTTCTACGACAGGAGAATAGGGATTTAGGTAACAAGGCCCCCTTATGGAGAATAGGGATTTTGGTACCCTGGGTACCAGACTCACTATATAAAATAATATATAGTGAGTCTGGTACCCAGGGTAGGATTTTGGTAACATTGACAAAAATACGATCGACAGGAATGTTTGCGAAAAGAGGTTTGGAACGAGCTTTGAATATCTATAGACAGTAGTGTTATTGCTAGGTAAGAAGTGAAGTTTAAATAGCACTAGCAGTGTTGTCAGCGCAAAATCTTATCAGGAGGAGGGGGAGGGGGAGAGGGGGAGGGGTGGTCTGCCCATTCAATTTTGTGTTACAAATGTAACACAGTTGCCTGTGGGGCTTCGTCTCCATCCAATCGTTTCCGACAGCCCTATTTATTTTGGAAGTTAATTGAACAAGACAGTTTAGGAGAACCTTGTGTATTTACATTTGTGTACTTCTGATGTTCTGTTTCGTTACAGTATCACGAAGATAATCATCTTTAGCAGCAGTCCAAAATTAAAACTAAGCAATTCGCAATTGCAATGACGAGCCATAACACGCAAAAACAAAAATCCCCGATTATCAATATCTGAAAAGGAGATTTGGATCATCTAGTATTCTTTTTAAATTCTGCATACCGCTTCCGAACTTAAATCGATCGAAATTTGCATATCATTGGGCCAGCACACAAAAATGCATCTTGTTCGATAAAATTTGCCACAGCGCAAACAACTTTATAATTTGAAGTAGACGAATAAGAATGACTCAGTATGCCAGAACAACGGCTACGTAATATTGCAGAAAAGGAAGATATCTTTTTTTTGCAATAACACAAAACTCGTTTTAAGAGTTCATTATTTCATAAAGCTTTGCTATTTTTTGCTAATGTTTTTTTTGTAAATGAAAAAAGCTTGAAACATAGACAAAGGACTAATAAAGCTTTATGGTTTTTGCTCAGAAAGTTATGTTGTGTAGAATCCAGAGGGAATGAGAATGTGCCTGGAGAGACCCAGTAGCGGTTTTATGGTTGTCCAAAGGGGCCACGACCCCAGGCTTGGCGCTAGGGGTCTGGAACACATGCTACCCCACAGCTACAAAAAAGATGAAGATTATGAAGAACAAAGGCCCCGCAGTCCCTACAACGGCGCTGGTGGAACCTGATGAAGATGCAAAATCAACCATTTCAAAAACAGTATTCAATTTGATATGAAATTAGGGATATGAGTTTTTCTTTTGGTATGAGTATTCCAAGCTGCTGTTGCCTCTTACCATATTCCCGAAACCCGCTTGGAAACGCGACAATTTCCGAATCCAGAGTCGAAAATATGCAATTCCTTATTTCCGAATACATACTGTTCACCTTGACGTTTCATCTTTGGACGCAATTAGGGAGAGACATCTGGGCAACACTCCCTGCAATTCTTTTTGCACTCCCTAGACTGTTTAAAAACTGTGAAGAAATCTGGGTAAATGCACCGATTTTAATAGACAAAGAGAGTAAATTTCTTCAAATTTCTTGAGAATTTCCTCTCATTTTTTTATAAGAAACAGTTTATAAAAACCTGACCCCTAAGATATTTAAAGGTGCTGCTAATCACGCTCAATCTTGAAAACGCTAAAAAGCGATTCTATTGCAGATGGGACAGAAAAATTTCTTTCCTTCATTTTCATATGTCACGTTTACATCTCATGTCAAGTTGCTATGTTCCTGAAAAAGCAACTCTGCAGCACTTCTTATTCTTCAAGAAACGTTTAAGATACCTTGAGAACCAAAGTCACAAGCTGAGTAATTATTCAAAATAGAGTACCACATACCACTCATAGGAAAAGAATAACAAGGTGCAGGTGGCAAAATCCAGAAAAATGTTTGCCTTTGTTTTGAAACATTCAGAAAAGAATAATGATTTTATGCAGAGACTTTAAGACCAGAAGCATGAGGGCACTAAGTCCCCTCAAAGTTTCTTAAAGTGCCCTTTTAGGGGTAGTAGTTGCAACCTTTAGGCTGAATTTTCACTGGCACAGTGCCCTTTTTGAACCCTTTGGTGATTGGTGACAATAACAAGTCTCCTTCTAAAAGTCGTGCCCCAAGTCCTGACTTGACGCTTGCATGGATCATCCAGCTTGTTTCAAAACAGCACTGTATTCATAAATTACCTCAAATTGCATAACATATAACGTGATTAACAAGGGTCATTATGTAACTTTTTAGTCATTCGCTGAAAGTGGATTATGGAGGTCCCCCTGAAAACAGTCTGCTTGACAGGTGCCTGCATCTCAGACATTTAATCAGATTATTGCAAAAAGAACATGAAAGAAGTACGCTAGAAGATACAGCAGACACAAGAACCCGAGAGGTTCTAAGAACTAGAGCTTTGCATCGAACATAAAAACCTTGTTTGTTCTGCGAAGTCCTCAGTGACCACAAAGAATGATATTCGATTGTTCAGTCCGGAAGAAAACACGAAGAGCGAAAACGGACGAAGTTAAAACATGGGGTTTGCGAAAAAGATACATTTGACATTTTGCTACAGATATTTAGGAGTGTTAATTTGTTTGGCGTGCGGTGCTGCGATTTTCAGAGAAGTAGAATGGCACAAGGTTGAGCGGGATCCAGCAACGCAATATATTGCAAAAACAAACTTGAACATTGAGTTGGAAAAGTTGCATCAGACCCTTTCAGAATCACTGAATATGACTATTGATCTGCAGTTGTTCCATAATATCACAAAGAGGATTACTAATGAACAGGCAACAGTGGGAAAAAAACGACTGTGGACGTGGCAGCAAGGCGTGCATTTTGCATTCACAATTATGAGTACCATAGGTAAGTTCTTTCATAGGAAGGCAATGACGTCACCATATTTCAACAAACGGGCCTTCTAAATGATCTACTTGCAAGAGTGCTAACTTGATGTTATCCGTTCGTGGTGTTACCAAAGAAAATTGATGGGCATAAGTAAAAAATAGGACAACCAAGAACAAAGACACCTTTCAAAAGTAACAAAATGAGTGAAATAAATTTTATTTAAATCTCATCATAAGGCATGTATGTGGCAAACTTCTAAACGCCAACGTGCTTTTTATATGTCATCATTTCTGTAATATTGGCTTGATCGAAAGATTCTTCAACCATCCCATGTTACTATTCAAATTTCAGCCATTTTACCTTATCGTTGAAAGATGAAGAAAGGCATCTTGATAAAACGGGAAAGGAATCTACCAAGTAGCACCTTATTCGATAACTTCAAAGTAAATAATTAATTTCTTCTCTCGTTAATCTATTGTAACTGAAATTCTTCGTTTAGACGTTTGTTCCATCCTTTCCCACTTAATTACGATAATGTACATTGTACAAGTGCAAAGTTGTAAAATTATGACTAACTATTAAACTAGTTGAATTCTGCAAATGATGCAGTCTTAAATCCCAGGTCGTGCAAAAATTGCACTTTTAAATTCATACAAAACAACTGCGTCTTGTAGTGGAAATTTCTTTATGAGAATCTTATGAGCTGTTTCTATTTGATTTTAGGTTACGGAGATATTGCTCCAAAAACAAACCTCGGCAAAGCTTTATGCATATTGTATGGCGTAATAACGATACCGCTCTACCTTCTAGCACTTTCGGCAGCTGGAGATATGAAGCGGTTCCACATAGAGAAACTGCTTATGTTAGTTGAGAGGCGGTTGCTGAAGCGCACGACAATTCGTAGAAAAAAAGTGAAGATTATTGGAATAACAATTTTCTTTTTCATTGTTGAAATGCTTATAGCCACTGGAGCTGCCCGAGAAACTCAAGGTTGGGGCATTTACGACTGTTTTTACTTCTGGTTTATCAGCACTAGCAGCATTGGCTTCGGAGATTACGTTCCTTCTTATAGAAGCTTTCCAGCAACATTTCTGTTCTTTCTCTTCTTCACATTGGTGATGCAGAGTGGCCTGGCAACGATCTTTAGCACGCTGACCGAGATATCAAACAAACCTAGCGCGATCACTGATTCAAAAGAGTAATGTACACATAACGACTACAACGTTACCTGGGTTGACTAATAAAGAACGCAGCGATGTTTACAAAGACACCATAGTGTTTACGAGAGCAAGCGAGTAAGGGCTAAAAATACGGGGTAGCATAGGCTGCCGACATTGATTCGTGTTCTTGTTCTCGTCTCTTTTTGCTCCCAAGCCATTGTTTGCATTGACGCAAGTAAAAGATTCCAACAATGGCTCTAGCCTGGACCATACAACAGCAACAGCATCATTTCATGTTGGATAAATTGGATTTCTAAGAACATGTAAACCAACCTGCTATGCAGAATTTGTTATGTAGATGTTTACATAACAAATTGAAACATCTAAACAATACCAAGCTATATGAAAGCAAACAAACGGCTTTCTTTCTGTCGGTCTGTAAATATGATCTTTTTAAATGGAGTAACCGTACGTCACGGGGCTTATTTTGAAAAAATATTATGGGGTAGGGGCTAATTCGAGTAGGAGCTAGTTCGAAGGTGGGGCTTATTCGAAGAGGGGGGCTTATTTAGCAGCAACCAAAAATATTGCCAGGGCAAATTTTCTTCCTCTATTTGAGGCTGGTCAGTATGCTAAAAAATCCAGATGTATTGGGGTAAATACCGATTGCTGTCGAGGTTATACCTTTAATCGAGAGTGGGGGCCTATTGCACAAAAATTGCTTTATGGTGGGGGCTTATTCGGGGGCGGCTTGTCCGAAGGTTGGGGCTTAATCGAGGACTTACGGTATTGGTAACCCTGCTCCAGCACAAGAACATTGTATCTGCTCCAGCACAAGAACATTGTATATAAAACCATTTCATCGGGAGTACCTCAAGGCTTTGTTTTGGGTCTTATTTTATTCAATGTTTACATAACGATCTGATTTTGTTTAAAAAACAAGCAAAATTACATAATTGTGCCAATTATAATACTCTGGCTTATTTTCCATGGCTTTATCAAATTTGATTAAGATTCTGGTGGAAGAAGCTGGTGTTGCTTTAAATTGGCTAAAAAAATCAAATGATAGCCAATCAAGAAAAATTCCATAAACTAATTATTAGAGAGGATCTATGAATGGACAAGATTTTAATATCCAAGGTAAACTGATAAAGTATGTAAACCTCATATTTCTGAACTCTGAATAAAAGCGCCATCACAACTCAATGTCTTGAAAAGACTAAGAAAATTCATTGCTTTAAAAGAAAGGAAGATTCTTGTCCAAAGCTTTGTGTACTCAAATTTTGAATATTTTTCTCTCGTTTGGTACTTTTTATCAGCTTAATATTTGCAAAAATTGAAAAGACTCTTAGATTTTTACACAATGATCGATTCACCTCTTACAGTGACTTTATTGCGAAATCAGAAAAGCGTACAATTCATGTTATGAGAGTTCTTTCTATCTAAACTTTTGAGACATCTAAATTCGTCTTTCATGCAAAACGTTTTCAAAATTAGAAACTTTACCTATTCATTACGAAATCCAAATTATTTACCACATTATAGACCAAACCAAGTAACCTTTGGTTCTAATAACCTGAAGTAACTGGGACCCCAAGTTGAGAATTGGCTGTCAATTGAAATAAAATTGCAACCGGTAAAAATTTGAATACCTTTAAATGTATGATAAAAAGTGGAATAGCCCAAACTTAAAATGCAGTATGTGTCTCAAATCTTACCTTTTATACATTTCTTTAAGTATAACACTGTAAAAGTTTTTATTTGTGTACATTTAATTATTTATTCATTTATTCGTGTAGTTATTTATCGTAGTGATTTTGATTAGTTTGTTTGTACAAATGATATTATATATATATATAGTAAGGTAGAAGTAAATGAACGATGTAAAACAAGTAAAAAACAGTAAAAAGACCATGAATTCACGAAACTCACAGAAAGGAATTCACTAAACGAATTCAAAATGGTTTAGATTGAATGCTGGATTTGAATCAAATACTGGATCAGATTGAATAAAAGATTTTTCGCTTGATTTCAAGTGAAGCAAACCATTTCAGCGACAAATCAATGCTGTTTCTAGACACTGTGGCTTTACGTTGACGAAGTGATGATAAGAGCCACTTTCCCCTGATTTTAGTGGAAGGAAGAGAAAATTTAGTCGCTGAATCGTTTGTGTCCTACTGAAGGGTTTATGTTTTCACGGTAACTGTAAATAGAGGCCTCAACTGATTACTAAAATGACTTTGAATCATCAATAGATTTCACTGAATGCTGTAAGTTGTCTTTAAAGATGCAGATGCTGCAAAAAATATGTAAAGTAATAAAAATTGCTTCCTCAGCAATTTCATTTCCAATCTGCAGAAAATAAGACTGAGCGTCCTTCTCCCAGTGGACTGCGGGCTTAACCCATTTTTCTGCATTTTCTCTTCAGAAAAAAGCTGCATGGCCACAGAAAACTATCCAAGCAAATAGAAGCGATACACAAAACATTTCCTACTTTGCGAAAAGGCAATAGGCGTATTTCAGGAGAAGTATAGTAAATTCTTTAGTTGAAAAAAGCAGAGTTTATGTCGAGATGCTGATTTTCAACACACTCGAAGGATCGTACTGGTTTGTTCGGCTTGCTTGTAACCAATGGTTGCCAAAATACCACTGGGTGTGACAGCAATGTTTTGTGGAAAAACAATGGCTGAAAGCTGGATCACTCCAAACTTATGATAAGAATTCCAATACGCTAGAAACAATCTATTTGTTCACAATGGGGAAGGTCTGAAATCGGCTTAACTTGGATCGTCTAATCTTTATTGGTTTTGTTAGGCATTTATGAATCTAAATGTTAAAGGAAAATCGAAAACGTCCCGAAAATACAAAGTCAGCATGAGTACCCACTAGTTAAAACACGTTGGTATCTTCAATCAGATTGCACGATAATGCACATACGAATATATTATACGAACAAGGTTAGATTAGGTTGATCAAACTTTTGATTGAAACTGTATCCTTAGCTTTTTGAAACTGTTTTTCATGGCAATGATGGCATTGGTTCTTCGCGCCAGGTGTCCTCTTTCAACCAATCAGAATCCTCGGTATCGAGCAACGCAGGTGCTTCCACTGTTGTATTCGTTTGCAACTAGAACGAAAGAATCAACACTTTAAAAAGAATGAATTGATATCAGATGAGTGAAAATTCAATAGAAAAATAGTCATGGTACCTGCCAATAATTATAATTCTATTTGACACGAAAAGATAAATCCATTCAGTATCCGCTAGATACACACAAAAGCTTCTATCAAACTCCAGGCGGCCGTGGAGCTGAAAAAGATCGGCCAAATAGCCCTTGTGACGGCAAATAAGAGCCCACCGCAAATGACAGCCGGCAACCAATAAGCGCCGCATTATAACACGTCGCTTATTTACATAGAAATCATACATTTAACAACCAAACGTGAAATGGAAATGAATTAAGTATTGAAAATGTTTAAGTTTTGGCTTTAAAAATTTAGGCATAATATTTGAAGTGTCACTAATAGCTGGAAAATGAAAATATGTATTAACCAGACCTAGTGGCAATCAGTAGCGGCGCCACAGGGGGGAACACACGCCCCCCAGTTCTCAGCAGAATCGGTTTTATATTTCGTCCAAATTCGATGAGGAAATGTTGGGGGAGGGGTAATATTTTGACACCGTACTTTTTGTGATGTAATCCTATGATTTTCAAACTGCCAATTTTCAAACAAAAGTTAGTCATAGGCGTTCACTTCGGATAAAAATTGGCGTTCCCTGTTGGTAAAAGGGCGTTTTCTGGTAGTTAAAAGGGCGTGGCTTAATTTTTTTTTGTCCCCCCAGAGCTTAGTGGCTGGCGCCGCCATTGGTGGCAATAATCAGACTCAACTACTAGGGCAGTACAGGGTGCACAGGCTGACAAGCTTTGAAATCTCGGGCCTAGCAATGGACATTGGACCTTTGAAATTGCCAATGTAGTCCTAGCAGAGGCGTTTTCCCGTAGGGGAAAGGGGGCTTTTGAGATCGTCATTGGGGTTCATACAGAACAAGAAAAATTTAATATGTAAAGAAATTTAATATGCAAAGTAAGGAAAAGTTTTCAAAAAGTGTTTTCACCTATCTTGATGCTTAGATGCCTCTTATTTCAGCCCCAGCCTAAATTTATGTTTGTAGCACAGCCTCGTAAAGACAAAGGAGATAAAAATAATCGGAAGTTTCATTGCTTAGCGAGGTTTACCTTTCCTCTATACTTTGTATCCTAAAATGACGGCCGCTGGTTGAGGCATCGGCAGAGTGCCGAATATTATACTTGTAGACATAAATAACTACGAGGAACATATCAAAGAGGGAGAGTCTGCGTTGCTATTGAGAGCATGGATAAATATTAAGCAAGATCGCATTCGGAAACGGAATAGTTAGGAACAAGCCTGGTTACAGAGGAGATCTGAAATTCAAAACCAGCTGTTACACACTGATGTTTTAGCAATGCGGAAGGATAGCTGACTTTTCGATAAGGTATCGCAGCACTCATCCGCGAATATCCATAATGGGGAAGCTACTTTCAGCAACACGTTCACTGGGACTGCGGTACGCCGTTGTTTTGCTTTACATTTTAGCTGGCGGAGCAATATTCGTTGCCATAGAAAACAAAAGCCTTGAGGACGAGAGAGAGCGAATAGAAGTGGAAATGATGCAAATCGCGTCGAAGAAGGAACTTTTGAGACAACAACTTTCAGCACAACTGAACGTGCCAGTGAACGTGAGCATATTTGAAAATTTACAAGTGCGATACTAAAGTTGTCATCAAAAACAAAACCAAACAAATGGGATATGTCAACGGGTGGCCACTTTGCATTTACAATCGTAAGCACCATTGGTAAGTGGCCGTACCAACTACTAATATTGAATTACCTGCTTGGCAAACCGCAGTAAGTGATGCGTAACATGCCTTAGAGACGCGCATTGGGTACAACGGAAAGGGGATTGTTTCTTTCTTAACAAATGAACTCAGCCTTAGGAACTGTTGTGGGGCTAGCTGCTTTTATAACAAGCGCTTTTCTTTGTAAAATCAAAACCATAAAACAGTTTGGCTATTTTAGAAATTATCGAAACCTGAAAAAAGCATTTTCGTCATTTTATGGTAAGAGTCTGTCCATGGAAACAGGGACCTAAAAATTAAGAGGGAAACTCTTTAGGTCGCTAGAATAAGGGTTTTATACGCCATTGAATGTAAATAGACTGTTGATGCACACCTTCAAGAAAATATTTCAATTTTTGCAGAGATCTAGGAGGAGATTTAATTTGAAGCGTGCATTAATTCTTATCGCTGGCCCACTACACTTATTGTAAACCCAATTTTTCGAAGCAAGGGGGAGGGGGGGGGTGGTCCAACTCTGATTTGCCGACAAAATTGGTGAGACATACCTTGCTTGCCAAAAGTATGGAAATTTGCCAACCAAGCACCCCTAAATGGTAAAAAAACTCCTCTTTTGAATTACCGAAATTTTTTGTCGAAAAATTGGGTGAGACATCCTTTACTTGCCAAAGAGCGTGGAAATTTGCCGACTAAGCGCTTCTAGATAGCAAAAAACTGCTCGTTTTAATAACCGAAATAAGTGTCACACCCTTACGCCCCCGTAGCGACGACCCTGATAAAGTCCATCCTGCATCTGAGGCCTTAATAAAATCTTACCAAGCCTACGACTTTTGAGTCAATCCAATCAGCTTATCACTTGTACCTTAATTGAATTAACAAGTCGATTCGCTGCATCATGAATTGGCTGCGATTATGAATTGGCTGCGATTATGAATTCGCTGCATTATGAATTCGCTGCACTGCATTTATGACTTCGGTATCATTTCTCTTAGTAATCGGTGCTCTTTGGTATTGCGAAGAAATACATGCTAAGCATGCCTCCCTGTGCAGTACTGTTGGAATATTGTGAGGTTGCGGTTTTCTTGTTTACTTGCACCAACATGCTAAACCCGAAATATGATGCCACTAAAATACAAGATGAACATGCTTGTCACTATTGGAAACGAGTGTCAAATTCGAGCACTGCATTTTTTGCAAGTTGACCATAATATCATCTCCTACAGGCGGCCTAATGGATAACCAAACTTTCTCCTTCCCTTTGAAGTTCAATAACGATAGAAACTTCTCTTTTTCGATTCAACTTAAGTTACAATTACACATCTCACAAATGCAATGGCAATGTGCAATTGACTAGCCTCGGTTTACGAGAACAACTATTACAAACACAAAACGAAGGAAGAAAAAAGGAAAAAAATTGACTGCCCTTTTGTGTTTCAAAAGCTGTCTGTAGCAAAAACCCTAGAATTCAAGAAGTCTAGGATTCTTTCAAGATTTATTGCTACAGCAGAAGATGGTACAGATGGTTATATCACATAGTTTCGAGATAATAAAACTAAGAAGACTCTCGCTGATATCTAATGATTGGTTGCGATACATGAGAACCATCGAATGCATTGCATCAAAGCATTGCATCAAAGCATTGCATCAAAGCATTGCATCAAAGCATTGCATCAAAGCATTGCATCAAAGCATTGCATCAAAGCATTGCATCAAAGCATTGCATCAAAATTCGTCTCGTATTCTACAGTAAGCCGGTTGTCAGAAATGGCTAGAAGTCGATCAGGACGGAAAGAGTCTCCTGTTATGATAGAGATTAAAAATCAAATATCTTTAAAGATCAAACCAAAAAGCCTACTAATAATAATATAATCAATTTATTTACAGTTGGCGGGTATGATATAGCTATCTATGTACAATTTATGTACAAGCTAATTTAGGCCTACTTAACAAAACTTTAGAATAAAAAGCATTTGAGAATTAATAATAATTAATAATGTCATATATAAAACAATTAGTTAAATAATGAAAAAAGTGAAATTGAAGAATAAAAAAACCTTTTTAAAGTTTACAATGCGTTTATAGTTAAAAGATGTTTCAATATTTTCAAACCAAGACGACTATTTTCTTTATTTTCTAGTTAAGGAATCCAACCTGAGCTAAGAAGCATCTACAAAGTTTGCAACAATATTCTTCTCCTTTCCATTTTTTTATCCGAGTTTTAAACTGGGCAAGATTTGATGACTCTTTTATCAAACTATGACTATCTACGGCTATTGAATTTTGAAAACCTTTTTAATACAGCGATTTAGCAGCAGGGTCCCACATTGCAATATCCACTTGAAGAATTTTGAATTCAAATAAGATAAAAGCAAAGTTTGCGGTTTGCTGCATAGAATTCAGCAACGGATTATTCATTCACTTTGATATACTAAGGGAACGTGGTCACCGAACAGTGGCGAACATTTTGGCGACGGGGGGCTATTATAGGTTTGCGGCTTCCTTTAAAGGTTCTATGCGGTTTGCATCTTCAATCGGCATTTCAAGTAGTTTGTTGTTTCGATAGCGCAGCCAAGGGATGAAAACACAGGCACAGAATACGAAAATGAAACGCAAAATAAAAATGGAGCTAGGAGACATTGGCATTGTCACTGTAAACAAAGGTTCCAATAGAACCTCTATAGATAAAACAAAATGCAGATCTTGATATTTGATCAAAGATTTTGCTCAAAATTGTAAAAGAAGTGTTGATTTGCTAGAAAATATGATACTGTTTTTTCCACCCGAGAAGATAGATACTTAAAATGATACTTTCTCTGCGCGAATGTTCTTGTCACTACAAATTGGCGCATGTTCAGAATAGTGTCTCAGTTTTGAGTGTACAGTTGATATCTCCACTGCTGGCTACCACAAAAATTCGCTATCTAAGCTAAGGCCCCGTTCACACGGGAACGCAATCGTTCCGTTCCATTTTTGTTCCAGTTTCTGGAACGAAAAGGTATACTGTTCACACGGTAACGGAACGATTGCGTATCGATTTTTGTTTATGTTCAGACGGGAACGCAATCGTTCCGTTCTGCAATTTGCGCGCCAAAATAAGCGAATGATTTTTAATGCGCATGTCCATAATGGAGATAGATTTCATCATTTCGATTTTTGTCTGAGCTATCTCTGAATTTTTTAAACAATTTGAATAAATGGGGAATACAAAGGGGCCCGAAAATAAGCAAGCTCGTGGGAAAATTGAAGCCAACCCTAAAAGGAAGGAATTTCAATGTTTGCAGAATGGTGTTGAATCTTTTAAATGGATTTAAGGGCGAGATTCAGCCAATGGTGTTTTTGAAATCCTCCATTTTCTTCGCTGAGTTCATTATTGTCACCTTTTCCTTCCCTCAACAACAACACAGACGCATGCGCCAAGGGCAAAACTCTTATCGTTCCATTTTCTGGACCAGTTCTGCGCGTTCACACGGGAACGGAACGGAACGATTGCGTACCGTTCCACTTTTCGTATCACTTATTCTATCGTTCCACTTTTTGGAACGGAACGAAGTCGTTTGAAGCGTTCCCGTGTGAACACAACCCCTGAGCGTTCCGCTTTTCGGAACGGAAAAGAACGGAACGGAACGATTGCGTTCCCGTGTGAACGGGGCCTAAGGTCGAAGATATTGTAGAACTGACCCTTAAACTCATATTTTTTAATAGTGGAATTTTTTGATGGTCTAAACAGAGATATATTATTCAGTGCTTTGTAAATAATCTATAACCTAGAAATTTTGGATTTTATAGGACATCCTTAATCTCAAGCATTCGCTATCTCGAACAAATTTCCGTTTTCCTTTCGAGTTCGAGTTAGCAGACGTCAACTGTACATGAAGTAGTTACAGCTATAGTAATGACAGTATTCTGGCAAAGGATATGCAAAGTATTGTCATAGAATAAGCACAATTACGTCACTTAATGACGATTAAATTCTTTTTTTACTTGTAGGTTATGGTGTGATTGTGCCAACATGTGATTCTACACGCATTATGACAATATTCTACGCCATTTTTGGGATCCCGCTTTTTCTCTATGCCATGGCAGCAGCTGGAGAGTTGAAAAAAGAGCTGTGCGACAGAATTCTGCAGCTAATTGAGACGAAATTGCTTAAAACTCATAGCATACGTTATAAACACGCAAAGGTGTTGGTTATAACGCTAGTTTTTCTCATGATAGAGCTTATGATAGCTTCTGCAGCTGTTTATCAAGAAGAAGACTGGTCGTTTTTCATCGCAATGTATTTCTGGTTCATAACCGCAAGTACCATTGGATTTGGTGACTACGTACTGAGTTTTAATGGCAATAACCAAGTGACATCTGGGATGATGGTGGCAGTCATACTTGTGACTTTGATTCTAATGAGTGATCTGGGCTGTTTCTTCAGTACGATTTCAGAGTTGTTGGAAGAGAGAGGCAAGATTCCTGTCAAAAATAAGTGTTCCTGTTTTGGGTTGGGAACAGAAAAAAACGAAAATTCAGTGGAAGAGCCACCCCTAGAAATGAAAAAAGTCGAGAGAAGCACTGGGTTTCAGAATAACGGTATAACTTTTTGAAATATAAATCAGACCAGGGGGCAAAAAAGCAGAGAGGGGGAAAAAGAGCAAAGGTGACAAAATCAGAGACACTATGAAATCAATAGAGGCAGCACGAGCTGTACATAATTTTTAACAATCAAACGAATAGAAATGTCGTTTCAAATGAGACGCACTAAATGGCATAATGCTGTTATCACTCTGGGCACATGCTATACGCCTTGGGAACTTGGTGGCTAGGCCATTCGGTTTCATGAAACATATTCCTCGTAGAGACAATTGCCTCAGCTGTCATGCTTTAAAGACGCCTTTTTATATCATTTGAGCAATTCATCTACTCAACAAAAATTAATTTAGTCGTGAGTAAAACTTTGCACCTGTCCTGATGGTTTTTCGAATCGATTGCATTGGTTGGCCCGCGGGTTCCTGTAGTCCGAAACAAAGTTTTACAGTCGCCATTTTAGAGATTTTGCTTTCCATCGGAACAATATGGTATTTTTCAATCGTAACAATATGGCCTTTAGTGTGAGCGTCTTGAGAAAAATTTACTCGGTTGAGAGCTTTAACTATCATTTATCGAAAGACCAACCAACATGGGAAAATCCGGCGTTGCATCGATTCACCCTTCACCAAGATCATGGCGCCACAACATTCGTATAAAAATAAGATGACTAACAAAAATAAATACTTCATCTAAACATATTTAACTAATTGGATTTGTTTTACAAATTTATTTATTGTTTCTATATTGACTAATGGGTTAATATATTGACTAATTCAACCAACTTCCATTGTCCTGTCAGTACCTTTCTCTTTCTATCGATAACCTGACATCCTTCGGGAGTCATTTAACTTGCATTAGAAGAGTGCTGAAGGTACATCGGATTATATCCAGCACTCAAAATAAAACCAGAGCAATTCTGAGCTCGTGGGCAGAAACCAGTCGATAGAGATGAGAATTCTCTTAAACTGTGATCGATCTACCACTTCCGTTCTAAGCCTTTTCTACACTGAAAGTTCCCATACCTTAACTCCCAGTGTAGTGAAATATAGGTTTTCAACTTACAGAATCATTAGCAAAAATAAAACATAATTTACTATCTGTTTTACGAATGTCAGATTACAATCGGAGCTTTCAGCAACATGCCAATAGTTTTTTATGAAAGCAAGATAGCAAGATTCTCTAATCCAATTGTAGAGAGACAAGTCCATGTCGGCTTAGCGGTATAGCTGGTCTTCAGAGAGCATTACATGCACCTGTGACTACAGTTGCCGTTGGAGAGAAACAATGAACCAGGCTTCGACAGGTAGTGATTTGAGAGATGTACCTCATTGATGGCATCCGAAATCTAAAAGTCTTTTAGCACCGCTAGGCCTATCTTTGTTTTCAGATAAACCAATCGGAAAAATGCAAAGATTTCAAGTCGTTTGCTTCAAAGTAGGTTCAGCTAAGTTCTTGATTCGGAAATGGTATACTGTTATGTTATATTTCTATATTTGTCTAACAGAAGTAGCTGGCCGTGAATAAATATCAAACATGCAAAGTTTCAGAGGCCAGCTCATCAAAAATAGAATAAACGTAATATGAAAATTATAAAGAATTATTGGATGCAGAAGACTCACCAAAGCATTTTCCTCTTCGTCACTTCCTGGTTCTGTTGTTATAGAGGCTTCTTTTTCACTTTGCAAATTATCGACCCTAGTAGAAGATATTTAACATCTAAAGTTATGAAAATTACTGTTTACCGATACCGTTTAGGCAGAGCTGTACACACTATGGGGTGTATAGAACAGAACGGTTTTAAGTTAGATGTTCAGGGACAAAGCAATACGACGACGAGAATCCAATGTCACGAGATAAAATTTTCAAAATAAATTAAGTTTAAGGAATATACTAATATTTCGTCCCGGCACCCGGCATACAGGGCTTCATCAGAGTAAATGAAACGAACGAGTCAATCGTACGAGTCGGTTTTAAGTTGCCGTTTCTAAGGATTGAGGTAAGCTAATCATCTCAGAAGAAGGAAATTTTGTTTCCAGATAGGCCCCAGATGGCTGACGATTCAAGTACCTTTCTTCACCGTCTTATTCAATAAATAATGATAAAATACTACAAAGCATGTTGTTATTTCTCCTCTTCTTAGCTGATTCGTTGCAGCTTCTTCACTTTCTCAATTATCTTTGTATCAAAACCTACTGTTATGTGAATCGTTTAATGGTGCAATGTACCGTTAATGTACGAAAGATTGCCCGATAAAGTGCTTCCATATAACAAGAAGATGGATCCCAGTAGATTCGGAACCAAAATCTAACAGTTGCGATGCGAAAATAGTGAAACGTACGCATTGACAGACGGTTTGCACCATTGATATGCCCTAAAAAATTAAGGACAAAACAAAACCATGAAAACAAACCATTTTTGGGCATTCCGGACTGTCTAATGACAGCTCAGAACTTATCTTTATGATCGATTCCGACATCTAATGTGAGACAAACTTATTATTGACTATTGTAATTCTGTTGAATTGTAAGCACCATCTGCAGTCGGGACCAGATGACTATATGTCCTTCCCCACTGCATGGTGCAAATAAAGTAAGTTGTTTCTCTTTTTAGGTTTTGATTCATAAAAATAAAAAAAAACCATGAAGACCTAAATAAAAGAGTCTCTTCGTGAGCACAGCCCTTTTTAAAATAACACAACCGTAATCATAATCAAAAGCCGAACATTTCTATCAAATCTTCACTTTTTACATTAGGTCAAGTCAACTACTTCTTCATCTTCTTCAATAAACTATACAGTATTGCTTGAAGGGCATTGCTATCATATCTTCACTTTCTACAGTAGATCTAGTTAACAAAAGTACTTCATTTTCGTCACTAATTATACAGCATTTCTTGTAGGGCAATGATTTCAAATCTTCACTTGCTAAAGTAAAGTTCTTGTCAACAAAAAGTACATATACTTCTTCATCTTCTTCACTAACTACACAGCATTAGTTGTAGGGCATTGCTATCAAATCTTCACTTTCTACAGTAGTTCTTGTTGAATAATAGCTGATACACTTCTTCATTTTCGTCACTAATTATACAGCATTTCTTGTAGGGCAATGATTTCAAATCTTCACTTGCTAGAGTAAAGTTCTTGTCAACAAAAAGTACATATACTTCTTCATCTTCTTCACTAACTACACAGCATTAGTTGTAGGGCATTGCTATCAAATCTTCACTTTCTACAGTAGTTCTTGTTGAATAATAGCTGATACACTTCTTCATTTTCGTCACTAATTATACAGCATTTCTTGTAGGGCAATGATTTCAAATCTTCACTTGCTAGAGTAAAGTTCTTGTCAACAAAAAGTACATATACTTCTTCATCTTCTTCACTAACTACACAGCATTAGTTGTAGGGCATTGCTATCAAATCTTCACTTTCTACAGTAGTTCTTGTTGAATAATAGCTGATACACTTCTTCATTTTCGTCACTAATTATACAGCATTTCTTGTAGGGCAATGATTTCAAATCTTCACTTGCTAGAGTAAAGTTCTTGTCAACAAAAAGTACATATACTTCTTCATCTTCTTCACTAACTACACAGCATTAGTTGTAGGGCATTGCTATCAAATCTTCACTTTCTACAGTAGTTCTTGTTGAATAATAGCTGATACACTTCTTCATTTTCGTCACTAATTATACAGCATTTCTTGTAGGGCAATGATTTCAAATCTTCACTTGCTAGAGTAAAGTTCTTGTCAACAAAAAGTACATATACTTCTTCATCTTCTTCACTAACTACACAGCATTAGTTGTAGGGCATTGCTATCAAATCTTCACTTTCTACAGTAGTTCTTGTTGAATAATAGCTGATACACTTCTTCATTTTCGTCACTAATTATACAGCATTTCTTGTAGGGCAATGATTTCAAATCTTCACTTGCTAGAGTAAAGTTCTTGTCAACAAAAAGTACATATACTTCTTCATCTTCTTCACTAACTACACAGCATTAGTTGTAGGGCATTGCTATCAAATCTTCACTTTCTACAGTAGTTCTTGTTAAATAATAGCTCATACACTTCTCCATCTTTGTCACTAACTATACAGAATTTCTTGTAGGGCATAGCTACCAAATCTTCACTTTCGACATTAGGTCTTGTCAACGAATAGTTCATATACTTCTTCATCCTCTTCACCTGAAACATAGCATTGTTTCTACTTCTATCTTCTACGAATTTAATCAACTACTTCAATACTGAAGGCTCTGATGATGTAAAGAAAATCAAAAACAAACAAACAAAAACACACACAAAGTTAACAAAAAATAATAACAAATAAATAAGTTAAGCAACAGAGCAGCAGTTCCATGACTTAGATAGTATTTATCCAATGTTGATATTTTACCCTATGAATTTTTACTATGAAATCAAACTGCACTGCAACCGTACCTATTTATCTGTTACTGGTTTTTGTACGATTTTTTAAAAAAAAATTTTATTAAACTTATTTTGCCTTTTTTACAATAAGCTTTTCTGTTTTATTTAGTTATACTAAATTGCATTTTTAAAAGAATTGATTGTTTTTGAGACAATCACTGATTGTGGTAACATATTCCACGCTTGAATTGTGCGGGGAAAGTACGAAAGCTTTAGGGCATTGCTATAAAATATCTACTTTCTGAAGAAGGTTTTGTTATGGAATAGCGCGTACATTTCTTTATCTTCATCACAAGCTAGACAACATAGCTTGCAAGGCATTACAAATTCAGATCTTCTAAAAGAAACCTTTTCCAACTTCTTATGCACTTTTGTCTTCTATGTTGTATGTACTTTCTTTGCTATTCTTCCCCTACGCTTTCCGTTTTTTCTTCTTCATTTTATAATTATCACCATCATCATCTTCAGGCTCTACATCGTTCCAAAGCTAACATAGATTCAAATCTTTACCTTACGTATTCAAGCTCTCTGCATTGAAGCTTCGTTTTCATTTTCTCTTCAAAATTAATCAAATTCCTCTATCTTTCACAGCATCACACTTCTAATTGGATGGCTTGTTGCAAGTCAGCCCTCGAATGTTGAGCTTTTTTTAAAAAAACCTAAACACAGCTTCTATTTCATTTTTTCGTCATCGTGTTCCTCATTGTCAAACATATTTTCATTTTTTTCTGCCCTGTTGATATCAAGAAGAAATGTATACTCCTGAAAATCATATTTTTTCACTATATTTTCTTCTTAATCATTTCTGCACTAAATGCCAATTATTTTACAGCTTGGGTTGAAAAAAATTTTCTCTGCTTATCTTTTTCTTAATAAAATGCAAACTTATTTTTTCAAAATTCCTCGGGAAAAAGAGCACAGCGTAGTTTTTCAAACAGCGATACCTATTTTCACTGACCTTTATAATGTTTCGTTTTTCAAAGCCAGCCGGTATAATACCTTTTCGGGGGCCATTTTCTGAGTTAATTCATGACTCTAACAATTAATATAGTTCATTTATCATACAAGGCACGTGCATCAAAGTATCTTTTCAATAGCCTATTCTGTATTTTGTTCTCGCTCTGCCTACTTTTCTGGCATTTCCTTTACTATTCTCATTTCCCACGCCTTACCTTCCTTCTATCTTAACTCTGGAATCATTTTTTCCTTTAATGCTTCATCATTTCTTTCGTTATTGATATTTCAGACTTTTCTTTCTCTTTTCTATTTGTTATGACTCTCTAGCCATTGAATTATTATTATCAATGTAAAAATGTTTATTGAAATCTTGAGCTCATGGCCTTTCTTGAGAAGAAGATTCTGCTAAGGAAAGGCAACTGCACCACGGAAACACGTGCCGTTATCTGGGGGTGGCAGAGGGGGGTGGTAGAGGGGGGTGGCAGAGGGGGATGGCAACATATTTTAGAGAGCAGCGTTGACCCTTAGCTACGAACAAATCAGACAGAAAGCCAGATTGAGCTTCTTTGCCAAAGATACAGTCTTAAAAACCGCTGATCAACTTAGAACATCACAAAGTACACCACTTAATAATCAGCTAATCGCGTATTTTCTATATTGAAAAGACACCACCAAGAACCTCTATTCTAACACAATTATCTGGACATATATAAGTGTTGAACAAAGTATTATAAATTTAATTCATCAAAATTTGACAAGCAGACATTTTAAATTACACCTATTAGCAGAAAGAAAATCTGTACAGACAAAATTTATCTGAAAAAGTAAGGCAATTTTCATTTTGTTTGGTTTTCTGACCAAAATTAAACACGTTCTTGGAAGAGAGCATATGCTTAATTAATCATTTATAAAAGAAATATTTGTACAGACGTTAAAATTTTCGTCGAAATAAGTTTACCGCAGCTTTTGGATAAGATAAGCGCTTCCAAGAAACCACATATGAAGATTACGCATGGCTTGATGTTGCAATCGATTGCTGGGTTTGTAAAGTTATTTGTGAGTATGATAACTTTGATATGATGTAATCAGAAATGGAAACCGGGGAAACGAGAGTCGAAGCTATGCGGCTACATGTGCAAAGTGAAGAAACAACAATACTTTGCCTGGGGTAGAAATTATTTAAAAAAGAGAGAAATAAATGTTGCAACCGCTAGCATTATCAAAGTCATGTCTCATTCTAACACAGAACTCCAGACTCCAGGGAGCCTAAGTGAACACTTGCGTATTAAACTTCTAATAATGATGAAATATTTCGAGAAAATGTCACGTTTCGTTAAACTTATACAATATTTCCAAACAGAATTGTCCAAACCACTAGCTTTTTATTAGCAACTCCCACAAACAGCAACCTTCATTAAGTGATCGAAACCTCTAAAATTAAAGAAATATATGGACTTTTCTCCTAAATTTTCATTTTATCGAATGTTCAGATAATTTTGACAACATAAACTATATTGGGCAAAGTACTACTTATAAACCATTTCCAAAAAATATCATCTACAACCGAGAAGTGATAACTAATAATAATAATAATAATAATAATAATAATAACAATAATAATTTTTTTAAACATCTCATTTTCATTGAATACATTTCAAATTTACAATTATACGACTGGCTTTTACAGGCATCATATAATTGGCTCATCTGCATTACAATATTTAGAAGTCAATCAGTTCGTGGCTTAGCCATGGTTTGTTTCGACGACAGAAGATATAGTAGGTGCAGCGGATAGAAATGTTCATGAGTTTCATCAAGATGGATTTAGTTTGATTTGAGTCAAAATTGAGTTGGTGTAGCATGTCAGAGAGAGAGATAGATGAGGTTCCCAGAATGCCAAGGGCACTCATAGAAAGGTTAACAAAGGTAGCACGTTTATAGGCAGGGTTCAGTTCCTTGATAAGGTCACTATATTTCCTAGCTTTTCGTGTACTGTTTTCGTCGATGTTGCTTTCGAACCCAACAGTAAGCTCTAGCATGTAAAGGATTCGATCTTCAGTTACGAAGACAAGATCTGGTCGATAGGAGTCGCCTGTGATTAAAGAAGGTGATAGAAATGAAGGCAGGTCGGCGTAAAGTGAGCTGTTTCTAGGTGTTGAGAGGGTTTTAGCCAAATATAGAAGTACAGAATCATGTCTCTAGGTATACCTACCATGTTCAAGATAATTCTTGCAGCTAGAGACTATGTGCTGTAATGATTCTGATTGGAAACAGAAAGAGCAGGCAGATGACTGAGTAATTGACCATTTGCAGAGGTTTTTCCTAGTGGCAAGAGTGTTGTTTAGGTATTTGATGGTAAATTTGTAAATGTTTTTTGGTAACTTTTGCTGGACACTAGACCAAAGTTGATTAGTTCCCTTAGAAGCAAATTTTAAGATGCACGAGATAATAAATCCTTGAGATGTAAGAACGTTTTCAATGCGGTTCTCGTGTTCACTTTGGATGGATTTGAGAATTTGTTTGGTGTTGCGATAAACGTCATATTGTATGTTTGTACCAGTGCTAGAATCTTTCCATAAAGAGCATGGTAGGAACAATCTGTCTCTGGTATTGCAGTCCTGTTCAAATCATTCTGTGTAATTAGCACAGCATATCACTTGTACCAATTTCATGTTCTTTTTCGCGTTTACAAACTTTGCCTAACGATTTTGCATACACACCCTAAATCTGCGATTAACAGTTTAACTATTCATACGGAATAAAAATATATTGGTGAAATATAAGAGAATAAACTTTACCAAAGCACCTTTTTATATACCTACCATATACTTTTACATTCTTATTAATATCTTTTCAAGGAATATTTAAAGGTTTTTTCGTGTTCAGAACATCTAACGTAGACATTGCTCAAAATTTAAAAGCGAAAATAGGAAAATTGACTAATTAGATGAAAACATATCTGAAAAACAAAAGCTATAGCTGCAAATGTATTTTTGCTATAAACAAGGTGTAGTTATGCGTATTGAGTATTTGATCGTAATTGGCAACTGTATTTCTGATTCAAAGATAGAATTGTGGTTTACGAAAGCCGGACTGGTGTTAAATAATTAAGAAACTTTTACGGGGAGTTGTTTTGAATTTGCTGCAAGTAAGTGCACAACACAGCTAGAATATTCTGTGATTGTATATTGAATGACAATAAAAGCCATATTGTTCATAGCATGCGTTTTAAACAAAACTTTTCTTTCTATATGTTGAAGATGCCATTCTGACACTTGTCATGATGTATATAGCGATGCTGATACCGCCCCTATATATAATGGGAAATTAACCATTGTGATATGTTATCGCCTGCTCATACCTTGTAAAGTAATACCTATTAGAATAAGAAGCTGCCTTCCAGTCAGGCAGCAACATCGGCATAAAATTGGGCTGACGTACCCGCTACTTCACTCACTTACACCGTTGAAAGAAAAATTCAAATGAAGACATTTAGATCCTAAGACTGTGGGTCTACCCTTTTCTACTTAAAGGTCCTAAGACTTGCATAAGTGGACGATTCCTAACAAAATTGGAAAGGGAGGTATATGGAATGATTGAAATCTAGTAATATCTTAAAAATTAATTACAGCATTTACACCGCTGGCTAATGTAGAATTATCTTCTTCTTCCTTGTCGAGCAAGTGTTCCATTGACAATGTCTCACAATCTGTAGAACAGTATCTTGATGCCTTGATGCATTTATCTGCCAAGATTAGAGCAGCTATGATAACAATTAAAATCATAAAGCAGTGCCAAGCAAATGCTATTGGTACGAACATGGCAGCAGAGGCTGACTTCTCTGACCAACGCCTCGGTCCATAGAGCATAAACGTGATCTGATAAAACCATGTTCCTTGCAAAATGACCAGAAAGCAACGAGCGAGCCCAAGCATTCCAGAACTCAGCCATACTGATTCCAAGACAAATACAGCGCTAGTTGCGAAACACAACGAGTAAATGATACTGTGAGAATGTGAATCTAGTGCACTTCTACCATCCAGATGAAAACAAAACAACACCCCCTCGATGAAAAACGCAAATGCAATTGCAATATGGCCTAGTTTGGAAAACATTTTCCCATTCAATATTCGAGCTTCTTGCAGCACATCCACAGCGCCCGACAGACTGAAGAAAACGAACATTGTTGCGTGAGAAAAGTTATTTATACTCTCAGCTTCAAAATCACCTTTCGTGTCAAACAGCGTCCAATGCGCCCCAGTCAGTTCCATGAAAACTCCAACTAAGCCCATAACAACCTTGATCAATGGTTCCAGCAAGTGTCTGCAAAGCACAATACGGCTGCTGCTTACTCGCCGAACGCCATACCAAACCTTCGAGACATACGGTCTGGCTTCATCTAGTCGTACAGACTGTGCAATTCTGATGTCAAAGACGACATTGTACATCCACCAAAATCCGATGAGAATAAATATGGTACCAGGAACTAAGTGTCCGGTCACATGACCAAATAGAGTTTCGTCTAGATTTGCTGGATACTCGCTGAGCATTTCAGTAGCTTTATGCCAACGTTTCGCCTCAAAAAGCATGCAGCAAGAGCGAACGAGCAGCTTTGCACCTCGTGCTAAACTAATCAACAGCTTCCCTACTGGTGTATTATATGATGCGTCAGGAGCCTACTGCCCGGCAGCTGTCTTTGATTGTAAAGTGAATATGACCTTGCGGTGGTCTGATTGAAGATACCTGCTATTTACATCGAAACTATCAGAATACAATTCTGCAAATTCATTATCATCAAGCTAGTAGCAATTAACCATCCTAGTACAGACTGTCCTTTATATTGTCATGCAACAAGGCCTCAGGGATGATTCTTCAATCTTTCCAGTCCATCGCTAACATATACTGGAAACTACGTATACAAACCACGAAAAATGTGACAGCCATACTTATCAATTGTAAGGTTCTTTGTTATGTAAACATGTTGCATTGTCAATTCTTGCTTGGCTGACTGCCCTTCCAGTTCTCATCTTCAAAAAGTACTTTAGCAAGGCTTAAATAAGGCTTAACAAAGAAACCAACGACGTGAAAGGTTAGATCTTGGCAACCCGTAAACCTGAGCTTTCTTGGTCACAGAAAATCTAACTATTCTGATACCTGTCATGTTTACAGAAAAGATAAAGTAGAGGAAACGAAAAGCATGGAACCAGCCGTCATCAAAGATTTGAAAAGGGCTGTCTAAACTTCAATAAAAAGTTTCCTTTTACCTCGCTAATGATGGATTTTCGATGTTGCGAATGATTTAAGGTTGTGGTGGGGGAGGGGAGGGGGAGGAGAACTGCATGGCCAACTAAAGCTAAAAATGAAGGAGAAATAATTCACAATTACGAGCAAACGTTCTTGTTATTAGTTTGTATAGTTGCTCTTGCTTTCAATCTGTGTTAAAGGATTCAAGATTTCTTTGCATGTTCAGCGAATTCTTTCTTGGTGAAGGCAGATTTAGTAAGGAAAGGAGTAGCGGTGAATAATTCCATGTATACAAAGAACTTAAATCGTGCAATTGTTTTAATATTTCAGTGATCAAGAGCAGCTTTATGCTATATTTCCTATATACATCAAAACAATATGTAAAAAAATATTTTTAGAAAGGAAATGAAGAAGAAAATTGATTATTTTCTTCAACGTTTTCGCAATTAAATAATCTTATCGATTGAATAGGCTGATGATTCCTCGTTGCAAGAGTAAAACGCGTTTTCATAAAACAGAGTTTTCTATTAACAACCACTGCTTTTTGTGAAACAAAATTTCGTCACCATTACAATATCCATAGACAGAACACTGCATAACAAACACAATAAGTTGATTATGCAGTGCATAATCATAGCATAAATTGGATTTCGACCACATTGCCAATCAGAAATGGTCTATGAAATAAAAGAGCACATTTAGAATTAGAAATTTAATTAAACTGCCTGCTTCAAAACATCGCTGCAGGTTGTGAACGCGAATTTTTGAAAGACTGAATATAAGCGTCGACTGTCACGGGACTTGTTGATCCAAACAAAGCCAGGACTTATTGATCCAAACAAAACCGCACAAACACACTGATTTGCAGTGTTCAGCTTGCCTGATTGAATAGAAGAAAATTTGTCTAAAAACCCCCACAGACGCAACTCAATAGCACTTAAAATCCTGCAAAAATCTATTACAACCAACAGCATTTCTCTTGTTAAAATCAACAAGGAACCGACCCGACCAACATAGAAATATTTTCAAAAGACAACTTTGGTCAAAATCAGGATCACTAATAGTTCAACAAAACAGGAAAATTAAAAAACAGTGACGCTAGCATCTATTGGCATAAAGGGGCAAGTAAAGCAAATAAGTTGAGTGGTAGGTTTGGTTACATAAAGAGAATAAGTCCTTATAACAGTAGCGGGTAGGTTTCGCCCCAATCAGAAGAGCAATGCTTGAGGTATCATTAGACAGGATATTATGATCCTTAAGATACATTGCAATAATCTACACAAAACGTTCTACAATTATTACTTTGCTAAGTCTGTGAATGCTACATTTTCCCGGACTGACAGCTTTCAGTAACTTTGCAGGAAAGATTCCAAACCTACCATTAAGGGGTGTTCCACAAAAGTCCGTGCTAGGTCTTATACTGTTTACTCTACAAGTAAGCGATGACTATAGCGTCAGACTTTCCCTGGAATTTCGTCAGATTCAATTTGCAAATAGTAATCAATATAACGAAGCTGATACACCAGAAACAGTCTCATTTATTTAAGAGAACAGCCTTGAGCATTTTCACAGTAAAAATCTTTCAAAGGCCTGTTTTGGACAAGGAATGTACACTTCAAATTGGATTGGATGAATTTGACTCTCATTTAAACTTTATCATCTAGCTGTATTTTTCATCTTCCTTTATTGCAAAAATTGAACTATGTTATCTAATCTTATCTAGAACTCAAGGTGGACAGGTCTTTGCTTTTCTTTGTTGTACAGAACACATTTCTGCAAAAATAAATAATTTATAACATTTGACCTTTATTGTTTACTCTTTAGAAAAAACTAAACCGAAATGAACTGAAACGTGGGAACAGTATGACGTCACCGCTGGAACCATTAAATGTCGCTTTAATGGACCTTTAAAACAGAATAAAAGTAAGAAACAAGTCAGTTCTTGGAAAAGAAAGAGAAGAGAGTACCAAATATTTCTCACAACTTCAGTACTCTCAACACGTGATAATCGCGGAATACCGTGAAAAACTTTGAGTTCAAGGCATGTCAAATTGTAGATATTTTCTTTAGAGTATAAATTTTTTGCATTAAAATATACCTAGCTCCCGAAGATAGTTTTTAGTACACTGAGAAGCTATATTTAACGTGCAGTTTCATGGCCCTACTTCTCGATGTTCCGCACCTCGTGATTTCTATGCTGGAATGACAAGAAAGCGGCGATTATCCTCACTCTAAGTAAAAGTTTGGGCATTTAGAGACTCTTATTCCAGACCTTTGGCTCTGCAGTCCATGCCCTAATCACAGGGCTATAATGAATAATACCTAAAAAAATATATGGCTTCTTTAGCTTAAAATCCACATTGTCAAATTGTGCTAAATAGAAAAGGGAGGGGACTCATGTAATGCTGCATTACAAAGCTTTGGGGTCAAAAGTTGGAAAACACGACCTGGGATAAGAAGAAGAACTGGATGACCCAGCGTTTCAGGCTGGAGGCAACATAGGCTAAAACGTACGCACATCAAGATTTGAGATAGTCAAAATAGAAGGAAATTTTATCAGATTGTTTTGTCGGAAGAGCTTACTAGATATTTAAGGCTAACATCGCATACTACTACACAAGATATCCAGTCTAAATTTGTCTCGAAGGCAGATGCCGGATGGCAAAAAGCTAGCAGCCCGTAGGTAAAGATCGACCAAAACAATTTCAAAATATCTCTGAAAATTTTTGTCTTTCTTTAAATGAAATCAATGAACCAAAATACCATACCAGAGGCCTGGTATTTCTCTTTAAAACTGTCTATAAATGACAAAACAGATAAAAAGCTAAAAGAATAGACAAAGCTTCCACGAAACTTTTCAAATCTATTTATCCCAGATTGTTTAATCCAACTACCCTTAATTATGAAACAGAAGCATATGTTAAAGTTTAGAGGAAAAGCAGGTGGATGACACAGGATGACGCCATGAACACCAGGCGTTTAGTATTTGAAAGAGTTAGCCATTTCAGTAATGTCTTTCGACAAAGATTGATTCGCTTTGGTCGCGCGTCTGTGAGAGCGCACTGCCGCACATAAACACGTTGTACCTCGAAAGCCCATGCCCAACCTTTCGCAAAATAACTCAAGTCGGTTAAAAGCAACAGATCGCATAACTTTGAATTCGACAATTTACAATTTATTGGTCCACATTCGACAAACTCGTGCGTCCTATCAATTTTACAAGACTCTTATCGGAACGAATCTTAACAAGAAAATGCTTGAAACGCCGAAAAATTAGGCAGCTGATTGGAACATGAGAAAACCCGTGCTAACATCTACCTGAAAAAGCATATTCTCAAAACCAAGAAACCCTTTTATTCTCAGATAAATTTTCCGATCTAAAGCAAAGTATTGACAAAATAAATCTGTTGAGCTCTGCAATGATTCCTTCTATTAGATATCCAACAAAGTTTCACAAAAAGTTTTAAAAATAAAATTTTAGACGAGAATCACAATAAATATAAAATACTACCGTGTATTAATGTCTTATCACAAAACGCTAATATTGAATCACTGCCACGTTTTGAGGACATTTTCTACCAATCTTGTAGGATTTGATTACATTAATTGTGCAATCGCGTCAAAAAAAGCCAACCTAATATGAGCAGCGTCAAAAATGAGTCTAGTGTCAATTCAGCTTAAGATTGATAGCTAGCATTAGGTTCGAAAAATCGCAATGTTTTTTACTGTTGCTTTGTTTTGACTCAGCAGCTTGGCAGAAACACACATTTGCCGTCTCGTTATTTGGAGCACGTTTATCCAATGAATGTTTCTTCTAAATTTATCATAAAGATTTCACAATAATGAACCCAGTTCCCGTCATTAAATGACTTTTTGAACAACCTTCATACATCATATAAGACACTGGATTTCGATTAAAAAACTAAAAATAAGTATAGCTGCTTGTTAGCATTAATATTCATCATGATTAAACAAGCACTGTCCTATGATTTTATGAGTCTTTTTTACTCAATGCGCCGGACGCTAGGAGATATCAGCAAATTTCGCTTAGTCGTTTGGCTGCCATTTTACGACATCACGAGGCAAAATTAAGGGCAAATGCAAAACATTAAGTCTCCATCTAGAAATAATTTGAATTTCTTGCAAAAAGTATGATAATGTTGACAAAAAGTGATCAGTAAAAGAGTAAGAAAACCTGTTTGCTTTAATGTTTTAATGTTTGAGAAGGAAAACTTCACTGCAACTAACTTTAGAATTTCTTGCAAAAAGTATGATAATATTGACAAAAAGTGATCAGTAAAAGAGTAGAAAAAACTTGTTTGTTTTAATGTTTTAATGTTTGAGAAGGCAAACTTCACTGCAACTAACTTTAGGATTTCTTGCAAAAAGTATGATAATATTGACAAAAAGTGATCAGTAAAAGAGTAGAAAAAACTTGTTTGTTTTAATGTTTTAATGTTTGAGAAGGCAAACTTCACTGCAACTAACTTTAGGATTTCTTGCAAAAAGTTTGATAATATTGACAAAAAGTGATCAGTAAAAGAGTAAGAAAACCTGTTTGCTTTAAAGTTTTAATTTTTGAGAAGGCAAACTTCACTGCAACTAACTTTAGGATAACATATTATATGGAAAGGATAAGACTATAGTATTTATATATGTTCATTAGCTCTAAAGAGAACTTTGATCGTTTAAACCCTACAGACTCAATGGTTTTCAATACAAATTACTTCAAAGCTGCCGAACAAATAGCAGCAACAAACTTTGCAAGGCAAAAACAAGCAGAGCAGTATAAAAAATATACGCATGATGACGCCCATTAAAGAGAATACTTCAATGCGATTTTAACTCAACACAAAATTACGAAAATGTGACGCGATGCATAATGACGTGTCTTGTGTGAATTCAGCTTAAGAGCTTTATGAAATTTTTGCAGTTAACCGCGCCCTCGCCTTTAAAAACAGTACTGTAAATAACCAAACTAAACAGAGTATCCAGTTACTACCTCTTCCGTCTTGACTTACGAAATCAAGAAAAACGTTTTTCGAAATTTTCCAAACAAAGCCGTATCATCGAAATTGTTTTGGTAAACTTAAACATGCCTGGCAGTGTAAACAAAAGGAAACGTGTCAAAAACAAAATTCCTCGTGTGCCCCAAGAACAGAAACAGCTCGTATCTCTCCCTAGCATTTTGTAAATGGGATTATATATATCAGACATTTGTTACTAGGATTAGAAATATAACTGGAGCAAGACTAGAATCAATAGCTTCAAAAGATAAATGCATTTCGGGTTTCTTAAAATAAAAAAAAGAAATCACCACGGGACTCGTTTTGCGTTATCAGACGCACTCTTTATTGTAAGTTATTAATGCGAAAACTTACGTTCTTTTTAAAAAACTCTGGAATAGATTCTTTGATTTTCACCAGAGAGTGATTTAGATTTCTTTGTAGAAATAAATCAACACAAAATAAAATGCAACAAACCCTAGAGTGACGTCAGTTGGCCTTGGTGCATTTATTCGCTGTCGTTCTTCGATGGATCTCCTCATTGCCCTGATAATGGATGAGAAATATAAGACCAGTAGCATAGCATGCATATAAAAATCAAAGAATAACGCAACAATCTTTAAACACAACTGCAACTATGCTGGTTCTGAATGCATTAAATAGCTTGCCTTAAGTTTGGGTTATCATTTGCGCAATTGAAACTAAGGTATGTCTCAGGCAATTGCAGATGGGATCTAAAAGAGCTTTCAAGAAAGAGAAAAATCAAAACATCTTTATAAGCCATTTACAACAGTTTCCCAGTGAAATTCGAAGACAGACCTACTACTAAAATTTCCTATCAAAACCCAAAAAAATTCTTCCATCTGAAACATCCTTTAATCCATAAAGCAACATCCAAAACACATTTAGAAGCTATCTGAAGCAGATTGTCCGTGAAATTCGAAGAAAAACCTACTACTAAAATTTCCAGAGAAAGCATAGTTTCAGACCCATAAAAAACAGCCAGAATTTTCAAACAAACGTTATTCCAAAACATCCTTAAAATCTATTTATCTTCTTCTAAAATACCATTAATAGAAGTCATCTATAAGAATGTTGTAATAAAAACTTTTGAAAAGAAATTACTGCAACTAGACGTATACTATTTCAAACACACTTGTCGCCAATGCAATATCTCATATTTCCTTAGGCCGGTCCTTGAAATACTTCATGTATTACAAACTTATCAAAAAACATAACATCATATTTTCAAGCCATCTGATGGCAAAATACAAGTAAATCAAATGATGAAATACTGGATATCTTTACCCTACACCTGACTGGTATTCAAAATGATGTATCAAAAACAGGGAAAAATTTCCATGGAATAGGTAAGCAGCTTCTCACAAGATATAGAGAAATCCATTTGGAAAGAGCAATTAAAATGGGGGTATCTAGATTGGTAAACAAATAAAGAGAAAAAACTGAAGGCTTCAACTTACGATGAATATTTTTTACGAGAAATTCTCGCTTCCTTCTTCCTTTCCATTATGAGTTCATGATATGTAGGAAATGGTTTTCTATCGCATGTTAAGGATTGTCAACAAAACATAAAATAAGGACAAAAATCAGATAACGACAAAAATCAGATAAGGCTTCAATTATCATAGACAAAAATGGTAACCATTTTACAAAATAAAGTTGAAGGATACGGGAAATTTTCAATTTCCGTACGTGTAACCAGCTTATTTACTTGAGAAGGCTTTTCGCATTGAAGTCGATTAGCAGCAAGAAAATGCGAAATCAACGGGCTTTTGCCATGAAGATTGAACGAGACCCTCTGAAAACCTGGGCCTGGACCAGCCTGGTGGGACTGAATTACAAAACAATATCACCACAATTTCTTATACTCAATAAAGTATATGGATATTAATCAAAATTAGTTAATCAGTAGGCTTGTGAGTGATATCACGATCACTGATTGGTCAAATATGGATCTAATATCTACATTGTAATATGGATTATAATTTCTAATGAGGTATTTGGAAGACCTCGGTATAGTTTAATCAGCTGATTTGCTAGGTCAGCTATAGTTAAAGTGAGCAGAGGTATAATTTCTTGTAGGAAAGTCTACAAGACAACTTAAAATGGAATTTGTTTAAAAAGATTTCGGTCTTTTTTTAATTTTGAAGACTCAAGAAAGATTTGTCGTAAACATTCACGATCTCTTTATGGTACAATACTTGAGGACACTTTTCGAAATTTTACAAATGTTTTTCAAACTTCAATTATCTTTTATTGTAAATCTTAGCGTACATGTAAGAAAATTCCTCCTCTAATGTTCCAGTTCTAAATCTCACCGCACAACATTTACTAAAAGGAGATAGCAAGGAAGTAACAAAAGCCTATGTGTGAGTATATAGAGTGGGCATAAGAAAATTTACCTCCTTCACAGTGTACTTGGCTTTGGCCGGTGACGCAGAAGCAAAAGTGACTTGCCGTTCCATGTTTTGCTCGTGTTGGTCAAAGTCCAGAAAGTTTTCTTGATCGAATGATAAACTTGCTGCAAAAAGAAAGATTCTAACGATACAAAAAGCAAAAAGAGCAATGTATTTCTAAGTTTTCTCCGATGAAAACTTATTTATTTCATCTTATCTCTTAAGCATCTTCAAAGGCATTGATTTTTAAAAAAAGAATTGGAAACCAAAAAGAAAACCAAACTGGACATATAAGCTTAAAAGAATGATTTAAAACTCACATTTTAATTGATGGGCTCTATCGTCTTGCAATGATTTGATTTGATCATTTTCTAAAAGATCCAGATTCCAAGATTTCCAAGAGCCCGGCGGGGGCCTTATCCCTTGAAAAGAAAGTTTACCAAACGGAAGTGTAACAAAATTCTTCATACTTGATTTATAATGTGTGTCATTTTTTCATTTTCATTTTTCGCCAAAAACGATTAAAATTATAAAATATTAAAGACATTAAAAGCTACATCGACGGGAGAATGCTTATTTATAGCTTTATAAACAAATGTTAGGGCATTTAAATGTAGTATATCTTCAAACTTAACTAGTTTTAACGAATTAGATAAGGAAATTCATAGATTGTTGAAATTTCATAAATCTGAGGATTTTCTTTTTGAAAAGAAATGGTGGGGTGAAACAGTCGAATGTAAGACCTCAGACAATAATTCCATAATTCATAAAAGATAAAAAAAGTGAATTATACGGACATGAGTCGGTAAAGGAAACCAGTGCCTTAGTTTGAAGAAAAGTCCAGTGGTTCTAGGGAGTTTTTTGGAAAGTTCACATGTGTTGTATTTCTAGAAAAGGTGTTCGTCAACAAGGACACCTAGGAACTTAACATACTTAGTCCATTATATGTTTGTATTGCCAAACTTGAGAGGGATCAAATCATGTATTTTCTTCTCGGGCTAGTGGAACAGTACGAAGTTTGTTTTTTCAATGTTTGATGCAAGTTTGTTACAATCCAACCATTTTTTAACCATCTTACGTTCTTTATATGTTTGTATTGCCAAACTTGAGAGGGATCAAATCATGTATTTTCCTCTCGGGCTAGTGGAACAGTATGAAGTTGTTTTTTCAATATTTGATGCAAGTTTGTTACAATCCAACCATATTTTAACCATCTTAATTTCTTTATAGATTGCTTTTCTCAGCCTAGTAAGATCATCAGTTTCAAAGTAAATATTGGTACAAAAATGATACAAAAAGCCTTCAGAATAGTGTATTCGCTATAATAGTATATACCAGTTCCTTGACTTTTGCAGATACTCCTTATATGGTAATCTTACTTTGATAGCTGGTCACGTGCTATTCCTAGCAACTTTAACCTTCCAATTAGTTGATTATCTAGTTAATTGGATTCAAATACATATCTGTCAACATACAATTCTGACGTTAGAAACCTAAATTGTATGTCATATCTTATCAATACATATAGCAATTCGCATACCTTTATCGCAAACTTATAACGCATACCAGTAGCACATACCGCATAAGGTTTGATTATAAGGCACATACCTGTGAACCATTCTGATATCATATCTAAAAGGTCTTTTCGAAACTCGTCATTGAATAACTTAAATGACATTGGAAATGATGCGCAGAAAGCGGAGTATAGAGCTTGAGCCAAACAGTCAGAGAATTTCTGTTTGAAAGAAAAATTTGAAATAAACATTTATGGAAGCACATAATAAACTACCCTAACATTAGCACCAATACCGTAAATCCTCGAAATAGCCCTCTGGTAGCTAATTTATTTTTGATATTTTTGGATGGGGGCTTATTCAAGGGGGCTTATACCAGGGGGGGGCTTAAAAAATTATTGTAGACATTGAAAAGACACTATAAGAAGACCTCGTTTATTTCAGTAGGAATTTCTTTATGAGCATTTAATTAATTACTACCAAAAGTATGAATTTGTTGTGGTAACTCAATAAAACGCCATAGACAACCTTAGATGCCAAAATTCATCAAATGGAGGGGTCCAATTCGAGAATTTACGGAAGCAATAGGGGCTTATTCGAGGGGGGCTTATTGACAATTTGTAGTTCTAGGGTGCGGGCTTATTCGAAGGGGGGCCCTCTCGAGGGGGGGGGGCAATTCGAAGATTTACGGTAAGGCAATCTTTGAAGAACAAGGGGGGGGGAGAGAAATTTTCAACTTCTACTACGGGGACGCTTAACGGGTTTGATCTGGCAAAATCAAAGTAGGTACAAATAAAAATACACTTCAACTATTGAAAATTGTTTCGTTTATACTATGATCACAATAAACTAGCAGCATACGTTGCGATTTGTGTGTAACACAACAAGTGTCCCAAGACACGTGCTTTTCCAAAGGGCATTGCTTCATCCTTGGTTTAGGCTCGATTCATTTTCAGAGGAGGAAAAATCAGTAATATTGAATGAACTGAAAATTTGCATTGGAAATAAATGATTTCGTCGTTCAAGCTCGTCTCTGAAAAGCCCTAGATTCACATTATTTTGAACAAATTTGGAATTCTTGAAACGTGCTGAAATTTTTGCAAGTCGTTAGAACGTTTAATTAACGTAATATGTTATCATATATCTTATTTATAGAGAGGCTCTTGTATAGCGCGAGTGTCTATATACTAAATAACTCTGCTCATGAAATGCCATAATGGAAGAACAAAAATAGCCATGTTATCTAAACATAGATCTTTATTTTTTGCATTATTTAAAGAATTTCACAAAGAAAAAGTTGGCAAAATTATGCATGTAAACATTTTTGACAAAGCTGGTGCATTTAAACTGTTTCAAAGTTAAATCCAATCTAAAACTGATTTTCTGTCATGCAATTCCAAATGCTCTCTGTAATGCCAGGCATTGGAATCATGAGGTGCAGTCACATTGAGAGGAAGGACCAGGACACTGCTTGATAAGCATTCCTTCTCAGTGCCCTAAGGCAACCTTCGGTTAGCTACTAATGCAAATACAGAATTGTTTATCAGAAAGATGCTACTACTTACTACATATGTAGAAAATGATTGGTAATATGCAGATTAAACAGTCTAAAAAAACTCATTTGGGTGTTCATAGCCTCGAATCTCGAATCACCATGGCACAACATTGTTCCTTCACTTTTAAAGGAAGCTAATACACAACGAAAGCTCAAAGGCAAGCTGCTTTTAAGAGCATTGTGAATTAGATTTACGAATTTCGTCTGATATGAATATGCAGTAGCATGAATGTAACAGCAACTGGGTATCTAAAGATGGTACACTCTTTTGAAGGAAGTTGCAAGTAGATCATGCTACCAGTATTTATCATCATACAAAGCCAGAGAATTTCAAAAAAGCATGAGCAAAAATGTTTGCTCGATATCATTGATAAAGTCACATGTTGTTTACCATCTTTAAAGATAATCTATAACGTCGACCAAGAGATTTGATTAAAGGAAAATAATTGAGGTATAAGAAGATTATCAATCTTTAGATCATCCAAAAACACAAGCTTTGAAAAAATCACCTTCAGAACACGTTGAAGAAGCGCAATTTGAGAAAGTTTATTGATAAAAGGATGATACCTGAAAAAACAAGTCTTTTTCTGTTGTTGAAATTGCAAGAAATAAACCGACAAAACTATCAGCCAATCTGTTGAACAAAAGGGCTTGACTTTCAGCATCTGTCTATAAACAAAAGAAATGTGTTTTGCTACAAAAAATACAATTAATCCAAATCAACATTATTTCAAATATTGCAAGTCAAACATTTGTCATATGCTCCTACTTCGATGACAAGAACAATTTTGCAAAAAAAACACAATTCTCATTCTATAAATCCATGCTCCTATGATAAATCTTTTTGCTTATTCCAATCTGAAATTATGGAAAAGTTTAAGAATTTCAAATTATGTTGTTAGAAATTAACAATACTTTACATACTTGATATCGATCAAGAAACCACCACCAGAATGTGTCCTTAAGAAAAAATCATTGAAAATTGAATTATATCAATATATCTCGCAGTGGTTAATTTAGATATAAAAAGACATTTCCGTGTGTTATAACTTAACATGGCCAATAATTACATAACGTGAGAACTTGATCAACAGCATGCTTAATTCGTAAAATAAAGTCATAAAAAGAAGCAAGTTCATGAAAATTCTCCCATTAAGCTACATTCAAGAAACTGCTTTCCTTGTTAATGTGTAGAACTCTGGATTCCTGGGTATTCACACACAAGTCGAAAGATCAGTCAAAAACGTCAATATATGAAAGGTTTTATTCTAGGAAAACATAAGGCGGAAGTAAAATTTTCTCTTTTCTGCAAATTCAGCAGTTTAGCAGCCAACACTACGGGAACAGCTATTGTGAAAAATTTCTAAAAAAAATTTAAACAAGTTAGTTGGAAACCTTTAGGTGTGCCACAACTTTCGCGATAAGGTTTGTTTTTATCAATATAACGTCATACCATTCTCTACATTTTTTCAAGGTTTTCTTCGGTCAATCAATAGCTTAATATTATATTGATAATCAAAGAAGTTGTGCGTGTTGCACGTCGAAAATGAACAAGATTTGATACAACAAAAAACGACTTTGTACAAGAAATGAATATTTAGGTATGAATCTTAATGGTATATGTATGCGAGTCATAAGGAACAACCAACGAAACAAACGCAGTACATATTAAACAGATAAAAATCTGGAAGTAGACTGAGTGGATAAATTCACAGAAAGCAAGTATAATCTAAAATAGCATGGATAGTTTTAATAGCTTTACAAGAAATGGTTGTTTCAGCCTATGCGCAAACTAAACTGGTTTTTTCCAGAGATGAATTAAGTTGAATGGGAAACTCATTCAACTAAATTCATCTATGGAAAAACCAGTCGAGTCTGCGCGCAGGCTAGGTTGTTTTGGCTGTAGAGCTTGCTTTTGAAAATTTCAACTAAATATTTTGTAATCTAATTATAAAATAACCCAGTTTGTGAGGAGAGCTGTGGAGTGTAAGAAAGCAGCGCACAGCCATACTGAGAACTGTATAACTGAATAATTGATTCAAGCATCGTAATACCTACTTGAAAGATAGCAACAGTGGCATCCGAAAGAAAGTATTTTTTCCAAATTTTCTTGAAACTTCCCTAAAAAAAACTATGAGCTATTTATCCAGCAAACAGAATGAGAAAAATAAAGTTAAATGTCTTTGACACTTCCAATACTTTTTCACAACTTAAAATACTGATGAGCTATGGAGTTAACCTGTCAGCAATCGGTTCATCCTTGATGTGCCTTATAAACACGCCCTGGAGAAAGATAATCAGTTTAGCGTAGTTTAAGTTTTCAAAAATAGCTGCTTAATGACATTAAATAAACTGCTACTGCTACTGAAACAGACATATAATAATTATAAAATTATTCGAATAATAACAGCTCTCGAAGGTAAAATTCTTGAAGACAAATTTATTAAGCCTCTCTGCGTACGCTACGCTGCAAATTTCATTCGTTCGATTTCAAAATAACGCTTTTTACTTACATGAAAATTCTGTATATTTGTAACTCTGTTGAGTAGCTGAGGGGCCTCTAGCGAGCCAGGGAGAGGAGTTAATTCATTGAAGCGAAAGCCAGGAAACGATGTGTGCTAAAAAACAAGCAAATATAAAGACACAGCTTGCACATCCTATCAGCTGTCAATGAAAAAGGTTTCTTAAAATTTTCAAAAAGAGAAACTTGACGCTTTACACATGCACAGAAGCCCATACAAATATATCCTTAAAAGAAGTAACACAGACAACTTCAGACCTAGTTTAAAAGATAGGGCAAGCTTCTTAAATTTCTGGCTATTTATCAAAAAGTGGTTTGGAAGAATAAAGTTGTTTCCATTAGCGCGTAACTCATGTATGTGATGAGCTGCTGCAGAAACATTGAAGGAGAAAAGCGCGTAATCCTCACACATCACATTCACAAATTTATACACAATTACAAAAAGTACCAACAATTAGCAAGTTGTCAGAAAACAGTTAGAAAGGAAAACAGGAGGCTTCCAAGATTCATGAGAGGGAGCACAAATTGGCACTTTGCTTATCTCTGTACAACTATAAGCTTCTTATACTTCACCTTAAGACAGCAATTTCATAAAATGCAAGTAGAGTCAATTAATTTGTCTTCTAAATGCAGTTAGCTATGGATGAAACCGTACTTTTACACACTTACTTCTACTCCACGGTTCTTGGATCCAATGAAAACCTCAGACTAAGACAGAAGAAAGACAAACTGGTTAAAGGAGGCAACAAGAATTCAGATGATAAACCAGTTTCAGCAACGATTAGCTACAACGTCTGAAGTATTGAGCTTTACATAACTACAATACTTCATGTTTGTTATGTTGTTTGTTTTTAAAGAAATGTCTCAGGCTAAGATAAGTGTGATTTGAGGAAACAAGAAAAAATCTGCAAAACAGGTGGGTAGGTCGTATTTTCTGAAATTTTTTCTTGACACCCTTTTCTTCTGTTAAAACATTAGACAATTGCGGTTTCTAACTATTATTCTGACATAACATTAACAATCACCTGCTTTGTTTGCCAAGATGGTAATGACTTTGCATGCATTGTCTCACAATATGTTTCTAGAAGTGTAATAATTCAGTAAGCAAGAAATTCTAATGAATAACCTCAATATCTATTCTGCAAATTGTTATTGTAGTGTCCATATGCATACATTTCTACAAGATCTATTGCATACTAGCATGCAGCAATTTTGCATCTGTTTGACTTCAATAATACTAGGTTTAAGAAATCAATACTAATTAGGCAAATTCGCATCTGCTTAACTTTCACAATACAATGTTTTCGGTAGAATGGGTGACACCTGAAAATCTTTCTTCCATAGTACTGTCACAAGATGTTTCTATTTAATGTAAAATAATTGTCTTATATACACGATTAGTATATAATAGAAAAAAGCAACACCATCTAAAATGATGAACCATTAAATTATAATCCACAAACAATGATAGGCATTTAAATGTTTTTGGTAGCTTTTTCAATCCTTCTTTTGATTTTAAGCATAAAAGAAATGGTAAACTGGATTGACAGCCAGTTTAATTTGTTTACTTTGCAAATGGATGTTGTGCAAGTAGAGCCATGACTACAAGTTCCAGAACACAATGCATGCAATGGATGATGTGACATCATTAGGAATACGGCACATTATACATTGTTATTTTAATAATTTTCCACAATAATCCATACTTTACCATTAAATCTATAAACATACTGAAAGAAAATGCCAGTGCCTGAAAGAATCAGGGACAGACTGAAACCTATAACCACCAACACTGTCTTAATTGTTCCACTAGCTAGATGTGCCACCTACTCACATTCTCCCTGAATAGGTTTTCCATTCTGCACTCACTTAGATCTATAAATCTTAGCTTCAGCTTTCAAGGTCTTCCTGAGGTACAAAAATTGAGTATTGAAGGGAGCTATCGTTAACATTTTAGATTAAGGCTCTACCAAATGCAAGTTTAAGCATTTCATTTTTCAGGTACTAACCTGTATCGTTATCTCATGGAAGCACAGACATAAGGAGCATTTAAAAAGTATGGGTACATGTGGCAAAAAATGGGTACATTTTCCGGTCTTGGAAAAGCTTGAGGGTATGTACCCCCATTGCCACCACCTAATTCTTATCTTTATGCATTAAAAACTTTTAGATTTGTTGGTTTTTCAACTAAAAAAGAATTGAGAACCTGTTTGATAGCATTTGGTCACCAACTGAAAAGATGTGTTTAGTATGTATCAGAATTACAAAAAAGCTTATTTTACCTTCTTCATCATCCTTGATTGATTCTTCTACACTGCTATTTTCTTTATTTTCCAGGACTTGGCTTGCATACTTGTAAACACTATTTTCCAACATTTTTACTTTTTCAAGCAAGGTGTCAAGAACATTGATGTCAAATGCTAATGCAATGTTAAGGACAAACGTTTCTCAAAAAATAAGTTAGTCATAGTTGAAGCCAAACTGTTAAATTAATCACTGAAATGATATCTGGTCAATAATTAAAAAACATTTACCATGACTTTTCATGGCTTGTTATATTTCTTTTTATAGCCATCTTCAAAGTGTATCAGAGTTTCAATGTCAAATTGCAATGGAAATTTAACATGAAATATTTTATTAAAGTTGTTAAGTAAAGTTATTAAGTAACATATTTGTCTTCTTTCAGAATTAAGTGGTAATTAGCATAAGCAAGCAAGGAAAAATCTATGTTGCATCAAATGGTAAACAATAGCCTTTTTGCAAACAGATATTAATCTACTGGATCTAACTTGCTGGTTCATCAAAAGTTAATAAAACATTAAAGGTAATGTGTCCATATAAAAGGACTGCGTATACCCAACTTGTCAAGCCACCCATCAAAATAACGGCTTGTGATTGGTTAGTATTCTTACGATGCAAAACTGTTCACATGAAAAGCTAACCTCGCAGCAGGATAAATAAACAGAACGACCATAATGACTGGGGCAATGACATGAAAAATCACATGTTTCTAAAAACCCCTGCAGAGTTGCTTGCTATAGCTGGACACATTACCTTTAAAAAATATCAATGTCTGTAGGTAGAACAACTTGAAATACAAAAGGAAATGATACAAGCATGTGTTTTCAGGTCTTCCATTAGCTTATCTTTGGTTTTGATTTGATGGTTGGTGTTTGAAATATCTAGCTCCTCTTCTGATGCTAATGGTATTGGCCAAGTTCTAAGGTTCTCTCTTTCAAACCATTCATCAGCTGTTTTAACAGGAAGGTTTGGTCTTTCATTTTCTCTACTCTTTCTACTCAGCCTTTTTCTATCATTTAATCCATACATCATTACCTAAATAAGACAGAAAAATTAACCAACAACAATTGAAATTGGTTTGAATTTTCCACAGATTTTGGATATGACATTGCTTATCTCTGCTGTCTACACCAAAGCCATATATTTTGATATTGCAAAGATGATTGGTGATCTTCAAACAATCTGATCAACTCACAACTAATAATTTTGAATTTTCTATACACAAGATGGAATTTCTAATATGAAGATAGGTCAATCTGGAAGCCCAAGAGTTGTAGGCTGCAACATCTTTCAGCCAAATACAAAAAGCACAGAACTTTGAAGAACTAGCCAAAACCAGGTAATATGATGTAAATTTATTCAAAAGCAGCTAAAAGCAGCAAAAAGAAAGCTGAAAGGCTAAAATACACAATCAGTTTAAACTGTCAGTTTTCACTGATGGCAAAAAAACTGGTCATGTAAACTGCTAAAAACTGATGCTGATATTGGATATGTTTAGCTTTACATTAAAAACGGAATGTCAATCATCCTTTGAAAACGATGTGTGCATCAATTCCTTCTTCGTACTCTTATCAATTATTGCATCATGTACCAACTTCATGTAGAGAAGTCTATTTTTCAAAAAGAAATGGCTGACAAAGCGTCATCAAGCAAACAGAATTTTTTATCAGCGTATGGGAGGAAGAACCAAGTTTGTGGGGTGTTACAAGTAGTTTATCCAAAGATCTTGATGCAAAATACTCTCTATACTCTTGCTCCACTTCAAGATAAAGTTCATTAAACAAACAAGCATAGGCACCTAACTGTGCTTGTTTTTGAAGCCAATGTTTAACCAATAAAGATCTTCCTTCTGTTTCTAAATTTTTCCTTTTACATTTTGAAACCTATGACTAAAGCCACAGCAGCACCTTCTATATCACTGATCATCGTGAAAATGAAGGAAAATAATACTAGGTCATCAGCTTTGTCTGATCAAGGGGTAGATCGATCAATCAAAACTAATGAAAAAAACCTGTGAGGTGAAACTGATCAGTTCAGACTACTTCAGCCTTAAGGTAATCAAAAGTGGTATGTTATGGAGCAAAGCAAAATTTCCAAATAGCTTAAATTGTCACGGTCCAAATTATGAACCTAAATTTTTTTTCTTAGCAGACATTCTAACAATTTCTAATTGGATACTTTACAGGTTTCAAACACTCAGATACATAAATAGGAATTCTAGCCTAATAATTCCACATTCCTGCCCATTCGATCTGCACTTCAACATATAGCATGTTTTTAATGCATTTCCTAGTGAAGAAGGCAATGAAACTGAGTGAAAACTTTTTGCCTTCAAAAAAAGGTTTTTCAAAAAACAGAAAATTTTAAAATTCAACCAACGTTGAAAAACTACAAATATGCTAATATTTTGAAAGAGTCGCTCTCCAAAAGTGTCCAATCTTATGACCTTTTGTATAACCAGCAATTATGTAAACAAAATTGTTTGCTATATAAACTGTAAAATTACTTTTTTAGTATAAATTAGTATTACTTAATTAGTATAAAATGAATTTGAATAAAATTGAAACGGAGGAGAAAAACAAGAACTTCATCCTCATCCGGTCTGGATTTCATGGCAGTTTTCGATGAAATCTCAGGAGTGCACAAGCTATTACCTGGAAGTGCAAGCAGGGACACCGAAGGAGGGGGGCATGAAGGGGCAGTGCCCTTTTTAAGAAAATAACAATTTAAATATAGCCATTTTGTATTTAAAGATTTAACGTTAACCACAATTCCAAACGGCTCTTATGACAAACATGACAATATATATGATAACGGCAGACAATAAAACACAAAAAAAGGTTTACCCTTACTGGAATTGAGCCACTGAATTAAGCCGGCTGCTATTTTACTGATTCTTGGCCCAAAAAAAGGTCCTGTGCAAGAATCATGATGGAATTGCCTCTCTCTGGCTTGTTGCCATGGGTGACAGAATAATGAAATTATTCAGCATCTTTAACGAAATTAATCTTCACATGATAAAAAAGTGTCGCAAAATTCCATTTTTTGGAAAAGTTTACCTTTAGCTCCCTCCTCAGTGCCCATGGTTAACAGACGGGGACAGAAACATCTGTTAAGAGGGGCCCGTTAATGACCTTTTAAAAGTTTACAAACATTCCATATTGTATATTATTTACTCAATGCAATCCATGAATGTTGAAATCCTTATCATTAAAACATACGTATGTATTCGCAATATACTGTATTATATATTTTGCAATCTGATGAGCGTTAATACTTTCTCAATAAAATAAATTAGTACTCTCGTCTTGCTTTTTTGAAGAATCTTGAAAATTCTTAAAAAAGCACAAAAATAGATAAAAAATCAAACTGCCAATAAAAGTCTTGCCTAGAATTTCTTTATTGTTTCTTAAATTTAACCATTTTTGCACCTCAATATTCTTATAATATGTTGTTCACGTGACGCCGGCTCCAGCTTCCACGCCCACCAGTTTTGATGATAAATCGGTGACGTCATGAGGTACTGTGGAGGAGCCGGAGAGTTCTCGTAATTCCTTCGCCATAGTCGGGACCGAGCCTCCTACAAAATATCAGTTGACGAAGAAAGGATTGGCACATTGTCTGAAAGAGATGGCCGATGAAGATGCTAACCCGTTCGCAAGCCCTTCTGAGGTGAATCCGTTTGCTGTAAGTATTCAAGACATGTCAGCAGATGCTGGTTTTAATTTTTTTCCATTCCTGATATACACCTGCCTTTTAGGGCTGTGATCGACTGGCCTAAATGCAAATGGAAATATCATAGAAAGAGCAAACTTTCATTTTTCTGATGCAAGTATTATAGAAGAATATAACTTTGATTGAAAGATTTGAAATTTTTGTACAGCATGACTAATTTGTTGTATGCTAGTAGGTTTAACAATGTACGTAGTCTTTGTAGAACTGGGTTTTGAAGATTGAGGAAAGGTTTTATTTTAAATATTTAGATTTTTGATATGACAGGTTTCCTTAAGAATCAGCATTATTTTGAATTTCCTGTTTGTAGCTATTCAGAATGAATACGAAATGAAATGGAATTAATCACAGAAGTAAGCTGACTGAAAGAAATTGCAATCTGGACGAGTTTATGGCATTTCAAAATGTCTTTACTGTTGTTGAACTGTCATTTAAAACTTTTCCAACAAGAGCCACTAAAAAAATGCAAGCACATTTTTTTCCAAGTTATTTTAATTGCATTTATTAAAATTGCAATTGGCAACAGACACGGTTTAACTGACTTGTAAGATCTTAACTTACAGGAAGGATGCTAAAGAATATTTTTCTTTAGAATGGAAAGATTAATTATTGAAAAATCTATTTTGCTGTAATATTTCAAATATTTGCTTGATATGATTTTTGTTGTATTTTTAAGGATCCTTCTGTGAAGTCAGCGACCGGAGGACCTTCAAAAAATCTAGGTGATTACAACCCATTTGCTGAGCAAGCTTCCAGACCACAAACAACCACAGCCCAAACTCCGGTAAGCCCTTTTCCCAATATTCAGTTATTGCTTTATGTTATATGACACTGTTACAAGAAAATTGCAAAGAAGCTAGTTATTAGAGGCATATATAGAAAATAAATACTCTACTCAAGGTACCGAGATCTTCGAAGAATGGTTGATGCCCTTTGTAACACCTGTACAGAATGGCATTGAATGCAAGAAAGACTGAAGTCATGGTTGAGAGAAATAACATCAACATCAAGGCAAATGGGATACAACTGGAAGTAGTAAAAGAATACAAATATCATGGACAGTGGGTAACAAACGATGGTAGATGTATTGAAGAAATTAAACATCAGGATGGGCTGAGTGAAAAGCAAATTTTGGGATCTGAAAGAGCTGTTGAGTGAAGTCCTAAAATTAGAAATAAAGAAAACTTTTTAATACTTATATATTTTCAATCGCTGGTTACAGAGCAGAAATGGATGTATAGCAAAGAAACTTTGAGCAAAATTACTGCATTCGAATTCTGGTGTTAATGCAGAATCCTGAAAGTCATCTGGAAAGACCATGTAATGAATGCTACCATTCAAAAGTGAATAGGTTATCAAAGGAATTTAGCAAACAGATTAGTTAGAAGGAAAATGAGATATGTTGGTCACACAGGAGGGTCAAGTGGGAAGATGGCAAACTTGATGCTGGAGGGGTACATTGGGGGAAAGAGAGAAAGAGGATCGTAACAAAGAACTTAGGCTGATGATATTAAGCAATGGACAACATCTACCAGTTTAGCAGAAGTAGAAAGAAGGACTGAGGACTTAAGTTTGTGGAGAAATCTTGTTGTCAACCTTAAGATTGATGATGACACTTGATGATGATGATATAAATAAATATAAATACATTGAGGCCTTTCCTTATAATCAGGTACTTGTCTTGGCCCTTGACTGGAAACTTTGTTTCTTGAGCAGTCACGTTCACTTTGAAATTTTGAAGACTGCTGGCCTGAAATAATGCACAATTAAAATTTATAGGGGTGAGTAATGTTAAATGTTATTACCTAGGTATTTTTCAAGGCCAAAATGCAAAAAAGGCAGATGTGTGTGCTGGCAATAAATTGCAGGTGTGCAGCAAAGGTTCTAGTCTGGTCTTAGCCCAGCCAGCACCATCTAAGAATCATTTTCAGGAGCCTTCTCGGATCAAGGGTAACCTTCAACCAAAATGTGTCCCGTCTGCAAAAAACATAACATCAATAGAGAGAGACAGTTTTACTCTTTTTTATCTCTTTTACATGAAAAAGATGTTTTTTGTGTGCAACTTTTTGATAGATTATTGCTATTTCATAGCGGTTTTCAATTCCATTGGATTTTAGACCAAGCAATTTGAATGCTGTCCAAGAACAGGCTAATTTCAAGCACAAAGTGTTTAAGTTGAGAAAAAAATAACTTTCAGTGCAGAGAAAATAATTCTACAAAAGTCAAGAGTAAATCAATTATGGTTTTATTGGCAAATTTAATATGGCTCTTTAGCAAGACATACCTTTTGCTCTGATAAAGCCCCATATGCTGGGGCAAAATATTAGCCATATATAACTAAGTTATGTATGTTTGTTGTTGTACATTCTCGTCCTGTTGTGGTGTTCCTTCTTTACTACCATGTTATCAATTTTTCGCCACAAGTATTCCTCCGGAATCCATCAAGCAGCCTGCTATCGTGGCCTCTTCTTTATTCACACATACCTCAGTTTGTTGCAATGTCTCCCTTGAGGAAAAATAATCTGCTTAGGGGTTGAGGTTAACAAGAGTGATCAACTGCACATTTACGCAGTTTTATATTTCACATAATATTTATAAAGACTTTATAATTTTTACCTTGGCTAATTACAATTTTGAATGTATGGACAGTCAGTTGTCCTGCATTGTTTATCTAAAGCAACAAATATATAATATTTTAAGTCTACTATTTCACATTTTGATTATCTCTCTCCAGCCACTATCTTAATCAGCCACTTAAAATTTGACTGAGCTGCAGGTTCACTGATGCAAAATTGATTTATTTAATTTGAATTGTAATTGAATGCCTAATCTAAAAGACACTTGAAATGTTGTATAAACTAAATTCTTTAGCAAACTGAAATATATGAGGTAGATTTATTTTAGCTATCCAGTTTTTTTCTTAGCCGGCTTCAACAGCAGCCTACATACAGCCTGCAACAATTGAACCTACTAAAGCTGAGGCACCTCCATCTTATACTCCCTATTCTATACAGAGTCAAGTAAGTTGCATTAAATGTTATTGCATGAAATATTCAACATAATCCCCAAGTCTTCCCGTTAAAAAGGGAAGGTATTTTTGTCAACAAAACGTTCAGCCTACTGAGGTTCAAGGATCAAAACAAAAATAGTTTGACTGGTTGTAAAACTATGGGGTATTTTGGCAGAAAGAGAAATGTCTTATATTTCAATATTTGTAGACCTAATGATGTCTACCAAGTGGTTGTTTACAAAATTCATTAAATGGGATAAACTCATGCTTCGTTTCATGATAACATTTTTGGAAATGACATCAGCTGGGTCTAGGAGTGCAGAGTATTATGCAGCAACCAGATTTGGCTTCAGATTCTGCAATGTGAGGGAAGCATATCCCTGACATTCATCCAACAAACCAGGAAAAGTGTGACTTTAAAAGACATTTCGGGCAAGCATACGCTAGGAGTCCTACCAAGGTAAAGATGATAATGTCTGACAGGAAAATCACAGGAAGAAGTATAACATCCCATAGTAAAACTTCTGAGAAAAAAGACAGTTTAGTCCAAGGATAGAAACATCTGAAAATACCCAAATTGCCAGGGAAAATACATTTTCTGCCCAACATAGCTCTTATCAATTAGACACCCCTATTCTGAATGCTATCTTTATTTCTTAACATAGCCCTGCAAGTGCAATTCTCTTTTCTTGAGCCTTTATGAATGGAATTTGAGTTAGCTGACTTAATAATTAATTTTTTGAATTATTTTACTTGTAGAGTGATCAAGAGGCCATTCGACGTCGACAGGAGGTAGATACAAAACTGTCATATTCTAGTTTGTTAAGCTCTGGTCAAACGATCCAATGTTTCACCCAAAATTTTGCCAAACATTTTTTTTTATGTTGGAAAGTGATCCAACGTTGGTGGTCAAACGATCCAACATTTCACCCAACATTTCGCCCAACATTTTCTCGCACAGATCAAAAAGGGACTGGGTAGGAGGTAACATTGATGTTGCCTAACAAAAGTAGGCAGACCACTATGCATAACTATAACTATGCGCCACATCACAATCCAAGAAAATAAAAGGCAATTGTCGCCATAGCTATACAGTAGAATCACGTTAAAACAGACTCGGTTATTACATACTTTTGGATATAACATACTGGTATGCTTGGTCCCAGGAAAAGATGTGCTTGGTCCCGACAAAAGGTGTGCTTGGTTTTCACTTACCCTCATTACAACATACTTTGGATATAACATATTTAATACGCTGGTCCCTTAAACTATGTTATAACCGGATTATACTGTATCAATCTCACTATTCTCATTGTCATCCTGGTCATCCAGGGCGAGAGTCCCCCCCCCCCCCCCTTAAAGCCTCTAGCCTAAAATCATTTCCCTGAACTTTCCTGTAGCTCCTATGTGCTGCAGGCTCTTCATTTATGCTTGATGCTTGAATATTGCCTTATCTTGCGCACAAAAATTTGTTATCTTTCAACATCTTGTTGATAATTTAAATGTTATCAATGGTGAGCAAAAGCAAGAGTCGAAGCGAGAGTTGAGACGACCGAAATCAACCCGAGAAGTCAACAACAATGCAATGATTGAAGTTTGGCGGTCTTCAACCAACTGCACGTGCGAAGAGCCAACAATATTGGCTGAGGTGGTCAAACCAACCAACATTTCACCTAAAACCTCAATAGAATATATTTATTACTAAATATTAATAGATAATATAAACTTTGTATTCAAATTATAATATATGATAAAATGTGAAATCTCATTAATCCTTGAACTGACCAGCGCATAAAAACCCCTCAAATTAGTCCGCTCCATGGAAGTAAAGATTTACAATAAACCTCCACCCTAACATCCAGTTTTCACAATAAGGAAAAACTAAATTAAGATTCTCAAAGTTTTTGTTGTGAAAAGGAATTTAGAGAATGCTTCATTTCCATAACTGCATAAATAAAAATGCATAAATCAAAACAATAGAATTGTTGGATGTCGGCAGCCAACATTATTGACCACAGTCAAATTTTGCCCAACATCCAAATTTACGATGTTGGGTGACCCAACAAGGTGGTCAAACCATCCAACATTTCACCCAACACCATCTTGGGCGAAATGTTAGGTGTAATATTGGGTGAAATGTTATATTGTTTGACTAGGGCTTTAGTTCATACTTCTAGCTTAGCTTGCCATTTATCTAATTCTTGAATTAGCCCCCTGAGGCTAATAAACCTTTTGAAGGGGTTGATTGGAAAGGTTGCTGACTTTGCTTATATGAATAACCTGAGCTTATTAAAATTTTCATCATGTTAAAGCTTGTTTTCAAAGCCTTTTCCATTTTTATTTATGCAGTATGGAAATGAAGCATTCTCTAAATTCCTTTTCACAACAACAACTTTGAGAATCTTAATTTAGTTTTTCCTTATTGTGAAAACTGGATGTTAGGATGGAGGTTTATTGTAAATCTTTACTTCCATGGAGCGGACTAATTTGAGGGGTTTTTATGCGCTGGTCAGTTCAAGGATTAATGAGATTTCACATTTTATTATATATTATAATTTGAATACAAAGTTTATATTATCTATTAATATTTAGTAATAAATATATTCACAAAAACTATCAATACTTCACCACCTTACAGCAAACGACATGCAACAAAACCATTTAACTTTATATGTCTTATAATTGTCTAGTTAGTTGCTAATTATGAAATGAATATTTTCTGAAATCCCGTTAAATGCTACAACAAAATTTTCATTAATTTATTTTCTTGATAGAAGGTTATTCATCTTTATATCTGTATTCTAGGAACTAGAAAGGAAAGATGCTGAGCTAACAAAAAAAGAAAACGAGTTAAGGGTGCTGCAACAGCAAGGTAACATTTGTCACTCAAATCTTTCACTGATGTAATTGCTTTGACACAAGTGGATTCATATCAGATTATTATTCAAACATTTAAATTTCAAATTGACAAAAACTGACTTAAAAGTTTTATCGTTCTACCAATATGTCAGAAATAAAAAATAGGCAAGAATTTCTTCAAATTGCTGAATTGTTGGCTGCTTATTGGCCGGCTCAACAGCAACAGTTTCAAGCAGATGCACTGACAGGATCTTGCATGCTCTTGCAAGCTTCAATGGCGACCTTTGAAAGTATTTGAAGAGGTTATCCTGGTCTTATAATTGTAAACATTGCTCTCACCGAAAGATGGAATTCCCCCTTCTGAAGGAGTCCTGAATAAATTTTTCTAATCCAGTATCACTTTTTGCTGTTTTGCTTGTTTTTTTGATGAATTTAGAATTTTGAGCTTTCTGATAAGAGCACTATTCGGACAGTTGCTATATTCTTTAATGATATTCGCAGCAAATTCCTATAAAGTTTTCTGGCAGTATAAATTTAGCTTCAAATTCGAGATAAAAATTGGCAGATAAAAAAGACTTTGGCAAGAATTCACTTCGAGCAAAAAACTTGTCTCGTGTAAATCAGGTTTTATACCTAGATTTTGTAAGAAATTTTAAAGAGTACTATCTATTTGTAAAGGTTGATTAACCGCACATGAAATCATTTTTCACATACTTCAATGTACAGGAAAAATTTTAAGTGGTGTTATGACTACTGATTTTACACATTGGTTGGTCCAAGTTACCCCATTTTCGGAAAAAATGGCACTGGTGTCAATAAGCAGCAAGTTTGTGAAAAAACAATCAAAATTTTCATTTTTTAGTTAATTCTTTGAAAATTCATGTAATTCTCATCCATATTCCATCAGAATTATTCATTTGCCAAAAACATGATGCCCTGCAAGTTACCCATTTTGAACATGTAAAACATACAATTCTTTTTCAAACCTAGTTACAGGTCCAAGTAAAACATACAATTCTTTTTCAAACCTAGTTACAGGTCCAAGTTACCCAGCTGGTCCAATTAACACCAGATTGCGGTGCCCATCAGATTCTATCCAGCAACCATACAATATTGAAATTTAACACAATCCTAACTTGGGAAGGAGAAACAACTTTGTGAATCATTTTGTTTATGATTTTTTCAAATTGTGTTCAATATTAAATATACCATGCGTTAAATATACCAACTGATACCAAAAAGTTGTGAAACATTTTTGTTTATATATATTTATTGAATATGTCTTGAAAAGGCTATGTTTTACAAATTTTATTCATCATGAGTAGGAAAAAAATCAATATACTGTGTAATGCAAAGTAGTGAAACTTACCCAGGCCATGTTTGGTTTGTTTTTGTGGTCCCTAACTTGAAGCTTAATATTTTCAATGAAGCCCTGTTATAACACTGAATATCGCTTAACATTTGTGAAGTGCAAATGTTAAGGGCATTTCAACACACTGTTCAGTGATTTTCAATGATGTTGACTGATGTTTGGGATGTTGTGTTAAGTTTGAACAAGTCCAGCATTTCCATTGTCTAATCAGCATTTTCATTGTCCAAGGTGTTGTTTAGAGATGTTAAGAAGTACTGTTGACAGGGAAGAGAGAAAACAAAAAATCTAAGGACAGAACTGCTGCTACTTTTGAACCAAGAGACAGAAGTTCATTGTTCAACAAATGTTTGAGTCTAATTGTTGAGAGCGTTTTAACACCCACACTCAACATCACTAAACATAGCAGTAAAATGTTGAGGGATGTTCAGTAAAATGTTGAGAGTGTTTTAATGGGGCTTAACCTAGTTTATCTCTCTCTAGTATTTCTCCTTTTCTTCCAGTGATTCGAGAGAACAATTTTCCACCTCTACCAAAGAAGTTTTGCCCAAATCCATGTTTCTATCACGATATTAGTGTTGACATACCAATTGAATTCCAAAAGACCTGCAGAATGGTCTTCTATGTGTGGCAATGTAGGTATTCTTTGACTGATGATATAATATATTGTAATGTGATGAAGCAAGTTTGCTTTATATGGGTTAACAAATCTACAATATAATTCTGTGTAATTGTCTTAGTGCTTGATTATTTTGTTGCTAGAAAACGTGGTCGTATTTCAATTTCGTTAGCAATGTTAGGTAAGCATGATAGTATTTCAGTGATGATCTTAGAGCATGCTGTAGATTATGCTTGATTGATGTATATAGATTAATAATTTTTTGTGAAGCTAATAGATGTACTATGTGATAAGATCTATACATAGTTGTTTTCTACTAACAATAAATTGAGCTTTGTGATCAATATAATTTCCTATGAACCATCTTTGGTTAATTATCACTTTGCTCAAATGTAAAACAATATTCTTTTAGTATATAGCTTCGCGCTGCTATACAATTGCATTTGCTCACTGGCTTTACTGATTGTTGGTGGAGACAATGGAGCTGAAACATTTGGCGTTTCACTGCTGTATTTAGTCCTCTTTGTGCCTTGTTCTTTTATTTTCTGGTATAGAGCGCTCTACAAGGCATTCAAGTGAGTTACCATAACAATATGTTATAGACATTTCTATTTTATAGTTTTTAAGATAATATAGGGTTCTATTTTTGGACTTTCCTAGTTAAGCAATTCTCATATAACCAAATTGCTATAGGTTTTTTGCTGTTTTGCAAGTATACCATCGATATGGCTGTTTGTCAGACCAACATGTCTAAGCATGAAGTTTTTTAAGTCTTTTATTTTTGTAATTTTGTAGAAAGAGATGATAAATCTAATAAAGGTTGTGCTTTATATGTGTATCATTCTTGTTAGAATCGTGGTGTTTAGTTAGGACAGGAATGACCTATCCAATCCATAGCTCTTGGTCATGGTTGGTTTAATGTTGTACGATTTAGATTAAAAATTTAGATTAAAGATCAAGGGAAGGTAAAGAACCGCCTGTTTGTCTCCTTAAAATTGTTGCATTTGATGTTGTGAAACTTACCTTGTAATAACCAATTACCAAACAATGTTATACACAAAAGGATTGGTTTTGATTTTTAAAACTTCTGTTGATTATACAAGCGGTCCTAAGGAGTGGTACTTGGGAAGAATTGTCTTTATTTCTGTGCTATGAGCTATGAGCAGTAAAAGTTATTAACCTGATACTATGCATCTTTTTTTAGGAATGACAGCTCATTCAACTACATGCTATTTTTCTTTGTGTTCTTCTTCCAAATTCTATGTTCAATTCTCTATGCTCTTGGTATACCTGCATTTGGCACATGGTAAATACATATTTCTACACAATATGATAAGAATAATATATAGAAGAGTAATAATATGATAAAGATCCTGTTTCTTATCATGGTCTTATCATTAGGTGTTGGCCAATACTGGAGAATGAAAATGATTTATTTGTCAATTCATTTATTGATCAATGTTACTTGTAGCATTGGAAGTCTTCAAATGTGGTAACAATCTTTGACAAAAAATGGGGTAAAATTTACACATAGGCAAGGGTTCTCTTTTGCAAGAATTATCTTTTGCAACAATTATTGGGATAACTTTTGATACTTCTTGCTAAAAATTTATCCATAAGGTTATTTTGTTATTTTCAAGTATATATATACCAAATGAAATCAAAATTACCACCAAAATATACCATCATTTCTGTGTCTTGTCTGCTTTATTTGTCTGAATTATGTTGCTTGACTTTGCAATAGTGTTCATTGATTGTATTTTCAATATTTTGGTTTTATAACTTTGATTCTGTTTCAGCTCAGTTTAAAAAACACCAACATTTCTTTTTTAGTGGATGGATTAATGCTGGCAAGACTTTTGACAAGTCTAACAAGGGAATTGCAGCCATGATGTTTGTTAGTGGGGCACTGTTTACTGTTCTAGCCATCTTGAAAATCATTCTTCTGAAGAAAGTGGGTACCAGTTTACCATTACTTTTTTAATGTAAAGGCATTTATAAACAAAATTTATGTTCTTTATTACTTTGTTAACTTATCTCTTTGGCATAGCCAAAAATATTTGCATACCATCACCTTATGGATGGAGATTCTTGCAAACCACAAAGGAGATTCTTATCATCTAGCGAATGGCTCTGATATTAAGTTCATATACCTTGGAAGCACCCTGTCACATGCCATCAACATTGACAAAAAAGTCACCTACAGGATAGCCAGAGCTAGCTCGGCCTTTGGTATACTGCATACCACAGCATAAGAGAGTAGAGGAATTAGCCTGCAGACCAAACTCAAACAGTACAAAGCAGTTGTCATGCCTTCACTATTATATACTGACAAAGTATCAGATACTAAGGTACTCCAGAGATCCAAGATGGAGAGCATTCATGCAATACTCAAACGCTCGCAGCTCAAATGGGCAGGCCATGTTTGTCGCATGCCTGACGACTCCTTCCCCAAACAACTAAAGTACGGCCAGCTGAAAGGACGGAAGCGCTCCAAAGGAGGTCAGAAAGAGCGCTTCAAGGACGCACTGAAGGTCTATTGAAGTGCTGCAACCATGACACGTAACCGGAAATAGGGCTTCACGTTCCAAAATGATGACATAAATATCAAAGTGCAATTAGAAAACATGAATTTTGTAACCTTGAATTGGTAAGAGATACATTTAATCAAAAACTTTCCGACAAAAAGTTTCAGAAAAGCAACTTCAGGCAAAAGAATTCGGGACAAAAAACTTCCGGACAACATTTTAAAGGTACATTTTAAAGCAAGGTTAACTTTTAGAACAGTTTTAAAAATTCCAAGGTCATTTTCCAAAACAAGGTCAACTAAAATTTGCAAAGGAACCATAGTTTTCGGCGCAACTAAAAGAATGATAAACTTCGTCATAGTCCTTTTACATCGCATGGATAAATAAAAAGAAAGGCTGAGAAAGTCGTAGGCGCGGTGACCAAGAAATCGACGATAAAAGAAATGTGCTAGGAAATGACGGCCATAATTGCCATCCAAAGAATCCTTCGTGGATGGCCAAAACTAGAAATGATATGCATCATGATTGAATTTTGTTTGCATGTTTGTTTCATTATATTACATTTTTTTAAAAAGGGACCAGAATGGTCCAGTGCATTTCCTTGTGTTTTTCGGCGTTCGGAAAGTTTGATAGTCTTCGATGGTAATGTATAAACCGAGTAAGAACCTGCCTGGACTAAACTGAAAAAAATGCAGGCTTTTAAGTTCGGGTTTCTACTTTAGGTGTGCAATGACTATGAGACAAATATTGTAGAAAAAGCTACGATGATTATCCGAGTAGAGACAGTTAATCTTATACCTTCATGATGCAAATGAAGGGTTGCTGTACACCTTTGGAAGGAGGGTGTGCGACAGTTCTAGTCTGAAAAAAAGCAGTAAGAAGCTGCTCACTTTGTCTTCACTACTTTGTTATCTTTAACAAGCATACATTGTTTCCTGGATTTTTGCAAGCAAATTTGAAACAGGCAGCGAGAATCTTGTCTATCTTTTTCGAGGTCCCCAGTCTAGCTATTTCTCTCTTACCAATCAGTTACAGTCTTCTCGAAAAAACCATCTGTTTCTAAAGGGATCATTTTTAAATTTTATTTTTTTCAAAATATATCCCACAGTCTATATTTAGGCATAGCTTGTTTATAATATGGCGAATATTATTTTAATTAATGCAGCTAAAATTGCTATTTCCTTTTAAAGATCCACAGCATCTATCGAACAACAGGAGCAAGTTTAGAGAAAGCACAGGGTGAATTTGCCCGTGGTGTTATGACTAACAAAGATGTGCAGAATGCAGCTGCGGAAGCGGCCAAGACTGGCATTCAGGCACAAGCAGCCAGATACTAGACGGTCCGCCTTCAGAATGACTCGAGACGAACATCATTATTAGCATTAAGATTGACTTAAAGGAAATACACCCATAAGCAATCAATGTTCTGAACATATGAACAGAAAGCTTATATGTGTTTAGTTAGCTTTGGCCACATTTCAATGGGTTCTGGTTGAGTATTTGATAATTGATTGGTTCTTTGAGAGGTTATTTGATAATTGATTACTTGTTCATTGTTAAATATTTAAATAATTTTGTACTTTAAAGATGCTGCTATAGCAGAACCTTGTGTTTGTTGCATTAAGAAAAACCAAATTGTAGTTTTTGCTGCAGGAATTTTTCAAAATATTCACCAAGGTTTCAATTTAGGCCTGTTGTTGCCCCACCCTATTGTAAATTAAGTAACATGTCACATTATGGGTGGATTTCTTACTACACGCCAGCTATGATTTTGCATTCTGTGTTTGCCTAGGTAGATGATTTATGTCATTTCGAAAAAATTTGAAGAAAAACTTGTGAACCGTCTTTTTCTTCCCTTAATGCTTCTTTGTGATTTGAAACAATAAATGTGGGCTTTTCCATTACAACATTGACTCTGTGGAAAGGTTGTATCTCAGGGAGGATCTTAGATAATATAAATACTCTTATGAATATTATAATACCCTTAGTCTCAGGTTAGGAATATAATAACTGAAGTTTCTATTTCGTGTGGTCGAAGGTTTGAAAGATTAATCTTATGAAAGGTTTCGAGGAATGAGAAAGAAGAAATTTTAAATGCAAGGAAATTTTGATAATAATGACAAGGAAACTTTTTAATGTTTGCCGCTTCTGTGGAGGCTGGGGCTGACACATATGCAACGTCATCGATAGAAACGACAGAACTGGCATGACAGATTTATCCACCGAAGTTGGCAGTAAAGTATTCTTGTCCAGTTAACAAGCAACTAGAACTACCCAGACTGTTATAAAGCCGAGATAAATACGAATACTGGTAGCTGATGTTCGAAATTCAGCTTACCTGATATCCTCCTGTGAAGAAATGAATTACGTTTATTCCGAGATTGTAGAGTTTTGTTGCAAACCTTTTTTAGGTTTAGTTTTTGTTGGTTGTTCCAGATATAAAAACCGTTGGACCATAGCATGCTGAAAGCTTTCATGGCCAATCGATTTTTTGACATATTTATGAGCATCCATCTTCCCACATCCTACTTTTCCATCTGTTAGGTCCATCTTTCCCAATCGACAGAACTTAGCAAGTAAAAATGAGCTAGAAGTATAACCATTTTGTAAAATAAACAGTAACATCATGTTTATCGCTAGTAACATATACAGGTAATCATAAGGTTAAAGAAGTAAATTATTTCATAATTAAATTACGTAATCGATACTTATTGCCTGAATAAGCGCGCTGCGCTCACCTGTAGCTCGCAGAAACTGTTCTACACACACTATGCAGATATTCATATGTTCCAAAAGTGTGTTACAATAATTCGATCAGTTCAAAACCGAGATAGTCTTGATTTGTAGTGCTTATTTTCTAGCGATTTCCAGTACCTGATTTTTTAATTAATAATGTCAATCATTCACAAAATGCTCTAAAAGCAGTTACATGGACAGAATATTTAACGGTGTACAAACATGAGTAAAAGCAACCAGGGAAGGTTTAATATGGAAATAAAGTGACTGAGAAAATCCCGACATTCACAAGTATTTGCTAACATATTCACTTGTTTGTGATCTCTGAAGTTAATTGGAAGACAGTGGTAATTTAAGGCAGACCAACTGGGTATGAAAGTCACAGTGTAAAAAGGCTACATGAACGAATAGACTATGTACAGTTAATAGCAGAATGAGTTAAATCTTTCATGATATATTGGCAAATCATCGTAATATTTATGCTAAACCTATACCCCAAATATATGAACTAAAACATTTATATATGATGAACTCTTTGTGGCCACTTTATGTCAAGCGCATCGCTTTCACTTTTCGTTGCAGTATTTGACGAAGAAGTAACCTGCTTGGCAGGATTCAGTACGAGGTCGCAGCCTTCTTTTTTCGGATCTTTCTTGCAACCACGGTATTTCTTCAGATGACTTTCTAAATAACTAAGTGGCGAAGATCCTTGTGATAGTGCCTGGAAATGGAACTCCTTCAAAGAGAACTTATCGCCTAAATCGTTCTTGGTTTCATTTCGATACCTCCATATGTCTAGCTGACCAATCATGTAGGCAGTTGCTTGTCCAGGGTTGCTCTGATAGCGTAGTACCTCTTTCGTGGCAATGTCCGATTTGTCCCATGCGTACTTCCCAAATAAATCAATGGCTTGTTGTCTGGTATAGCCTTTGTAGTGCAACCCAGTGTCGACAACCAATCTGAGTGCCCTCCAAATCTGTTAAAAAAATTATACATTATAACATTTATTTGGTAAAGAGAGCCTGGTTCCAACTTATCAGCCGTCGTTATTGTTGTTACAAGTGGCGTAAGGGTAAGGTGCCCCACAGGAAGGCGCTTTTACGGGCGTCAGTAGCGTCCGGGCTTTGGTAGCGTCAAGCTTCCGTCCGCAGAGAAAAGGGAACTGGTTAAAAACAGCTTTATGTTAATTTTTTTCAGCGCTGAAATACAGGGTATATGTCTATTTATGCAAACAAACCTTTGAAAGGGCAGGAAAAAACGGGCACATGATCGATGCTTACCTGCCATTTGAGCATACCAAACTTCTGCATAGGTTCGTTATTGTAGACATCTGTTTGCTTTGCAATCAATGGGTTCTCTGCATATAATGCCCAGCCTTCAGTGAATGCCGTATAGTAGGTTGAATCATCTAGCCACTTTATATCACCACCACACTGGTCATAGAAATGCTCCGCGGTCCCTTGAACCTGCATGGCATATAACAAATATTAATGCAAACGGGGCGGCGCTTTAATGTAAGTTTTGACTTGATTCGCTTTCGATCCATGGCTCATCAAACACACTTCTGCGCATGAACAGAATTTAAATTTCTCGTTCACTGCGAATGCACGATACTTACATGTTCGCCGATTGGCTGGTTCGTTGATTTGGTAATTTATTGATTTGCTGATTCGTTGATTCTGTGATCCAGGCCCAGTTTAAACGCCGCATTTCTGCCGCAGCAAATTAAAGTGCAATTAGACGCGACAGTATTTTCCTGAAGTTTGTGTTTTGTTTCAGACGCCGAATTTTATTAACCCCTGTCGAATTTAATGTGGTGCAAAATCCTGCGCAGCGCCACCGATGTGATTCTCTTTTCTAATTTCTTCATGACAAAATGGCGCCAACAAATCAGTTCTTGGCCATTTTTAATACGTTGATGAATAACAATAACATGTTTGTGAAGAATCGAAGAAGACGAGCTTGTCAGAAAAAATTGAGACATCTTCTGACCACTCTGCAAAGAAGGCAGTCAATATTGTCGATTTGGTTTCAAATTATATTGTTGATGACAAGCAGTGAGAATCTGTATGCTAGGTTTTCCCATTCTTGGGTTTCTCGCAAAAACGATTGAAGTTTCGATCGAAAGGCAGCCAATATAACCAAAGACTTTGAGATTTATAAATTTTGGCGGGCACAGCACAACTATACGCATGCGTATTGCCATTTAATCACTCTTCGATCAATCAAAATCAATGCGGCGTCTGTAACCAAGCCGCATTTCTGCTGAAATTATTATTTGCATGCAGCAAAGCTGCCGCATTTCTACCGCATTAAATTCTTATTCGGTTTCAGACTCCGTATTTTTGCCGCATTTAAATGACACTTTTTCAGATTTGTCAATTTAATTCGCTTCGGCAGAAATGCGGCGTATGAACTGGGCCTCACTTTCGCAAAAGTTGCGGGGAATTCACCTGAACTGGCCATTAGACGTAATTTCACATCTCCTGAGTAGATGATTTTCGTAAAATATGGTAGTCGTCAGTGGCGTAACCAGAAGGGCGCGTATGTGCAGCAGCAACCCCCTGACGAGTAGGTACAGCAGGAATCCCCCCATATCTTCCCTTCATTGCTTAAATACATAGTGATGCTCGTAAAAGCAATAATTAGAATTCTTTACTTAAAACGAAAAGCTAAGTGGTTTTGTTTGGTTGATGATTTTACGGAAAGGCTCACGAGTCTATAGCTAGGCCCTAACAAGGGAAAGGGAGAAAGGGTTAGGAAGCAAGAGAGAAAAGGCCAAGTTTGTTTACTTTTGCTTTGAATAAAAACAGGTTGTAAGAGTCTGGGAAACAGAAAGGGGGTGGAACATTCCAAAGTTTACAAGATATAGGAAGGAAGGAAGAGTTGGGATTGAGTTCGTGCTCTAGACAAGGAGACTTGAAAAGGGTGAGCACTGGTGGTGCGGGTATTAGAAAAACTGGAGTGAGCTCTAGCATAAATGAAAGTGAAATACGGCAACTTTAATGCCTTTAGATACGCAGTGTTGATTTCCTATTCAAACCAGTTGGTCTTTAAAGAAACTCTACCTGGGTATGATGCCCTGGTCGTGCTTCGTGTGCGTTCACGGAGTATTCGGAGTATTTTGGTCCAAGGTTCTTTAAGAAAAACGGGATATTGTAAATTGAGTTGGTCGTGCATTTGACGCCACTACTCTGGTAGCTCTGAGCAGCTGTCGTTGGAATAAAGTCCGGTCGCAAATCAACAGGACAGTTGGGCGTTGTGTGTTTATCACCACTGAAGTAAAACATATCGATAGTCTTTGGATCCAACATGGCCATCGCCTGAAAATGAAAAAAGGCCTAATGTTTACTGCTAGGTTGAAAAAAGATAAAATCTTACGAGAAAAGACTTTCCTAGGTCAAAAAAATTCAACGAGAAGAGACATTTCCACCAATATTTAAAGTGCCTGTGACATGATTTTTTTATTCTCTTAATTGAAGCGTTGCACTGCTCTTATAGTAGATCTGAACTTTTTTTGAAATAAAAGCGTTTTGATATTGAAATTAAGCAAAATAGTGCGGCCCAGCCAAGTCGCTTTATCATCATTCGCCGTTCTCTTGTGACGTCATGGGAGGAACTCGTTATTGTAACAATGTAAGCGCTACCTTCAAAAATCTCATCCTCGCTGCCACTACTTTCTCTGGAAATATCGCTCATCTTGGACCTGTTAGATTTCCCTCATTGACTACAATACAAAAACTCGAAGGAGGAGGCGATCGGGTCCCTCCCGTGACGTCACTGTCTACTCATTCTGAAAACCAAGATGGCGAATTTTGGCGTAGAAGATCGCCAATAACTCCTTCATTTCTCACGAAACGTAAAAACTAACCTCAGAAATGAAAATAACAGGCTTTTTTACATAAGAATAGATATATAAACCCAAAAGTACGAAAATCATGTCACAGGCACTTTAAGATGTGGAAGGAATGTGTGTGTTAAGGCCGATCTCCATTGGGCGAATTTTTTCGCTTCTTCGCCGGCGAAAGGTTATGAGCATGCGTATTTGAACTTTTTAGTTTCATGCGCTGTGCGCAACGTTCGCCTTGAAAGTTCAAACCATTTGAACTTTTTTCTCTGTCGCCGGCGAATTTGAAGTCCTATGTACATATAGTAAAATGTCTGAGTCCAAAAGCAGCTTCATGTTGGATGAGGAAATAATAAAATTTCTTGTTACAAGTACGATGCATGTTTCTTTTATAGTCCTACCAACAGCAGTGGGGCTTATCCTATTGCTCATACCACAAGGTGTTTTAGAGTCACACATAGTCTCTCTTAGAATCTATTAGTTTGCGAAACTTCGATTCGTTCACTAGATAGGGAACCACCAAAGACAAACTTTGCATACGAAAAATAGTGAAAAATAGTAAAAAATAGTTGGTGGTCATGTAATTGTAGATCTATAGCCAGATTTTTGTAAGCTTCTAGCTCTTGATAGAATTTATGTACCCAAAGCCTTTTATTTTCTTTTGGTTGCTTTTGGCACGCAGATATTTGCTTTCTATTTGGCACGCAAAGCTATGGTGAGCTGGAGATTGTGTGCCATGTAGTTTTCGCCTTTCGTCAGCGCAAAAGCGAAAAAATTTCGCCCAATGGAGATTGGCCTTTAGTTAATTCTAAACATGTTTTTAAATGGGAAGCTGATGTGCGGCTTCCGCTTGAATTATGATGAATAAATCAATGTCAAGAAAAATGAAATTTTAAAAACATAGAAATTTTCACAAAACACAAACCGTGTTTCTGTGTAGACATAAAATTAAAGGCTTTAATCATTTATAACCGAAAATGAAGCAAACAAGATAACCTATGATGAAATAAATTAACATTTGCCATAAATATAATCAAGGTCAAATCATTCTTTAATGGGTCACTTCTTTTTTGTATGATTTTGAAGCAGCATACCGTGAAATCAATAGGGAAGATGATATGGCATTACTTGCAAGCTGTCGACTGCCCATGGTGGCTTGTTATCGTCGGTATTTTAAGTTGAAAAAAATCGGATGTGTTACGTTGAAAAATTTGTTGCGTTGGCTATTTAAGGCAAATGCGAATTGCACCTGGGTAGAATTTCTTACAACTCCATTCTTAATCATAAAACAAAAAGGCACAGCTTCCACTATGGATGCTAAGTGTAGTCAAATGAAAACGTGCTTCAGACAAATACTAATAAAGAGGCTGCTGGTTATTGTCAAGATGTTCCTTATCCAAGTGTACAAGGTGTAACATCTGTATTTTCAATAACAAAGTCACTTGGAAACTTAGTTCTTTCAATGAATGAGCAAGATTCCTATTCACACAACCACTTTTCTAGTCAACTTAATGCAGGCTGCAAAAGGTTTCTAAATTATTTGTGCAAAATTGATGATGGCAGAAGGGCAAAACATTTGTGAATTATAGACTAAATGAAATAACTTGTCTATAAAATCTACATCAGATCTTGTTCTCCTGAAGAGTGAGTTAATCACGAAACAGGCTTGCTATGATCAGGCTATTCCGGCAAGTACCTCATAAATAACAAAGTACACTGTACCTTTCTGGCAAAGGCAAACCATGCCTCCATAGCCTTCCATCTGTTAGGGCAATACTTCTTTGCACCTTCGATCGACTTACAGAGCTTAAACGCATCTCCTTCACTCTCGTTGCGAGGAATTTCCTCTGTATTGAAGAAACTCCGTGAAGTATTCTTCAGAACTTTTTGAAACTCTTCTACTGCTCTTGTTTCATTATCGTTGATATTTGAGACTGTTTTCGCAATACTGACTGCCTGAGAATTTAAATACAACTATAAAATCGTCATACAAAAAAAACTGGAAAATTTATCCAGTCATCAGAAGAGCTGTAATGGCTGCTAAATGTCTTGGAACAATACCTTTTAATTTTCTAAAGAATAAATGTCAAGCTAATCTGTGTCTTGGGCGTTTAAACTAAGTGGAGGTGTTATTTTGGCTTAAGGCTTTTATAATGACGCCAGAAAGCGATTTAGGGCCGACATAAGTCTGCGTAAATGTGAAAAAACTTGTCATTTCATTTATAGCATATCAAAAGCTCTGATAACTGTTTGCAAATGTTGAACCACTATTAAAAAGAATGAGACTTTCTTAGCATTTGGAAAACGTTTTAGAAATATTGCAAAGTGTTAACAATTTAAAAAAGTCGCGTAGTTGAGAGTGAGCGTCGATCAGGCGTTGCTTTGGTGAACCAAAAAAGAAAATGAAAATAACAAAATCTACATGAAGGAATATGAATAAAAATAAAAAATGGAAGTTGCAAAGGAAAGGAAAGGTGGAACAAATCCTCAAAACAGGAAAAGTAAATGGCCAAAAGGTAGAGTTGGTAGGCGTATATGAAAATAGTTGAAAGGTGGAGCTGTCAACCCTTTTGGTATTTCTGTAATGTAATAAAATATCGGAAATCTTAATTTTTTCTTCTCACAGCATAGATTAAAAACCCATTATAGTTGTGAACCTAACTTTGATTTTGGTTTTTACTCACAGGGCAGGTTTGCTCCTAATAGAACAAAACGAGCTTTTCATTAAAAACAAATGAACAATTAATAGCCGATTCTTAATAGATTTAATAGAGCGTTAGAAATACCTCCGGGTACAACTTGTTCACCATTTCCCATCCTAATTTGTGGACATCGTCGGGACTTATTTCTTTAGTGGTAAAATAGCCCATGATCTTTTCGTAAGATTGGTTCCCATTGATGACCGGGTATTTGCCTGTCGAGCTTTTTATTGGAAGGACTTTGGTTGTTGCTTTGCTCTTGTCAGCCACTCCGTTTAGGTAAATATAATCGACTGGCAAACCAGAGAGGCCCCCAGGACCACCGTTGTCTGGTCTACAGTGATTGAAATGCTCATTCTCTATATACCTGGGGAAAAAATATTCAAAACATAGATGTTATCAAATAGAAAAAAGCCAAAAAGAACTAGTCACTGCAAATCGCACATATATCAACTGGACTTCAATGGGTTTATGAAATCTAGCAAGCACTAGCGTAGCGAGGAGGCAAGTGGTAGCCCCCACCCCACCCCCCCCTCACAAGAGCAGACTGTTGGTGTCTGAGAAAAGCACAAGTCTGCAATAAGCTAATGGCATAACCTCAAAGGGCGTGGTCAATAAAATTTCTCCAAACTCGCAAGCTGGGATGGCTCAACTCACCTTTATCCCCTCTCCCCAATCTCGCTATCTTTGCTGCCCCAATGCGGAAGAGGTGACATCCAATTAAACATTAAACGAATAAAATAAAGACTACCAGGAATTAATTAGAAAGGAAAGGAATTAAAAAGTCAGCGCGTTGACAGGCACTTCATCCTAAGATAGAGAGTACAACAACTTACTTAAGCATTCGGTCTAATGCAGCTCCCATATAGGTAACAGTAGCATCTCTAAATGTCTGGTTGACACTCTTTCCTTTGTCTGATTGCCATTTGTCCTGAGTGCTTTTTGGCAACTTGGCCAAAAATGTTTCGGCATTGAGTATTGTCCTCGTAAACCAAATCTTGAGTACACCTGCGTACACAAAATGACACAAAGTTTAAAAATCAAAGTTGTCTATATTATGGCAGTATGGATACCAAAGGTAGTTCTTGCAAAAACATTAAAGGTAATGATACGACTTAGAAACATGTGGCACAAAGGCATCTCTGTCCATCCTGCAGACTTTGGTTTCTGAATCATAGAACGATTGAACATTGACAGCAGAAGGTCGAATGAATAAGTTCGATCGTCGTTAGATACGAGTGAATTAAATAATAGGCAGGGGTTACAAGAAACAAATGCAATGACTTGAAGGATCTTTTCCCTTAATCCAGATCTGGATTAAATTCAACAGAAAAGAAGCTGGTTTGTCTTGTTCTGACTCATCGGTGTCCTTCAAACTGAATGGGTGAGTTAGTAGATGTCTGCGTAAAGGAACAAGTAAGAGGATGATTTGATTGCTATTTTTACAGTGATGATTTAGAAGTTGAAAATTCTTGTACATGTGGCCGTCTGTAAATATAACTAAGCACAATCAAAATAGCCATACCTTGTGCTCCATTGTCTGCTATTTGCTCATATTGTTTCTTGATCGAGTTTAGCCCACCACGACATTCAACCTGCGTTCTAACCATTCCAGTTCTAATACCAAGTTTCATATTGGAAATGTACTGATATATGGTTTCATTGATATCCTTTATGTGCTTGATGACGTCATTGATCTCTTGGTAATTTCTTGGTTTCATATTACCAATGTTGTTGTAAATATCGTAGCCAATGCTACAGATTGGTTGCCAGCAAAAGGAGTTAGGCCCCAGCATCCAGTCCCCAGCGTAGTAGTTCTCGTCATATGGTGTCCCGTACATATACTTCAAGTAATGCCTCACTTGCAGAAGAGCCTTGTACTCTCTTGGCTTGAGCAAATTCGCGTTTTCTTTCTGTAAAGTTAAATTGATATGTAGTAGACTGGTTTGAATTTACGAGCAGAGCTTTACAAAGCTTAAGGAATTCAGTGCTAGAGTTAGGAGACAATTAGGAAACTCTCTACATATCAAAACTTAGTATCATTTATTGGCCATATCTCGCCCAAACGATAACATATCGAGCTGGTTTGGTCTCTGTCATGTGGTGTTCTATCAGGATAGGTAGTCTAAGTTAAAAGCTAATGAGATAACGAGTACATGCTCGAAACGTCGTGTTTTTAACACAGACCTGTCAACCTAAAATTTTCAAAACCTGGAAATTTCAGATTTTTTGTTGAGAAAAACAGGGAGATTTGGCCAAAAACAGGGAGATCCCTGGAATTTGTTGAATTTATAGACAACATTAAGTAAACAATTATCATGGGTAGCGTCTTCCTAATGGGTTTTCGTTAATTTGAAAAAACTGACAAAAACTTTGTCCCGAAGAAAGTCATTTCAATCATTTTTGTTATAAGAAAACCTTTGCTGAAAGTCAAGGGAAAGCAGGGAGAAAATCATAAAAAACCGGGAGACCGGGAGAAAGCAAGCGAAACCTGGAGTCTCCCGGCAAAACCGGGAGAGTTGACAGGTCTGTTAACAATCAAACTATTATATTTTCATTCTGGTACTCAATTTATTTGCTAACTATATTATCATTATTTTGGATGACGTAGCTACCACATGCAACGTACACATTCAATTGGATTATTCAAGTTAAAAGCTCTATGATAATATTTTTGACGTCACACATAAGAACTTTATTGCTAGTTGCTACCTGCAAATCATAAACGTTTCAAAAAGTTTCGAAACTAAACAAGGGCATAGTTTCGAAAGTGAAGTGAACAAAAGAAAATAACTAAAAAATAACTAGCAGAAAATAACTAAAGGTAAAAGAAAATTACGGTTAATGCATAATGTTTTTTACAGGTAATCAGCTGAGCAAAAGGCTAACGCAATGCAAGGCACGTGTCTCTAGAATTTGGTGCTCTCATTTGGTACATGATCAGTTTTACAAGCGACGAAATTATGCCATCGTTTCTGAATTTAAAATACTTCAAGTCCAGAAGGAAAGTAAACTGATCTATTCCTGAATATTTGTTCGAAAGAAGGGGTTAGCTATGAACTCATCAGCAAGAATAAAAAATGATCAAGTCGTGGGCAGGACTGGGATTGAAGGGATGAAAAGCCACCAAGATATAGTTGGGGGAGGTCGGAGGGGGTTGTTATATCACCCTTGTTTACCCTTGCTTATTTTCTTCTCTTTTATTATACTTAACTACACTTTTTTGTAAGAACAATTTTATAAGGACATGAGCCTCAAAACTAGTCAAAAGTTAAAACCAATTAAGAACAACCTGAGGCTGAACTACTTAAAAATGCAATTTTGAACAACTTTTTATCTCAAAAACGAGGACTTTTAGCCATGTGCGGGTGCTTTTTCGGTGAATATTCAAACTTGTTGGCAAATGAAAGTTGTCTCACTCACTTTGTTGGCAAATAAGTCCTAAGCACCTCCCTAGAGCGAAGAAGCTAGCAATCGCAATGCTCACATCCTATCAATTCAAGAACAAATTAAGAACAATCCAGCCTCAGATTTTCGAAAAACTTAGGGACAGTCAGCCTGAACTCAAATTTACTGGTTCTTATAAAAAAGAGCGTAATAAATATTTTCTCAATCCACCTACAATGCCCCCTTTCCATGTTCTACTGCCTTGTTCTTAGATGTATAGGTGTGGGGTGTCCTTTCTAGACAAAGTTTAGGGCCAATGTCTGCCAAAGAAACAGTGGACCGGTGCTAGCTTCGATGTTTCTTGACTTATGAGCCAAAAGTCTAAGGAATTTTTAGACTTCTTGTCTGAAAAGGGACACATTTTCAAACAGTAATAGTAATTTATAGTCATATTATCCTTTATACTCTGAATGTTTAATTATTCATAGAATTGAGGATTCAAATAATTAATGCTGTTTACGGAGATAAGAAATTTTTAAATCTTTCCACGTGTTGAAAAAAATCCACAAGACCTACAAATCCGAATTTCCAAATTTAATGCAGGAACCAAAAAATTATTTTTTTTAAATTTCTTCATATAGTAGATGAAATTTTTTGTTAAGTTTCACTTGAAAAAGGGACCCGATATTTCTATGTCGACCAAAAATTGACAAACAACCCCGGCGCCGGATAGGGCTACCAGACGCCAAGGAGCGTAGTGTAGTGGACGTTGCTTCTCTGGTGGGTAAGTTGAGGATGATTTTTTAAATTTCCATGCCTAGGATAAACTTGAAAGACCTACAAATTACCACATCACAGCATCCAGAAAGCCATGCGTTTCCAAACTTTATAGGCCTGACCTTATTTTCGATAGTAATCGATCTTTTATAGTCATTTCTTGAAATATAAAAATGGTGGTACGCCGCGGAAGTCATTTACAAGTCGAAATGATCTATTCGTTTTTTGACAGAAAAAGGTCTCCCTGGCGCAGTTCAAACAACATAAATTATTTAAACATTTCGTAAAAGGATGCAATCATACATGTAATTAGCTCAAGTTTCAGATTTTAATGTCAATAGTATCCTGTACCTAAAGAGAACTCAGCAGACATAAAAATGAACACAATGTGACTTGTTTCCTTGGTTGGCGGCATAACTTTACCCGAGAGAGTTGGTTTCTCGCCATATCCTACCATTCATACCACAACTTCCGCTATAAATCGCAGATCTCAAGCTGCTTTCACAAATCTCAACAACATGTGTCGTCTCTTTCCAAGAAACCTGTCATCAATTGCAAAAACACAAAGTAATACATTTACGATTACAATTACCTTGGCATTGATTTCGTCGAGCAGGGTAATCGCTGCATCCGTTCTCTCTTTGATTTTTGCAGGTGTTGGGTCATACGCCCGGTATTCTTTTCGAATACGGTCTGTAGTTGCGTCTGGGTGCCATGCAGCATTTTCAGGATGAACCCTGTAATAGGTATCTTTAACTTTCTTCAGAAATGTCTCAAGTCCTATTCTCTTTGCCTCATCTGAAAATTTACACTGTTCCTTTAATGTCGATTTGCCAGTGGCGGCTGAGCTGGTGCCTGCCTTGCTGTCATCTTTACAGCTCTTTGTCTTTGCGAGCAATACTATTCCTGCACATAAACATGCAATCGCAATAAAACATATTACACCGATTATGAAAAAGCTCGTTCGCCAACCGCTCTTCGACTTTCCTCCGAAAGTGACCCCAAACTTCCTTCCCTCTTCATCCACCAACTCGGACTTCGATGACGCATTTTCCATATCGTTATGAATCGACCAACTCCTTGTGAAACTGCGAACGGGCGAGCGGATAATGGCACTGGCACCTTCGCTGCGGCGTCTGTCCTAAGAATGGCACAGCAAACACAACAAAGGGAGACCCCTTAAACTGTGTTTCAGGAAACACGTTGATCGAGGACAACAGAGTCCAAAGGGTGCCGTTTATGTGAATGTTTGGCGAATAACAATCATAATGGGAGTCCTGGCGAGAATCGAGATGCCTTTGTTTGCATTGCCATGAACACCAGGTTTTTCAATCCTCTTCCTCTTCGCAGAAATACTTTGATTTACAAGGTATTTGCACGATCTAGAGAATTTCGATTAAAAACCATTAGAGCTATCTTTAAATACTTTAGTGACTCTACAAATGAAAAAATAATTGTAATTTTGCGGAAGTCCTGATCCAAGAACTAAAACACCTTCATTCAATTGTTTTTATTGGATTGTTATTGCACTCATCGTGCACCTCAAAGGATAAAGTTACCTTAAACATCTAAATAAATCTGAAAGTGGATGTATCTAAAAAGCGTAGAGTATGACTTAGCCATAATGGCTATAACAGTATATCAAATTTCCGTTTCATCTATCACGTTTTCACATTTACTTAAGTAATGATCAATGCGTCAAGATTGTAAATATCTTCACAAAACTACTCTCCGGTTCCACGTGAATATTGGCCAATCACGAAATCATGACATGTTGAATATTTTCCACCACAATTTCTTGCCTCATGCAAAGACTTTTCAACTTCCTCGCACGGTTTCGAGTTGTATTTATAACTCCATGCTAGACTGACTCTAATCGTTAAAAAGACTTGGACACGGGATACATGCAATACCAACAAAAGGTAATTAATCATGTTTTATTTTGATTACAAAAGAAACAAATTAGAGATGTTCTTAATTGTATGGAAACGTAGAGTCAAAATGTTTTTGTCAGCTGGTAGGCCCCGTGGTAGAACGTGAGATGATGATGTGAGCCACGCCCCTTTAACCATCACTGGGGCAGTTCATATGAACTTGTTTTTTCTGATTTCCAGTTCTGATTAGTTTTAATCGAAACAATGCAGCCTCCGGCCGTTTAAAATTATTGTGGGAGTTGACAAGTAATTAAATCTGCAGTCAAGCTATTTAATTAATTTCAAATGTGTTGTTTACTCTCTGCCAGTAAACGAAAGTGCAAAAAAATGTTCAGAAAGAAAGAGGGCATAAGAAAAAACTTCAATGCTGGGAAACGAAACGTGGCTCTATGTGTCAGCTTTGGACAGAAATATTTTGTAGTGGGTACGCCGACCAGACTTGCAGCCTTGGAGAATTAACCAATGCGGCATATTTTATTATCAAGCGAAACATAAGACACGTTTTTCATAAGAACCAGATAGGTTCTTTCTTTAGAAGCTCGGTGTTCTCAATTTGCGTGGTTGGCTGATAGAGTCTGATCTGTTTTGCTAGCATGAGTTAACATTTTAAAAAAGCGCATTGCTTTTTATAATTTGTCATCTGAGGTTGAGCATCTTCGATCCTTGATGTTCTCAAAAATTTTGTTCTTAGAAATTGGAGAATAGCTGCTCATAATTCCATGGCACATTTTTTGTAATTTTGCGTTAAGTATGTATGGGTTGAAAACTCACTAGCTTTCTTCTTTTCTGTAGTAACAAAATTCATTTAATACGCTAGCTATGCCGCTATCTGGAAGTGTATTTTGCGATCCGAATGCCTTTCCAAGAGCCAGCATACAAGCGTCCGTTTTTCAAGAAGCAAAATATTTTTATCGAATAATTATATTCTAGTCCAAAATGTTTTAGCTTTTAGCGGCCCGGGAGCCCTGTTTCCCGTAACCTCACCTTAACCAGTTTGAAAATACTGATGCAGCGCTATACCTAGCAGGATGCTAAGAATAATCCAATGGTCCCGACGGAGCGGCATGGAAAATAGATGTCAAAGGTGAGGTAGGTGGCCACGACTTTTACAGAAGCAAAATTATTTAAATACTCTACCATACATTGGATTTTAGCATTATTAGCCCCCTAAAACGTTTAAGGCCTCTTAATCTGTGATATGTTCCGGGTCCTTGATCCTATCCTTTTGTCACTTCCCATCTCCCTCCCCAATAGCCTCTGTGGAGGAGAGTGTTGATTGTACATCACAGCTGTACCACAAGTGATGAAAACCTAGCCTGTGCGCATTCTTTCTTCCTCAGAATGTTGGGTCACGCGCCTAGTTGCTGCTCCAAACTCATGGTGGGAAAACGAACTAGTCTTTGTTTTAATCGTATGCACATGCGCCGTTGAAATCGATGATGTTATCTTCCAAACGCTTATAGAGTTCTAAAGTGTGATGTCACCAAAAACTATTTTTAGAATATCTGAATTTTTAACTACAAGACATAAGAGATCGCCATAAAATACTTTCAAATGTGAAACATTATGTTTAAAATATGTTTAAAATCGGTTGAAATACGGTCAATGAAAGATTTCAGGTTTGCTAACGTATCACTGTTGTTTTGGCTCTGTTCATAAAGGTATGAACAGATACCAAAATACAGAGGTTTGATGGGGAAAGAGCCAATACACATGTCCAGGGGCGCCTACCCTGGAGGGGCAGCTGCCTCTCTTGCCCTCGTCCAGGACTATTCACACTTAAAAAAGGTTATAGAATCTTGTAGATCATTGATGACTAGTTTAGCCACTCTCAAATGTTAATTTCCATTAGAAATTCAAAAAAATAGAGAAGTCTCTCTTTTTCGCTGTTGGTTCTTGATAGCTGACGACAATCAACTTCAAAAACCAACGGTGTCTTATTTGTCCATCATTACAACAAGGTTGTTACCTTTATTCTATGCCTTAATATAAAAACACATTGAAGTAAACAATTATTTGATTTACATTTTATTCTTGTGATTATTATTTTCCTTTTTACACTCTCAATTATCAATGATTCCGCAACCATGGGGTATTGAGGCTAAGCAGACAATCAAAGTTTCACAGCCAGCACATTTATAACTGCCATGATTCTTATAAAATCAAAACTTTCGCATAATGACAAGGCCATTTAATACCCACTTGCATGGAGAATTTTGTCAACATTATGCCTATGTTTAGAGCCAATGGTTGAAAAAATCCCTGCTGTAGAGGTGGAACAGATCCATGAAAATATTTTATTTTGCACTCCCCCACCCTTTACAAATAACTGATTTTGGTAGTGGAATAAATTCTACTATTTGCCATGAGCACCAGCACTGCCCTTCCTGCCTTAATCTTGTGCAGGCGCCCCTGGCCATATCTCTGCCAATTCGTAACACAATTGACTATTTCTGCACATTTAGAGGTTCTTTATGATGTTCTTTCAGGTTATGGGATCCAAATACAAAAATTCTAAAAATAGGATTTTTAGCGAATTTGTGGGTGCTTTTTCGGTGAATATTCAAATTTGTCAGCAAATTAGGGCTGCTTACACCCACTTTAGTTAAGATCAAATTAAGAACAATCCAGCTTCAGATTTTCGAAAAAATTAAGAACATTCGGCCTGAACTTAAATTTACTGGTTCTTATAAAAAAGAGTGTATGGATAGTGAGTCTAGTACCCAGGGTAGCTATTGGCTGACCTGGAACTGGTCACATGATCTCGCTTTGTATTGATTAACAAAAGAATTTTTATCATTACCAAGTTGTCAACAACGGATGCCGATATCACATAAAAACAACAAAGATCACGCCGAAACCCAATCGCCCCCTATAGAGTAGGCCTATTTACCCAGACTCGATGTTTTTATTAAAGTGAGGACATTCGAACTGCTTCTAAATCTCCAAAATGAACGGAACAATCTATAAACTTGCTTTCTCAGTCGGCATTGTTGGTGTTGTGCTCATGATAGCTGGCATCATTAAGCAAAATCATGAAAATAACTGTCTACCGACAGAAAATTCACAACGAAGCAGCAGCCCACAACTTATGGCTTTTATAAAAAAGGTCCAGAAAACTTACTATGAGCTATACCCGAATAAGATCGTTTACATGCCTAAAACTACAGTCGCTGATATAAGAACATTCTTCACCGCCTATGACCCAAGCCCACGTGCGATCAAGATGCGAACAGATATAGCAAGAAAACTTTACGAAGAGATAGACCACATAAAATTTGATTTGAGAAGCATCCCGCTTCGAGAAGGCAGGGCATTGGCGAAGGTAAAGCATTATCTTCAAAGCAACTTTGGCACCCCATATGATGAGAATTATTACGCCGGCGATTGGATGATGGGGCCAAACTACTTTTGCTGGCAACCAATTTGCAAGATTGGCTCTGATCTTGGTGCACATTTCAATACAAAAACAAATGGATTTCAACCAAAAAGCATTGAAGACCTAGAATTCGTGATTAGAGTTATACAAAAGCATGGAAATGCCTTAGAGCAGTATGTAGATAATATGAAATACGGGGTAAAAGCGGGGATGGTTCGCTCAGTCAAAGATTGCAAATCTGGGTTGAACTCGTTATCAAGCAAATTTCCAGAAATCTCTGCAAATACCGAAACAGGTATCTTTTTATACTTATATATTATATGTATACATTGTATATTTTATGTTATATATTATTTATTACATATCATATAGTTTTTGAAGGCTACATTCTACGTTTTATAATCAATACATTCTTTTCTAAAAGAGTTTTGTTTACACGAATTTTAAGAATATTTCTCAGTCGCAACTAGCAAAATTTTTTCTTATTTTTCAGCAGTTGCGTGTCTCGTTTTTTCTCGTTTCTTTAAAAAGCCTAGTTTCTTTGGGCGGCAAATGTTCCTTTGGAATCATATAAAATTTGAGAAAAATAAGAATACTTTAAGAATTCATTCAGGCTCGAAAAGAAAAATTTCTTAAGAATATCGAGACTGGACTAAAATTTATAGTATTATTATAAAAATGAGTGTAAATAAAATAACAGATGGGCTAGGACGCAGCACGCAAAAAATCTTGATTGCTTGATGTTTTCGCTATGAGCTAAAACGTGATCAACGCAATAAACAGAAACTAATTAACCGACAATACGAACCTAACACAAAATGTTGACAGGCAAACACCTTCACATGAATAGGCGTCGACAGTAACAATAGGACTTAAAGAAAAATATATGACCTTAACACGCAACGGAGACATTGCTTAATTAAATACAGTAAACAACTCGTTGCAAACCACTTTAACACAATACACGCTTTTTTTATAAGAACCAGTAAATTTAAGTTCTGGCTGACTGTTCTTAATTTTTTCGAAAATCTTAGGATTGTTCTTAATTGTTCTTAATCTAATAGGCTGTAAGCAGTGGGAGTGCTAGCTTTTTTCGCTCTAGGGTGGTGTTCAGGCCTCATTTGCCAACAAAGTGAGTGAGACAGCCTTAATTTGCTGACAAACTTGAATACTCACCGAAAAGGCACCCACACATCGCTAAAAATCCTCGATTTTGAGAAAGAACGTTGTTCGAAATTGCATTTTGCAGAAGCTCAGCCTCAGCTTGTTCTTAAATTGTGTTCTTATAAAATTGTTCTAATAAAAAAAGAGTGTAATGAAAATAAAATCACGAATGTATCAAGGAAAAATCAAGACATCCGATAATTAGTTATGAACAGTTACTTGAGGATGAAAATGTCCCTTGGAATAAACAACCACAACAAACAAACAAACAAACAAACAAAGGGTAACACAACCATGTTTTCCTTTATTAGCAATCGGAGGTTATTGAAGGCCTTAGTAAGTGAATCTTCGATAAATTGAAGAGCTGTGTAAACCCTTTTCTCCTTTAACGCCAAAACAAAAACGCACTTTGTTTTAGAAAAAGTGCATATTGGTCCAATGTGGGACAAAAGGCCTCTGTCATCATTGTCCTTTTTGGCCAGTGCCAATCCAATTGCTACATTTTTCAGAAGACTTGAGACCCTTTACTTTTCTATATTATAAAGATCCCTGGTTTCCAATAAAAATATCCCCTTTGTTCTTATTATTCTCAACCAATGCCCCCCTCCTAATTTTTTAATCCTCCCTACCGTACTGTTTTCCTAGAAAGCGCTTATTTTTCAGCCATTTACGAAGAAACCTTTATTAAGAATGGTATAAAGCACAAAGACTACCTTAAGAAGCTTGACTCATCTGTACAAGGAGCTTGGAGATCAAAATATGGCAAGACAGTGGAGGGGTCATTAAATGCAGCCTTGCTAAACGACCTGGGAAAGCCAATCAAAGCGTTCATTGATTATGTGAAACTAAACTACAGCAGGCATTGCATACCAGATGATAAAGTCAGTGGCCTTGCTTCACTCCCTGTTGACTACGTATGGCTGGATCAACGTGAAGATAAACAGCAACCAACACTGAAAAAACTGCCAACTGGTGAGGCACTGAATGGGCCTAAAGCTTATGAAATGATACTGCCATATTTTACTACAAACAGTATGAAAGCAAATGAGATATACGACCTAGGGAAACGAATGCTTGATTCTTTGTATCCACAAGCTTTGGAAATAGCTAAAGCATATACCAAAGAAAGTGACAGCGTAAAAGCAGCAGCTAGATTCAAAGCAGAATTCGTGGACAGCCCGATGAGCTACTTCAATGCCACGCCCATTCCTGCAAACGAATCCGGCAGGGATGCCTTCCAGAAGTGTCAAAGCTTGGAAACAGCTAAAAAGTACTGTCCTGTCAGATACCAGTCCATGATGAACTGGTTTGGTGAGGTAGAAGCGATTATGGCCACCTTGCACGCAAAAATTGTAAATATGTTCTACCAGACAGGACCAAAGGCATCTACGGCAAATTGCCCAGTAAGGATGGTTGCCGTGTTCAACCCGTCAGTTGGGCACCAAAGTTTCAGTGCCGCTGGAGCGAGATGCAGAAGACCTTGTTACTACAAGCTACCATTTTTCCTTACTCCACCAGGACCTCGGTATGCCGCAATCTCTATCGCTGGGCACGAGGCTAGGCCAGGCCACCATACTCAGGTATCATTCATGGAACATTACTTTTTCAACATAACGTGATTAGCTACTTCTAAGATAAAGCGTGGAAATAGAAAACCATGCACACATTAAGACATGCGTCCTTTCAAGACGTAGTAGAGCTAAGTCCTATTTCCATTTATTTTTTTCTTTCAAGTGCAGCGTGACTATTGCGACCCCCAAACTGTATCTAGTAACTTTTTTAGCTTCGCTCATTGTGCTAGCTCTTTTTCACTTGAATACTTTACATACGGCAATATGTGTTTCTTCAGTGTGAAGGAATACCTACAGAACATAAAAAGAGGGAGAGAGGCTTCAATCCTACCCTTTGTTAGAAAGTAGGGGGCCTCAATCTTGCTGTCCTAGGAATCCACGTACCCTCGGTGAAATTTTCTTTCATTGTTGACTACCATTAATCAACAGTCATTTTTTAACCACAATGAAGAGTGTATAGATTCTATCTGTGTCTTTTTGACATTGAGCACTAACACAGAACAACAGTAATCTTTCTCTTCACAGATCCAGGGTTTTGCTGAACATTTCTCATCATCAGCTGATTCAGAAGAAGACGAAATCGACTGGTTGCATTCTGAGACCTACTATACAGCGGCGTATACAGAGGGATGGGGTTTATATGCAGAGAATCCTGTGCTTGCCCAAGGCACAGATATATATCAAGTCTATCCACTGCAGAAATACGGCATGCTGAAGCTGCAGATATGGCGAGCGTTAAGATTGATTGTAGATACAGGTTTCCATTACAAAGGTATGAATTCTTAAGCCTTCTATTTACGATTTAGGATACCTTCAAGACCTCCGAATAGAGGGGGCAGCCGGGGAAACGGGGCCTGGGTCCTTAAGGGCACCAGTAAAAATAAAGTCAAACGGAACTTCACCTATAAAAGGGTGTGGTCTCGAAATTTTTGGCGCCTGAGGGCCTGGCCCTGCTCTTTGCCTCAGGGTCTTGCTCACCTGATGGTGGCCCTGATATTATTTTAAAGAAAAAGAGGGGTGCAAAGTTGAGCTCAGCTCTGTAGGGTGAAAGGAGGAAGTTGTTCAAGTTGAACCCTGTGATTCCGCCACTAGTCCAATTACTGAAATAATCAAACTATTTGAACATTTCAGCAGGATTTTGTATTTGTGCAATTAATCGGATGGTAATTGAGTAGACTTTACTTTATTACCATTGATAATCAACTTTGTTTCTGAAATCTATGATATCGAAGGAGAAGCATGATATTTTCTTGTGCTTTTTTATGGTTTACTCAACCTAATTCGAACAAGTGATAATAATCGCTAATGACAGAGCATTTTCAGAACAACTTTAATGATTGATTCAAATTTCGTTCAGATATTACCTTTGTTGCTTCTTTTCTAACACAAAATAGAGAAAATTTCCGCTTCAAGCAAGCTTCTTAAAGAATTGTTTACAGATGAAGAATTTTAGAACATTGCTGCATTCTAAAACGCAACTAAAGCCTAATTTTGGACAATGCGATTAGAGTTTTGCCTTTTTCTTAAAAATTGTTGGCACGTTAACTGGTACAAATTGCTCTTTGTATCACACCAAATTGTGCATATTGTGAACCAAGAGGCATATTGTCCCTTGCCTGGTTTTATCAACGCTTTCCTTTAAATTCTTCAATGCTATTAGACTAGCAATGTGCTATATCACTTAAAAGCAACTTTAAGGGGAAAGATATCTCATTTTCGGATATCGGCCCCAAACCTCTTTAGAGCTGCTTGCAAGTGTAGAAAAATGGCTCTGATGTAAACGAAAGAAAAATGCCAGATTTTGGCATTAGTTGCTATTGCTAAACATACTCAACTAAACATATAGGAAATCCTTCAAACCGTATGCAAAGCGGCTTTTTGTCGACTTCCGTTTTTAATTCTTTTATCTTTAAGCAGTATTTTTACAGACTGCAAGGATGAACAAATGAAATGACGTTTTTACAGCTCCAATTAGTTCTGGACCCTGGCTCCTTTTTTAAAATTTTACCAAACAATTTTACCGAAGGAATACCAGGTTCCAGGTTACTCTCTCTCAAAATTTCTTTCCCCTGTTTCAATAGTATTGTACCAGCATTGAAAAGTTGATATTATTATGAAAACATTTTGCACTGCTATAAAGATGCAATTTGTCAACAAGGCAATTTTTGAAAGTTGTTCCCTAAAACACGTCATACTTGTCGTTATCACAGCTTCTGTTTCAGCAGTACGGAATTCGCCGCTTATGGTAGTGTTTGCGGTAGTGCTTTTTCTTTTTATAGAACATTTTTCATCTTTGTCATGGCAGGGCTTGCTTTCACTCATTATATGATATCAATTGCTTGAATGGCCAAAGGCTGGCCGAGCTTAACCTTTACCAGTGACCCTAAATCATTTCCTGTTCTTTAATCATTGAATCTTTCCAGTAACCCTTTACTTGAACTACTTTAACATTGCGATTCATATACAATAACATGTTCGTTTGCAGTGCTTTTAATGTCACACGTGATGCTACAAGTTCAATGACATTGTTCAATGAAAGTAGAATAAGGTCCTTTTGCAACGAGTCTCATTTTTGATAATTTTTTACAAAGATTTTAAAATAAGATTATTTCCGTATATGTGCACGTTCAATTCTTATATAGAAGACGTTTTTGGCGTGACGAACAACTTACTTCTTCACATATAGTCTTTTGGATATTCAATTTGTGAAGAACTCAGAAACTTATAGCTAAGGCTTAGCTCCACAGCTTGGTTTTAAGAAAGGTGATAGTTTTCGATAAAATGAGCGAGGAGCCATGGTGTAAATCACAGCTACAAGCTCTACTAGGATATACAATGGAGCGCTTTCAACATTGTCACTATAGTCTCCCAACAATAAAGTCCCGAAATGGCCAAAAGAAATTCAAGCCAAAAATTGCTTTGAATGAAAATTTTGAGGTCTTTTATCATCTTTTAGGTTCATGTCTTCATATGCTCTTTGAAATGTCATGATCCCTTTTATAATTATTATATAATGGACATATACATGATTTTACATGCAAATATATTTAGGAAAGAAGGAAATAAACATTTGTCTTGTCACGCTGCTTTCTAAGTCAAAAACGTTAGATATAAACAACGTATATTACATTTTAGTTGATTCTGACGTGTAGAATCACCTAGAACATATTTCCCAGCATTTTACCTTCTGCCTTTAGGTAATGGCTTTTTGATAAGTTTATACCTGATTACTGAATGCACGAGAAAGGGGAAATTAAAGTAGTCAATTCTGCCTTCCTCGTTTCATGGTTATTTCTCTTAGCCGAAAGAAAAGCAGTTGTCCTAGGGGTGAAACTTTTTAGGAAAGTGATTTTAAGTAGTGATTTGCCTCCTGTGTTTGGCCATGGGGACAATATGCATCTGGTAAAGAATATACAATGTTTTCTTCTGGTACTGCCATTGAGTTTGTCATGTCCACCCCAGTCCACCCTGTAGTGACGCCACTGGATTCAAATCAACATTTTGTATGTCTTGTGGGCACAAAATTTGCAACAGGTATCTTCAGTGCTAACATGGTTTTTATTGCTCCCAACAACAGTTTCTGAAGTTTCAATAAAGGCCTGTCCAATCCAAGCACAGTTTGAAAAAGAACTTTTTGGAGGAAGCTTGGGGAGTGATAATGTTCACACTGAGGTGTGAACATTGTCACCTTAACAATTAGCCTCAAGAAGACTTGAAAATATACCTCCTGCTACTAAAACAAGAGAGCTTTTTTCAATATCTTTTGTTATGATTGCTAAATTTTCCTAAATTTCCCCCCTTTTCATCCTGCCTCGGAGCCCATGGAACACTGACAATTTTTGAACCATCATAAATCAAAGCATGAAGGATATGGCATCTCGGAATACGATGTTGAGAAAAATCAAGCAATACTTTCTTTTCCAAATGTATGAAAATTTAATCATACATTCATAGGAAGTTATTCCCTGAAGTTTTTACACTTACGGTCCGAAAATATTGCACCCTTCGCCAAAAAATGGCCGTACAGCCGCCAAAGTCAATTAACTAAAAAATTCAAATGGCTGTAACAAATAACAGAAAGCTTTAAGCCTACAGTTCAAGCGGGAAATAATAGAAAATTTATCAAGGAATTGTAATTAAGATATGAATTGCGAAAAAAATTTCGAATTTCTTCTATTTCTGAACAATATCCATGATAATGAAAACACGAAAATTGAGCTTTGATGATAGGTGTACCCGTAAAATATTTCCAATAAAAAATTGCTTGAGGGTTTTTGTTATGGTGAATTCAGAGATACTGACTTTGTACTTTGGTGTCTAAAATGTTTAAATTCCTTACGGAGCAACCGAAATTTGAAAATCAAACTCAGAAAAAGCAAGTGAACGCCTTTTTTGTTGAAACACTGTAGTCTGCGTTGCTGTTTCTAAATTCCGAAATTTCCAAGCTGTGTTTTGCAGTTCCACTGTGATAAAATGGAGACCCTACTTCAATCTCTTTTGAAAATTGCTCTTTTAATAGATAGGTGATTTTGAAAGTGCAAACCATTTTTCTTTTATAGAAAAGACAGGACTTACAAATGCTTGCTTTTCGGAAACAAGTGTTTATAGCCAACGCCAGAGAAACTAGAGGCATATTTCATGACTTTAAACAAACAGCCCGAGTCTTAAGGCCTAACATATTTAGTGACTCTCTCTTGGGGTCCCCGATGATTTCAGCCTTTGGGGCGAAGTGCCCTAAAAATGAAGTTTTTGCATGACACGCCCTTTCATTAAGCATGACACGCCCTTTCATCGGGCATCTAAGCTTCATACCCACCTAATAAAAATAGTGAAGTTTCGCCCCTGCTTTTCACGTGTGGTTTTTGTTTACATCAAGACTGCATGGACGGTATAAAGTGCTAAGTGAAGCAAAGGGCGGAAGTAAGCCAGCACTAAGAATCTGAGTCCACTTGAGGTCATTGCTTTTTAAGACCGTTTATGTCGAAGCAGTAAAAATGGCTCTCCATGAGATGAATAGACTGGTGCTATTGGCAGTAGCAGTCCTGTGCCTGGCTGGCTTTGCGACGCTGATTGCTGGTATCGTCAAGCAGAATTCCACTGAAAACTGCTCTGCTTCTTCGGCATCCCAGCGAGTAAGCAGTCCACAGCTCATAGAATTCATCAAAAAGGTGCAAAAAGCCTACTACAAAATGAACCCAAACAAAATTATTTTCATGCCTGATGCAACAATTGCCAACACAAGGCAAGAATTCAGCGCTTACGACGCCATGCCAAGTGCAATCAAAAGGCGAACAGATATGGCAAAGCAGCTGTATGCTGAAATCAGTAACATGAAGCTCAACGAGAAGACGATGCTACTACGAGAGCGGAAAGCTCTTGCCCAGGTCAAGCACTATCTCCAAAGTAACTTTGGTGCACCTTATGATGAAAACTATTACGCAGGGGATTGGATGATGGGACCAAACTACTTTTGCTGGCAGCCAATCTGCTACATTGGATCGGATCTTTTCTATCATTTTACTGCTAACCCCAAATACAAAGGATTTCAACCTAAAAACCTTTCAGACATGGAATTTGTGATCGATTCTATCAAAAAGCATGGAAAATCCGTAAGCCAGTATGTTGAGAACATGAAGTATGGGGTAAAAGCTGGAATGGTGCGCTCTGTTAAAGATTGTGAGTCTGGGTTAAGTGCAATATCAAGCAGATTCCCCATCATAGCAAGAAATAACGAAACAGGTACAGTTTATTACGATCATTTCTTTTTTCATTTTCAAAGGATTGCACATGCCCATAGAAGCGAGGGGGCTTGAATGCTTCAACCCCTACCCCCAGCGATTATATTCTATCATGGACCACAAATTACCCCCCCCCCCATCCCAGCCACCCCCACCTCCAGCAGCCCATAGCCGTCCTCTCACTTTGAATTCGAACGCGAGGCTGGCGATGTTGACTTTAGCAAACATCAAGGCACTACATACCACTCTGTTAGTATTTCTGTTCATTGGTTGAATAAAACAGCAACCATTCGACTTAGTTTAATTTTTGTCGCTTTTCACAGGAATTTACGACGAAACCTTTATTAAGAATGGTATAAAGCACAAAGACTACCTTAAGAAGCTTGACTCATCTGTACAAGGAGCTTGGAGATCAAAATATGGCAAGACAGTGGAGGGGTCATTAAATGCAGCCTTGCTAAACGACCTGGGAAAGCCAATCAAAGCGTTCATTGATTATGTGAAACTCAACTACAGCAGGCATTGCATACCAGATGATAAAGTCAGTGGCCTTGCTTCACTCCCTGTTGACTACGTATGGCTGGATCAACGTGAAGATAAACAGCAACCAACACTGAAAAAACTGCCAACTGGTGAGGCACTGAATGGGCCTAAAGCTTATGAAATGATACTGCCATATTTTACTACAAACAGTATGAAAGCAAATGAGATATACGACCTAGGGAAACGAATGCTTGATTCTTTGTATCCACAAGCTTTGGAAATAGCTAAAGCATATACCAAAGAAAGTGACAGCGTAAAGGCAGCAGCTAGATTCAAAGCAGAATTCGTGGACAGCCCGATGAGCTACTTCAATGCCACGCCCATTCCTGCAAACGAATCCGGCAGCGATGCCTTCCAGAAGTGTCAAAGCTTGGAAACAGCTAAAAAGTACTGTCCTGTCAGATACCAGTCCATGATGAACTGGTTTGATTATGTACAGACCACTCTTTCGATGCTTCATCCTAAAATCCGAAGTTTTTTCTACGATACAGAAAGCAGAGCGTCGACACCGAACTGTCCTTTGAAGATGGTCGCTAAATTCAACCCTTCTTCAGGATCACAAAGTTATAGCAGTGCTGGAACAAGTTGCAAAAGGCCATGTTATTACAATCTTCCATTTTTCCTTACCCCACATGGACCACGTTATGGTGCCATTTCAGTTGCTGGACACGAGGGTAGACCGGGCCACCATACTCAGGTAAATTGTCTATTTTGCAATTTATATATCCTTACTATCTTTCGTTCCAATATTTTCACTACACATTTATTACTTTGTTCTTATAATGTTACTGCCATGCTGTTACTGCTGGCCATGAATGTCTGCACCATGGGGGCAGCGAGGGAACTCACTCTCCTAGGTCCCTCATCAATTTTAGCAGTTTCCTTTGTTTTGCCATTGTTTTGCCCGGTTTTGCCCGTTTCTTGACTTCTCCCTTTTATTCACCGTGATTGTAAGTTTTCTCACTGCTGGCTATAATTCTGGATTGACTATATGCCAATCAATGAAAAACTTTTTTGATGGAGTTGACGGTGGAAGGACTGGTGAGCGAAACGGTGTATGCTACTACCTACTAACTTACACCCTTTTCACAAGAACCAGATAATTTTTGCTGAGGTTCTTTGTTCTTATTTGGTACATAATTTGCGGGCTCGAGTGTTCTGGTTTCAACAAAAGTTTTTCTACAACTACTTAATGTCAATTGTTTCTCAATTCTCAGACAACGAAACACCTGCGTCGGTACCGGGAATGCACCCAGGGAATGTTGCCAAAAATGTCTAAAAAAGGTCCTTTCTGAAAAAATAGCCTTTATGTGTCCCTTTTTCCACGACATAATGCCCTACCTATCGTGGCCCTTCTAACTTTGCAGTGCCGCAGTTTCGACATGACCAATTTAATGGCACGATGAAATCGACTCTGCTTTGATAAAAAGTTTCCAACTTGTTCTTTCTTGTGGTTAACACGGTTTGCTTTTTGAATACATTTGCTGTATACGATAGAGTGCTAATTTTTGTAATCTTCTATGGATCTTGAAGTGTGTTAGCGAATTGTATACACTCTTTCTTTTTATAAGAACACACTTTCTAAAAATACAGTATACTCTCGTTAAGTGGACCCCGGATAAGTAGGACGCCCGCTATGTAGTACAGATTTTCCCGGTCCCTTAAACTTGCTTACCCTTTTCAAGCATTCGGATAAGTAGGGCAAGAAAGAAACAAGTTTTCACTCTTCGTGCTTTAGGTTCCCAGGTGAAACAAGTCAGAAATTAAGTTAATTTTCAAAACAACAGCTATTGCGATATCAAGTCTTGCCAAAATTCAATCAATGTCATTATCGAAATCATTAAGAGCATTATGTTGTAGAACTCTCTCACACTTGAAATATTCTAAAAAGACCACAAAAGAAAGTCTTATTTTCTTAAGAAAAAGATCGAATAATTTTGCACACTGTCAAAGATTTTGTTGAGAGGAATAGCCATCAGATAGAAATGTTCATATCAAATATAGCTTCAAGCATTACCTGTTTTTGCTTGTTTGCCTCAGTTTCTGCTAAGAACTTGTTAATGGGTGTTTGATTCGAATTTTTTGACGTATTTGGATGCAGAGACTAGCCGTAACTCGAATAAGCCTTGAAGTGTTTGGCAGGATTTGTGTTGCCAATGGAAGCCTTTATCGACCACAATTCGAATGCCCTTTCCGTTACAAAGCATTGTGACATTGTGAGCATCGATGTTTTTGATTTGAGCCACTTCTCTTGGACCACAAGGCTATAATCAATTTTTATAAACTTGACAAAAAGACATGATTTGCTTACAAAATAAGAACATTTGGCAAAAATATGGCCTAGCCTCAGAACAATAATTAAAAGAAGTATGATTTTGAAATTTTCTCCCATGTTCACAAAACCGAGCAGATTTTATCAGAAAATCATCCGTGCTACTAAAATTGTTTTCTAGTGGTCTTTGAAGCAATCAATAGTATGAGGTTGTGGGAAAATCAAAGTTGAAATTAGGACAATATTAGGAACACCCGAACCTCAAATTATCCAAAAATTAGGGAAATTGAACCTCAGCAAAATTTATCTGGTATCTGGAAAAACATTTATGATGATTTTTTGCATTATCATGGAAAAAAGTATAAAAATTATACAGAGTATGTGCTATTATTTTTCCTGGATTTTTTTCTATCAATTTTTGGTCTCTTTGGATTTTAGGTGCAAGGATTCTCAGAACATTTCTCCTCTTCTGGATCAAAGGACGTAATTGATTGGCTTAACTCTGAAACATACTACACTGCGTTTACTGAAGGGTGGGCTTTGTATGCTGAAAACCCTCTTCTTGCACAGGGAACAGACGTATACAAAATCTACCCTACACAAAAGTACGGTATGTTGAAATGGCAAATTTGGAGAGCCTTGAGGCTCATGATGGACACGGGTTTCCACTCCAAAGGTAGGTTTCTATGTAAGATGAACCCTGTGAGATGCCAAAGTGTCATTACTTCACCTTAATAGCAATTAGGCCAGTATGGTGACCGGCCCACGTAACGGGTGGTAGAAGCAAATAGGCAATGAAAGACGACCTAGGGTCAGTGACGCAGCGGATTCAAATGATATCATCTGTTCCTTCAGAGCTGTCGTCGCCAAATCTGCCGCTATTGTTGTCTTATTGGCACCACTCTCTAACCCTTATTAGAGAGAACTACCAATAAAATATTACTGTCTTAGCTGGTGCTGCAACATTTACTATCATTTCTTCGAATCGACAAATTGGTCATTCCGAGCGTTCTTCGCAATTTCTTTGCTGAATAGGCTTGGACTTGTATCCAAACCAATGAAAAGCTGCTGACGGTGCTCTCTTGAGAGATGAGCAAATGCATTAAAAAGCATCTATTTTTGCTCCCTGTTGGTATTGAGTGTATAGGTATTATTTGCACAAGCATTTTGTATGTTTGATCGCGGCTTTCTCAAACGGTCTTCAGAACATTTCCTCTCCCAGCTCTTGGAGGTAAACGTCATCATGCAGGACAATATTTGCAAGTTTTGTGTGTCTTTGGTTTTCTTTGCAAGCACGCTGATCATCGTGCTAAATCCATCAATGTTGCAAGTAATGGTGACTAATCTCCATCTCTTTTTCAGTCTTATCTTTAACACGATATTCTTTTCGTTGTCAAAGTCAATGTAAATATAGAGCTTTAATGTTAGTAGAATGGGGCGTGAAGCTGAATATAGAGGAAAATGCCATGCCAGTAACTTTAAGTTGTTGGTGAGTATTTTCTGCATATTCGTAAATAAAAATGACATAGGGAATGTAGAGAAATAAAGTTGATGGTACGAGCTAGCGGAACCACAGGTCGGCATTTTCAATTAGAGGGAAAGAATGCGAAGTGGTTTTGAATCCCAGGTGCATGAGCATGATATATTTACTCCTCATACACGACAACAACAACAGCCTTCGTTTACAGCAGCAACAGCGACTGTACTGTGTAAGCTTCGTTTGTGACCGCGGAAGCTGACCACTCAAAGAAGCTTCATGTTATTTTGTTTAACATGATAATTGTTTGGTATTTACGAAGTTCATAAAACACATGGATGGTGAAAATAATAGGCTTGAAAGAAGTTGGAACATCAGTAGAGAAAACAAAAATTCAACAACAGAAGCGAATATGGGGTGCCCTTAGAGAGACGTTTTATATTAAGACAAACAAAGATTTGACAAAGAAAGACAAGAGTAGAAAGTTGTGAGCAACAAAATATGAAATGAATGAGGCAAAAAAATTATTATCATATGTTGGTGAAACCACGGAAGTCAGTCATGAAAATGGCACTTTAGCAACTTATGAAAGATGAGCAGAAATAAGGTTACACATTTTAAGAGTGAATTTTCGACCTAGAGTAATCTTATGTCTTTTGTTATATTGACATTTTCCCTTACATGTCATTGTTATCTCCATTTTTCCAGAAATATTACCTTGGACCTTACTATCTCGGTATCACTATAAGGTACCCTCGAGGTCGTATCGAATTTTGTCAAATCTTGTTCTTTGTTGAATTCCTCTCTGATAAGAAAACCTTGCAGGAAACTCTTATCCTTGCCTACCTTGAGGCAAGATCTTAGCCATGCCTACCAGATCTGAATGAAACTTAATGGTGCAAAATGTTATCTGTCTTGTTATGGAAAGAATTGTGTAATGCTGATCTTGCCCAACTTGTATTTGAAAATTGCTATGACGATCTTTCAAACTTAGCTGTGACACCGTTGAAACCACAAGGAAGGCAAAAAAACTTGTCGCGTATGAACTTCCCTTTTTTCATTCATTCCAAGACTAACCTTTGAGCTAAACGGAGATGTACGAAGGAATGATTAACATTCCCTTCCGTATATGAGCCGTCCTAGATTAGAAACTGACGGTGAGAAATTTTATTGCCTCTACTGAAAGTTATACTATGCTGATACTGTGCACAACAAAATTCGATCATGGTACCATGTGTCGAAAGAGGCTCGGAATCAAATGTGGCACATCACATTTGAGATACTCTGTTTGCAAATGATTATACCAACAACCTCAAACCAAAAGATACAATGTTCTCCACAAAGGTAATGCTGAAGATGAGAGATCCATTCGGTTTACACAAATTAGAAGCTTGGGTGTATATAACAGGATGGTTCGAACTTGCATAACTCTGAGATGCACATTATCAACCTATATACAATTAAGATATGTAATCTCAAATACTTCAGAACTTGCCACACAACTGTATGTAGTACTTTAAGGACTACATAGTTTATTGAACTTGTTCCTTACATTATGGTAGCTGCACTTCCTAAGCAGGTTTGATGTACGTTATAAAAGCAAATTTGAAAGATGGACAGCCATTTTGTATGTACACCTTTCCTATTTAAGTACAACTTCAAGTTAAGGGCCATGTGAGGCAGCCTCGTTCTTAAAAAAATTGGAGAAATCATATTGATCTTGTGCCGCTCATGAAATTAGCCACACAACTCTAGCAGATTCAACATAGGCCATAAACATCAATGTCGATATTGAGAATACCTTTTTGTATATGCAACTTTCACATATGTGTAAAACTTCTGCCGTAGTTCAAGCAACCTCCTTCAAAACATGATTGGAGAAATCGTTTTGGGCCTGGCAACAAATTACAATAACTACACAGCCTTAAGCCAGCTATAAAACTACAGTTGAGCCCCGCTATCTCGAACTTGGCTTTCTCGTAAAACTCTCTATCTCGAACAGATTCTCATGATCCCTTGATTTCCTATAGAGCTTGGTATAGAAATAAATCTCATTATTTCGAAATAGACTCGCTAATCTCGAACTATTCCCTGTCTCGAACGAAATTTTTTAATCTTGAAAGAGAAAACCCGGTTGTCTCGAACAAAAATTGACAAACAATTTCAGCTACTAATTATCATAGCAGTGATGGTTCATTTAATAAAATTGAAATGAACTAGGGTTGTCCGACAATGATTAACTTGCAAAGGACTTCCCTTCCTTTGCCATCTCAAAAGTTTAAACGATTGCCCTTCACCACAACCACACATGAATTGAGAATATGAGTTTCAGTTATCCTTCAAAATTCTTCTTCCCAAATATTGTTGTAAAATAAGCATTTTAGGGAATCTAAAGGGGTGTTAAAATTGTAAAAATTTATTTGAAGAATATACCCTTACCGCCTGACTTTTGCCCTCTCCCATGATTTCCCTCCCACTATCATTCTGCCAGTCAGTGGTGACCTTTGCGAAGATCTTCTATCTCAATTCGATTTATTATCAAGTCATGGCTGAAGAGTGACCATCTATGCAAAGGCTTTTTGCAGATCATTTGCTGATGACGTTGGGCCAGGCTTTTAGCTTTTCAACTGTACCTTAGGACTTAATTCACACTTTCAATTTCGTATTTTCATTAGCCACAAGCAGGGACTGGACTTTTGTCTCATAGCGTAGTCCGTCTGAAAGGTGATATCATTCTAAGTGGAGTATTTTAAGTTAACTTGCGTTGCAAATTACATTAATTAACAAAGAGGTTAGGAGAAGAATTTTGGGAAGGAGAGAAGATTGTTAAGTCTTATGGGACAAGTCTCTCAATAGACCCTTTTGTTATCATATTAGAATGACTGATATCAGGTTAGCATATGTCAACATACCTTTTCAGTTTCAGTTTTCATTAGACGTTCTATCAGACGTGGGTACGGCGCTACAAAAGAAAACAAGCAGGAAACATGATTTGATAATCTTGAAGACGACTATGAGGCCTCATGAAGAATTAAGCGTCTTCTTGGGTTAATGCGCGATCATCTCACAACCAATTCAGTCGGAATTAAACGGTCAAAGCCATTTAAGCTATGAAATTACACAAGTAATCACCCGATAAATGCCAGATTGATTCTTGCAATACCACTAAAGATCGAATGAATATCAAATGAATCGAAGTCTACAATTTTTAAAATATTGGTAGAAGTCTCAGGGACTTAAAATACTCACAAAGAGTGGCAGACACTACAGCTATTGTCTTTGATTCCTTCAGCATACCAGATAACACTCCAGTCAATTGTCTATTTATTAACCTAGTCACATAACTTAATGACATGTATGATAATCGGCACATGACATAAAACGGGACAAGGAAATACCTAGAAGATGTAAAACCGCTTGCTTTACCAAATATCCCTGTAGACCACCATAACTAGCCGACACAAGATAGGCTTTTGGTTTTCCAAATCTATTAAAGGTCTTTCTCATGGGCCGCTTCTTCATTTTATACCAATCTTCAAAAGATCTCCATTCGCACTTACCACCATAATCTAACTATAAATCCATCTGTTTCTATTTCCAGTTAAAAGCTTCTATGTTTTAGTTAATTCTTTATAAATTTTGTTTTACTCATATGTATTGTGCCACGAAAAATCTGATGCTTTAATTTGAAAATATGAAGCATTCATTCTTTCAGTCCTATACGGTTACTCAACAGTAGTGATTCCATAAATATACCAGATTGCTTGCGGTACAATGTAATTATCAAGTCAGGCTATGCTTGAGACGTCATTATTCAATAATCCCTTATTTATTCCTGGTACAATTTATTTACATTCACAGTTATTTGCTCGACAGTAGTGCCTCTAAAACGCTTTGCCATGTTGCTTTTTTAGTCCATGACGTGACCAAAACCTCACTAAGAGAAAGGAGCGTTGCAAGCTCTCCGTTGTTATTTCAGGCGTAAGAATCACGAGGTGTGTTCTCGTCGAGAGCAAGGAACAGGACATTGCTTTTCGATGGCCATAGATTCTTAGCGTCCTTAAAAACTACCTTCAGAAGCTAGGTAGACATACCAATGTGATGCTGCACAAATTCGCACAATAAGAGCAAGCTATTGTTTGTGTATAAATGTTTCATGGAAGAAATAAAATATTTTTATGAGAGAAAAAAGCTGTGAAACTTTATTAACAAACAGTTATAGAGACAGACGGCCAATCATCAATTCATATCAATTTGTATAATCGTTACTAACAGTTTATTATACATATATATATATATATAGATTCAATAGCTCCTATCTATAAAGGTTTTTTTTTTGAAATATTTAATAGATGCTCAATAAAAAACAACTTGGTTGACGTTTCGCTATAAGCTTCTTCAGAATCAAGAATATATATATAAATATGTAAAATTTATCGGCTTAGTCTTTTTCCTTTCCACAGTTCTGCGATATTCCTGCAGTTTAGGAGTGAAAGGGCTTAACAACAAGTCTCTCTAATTGTACACAATGAAGCCTTTTTTGAAAGCATTTCTAAGAGCATGTAGCTAGCATGAATCTTTGTAGCTTTCCTTCCAATGCCACTTGCTTTCATTTTTTTATCTTATCAACTGACTTTCAATCTGTTGTGACCATTTGCTGATATTTTAGGTTTTTGATACCTACAGAAAATATATCAGTGTCTTTAGAAGCCAGTGGTACATGTTCTTAATCTTATCTTTATGTTTCTTGCAAAGAATGCAGCAGATTACATATGTTTACTTCTTGTTTTATTTCTAAATAACGTTTTCGGATACTTCCAATAACAAAATTTTCAATTGGCCTCAATAACTACAAGAAAGAAAAGCAATTATCAATTTAGCAAGAACTCCTTTTTAATCCCTGATACCGAAAACGAAACCGAAAAACCTTGATGATTTGATTTTTTAAGCATTTTTACTCGGATACAAGAAAAGGATGCAAGATGCTAATAACCTGCAAGATAATGTTTCATAATATATTATAATATAATCTCTTTGTACCAGGCATGAAAAGGCCAGAGGCAGAGAAGTTATTTGCAGACTACGCATGGGACACTACAGAGAAAGCAACTAAGGACCTCACTAGGTACCAAAGTGACCCTGGGCAAGCAACAGCTTATATGATAGGGCAGTTGGCGATATGGAAGCTTAGGAACTACACGAAGAATGCTTTGGAGACAGCAAAGATGAAGTTTGACGAAAAGGAGTTTCATTATCATGTGCTATCTCAAGGGTCCTCTCCTTTAGATTATCTAGAATTCTACATCAAAGAATACGTAGCTTGTAAACTGGATCCAAAACGCGAAGGGTGTAAGGACATCACTGAATCAAAGCGCACTGTTTCAAAGTCTCAAGACCAAGCCATTTTATCCGAAAAAGAGGAACTGATCGAGGAAAAGCCCTTCTTTGAAAAATACGACTAGCAATGGTCTTTTTACCTAAAGCTAAGGGTTTTCATCTAGTAACATTTTCAAGTATTATGTAAAAAGTTTACTAGCCTTCTCGTTGTATAATTGGTTAAATCGTTTTGAATTTTGTCTTGATTATTGAGCTATTTTCATGTTATTAACAATGCTTGACTTCAACTTGTTGTTTAGAAATGATTGATAATGAATAGTCCCCTCACAACTCTTGTTTTTCCCCTTCACTTTAATATTTTGCATTATAAAACATTTTCGAACTGTAGTTGTCAGAGGATTGCCTTAATTCAACCAATATAAATTTTTATCATAGTATGTTCTCTTATCGATTACTTGGTAGCGTTATGTATTGATTAAAATCTCTCCTATAGCACTAACTCCCATAGTAAATTGCCGAATAATGTAATGTCATCCAATCGTCCCACTGCAGTGCGATAAGGCTTTTGGTTATAAATATCTAGGCAACTGGTAAGGTTATTTTCCATAAACAATTCCTTATTCAGATGCCTAATACTCTTTCTGTGCATTTTATTTACTGCAAATGCGCAACTTCTCCACGCCCAGTAACATAATTCTGTCAAAGCGATTGTGTAAGCTTCTAAGGGGTAGATCCTGTATTAAGAATTACAGTACATAAGTAAGTTAATTTGCTCTGTTTGTGTGTTTTTTAAGAAAGCACGGAAAGGCTTTGTCTGAAAAATCTTGCTATGCTTGTAAAGATCCAATTGAAACAATCAGGTCACGGATAATTAAAAAGTAAGATCAGAAAGAAAGTTAATTTAAAATCGAGCTGTTTAAAGTATTTTACACATTGATTAAATTGGTTTGATAAACAGATAATCAACATTTGCAGAATTTCTATTAATCAAATTGGCTCAGTGATTAATTTTCAGGTGGTAATTGGAGCCAATGCTTTCTTCTTTCGTTTTTATAGCAAAGCTTGTTCTTTACTTGCATGTGATTCTACCAAAATATATTCATTTTTTATTTGAAATTAATTTGTGGCTCTCCGGCCCAAACATGATTGATTAACCTATTGGTTAAGTACACTACAGTTCTCAAAATACGCCTTGTAAAAGTGTTTTGGTGAATTAGACGTAATCTTATTACCGTGCATTTCTTTGGCCTTTGCTCGTACACACAATGCACAAATTTATTCATACATTTTGCTGTGAATCGCACAGTGCTAATAATGATGAGTAATTCATCAGACACATGTTTGTTTTTTACCACTGTTTCATGATCCCAAGGCTAATTCACTAAAAAGGTATTTCGCTCTTAATGCAGTACCAAGGCGTCTTCTTCAGGTTATTGGCCCAAACATGCATTATATCTGGAAGGGATATCTATTCAGCATGACCCGAGATGATGGATTTTCACTGTATTAGAACTAGACATATTAGTATTAACAGAAACAGTACTAAAAATGCCATGAAGAAGTTTTGTATTACTGTCAAGTCATCTCTGTACCATCAAGCTTATTGAAGAGATTGTATTTTGTATTGTAATGAAGCATCACAATGTATTATAATAATAATGCTCACTTCAGAACCATTACAGATACGACAAATCCGCATTTAGGTTGGTTTAATGAGCTAAACGAACTATTTAAACCACTTTAAAAGGAGCTTGTTTTGATGCGATGATGAAAAAAAGAATATAGTGAACATTGAATTTATTTATCAGTATATGAAGAGTTTCTTTACGGTAAGGTGAGCTTCCATGCAGACGGAAACAAGCTGAAAGAAATCTTGATGACGATGATATGGAAAACGACTTTGAGCACTATAATGTTGCTATTAATATGCAGTTACTGCAAGATTAAGTTTCAGAGGATTATAACATAGTCTGTTGGAGAAAAAGCAATCTGTTTTAAAATTGAAGAAACTGCTTAGGAAGAATTATTTGTTTGAATTTGCAGGCAAGGCGACAACTATGCTAATGCTAGTTTGTGGTAGATGGGAAATAAATACAAGTTTTTGGAAAGTCAATTTAATTTTGAAATCCATTGGGGGGTTAGTGAGACGACAAAGACGTCTCTCACTTCCGTTTGTTTTCAGTTCGCGTCGAATGCATACTGCATTTTAAAAAATGATGATTGTAGAATGTGCATCGGGATGCTGATGAGTAATGATGAGAGTACAGATTAGAATCATTCACCACGCCCATTTGAAAGGTTTTCACACTTCAAATAATAAATCTTTAAGTGATCTCCTGTATAAAATTCCTTTAACGCTTGTATATAAAGAAATGAACTTCATTTAAAAGTCATTTTTGTAAAAAAAATATTACATGCCCTACAAAGGGACACAAATTGTACTGCTCTTCACTTCTGATTTTGGGAGATCTGACACTTTTACAAAGGGCAAAAAGAGCCTCATCATCTAGGAAATAAATTTAACTAAAGAATATCTTGATTTTGAAGGAAGAATGATTTCATAAAACGTTTGCTCTAAGTATATGCTCGATAAAAGGACAAAAAAGAAAGGTATAGTGATATTGAATCGCAAACGTTTTAGCTAGAAAGTAGTGTATAAAGTTGGCTGATTTCAATTCAGCTATGACAGACACTTTGGTTAGGAACTGCAGTCTGTAGGATACAATCCTTGAAAGAGGCTGGGTCAAGAGGTCGAGCAAGAACATCAAGAAAAGGCAGGAAAAGTCATTGAGAACATGCAATCTTCCCAAAACAGAACAAAGAGTTTCGATGACAAATATTCTTTATCGTGCATTTGCATATGAATGCCGCCATCTACGATTTGATGTATTAATTCATTTTGTTGGGAAAAACTGAATTGGTGCATATGTCAGACAGATTATATGAATAGAAATACCCAAAAGTCAATTATGTTTGACGATCAAGTGTTTACCAAAAGTTGTCTTTGCACAGTTCTCTTCAAATGCTGTTTACAGTTATCAACAAGGCTCTTCACAATACTAATCAAAACCTGTGCTTAGAAGTCTTCATCCATTGACACTTGGCATTTTCATTACTCTTTTATACAAGATTCAATGGCGACGGTTTTCATTTAAAGCATTATAATGCTTTTCAATATATCTAAATAAATACTATATTAAAGTGATAAAGAAATTAAAAAACATCAAGTACCGACAACAAAGTATAGAAATTTCAACCATTAGTTTTCTCAAGCAACTGAAACGAGAAAGAAATGGTCTTTTATTGTCATTTTATAGTACTTTCATTTAAAAAAAAAGAATGCAAATCTTAAATGACAGCTAAGGATGGGAAACCAAATAATTCTAGACAAGGCTGCCATCTTCACAGTTTTGATGGCTCAGTTTTTGAGGATAAAATTGACGATGAATTTCTTCATAACCTGCAACATAAGCAATGCCGAACGGATTCTTATTTTGATCAGAAGAAAGTTCTTGAGATAAGGACCGAACCTTGCAGCGCTATGCAATGCCATTTACCTTAAAAATCAAGTCAAAGTCAATTGGATACCAAAAACTTTCCTTAGGCAGCGAATTTTTAACGATTATATGAATGAAGAATAATTTTTTCGTGGACTAAAATTCGATTTAACTTATCAGCACCTTCCTACACAAAACCCTTCCTACACAAAAACTATTTACCAAACTGAACTTCAAGAGCTATTTACCAAACTGATCATCACTGTGAACTCTAAAGTCGTCATAATAATCTTAAAGTGTGAAAAGATGTCTCTTTTAGAAAAAGAGATGACGAATGATTATTATGATCTGTTTTTGTAATGTACTGAAGTGATATTTCAAAGCAGCTAGAAAGAAACTTTTAGCAAGGTTTCTGAATATTTGAAAACGCAAGCTTGTATCCAAATTCATTTCCATTTTGGTAAATTATATATCATTTTGCCAATATAGGTCTTGAACCTTTACGATATCAATTCCAAAGCCATTTTTAAACAGCAACCCTGCCCTCACAGATCTCTCAAATGATTGACTCCTGATAAGTGTGAATACTACGGGCATAATGATGATGCTAATACATATTTAAAGGTCATGAGCTAGTCATGGCCTTCAGTTTGGTTAGTAGAATAGGACAGAAATTCTGTACGTAGTCTGATATAATCAGTAGTTGGCATCGCAATAGTGTGGATGCCAGCATCGTCTGTGACAGTCTGCGTGCTAGCATCTCAGCTGACTGACCCAAGAAAGAAATTACCCTCTTTCTCTATCATTGTGTAACCACCACTGCCATAGAACGGAAAGGACAGAAATCGATGACCCAGTTCACTTGCTAAAGTATTTATTCTTGTCTTAAAGCAAGAAATTCAGAATAGATTGTCAAAAGGACAAATCAAAGTTCATTTTCAGCTTCATTAAAATTTAAATTCGATTGCGATAGTTTCGAAAGAGCTTCGAAAAAGTTGAGAAGATATTGTGGCGCTGTTCACTGTCAAAAAAGTGTAGATCCCACTTTGAAGGTGTATTTAAGCATTTTGCATATCCGTATTCGCAATAGGGAAGCTATTAACGGCATTGCCGTCTGTTATGATAGAGGGAAATTTCCATGGAGCTCCTGCATTTAGTTTAAAATTCCTTCTTACTGAAATCCAGCAGCAATTCGCGGTGATAAGCTGAGAGACAGGCCCGAAGTTTTTCGACAAACAGCTCACGCACGTCAATATTTTTCGCTAGCACACTAGATTTCACTACAACTGAGGAAAGACTGTCGAAATGCTGTATATTCACAAGAATACTAGAAGTCATTTATCGTTCGAATGCAAATGAATTGACTTTCAAGTGATGTCAAAATCTACCAGATTTGAAAAACCCTCTTCGTATCATATTCATTTAGCATTCTTTGATTAATATTAACGTAATTTTATCTTTCAACGGTACGATAGCTTAAAATAACGAATAGTCTTCTAGCAAAACATTTTTAAAAACATCTTTTCCTGAAGGCTGTATAAGTTAGATAATTTCACATTACTACATTTCACATAAGATTTTTTTGGTTTGTTTCCGTTAATCCCTGTTTCCTTTGGGATCGATCAGTACTCAAATAAAAAGTATTTTCTTATTAGAACATACACTTTCTCTGTAATCTTCGTCTGTATGGCAATACATCATCCTAATAAAATTTCGGGAAAATATCTCATACAAAAAGGAAAATATTACTTCAAGAAACAGGAAAGTATGTCATAGAATTTCCTTTATCGTGACATGAAAGATTTCGAAAAAGGACTGGAATTTCGGAGAAGAATCGTTTCATTACCAAGGCGTTTCCTCAAACTCCAAATGACGACAAAGTCAGCGCATTTCTATGAAATTATTAATTTCATATACAGTTTTAGCATTATCAATGTTTTTTTTGCTTTATGGGTCGCGTTTCATGGTTATTATTTTGATCAATCATTTGTGTACTTGTTTGAGCAAATTTTGTGTACTCAAGTTAACTTTACAAAGAAGCATCAATTTTTTCGTTGCTGTCTTTCAAGTATCGTTTCTTAATGTGACGGCAACAAAAGATCGCTCAACAATTTCTGAAGCAAAAAAATTTCCAAGCCAGATTCTGTTTATGTTGTTTAAAAGATTTTTCTGTTGAAAAACGGAATGAATATACGTTCCTCGTCATTCTATCAACTAACTTTATAAGACAAAATACGAATATAATCTGCAATTAATTTGACGAAAAGCGAAAAATCAGACAGGATTGAACACTTTCTATGATTTTGACTACGATTCCAAAATTTTCACGATTTTCTAACAATGGGATTGACTGGTTGGTATGAAACCTTGAATTCTTACAAGCCTTTGGAAATTCTTAGCAACCAATTTTACAAGGCTTATTATCAAAATATGAAAAATTGAGTGTTTAAAGCATTGGAGGTATTAAAAAATGAGCATTCATTGTCGACATTGTTTCTTATAAAAAAATGTGTATCTTACATAATTTTGTTAGTTTCTCTCTCCGTAGTAACTTTTTAGCAGAAAATACAACTAAGCAGAAAATACACTATTTCTAAAAAAGTTTAACTAAAGTTCAAGTGAATCTAGTATCAAGATGTCAACACTTTGCATTTATTCTTAGTCCGTTTGGGAGAGTATATTCATAGACTATTTCTTTAGATAAGAAAAAAGACGTTCTCCGTTTTAATCTAATTGCTACCATCCACAGTATTTGCAGTTTTTACATAAAGTTTAACTCTATTTTGGATTAATGGCTTAAAAAATTTTTAAAAACAAATATTTCGACAATAAAGTTAGGCCCTTGAAATTGGATTCATCTTTAGTGCGTTTAATAACAAAAAGTATCTCTCACAAGTTCTTTTAATTACAGCTAGTAGCGTAAAAGAGCTCAGAACATCAAAAGTCAATATAAACTATGCTTGGGAAACAAATGAATGCAAAATGATCGAAAAGGCTGCAAATTTTTTAGAATTTAGGAAATCATCGAAAGATTTTATATTTAAAAGCAGGCAAAAACCTTACGTTATTTTTGAGATGTCTTTTCAAGAAAACACAGGCAGAAGATATCCATGTTCTCGCGTCTGACTTCTCCGCTAAATAAATTTTTTGTGAATTTGAATTTCCTTAATCTGCCATGTTTTTCCCATTTGATCTAGACACGTGCTGACGACATTCGACTTCTAGAAGACTGGGGCTAACGTTGAAAAGGCGCGAAAATCTATCACGTGACATAGATGTCTCTATGGGTTTGTTACATAGAGTTCTACGTTGTTTGGGACAAATAATTCATTCTTCGTTTTGTTACGAAAGTAAATTTATGGCGATTGGAGATTTGGTGAAACCATTCTTGGCGATAAAACCTTTCATTATCAGGAAATTAAATATAATTCATAGATAATAAGGTATATTAACTGTGACAATGAACCAATAAGACAATTTCGTAAAAGGCGAATAATGCACTAAAATTCAAATGATGTATATTACCAACAATGTTACCTGCTATAAAACGGATGAAAGGAAGCTTGGATAAAACGGTTAACGTTGCAGATATGGAAGACAAAATACAGTATATAGAAATTAAAATTGTGGGACTCTTGTTGTCAATCTAAAGACCTTTTATTTAGCGAGTTTATGCAATGAACTTATCTTTAAACAAATTTGTAGAGATTGAGAAGCCGTAATCTGGTGGTGTGTTTTGGTAGGTGTGGTACAAGAGCCCAAATTTTTAATAAAACTGTAAAATGAAAATCTCTATAGCCGATTAACGGTGCCAGCTATTACAAAGTGGGAGGGTGATGGGCGCGGCCAGCGAGACCACGTCCCTTTTGCCCTGCATCTACCCCTACCCAGCGCTTTTTAATCCGTTTTTCAAAGAAATATGTGGATTATGTTTTAAGAAAACGGGGGGTAATTACCCCCTCATACAACCTTTTGGCGCCACCACTCTTTAATGCAGTATAAGGCGCATTCCTGGAACACTCGTCCAGGCACCGCAGAGCGTTGATAAAAGTGGGGGATCTAAAAAAGTGGGGGCTAAAACCGTATAAAAAGAGGCTTTTCTGGTAGTTTGATACTTAATATTTGGCATTTTTTGCTAAAGCCCCCCCAGCCCCCTCTGCTCCTGTCGTCGACTGCTTTGCAGTCTCTAAAGAAGAGGGGAAGTAGAAGAGACATCTTGAATGTTTCCAATTGCTTTCAGTCGTATTGGATTGCTGATCTATGATAAACAGGGGCATATCCGAGAAGGTCTGATGGATATGCTTGGTGATATCACATGCCCACATTTTCACGTAAGTGGTTTGAGATCGTTAGTCGGTTGGTGAAATAACCTGACCAAAAATAAATAAGAAACAAATGTATGTCAGTTTATGTTCCCTGCTGAATCAGCTATTATGACCAAGACATTCAAGTAGCTGAATTTTAAATTTGGTTGTGACCCATGTCAGTGTGAACGATTGATATTTGCATATTGACTTAAAAATACTGTGAAAAGGTCATATTTAATATTCGACACTCATCATGCCGTATTTGAAAAGAATGTCAGAGCTGGATTGGTGATTGTAAACATTGATGTGAATAGCTTCAAAATAATCTAAGAATAGACTGTATTCTTTGCATACAAGCTAAAAGGATTTCAATATTTACATGAAAGAGTACCAGAAGATATTGGGGCTCCACAAGGAACCGACTGTTGTTCTCTTTTGTTGATGGTTTAAGAAACGGCAGTTCATGCCGTAATATGCTGTCTGCTTTCTGTTATTTACCGCCTTTCTCAATCCATTTCGTATCTGAAACTAAAACGAGCATTGTTGTTCATTCCTTAGCAAAAATATTACTTCTGTTAGAAGCAACTTTTCTTGCAGATTATATTTATCAGCTATCAACTTCTCACAAACTCGAATAATAATTGACATAGAGATGCAGTTTCGCCATATTCTTCTAGGGACTTTGACCTGGTTTTGGCAAGCTTGCACTAGAAAGCAGAAACAAGCAGTAGAAGGCAGACTGGCTCAAGTTTTTGGCACAGGAAAAACTTGTTTTGTTTTGGCAAAGTTTCAGTATATTTAGAAGAATTATGTTAACTTAAGATTATGTTTCAAAATAGGTGAAAATTTTGATAAATTTGGTTGAAATTGAGAGGGTGGGAAAAACATGTTATGCGCGGATATTACCGATTGCAGATCTGAGTTGATATTTGTTGATAGTTTTACAGTAAAACAGGCTTTCAAATGTTGCTCAACTCCTCCCAGGTACGAAACATTGTAAACTTGGTTACCAAGTTAGAAAGCTTCTCGTTCCTGGCTTAAATTAATGTTTCGAGCATCACAGAATTTTTCTCCCTAGATAATGGGTCACCAGCCATTAGTTGCTGGATACGAAACAACTAACAAACAGCCTCCATGTATGACGTGTTTGGGTTTACATTCTCAATAGGCAAGCGACACTGATTGGGCAACCTTAAAAGTCATGTGCTCGCGTTTCTGATTGGCCTATTTCGATCCACAACTTGGTATATATGTTTTCTAGCGTAGAGTTTCCAATATATGTTCTGACTTTTTATACTCTGAAGACTTTAAGACGAAAAACATAAGTATACCCAAATGTTTGTTTTTTCAAAGCCATTTTCAAATTTTTTGCCACCAAAAGATTGTTTGCATATTTTCCTTTCTTTATTTTTCTCTTTTTATTAAGTAAAATTCTTTTTACCTTTCAAAAGCATATTGTTCTTTTAAAGCTGAGCTTGTCTTGCTTTACGATAACCATAGTAAAATTTATGCAATTTAATGATATGTTCGTTTTATGGGAATTAAATATGCATTCACCAGCTATTTTATCAGTATCTTTAATTCAAAGATGTGGTAATAATAGCTTGTCTCTAGCCCTTAAGGAAGAAAGCAGTTGAGTGGGGGGTTGGCCAAGACCTCCCAACACAACAGGAAACACAAACTTTTACATCTCAATGTTCTTTATTATTTTCTAATAAATACCTAAAGCAATTCTTTAATCACAGTAATACAATGCACATTTAGCTTTGAATAAGATCCCTCAAAAGCTACAACACTTATTTTCTTAACAAACCAGTGGCATTTGGAGGTGTTACCAGAGTCAGCTTTAATAGATGGTTTGTATTTCTTGCAAAAACGATTAAGTCTTTAAGACAGCAGTGCAAGCCAAGAAAATGTTTGCATGGATCTTTTACCTGACGTAATCGCCTAGTACCATTAGAAAATCAAGGAGGGATTCCTCAATTACAAAAACTAACACATTCTCTATTTTACACTGACTGAGTTAAATTGATGTGGCGATCGGATTAGAACCACCGTTTGCAAAACGATAGATTTGATAATCTTCCAGGATTACTTTTTAATCATTGAGGACAACTTAAAGGAGAATTTTTCAAAACATCAATAACTTTTATACATTAATCTTTTTCGGTTTAGAGTCTAATGATTATCAATGCAAATTTGGTTTTTAATTATTATAAAGGAACCATAAAACACAATTTGTTGGTTTATAGCACAGACATCAAGTCTGAAATACAAAAGGAAAAAGGTTTTGCTTTTTAGATGTTGGGAATTCAATAATTCCTGTGGATAGTATCTTTTATAATTAAAAGAGTAATGGCGCGCTAACAATGCTTTCTTCGGCTGCATTAGGAGATCATGGTCTAGCTGCTATCAACTTGCTTTTGTTTTCTCTAGGTTTTAATTAACAATATCAAAATCCTTCAATATTTTAGATAACCTTTTTTAAAAGAAGAAAGAGATATTCCAACAGCTTTTGAAACTTTGCTACCAAATAATTGGTTAGCTAGATTTTTTCTTATCACTTTGAAAATCTTTTTGAAGATTTTGCTGTGCAAATAACAAGCAGCGTTAAACAGGCAAATTCGAAAATCAGATATGGCCTAGCATGTAAACCTTCTGCAGTAATACTGAAAATACTGAAGCAACAACAGAAACATTATGCGTAGATACCAATCGCTTATTTAAGTTTGTGATGTCATAAATTCTATGATAAAAACACTAATAAAAGGGGTTTTACAAATGTAAAGTCGATGCAAAACTAAGAGGAAACATTCTTCACAACTATTCAGCAACGTCACTTTTTCTGCCTTCTTCACAAAAATCATCAGCTATATATCACAACACGCATTGTAAATGGTAAGGGGTCTGTTAGCAAAGCAAAAGTTTGGGCAAGACTAGATTACCTTGAATAGTTAGCTACATTTATTTGCTATTAAAGTACAAGCTTCAAACATCCGCTTTCTTCCACCGAAAAAAACATTATATTGCATTTAAACAGAGTTTTTCCCAATACATAGAAAATAGCGTTGCATAGAACTTGACATTCTTAGTTTATAACAAACCTAATTCAATGTCTTAATTCTTAATTTGTCTAGAAATTTTAGATCATGTCTTCAATTTAATGTCAGAAGCTGTGCCTTTTTATACGATCTTTCTTCGTAATTGATAATCGATGTAGTTGAGCGCGTTGTACTTCGAGTAATGGCAAAAACTGATAAAATAAACTAACAACTTTTACATGAATAGAAGGTAAATACGACATTTCGAGCATAAGTCTTCATCAGGTAAGTGTCTGCTCAAAATTTCTTCTGGAATAGGCCAAAAAAGTCTAAACTTATGTGATAGGCAAAGACAAAATTTTCAGACAGCTTAACTCTGAAAAGGCCAAAATTAAAAAATTTGGCCTTCGCCTTCCCATTTATTAAATATTTCCTGATGAAGAGTTATGCTCGAAACGTCGTTCTAATCTTCCGTTCGTGCACAAAGTCGTTATTCTATTGTTTACTCTTCATAATACTCTCGATTTTAGCTGATGAGACTAAATTTGAAACTTTAACTTTCCCATAAATATTTACATTTTACAACATCTATTCCTTACTTAGTTTAAATCAGCCATAAATGAAATTGATAATGAATATCTTGAATAGAAAACATTGAATTATTTAACAATTTAGAACAAAAGAAAGTAGCACTGTGCCTTTTCTGCTTTTGAGAATAGCAGATAATTCATTTCATGACTTTTCAAAGGCTTTGCGTCAGCCATTTTGTCGAAACAGAGCAAACAGGAGGCCTTGAGAAATTGTCTGTATGAATGCTGTCTGCTTCTAAAACAATGGTCACTGATTCTACACACAGTTATCCGGATTTAGTTTACAGGAGACACTATAACCTCAAATAAAAGACGCAAATTGTGTCATTTCATAACCGCTAGTTGATTTTTTTAAATAAGAATAAAATCACATTATCATCATTGAAAATTTTTGACCATCAGCGTTGACCTGAAAGCATTGTATGATTCGTCGTGCCTGCTTGCAATAATTTATCGTCGTCTACATAGGTTATGCCTTAAATGTGTTGTACACTTTTTGGCAATAGAGTATTGTATTGCATCTGCTACCTGTCCATTCGAATGATTCAAGACACCGTTTGATTTATCAGTATTATCAAGGAATTCTAAGAGAGCTGTCAGCTTGCTTCCAACCGCTTGTCATTATCAACTATCTTGCAGGTTGCACAACAAATAACAATGATCGAACTGAACGAAGGCTTTCTCTACTTAAGCATTTGAGAACCCTTTAATGGTGTTCAGGGATATTTTTATTTTCAATTCTCTCAATCTAAAACACGCTATTGCTCTTCAAACAAAGAAGGAAGACATAGAAAGAACATTCGTTCAAGGTTTATCGAATAACATACTTTAACGCTAGGAATTCAAGCACAAACTAAAATATTCATTTTAAAATCAATTTGCTTTTTCAGCCAAAACATTAAAATAAAGCAATGTTAATCTCTTCATGAGCAACAATTACATCGTCTTTTGAGATATTATATTCTTTTTAGAATAACTTATTTTACAATATAACAGACAAATCTCTGTTTTACAAATATGGTTCTATTGCAAATTTGTAGGAAATAAATGAATATAAACTTATAATGAGATTAATTTTCATTCATTTTAAAAAGCCATTTTTAAATTAAGGTCAAATCAAAAGCTTAACCGTTGTATTTCTATTACAAATTTCTAAGAAAATACTAAAAAGTGTGAAATTTCGCAGCAGTACCCTGATAACTATTATCGATCAGTGAGTCTGATGATCTACTATAAAGAGCGACTTTTTCTGCTTACTGAAATCATGTTCAAACTATAAAATGGACATATGCTTGTTTAATAGTTGCTCAGACATCAATCAAGGCCTTGCTTTGGGTTCTTTTTCTGTTTATTCAAATACAATAACAGCGTCAATTTAAAAACGAGCTGTCGGATTTTTCGAAAAGAAGATAACACAGCGTGATGTAAGCAATCCTTTGCGAAGAATTGGTAAACATAAGAGCGTATTGCTCTTGCCTTATTCGTAACAATGAGAGTCGTTTGCTGTGCTGCAGTATGGACCCAGGTGCACAACCAGCGATATCGCCTTTAGCACTCTAAACATTCTTAGATTTTTATGAAAACATACTACAAAATCAAAATCGCAATCCTTTCAAGCAATAGATTAATTGTGTATTAATTGCGTGTTTAAATGGTTTGTTTGGATGATTAGGCATTAATCATTCATCAATTATGCCTCGATTATTTCCTTGTTTGTAAAGATTGTTTTAGAAATTCACAAAGCTTCTTTATTAAATATTCAGAAAGTCATCTTCATTATAAAAGGTGCTTTCCGAAGAAACTTATTGAAAGCATAGTCTGGGAGTTAATTATTCTCCTTTAAATTGATTTTCTCCGAGATTATTAAGTTTCATATTAATATATGATTTGCTTCTCCGCCTTTTGTTGTCATAATAACAATTAACTATGTACCTAGCAAACCCTGTTTGATTACGTTTTCTTTTAACCAACGACTCTTAAGCATACATCCAAACTAAACAGAAGAAAGAACTTTAGTCAGAATTTGAAGATTATCTGTTTATCCACTGCCAATCTTTGCTCAAAACGAATATTTACGTGTAATAAGAAGTGATGCTGTCTCCATCGCAGTTGTCCTTCGTGCTCCATCGACATTATTTCTCAGATTTTAAAACAGCGAAAATTCTAGATCAACATCAAACGGTAGTATTTTTGTATTTGTAGTTGTTTCTACCTAGCGTCCAAGGTAGTTTTTTAGGACACTGAGAAGCTTAGGCTTATCGAGCAATGTCTTGGTCCTTCCTCTCGATGCGCCGCATCTCGTGTTTCCTGCGCCTGGAATAACATAGAGCTGGCGATTTCTCCTCACCCTGGGTAAAAGTTCGGTCATGCCAGGGACTCGAACCACGAACCCTGTGGTCTGTAGTCAGCGCCTCTCAACTGAGCCATCCTCCCACGTAGTTAGGTATCTAGGTGTTGTTTTCGACCCAAACATGTCTGACCTAATATATTCACACATAATTTTGTTTGACAAAACTTATGCCGCTTGCCTATTACAAATGTTACCAATGAACGAATTCTTTCTGTGTAGGCACTGTTTCGGCAACAGTCATGTGCTCGCACTTCTGATTGGCCTATTCCGATCCATAACTGGGTAAATATATTCTCAAGCGGAGAGTTTCGATCTATGTTCTGACGCTATATATTTGGGGGGCTTAGATATATTCATTTTTTCTCTGTACCTCTTTTTATTTGTTTCCTGGTGGAGCAGGGTAGATACAAAATATGCATGTGAGCTTATTCCGAAAATTCATATTTTTGAAATCCCTAGAACTGTCACAAGAAGGCTAGTTAACTTTAATCTGCAGTTAGCACTGTAGAATTTCTTTACATAAATTAATTCGAATAACGACAACTATAGTCACTCACAAAAGTCATTGTTGGCAATTTAATTTATTCTTTTTAACGTTGAAATTTCTAAAAGAGTCTTAACTATTTGAAGTCCAAAGTTTTCCTTGCATGCATATATGGTGACGTCAACTTTTGAACAATTAATAATACCTAAAATAGCAGGTTTAGGATGAAAACAGACGAGGTCTATCGCCAAGACACGTGAAAAGAAAAAAATCAAAAAGAATATGTCTCTAACAAAGCTGGAATCCACCCAGATACGAGCTCGAGTCTACCTATTACAAAGTGCAGCAAGATATTAATTGAATTAAAGGTCTATCCTTTCTCAATAGAGATGTCAACCAAAAGCAAGTTTTTGGGAGAAAAATTCTTTTTTTCTTCTCTGTCAGATCAGGAATTTTTAGCCCGTTCACCTTTGCTCAAAGAAATGGTGATACGCAAAGATGTCTTGCAGTTTGACGTCGCTTGCAAGACAGGAGGAAGAATGATGTGATTTTAAACAGCTCCTCCTATCATCATTTAGATATCAAAATCGCCTTGAATTGCAAGCAAACACTTAGCCACAGCTGTCATTTATCTGTCCACTTCAAGAAACGTAACAAAAAATTATTTGCAAATCAAAAAGTTATAAGCTTTGATAAATAAACTGAATTCAATTGATAATTGCTTTCGATAATGGAGCATTGCAAGCTCTTTATGCTAACAGAAATAGAAATACTCTTTATCTTATTGAGCAAGGAAGTTGTATCGGGAAAACATGCAGATGTTTCCGTGAGCTATTCAGAAATGTTTTTATATGTTAAAAGCATGCTTACTGAGTGAACGAGCATGTCCACAAGCTACCTTAGTATTGATTGTTTCTCTCCTCAATAATTAGATCATTGATAATTAATTTTACACTTAAAAGAAAACTTTTTTAATTTCGTTTACATGCCGCCGCGCTCTGTTACGAGTCTTCAGTTTAACATGATACTGGGAACTATTTGGTTAGCATGTTATTGAAAATGTAGTTTGTTGCTTCAAGATACACTTAAAATGGCAGCTTTGAAACCTTTTATGCAAAAGATTTTAACTAGTGACCCGTACTACACAGTCATTTGACTCGGAGTAATCGGGTGCTGTCTAGATAGATTTCGTTTTTAAATACTATTAGAATTTTCTGTCACCTTTGGTTGACAGAAATTTGATTATTAATTTTGACATACATAATAGTTGTCACTTGTGACGAGTGGTCTCCTCGCGAAGGCGACATGATGACACGAGTGCCTAATGGTGTTAATTTTCTAAAATCTTTGTTCTTCTTTAAAACAGCCGCATCCCTCTTCTAATTTTCCAGAATGGCGCTTCATACTTCCTGGAAACCTCGTAGCTGCTAAACAAGCAAGAAAAGGTGCTAATAGAATGTATCAGTACTTTTAAACGACCATGTTATTGTTCATTACCAGGTACCGGTGTATCATCAAAAACAGTTTTACAAAATTCTAAATCAAATAGTGTTATGAGTATTTAAATGAAGGCCTAGTGTTGGTCAATTTGATTCAAATAGAACCAACCAGATACGTGTCATGTAACACTGGGATAAAGTGACAGTGAACACTGGCTGTGCCACTTCCTGGCGGTCATCTGACGTCACCAGTGGAGTAATGACAAGGCAGTGGACTAGGTTAACCGCTGTCAGTGTTGTACCAACCTCTGTGAAGACAATTATGGTGTACAAACATAAAATAGATGAATTCTTGAAAAGAAGAAATATAAGCAGTTCGTTAATCGAAAATAAACAGGCATTATCCTGGACTAGAAGATTAATTACCTGTAATTGATAACAGTGAAATAGAATCTTTAAGATATGGAAAATCGATCTCCTCCAGTTAAGGGTTATGATTCTTGGATCTTGAATGACAGTAAGTTTGATTATAAAAGAATTTCCGTAATCAATGCCTTGAGTACAACTGTTTGTTTCTATATAGGGCTACCACAACTAGTCTTTGTTCATATGCATTGTTATGACTAGCAAATTTATCCAAGACTAGAATAATCCTTTGACACAAATGTCACATTTTAAGGTCGGTTTTTAATTAGTTTGTGTAGTATTAAGTATAGTCTTACAATGGCTATAAAGTAGTCAAATTACACCCTTTTGAATACGAAGGACGAAATTTGATTCTTTGTGCACCTGTCAATAAACAGACTGCCTATAGTTGAAAATTTATAACTTCATCAAATTATTCGTACCATCGTGAGTTTAGAGACATACACCCATTTGGGTTCTTGGCCGCTTTCTTAAGTTTTCAGCATGTTTCTAAAATAAGTAGATGTAAGAACTCAAATTTTTAAGCTTAACCTAGCCATGCTTTTATTCAATTATAATCTTTTATTTATTCAAGTTTTGATTTCTTATTAAACTATTGTATTCTTATTGCACTTTGCTATTTATGCCATCACTTTGAACTTTAAGCCTTTTTATCTGATTTTTCTAGTTTCTTATTTATTGTGCCAAAGTAATGATATCTACTCTGAAAATAGAAGTTGGAAGAATTTTCAACTATTGGAAAAACTTTTTGGGAATTTTGGCGGGCATATTCTATTTCAAGTGTCCAAACATACTCGTTTTAAGCTTTCAAGTTCTTAAAAATGCAGTGTTTTACTTTAGTACTTGCTTATTTAAGAATGATTACATTTAGCATCATTGAAGGCGTTTCTTGTACTAATCATAATCATTTTCAAAGAAAGTTTTTTCAAAAAAATGAGTACGAGACGTTTTGTTACCAGGTAAACGAAATTTTTTTACTCTTTTAAAACTAAAACATTTTCTTTTGCACCATTCAGATTATCAAATGATCCAGAAAACACTATGTAGCTTTGTCATCAACTATCCTCTCAGTCCTTGTTCGTTAGAACTAAAAAAGCTTAAGAAAACAGTTATTCACACAATCCTTGCTATTATAAAAAAGAACAAGCAATGTTTTTCCTTTGAGGTTGTAATTTTACCACATGATGCATGCTCTTATCTTCTCATGTTGAATCTTATCTGCAAGCCATTCACAATTTGCCAAGTCTGCGATGATTCAAATAACCATGATTGTACTTGACTGCAGATTAATGTTGATTACGAGCAAATTGAAATATTAAAGATAAAATTTTTGTACAGAAAGAAATCCTGTTAAACAAATTAATGCTAGAAGCTTATGATAATCAAAAGAGACAAAAAAGAAAAATGGATTTAAATCGAAAGCTTCGTTACATACAAATCAAAATATTCCACCTTGTCTTTGCCCGCCATCTCTCCCGTTGGCATACTCTCCCGTTGTAAATACTTTATCTTAGGCATGATATCTGGTTTATGTTCAAATTTTATTGTCACTATATAATGTTTTGATATTCATGAAAAAAACCTGGCTACTAACCTAAAAACCTAATAGAAATACTTTATAACGCAGGGGAAGAAATTCCGTACCATAGGGGCAGAAATGAAAACAGTGTGATTGCCCATTTCTTTCATTTATAAGTATGAAGCTCTAGAATGGTAGGAAAGCAACATTTAGTTTCATTCATAAAGATATGCTAACAAATTCCTTTTTATTTGCTTACATACCTTCATGATGACTCATTTGAACTCCTGAAAGTCGAACTTTCGGGCACCTGCTTTCAATGAGGACTTTTTAAGGCTGAGCAGCTTGAAAGATTCTACATTAACGTTGCTTATAATAATGCGGCTATGTAATAAGTGTTTTAGATATGAAAGCAAGCTATCATTGGCCATATGCTTTTAATAGTCAGACTACCCAAACCAGTCGAGTATAGCTAGGATTATGTTAACGCGGTAAACGATTAAGGACTCTAAAAGTAAACGATTTTTACTTTGCCTGTTTTGGGGCAAGCCTTATATTCTCCCAGCAAACATATAGCTTATGACTGATTACTTTTCAGTGAGTGGTTCGTTTGCGATTCACAGGTTTTTACGTGTAATTTGGCGGGATAATGGACTGATCAATTAGAGTTGAGTAAAAAAGAATTGATGATCGAAGTCAAACAAAAGGAGCTTAATCAGGTGGTTTTACATAGATACGAATAGATTTAAAACGCAAATGACGCTTTGCCGTAAATATTTACGAGATGCTGACCATTTAAAGTTCAGCTGCCAATCAAATGGGTTGTTCACTCAACTTTTTGTTCAACGGTTTTTACTGCATCCGGGAGATCTTTTAAACGGCGACGTTTTCCAAGCGTTAGATGCCAAAAAGTTGTATTGCTTGGTGTCCAGACCATCCTTTTTGTACATCCGTTGTGGGTAATCGTTTTCAGAATCCATTTATCTATTCTTATCAGTCTGCAGCAAACTAAACATCAGGCCCAAGGCTAGAGAGGGCCAAGGAGACCCTGCTCTCCGAATTATGAGCACAGCCTTCGAGATTAGGTTGTGCGGCCTTGATAATGCTTTAGCTCGGGTTGAGTGCTTGTTTTCTGCCCTAACAAGAATAGATTCACCTCAGTAAAAAAGAGCGTTGATGCATTTAACGTTGGTCAATTTTGTAGATTTGCTGAAGTTGAAATCAAGAAAATTATCCTACCTTTAACAATTAACGAAGTTAACCATTAATCTACAATATTTCTTTGCAATGCATGATATAACGATGCAAATTACATTCACACTAGAATGCTAGATCAATGATATTACATGTATCTGAGTGAGGTTTATGTACTTTTCGGTTGGTGTACGTTCTTTTTCCTTAGATGTCTAAAATATGTGATGTGCAAGACTGTAGAAAGACAGAACCTTTACATGCAATCAAAAAAGCACAAATTTACTAGGATGCAACTAGATCTACGTTGAGAAATATACCTACAGAAACCAAGTTTTGAATTAGGCCTACAGAGACCTATTTACACAAACATACAGACTTTTCAACAACAGTCAGGTAAAACATTTAATTCCTACCAAAGTTTAATGTCACTATTTTCTTCATTATTGCCATATCAATTTTTAATTGTAACAATGCTGCTAAAATCTTCATGATATATTAACATTAACAGCTTTATAAATTTGCTTGGGATAACAAAATTGGCCTAATCACATTGCGCAGGCTTATTTTACTTATTTATCATTTTTTTAAGTTCTAACTTGACGATGTTAAAAAATATCATTTCTCCAATAAAATGTTCTCGTTGATAAAATATATATAAGCTATTTCCTCTGATGATGAAAAAAAAGCCTTGCAAGACTTTATAACATGAAGAGATCAAATATTAAAATTAGCTCGACTCTTTACATAAATTCACTTAACCAGATTTTTTTCCAGTTCTAAATAAGGGTAGTTTTGAAGGAAGGCAAGATCTAAGCATTTCAGTAGTATCTGGTTTTTATCTTTTTGTTTTAGGAGATGCATCAAATTTCAAATTTGAATGGATCTCTTTAATGCATCGGTGATGTTTCGATGAAGATTTTATTTCAAATTTCGTCTTCAACAGCTAACTGTACAATGATCATAATTCTTTAGAAATATTACTATAGAAAATTTTTTCAAGTATCCATGCAGCCTATGGTTGCAAATAACCCACATGAAGGGCTGATTCACAAAAAGGGATTTTTTTGACTCCAATCGTTTACTACCAATGAACTATAAGCAATTTGATTATCAGACAATACGCAATAGAACTTTTTAAAACCTTACAGTGGTTAATCTTGAAAGGTAATTGAAAAGATTATTTAGCTGCCACAGCAATGAAACTTCATCATTTTATTGAAAAAATGTATAGAGAATAGAGAAATTATATTACTTAGACATATTTTTTATAGAGAAATAGAGGTATACTTTTTATACTAAAAGCAGTGGCACTAAACAATCAAGAATAAATTGAAAGATGAGCTTCTAACGTAACAATTTTTTTCTATTGTCATCGTGTTGTTTGCTGAAAAAGTTTGTGATTATTTTTTACATTCATTTATATAAAATTTGGTAGAAAAATATTTCGTTTTTAAAACTTTGGTGTTCTACAATGTTGAATTTAACTTGTAAATGATTATATGGAAAATGTAATTTTTCGACCCAACTTTGCAACGTAATAGACAAAGAACTGCAAAGCTTATATTTGAAAAAAAGATTTTCTGTTCATGGGCTGTTATAGCTTAACTGAAATTGCTAATATGTTTGATCACTAAATTTTTCTATATCTAATCAATGATTTTGCAAATGCTCAATATTTAGTTTGATACAGCTTGAAAACTTTAATAAAGAATAGGTCCTCAAAAAGCATTGCAGTTTTAAGTTAGCAAACTAGTACAAAAGGCTTTCTATGTGTGCTGGGTATGCTCAAAATTTGATTAGCTCTTGACGAAAAATAGAGATTTTCAAAAACAAAAATCGATATTTTTAATTTTCACTTATAATAAAAAGCATTTTGAAGTTGTAGCGTTCTTCAAGGTAGGGAATGGCTTGTGGTAATAATCCAGTTTCTTTAGAAAGAATCTGAATTCAAAACTCACTTTTTATGCACTTAGCGTAGAAATAACAATTTTCCTGGAGAATGATTGGTCTAGCTTATAACAGCCAGGCTACACAAAGCTGCCACAAGTTTGGTCTTTTCTAAACTTTTCTATAGTGAGTTTTCACAGAGCCTCGTTTCAGCTGGTTGGATTTGTTTGCTTTTACTGTTTTGTTTTTCAGTTTTGTTTTTATCGGCTGATGTTACATTTTTTGGCCATCAGCTTGAATTTGTGAATAAAAAACTTTGGGATGTTCTAAACAATATTTTTGAATTATTTTCGTAATCACAATTGATTCAATGCACTGGTGTTATTTCGTGTTTTGATGTTCTTTTTATGTCGACGTCCTAGCTTATATGAACGATAACAAGTTGTGTATTCTGATTTTCAGCCAAAGATAAATATTTTCCTACTCAACTTTAAACAGTTCCCTTTACGGACAAAAATGCCGTCAATGAAAACAGTTTCTTATGTCTTTTCTCACAGAAGGATTGTCGATCCTACCTAATTGTCCCTTAATCTAGATGAATTGCACAGAAGACAATACGCAATGTAAACTCTTTGCTTTGCGATGTGATAAGCTAAAAATGTCCACACACATACGGATTCGTTGTCTTTGCTTGAAAAAAGGACGGCCTTTTTTTCTGAAAATGTTTCAAATGACCTGCTTCCACGTGGAAAATGCGAGCAATGATCATTTTTTGAATTTTTCAATACTTATGACAAGCTGAGGCTTGAACCTATACAAAAATGTAATGTAATTTTGCGTCAATGTTCCTACGAGCCAATCTTTTTAGCATCAACCAATTACAATTTTAAAACTTTGCTTTGGTCACAACAACTGTTGCGAGTGAGAGGTTTTAGATTTGCGTTTAGTTGTTGTGGTGAGGAGCAAAATCTTGAATGAAGCACCGGTAATATATGCAGCTACCATGGAGAAATCAACAAAACTAGCCCGTAGCCTATGCATTTAAGTCAGAGCAGTAGGAATTAGGAGCGTGCGGTTATGCAAAGACATTCAATGAAAAAGCAGAGAATAATGACTTAAGGTTCGCTTTAATTGGATAGGAATCAAGTCTGCCATCGATCAGAGCTCAGAGTTTTGTTTAAAACACAATCAAATCGAGTTTGTTTTCAAATATCCTCATAGATTATCCACCTAAGCTTAGAATCACACTGTCTTACGTTATAAAGAGAGCGAAGTCTATCTGTGAAATAAGCCTTGTGCTTTTATATTTAGTCTGCTAATGATTGACTAAAACCGAACGATACGTCTTACAAGAGAACTGACTTACGCTTAATAGAATCATTAATATCTATGTAATCGCACATTAATTCATTAACCATCGTTTGCCCTGTTTCTTTTCTGCATTCACTTCCAACTTAATGCAATGTGCGGCTATTCAAATTATTATTTTATCCCAGGGCTTAAGGATCGGGAAAGCCTTGTTAATTAGCGGAATTAACAGCAATGGATAAGCGAAGTCAAAATTATTCCCAGCTATCACAAATTAAAGTATTCCCACGGTACCCTGATTTTTAAGTAAATTTTGTAGAATTGAATTGAGAAGTTAATTGCTTGCTATCATTCCGCAAAGACATTATTTGTGCGACCCATCATACTGCTTTACCTCTCTTATCACATGCTATTTTGTGAACTCACTCTCTCTTAATTAGCACAATTAAATATTCATATAAAATATTACATTCGCATGTATTTTGGTCAAAGGCCTGACAGACAAGCGTATTGTTCTATTGCGAGCCTCGTTCTGTGCGCTGATTGGCTAAACGCACGCGTTCAGAGACATCAGCGCAATATAACAACGACCTTAAAAGAGTACCGATGTGCAAGGAATACCTCAAACAGTGGCTAGCGTCCTCGCTCATAAGTAGCACCGGCGGAGCCTCGTGTGTTATGGCGGATAACTATTCCAACACATCGCTTAGAGGAGTCAATCAAGAAGAGCGCGTCCGGGCAAGTGGATTCTCGCAAAGACCTAGCATTTTGCACGAATTTGAGAACTCAGTCTCTGAAACGGACACTATGATTACAATATTAAATAGAGGTAATTCATGATAATCATTTTATTATCAGTTATCAAACCTTTGCTACCATTAATCATTTGCAAATAGAATATTTCTCACCATGACAAATCACTTAGCAAGAGCTTTATTCATTGCCCTGAATAACAGAAATCGTATCTCCAATTTGAAATTAACATATAACTAAGTTAATTATGGCTTTCACATTTCTACCTGAAAGGATTTATCGTGCTTGCTCTGATTAAACTTGCTTGTAATTTCTCCAGCAAAATTATGATTGATTCCGGGTTCAACAAGTTAATCATCTAATATTATTTTATGAATTGCTTCAGTTTAAATTGATAAGAGTCAATTGTGGATTACTAGAAAGACGAGCCCTGGCTGCTGGCACACAATGTGATACGCAGACAATTTTTCTCGTGCACTTTTCTCTGCTTAACTTCAAGCGACTGAGTAACCAGATTTACATTCTCTCCAACAGCAGACGAAGATCAGAGGGATTTATTTACATCAAACAGCAAAATAGGGCTGATGTCGTCCAAAGATGTCGACGAGTCTGAGAGGAACGAAACGAGCGAAGGCGAGAACCCTCTATCTCCCACCAAAACCATGGATGATTCTTTAGATGGTGATGACAAAATATCAAAACAGAAACGACACAGGACAAGATTCACGCCAGCTCAGCTAAATGAACTTGAAAGATATTTCACGAAAACACATTACCCTGATATTTTTATGAGAGAAGAATTAGCCATGAGGATTGGATTGACCGAGTCAAGAGTCCAGGTAAGTTTACCAAAAAGCAAAATCGTATCTAATCAGTTTCCAATAAAAATATCTAATCGCTTATGACTGAAATAATGTTTTTGGTCCAAGATATAGATGGTGCGTGGTCTGGAGCATGAAACACTAGGCCCTAAATTTCATAGTTTACAGTTAACTTGGGCACAAACAATGCTTGGAAAATATAACAGTTGCATTATGTTTACTTGGCATATAAACGCCAGTAAGCGATTACCAACTTAGAAGGCTCTTACAGTTTTCAGCATTCATATAAGAAAAATAATTGAATGATAACAAAGCCTGACCATGCCAAATACTCGTGCGAGAATAGCTACAACAGAGCTTTGACTGGCCTATACCTAAAATCTACCTGCTTGGCATAATTCACTGTCCATTGGCACACAAACTAACAAAACTATTAAATTCCTAGTCTTACAGGAGCTGAAATTGTTTAGAACTCGCGCTTAAGAAAGTATATTTGCAGAAGAATTATTGTTGATAAAAACAATATGGTTCTCTATTTTCCAGCCGTTGTCAATCTTTTGTTTATACAAAACAGACAATATAGTTGTTTGAGGATTTCATTTCACCCGAGATCCCAATCACAAACACTTAACTAGCTCAAAGTAAATTATACCTGAGAGCACTTCGCTCTCTTGCTGGTTTAATTGAGCTCTAAATCTCTCTCCAAGTCAGCGGCAAACGCAATTCAATGCAACGAAATACTAAACATACGAATGCGTTTCGGCTCATCCTATGCACTTTTCGTCTTTCTCTCTCTCAGATTTAGGAGAAACGAAGGTTTTTCCTCTCTTCTATGTTCTTAAGAGGGTTGGATCATCTCTAATCTGTAATGAAACAAAACTTGAATCATCTCTAAATGCATAATCGTAAGGTAGTGATCAATAAGCTTAGCCCTTTTTAACCCTTTAACTGAATATTTGCTCTGATTTAGCCAGAATATTTACTCCAAGCACATTCAGAAGCTACCGGGCTCACCCGCTTTTTATTCACAATTTTATTCAGCCAATTGCATTTTTGCATATCTCTCTAGTTTGTGATCAAGCCATACCTAAAAATCAAAAACAAGCACAAACAGTTGTGACAAAAACTAATAACCGTTTCTAGCAATATAATTGTTAAAAACAGAAATATCTAAGAGATAAAAGAAAAACTAAAAGCCTAAAAGGTTTTCCACTATAATTGAGTTTAGCCAACTTATACCTTGGACAACTAATACTAGTTAAACTAAAGCTAGTTTTTTATGTGAAGTGAAAACATTAGCAGTGTCTACTAGTAGATGGTTAAAAGGTTTTATTGACTGTTTCTGAAGGAACTGATGATAGTATTCTTATAAACTGTGTTATAAAACATTCGGATAGCATTAATCTTACAGTTTCATGTTATGCTATCAAAGTAGTCAACTTGCAAACATGCTTCAACATTCTGGGAGTCTTTCAGCTCTAGTTAGTGTATTATGAAATATCTTAAATTAAAATATCATGCAACTAAGTATTGGCAGGCAAATTTATCCTCATGATTAACATAATAAGTTTAAAAAAAATCGGTAAAATATTTTGCAGTCTACAAGATTTCTCAAAATATGTACATCAAGGAATATTTCATAACCTTTAATAGTCACAATTAACAGCTGAATACATTCTACATGAATCACGAATATTATCTTTATGATACTCAATGTTAGGTTTATTTTGGTGTCATACATCAATTTAGGTTGCGTAAGGCAAATATTGTTGAGCACCTAATACACACTATCATTTTGTAAATAAAAATGAATTATCAGTTGGTAGAGAATCCTTATTTGCTCACAAGCAATTAAGGTCAAGTATCCCTATGTTTGTTTTGATCACCTCTTATGATTTACTTATAATTCATAGATGATTTGTCATTTCAATTCCTTTGCTTTTTCCCAAAGACTTGCAAAAAAATACTTAAATTACAAACATAAAATGTTCATCAGGCTTTAGGAATAGAGCTAATGCTAAAAAGATCATAAATTGTTGCAATGAATCTTTGAGATATCTTTTTGTATGTTTTCAAATAAGCTGTGCATGAATCTTTTTATGTTCAATAGAAAACATTTCAATCAAAAGACGTTAAAAAACTACATAGGTAGCCATGAATATGCTCTTTATGTCTCCTAAACTCTCCAAAAAGAATTCAGGAATGTATGTCAGAATTGATTACAACTCCTGTTTATAAATCATATCTCTAACGTTAAAAGCATTGAATCAAAGAATTATAGCTTTAAAATAGCAGAACATGCAGCACCGATATTCTTTTTGACTTAAAAGCCAGGCAGAGGTTCAATAAAGCTCTTTCGTCTATAATATAGTTATACTAAACGTCGTCCTAATCAAACATGATATGAAATGGCAACCTTGTGTGAGCATTTTGATAACAGATGCTACATGGGTGTGGCGCACATAACATGAGCGCCAAGTTAAACTGTATGGCATGAACCTTTATCCCTATGCCCACTGACCTTTTCTTTAGGTTCTGTAACGATCTAATTAGAGCGTGCAGAACGAATACAGGCAAGCATTTATCGAAATGGCGTATTTTTAAGCTAGCCTAGGAACATTTTAAGAGTCTTTTATAAAAAGACAGAAAAACTTTCAAAGAAAAGTACTTGGATCCATAGATCTGAACTGAGCATGGTCAGGTGCTTGCGATATTGAAATGAATCAAAAGAATGCAGGTTCGACGCAGGATGGTTTAGGATATCTCGAGGCATTAGCTTGAAGCAAGGAAATATTGCGAAATATTAGAATTAGTTCAATTGTTCAATAATCCTATGAAGTCATTTTTAGAGGCGAGATTTGAAACGCTTACTTCCTACGGCAAGAAAAATGGGGCTATGAAATAGTACACAATGGAAGCAAATAGCAATTTGTCGTTGTTTAATGTGCATATGTCGGCCAGTTTGACAGTAACTGGTGTCCCCTTTTAACATCGAGGCGGTGATGTTTTATTGAGGTCTTTGTGATTTATATAGCTCAGCGAAAATGATAAATAACTTTTGCCTAGATGATTAGAATGTCAATAACGCAAAAGAATCACGACTAGCTTTTGAGTGTTTTCCCATTCTATATACCTATTTAGCGTTTTAAAGGTGTCTGATTGGTTTTTAAAAGAATTTTACTGCTAACTAGAAAATTGGTTCATATAACAGACTAAAATCTAAAAATGATTCATAAGTGCCTTTGATGATATAGCTTGTGATAACTTTAACTTCAGCAGGACAAGCAGATTTGAAAAATGTCTTTTAAAGAAAGTTGTTTATCTTGTTGAGTTATTTTCGTTTGCTAATTTATTAACAGAAACTGGACTTTAGCTAGGAATGTCTAAGTTGTTTGTTTAGAATGTGCGATTTTCATTAAAAAACAAGAAAAGTGATTGTTTGTTGATGGGAAAGCTTCATACTCAATAAGGTTTTCTGTTTTAATATTGCATTTTAATAAACAGACGCAGTTTCTTCTTTTGTCACGTGTTTAATGATAGGAAATGAAAGATAAATAAATGTGGTTAACTTCAAATATGAAATCTAGACAATTTCGGAAAAGTTCTTAATTGACGGATATAGGTAATGACAATTTTTTTGAAAGGAAAAGTTCTAGATCGAAGCCTACTTGAGAATAACAACTTGAGGACCCGAGTTTTGTTAAATTAGCGTAAAAAAACAGAGATAAAGTTTTCCATACAAGGATATTTGATTAGGATAAAAAATGTTCTTAAGAAGACCGATGTAAGGTTATAAGGGCATAAACCCGATGTTTAAAATCTTTTTGGGGACCATTTCTTTGGAATTGCAGGAATGACAGGAACAATTATTTAACATTGAAAAATATGATTATGTGTTATTTTCTTTCCTGATATTAAATCTATTAGCTAGAAGTTAAAATAAAATTCATTCTCAAGATTTGCACTTAAGACTTGAATCATACCGAAAACAGACTCAAGCTAGGTAGAGATGTATAAAGCATATGAAACTCGCTAGTTTTATTTTTAATGGATTCTATATAAAATATTATCATACTGCAGAGCTAGAAACGCTTTAAATGCATTAGTTTAAGATTTTCAACCAAATTTGTGCACTATACTTCAATTTGTGCAAATAAAAGTTGAAGTTTCGTTTTCCTTTAGCATAATTCTTCATTATATTGCTGTTTCAAAATATTCTACAAATTTGCTTACAAGTCATCTTTTCTTGATTGTAACTAAAATTGTTTGAAACTTGAATGGTTTTGTACCATATGCTGCAATCAAAAAGTACCATATGCTTTAATCAGTGACAATTGGTAGTATGTTATATTACTTTGATACATTAAAAAATCAAAATGCCAGTAAACAAAATTTCAAAAGTTTGAAATGCTTTGAAGTTGTTTCTTCAATGATTGATATGTAATACTTTAATATAAACCCTTTGCCTGAGCTAGCGTTCTCTTTAAGCTTTGTTGCAAACCCAAAAGGAAGTATTTTGGCTAAGATTACGGCCATTGAATGCATTTGTTGAAAGATATATTTTACCTTAAAATGTAAAAATCAACAATTTTAGTTTTTATTTCATTTTCCATGGAGTAATCAGTTCTCATAATTTATAGCTTACTTAGCTTATACCAATCAATAAACCCTTGGAAACTTAAAGCAAATAAGATCTGCCTCGATATATTTATTCTTTTTTCATTATCCTACGATAATTAACTTTTTTTATAAAAATAACTAACCATTATTCAGACCACATCAGATCTTCTTACGTTTGACGTCAAAGCCATTGTCATTTCTGTTAGCCTAGTTTTAAGCAAAAACATTAATTGCAATTTAAGCTTATGAACATTTTTCTAAAAACTTTTCTAATTTTCTAACGGTTTAGCTTTTATCAACCAATATTGGGTACATTTTATCACAAATAAGTCCAAATTTATTTCTTAGACAATCGGGCTACAAAGTCTTTTTGTACCATCAGAAACAATTTCTTATGCACAGAAAATGCATCATATCATATATTACAAACAATCGCTAATAATTTTGCAAGGAAAAAGATTTAGTTTACTATACGAGAAGAAAGCCTAGATTTTCAATTGTTTACAATGTTAGAAACTTTAAAATCCCTGCAGCACACCTAAACACTAGACTGGTCTTTAATATTTTGTAGAGGCTTGACCGCTTGATATCACCTACAATTTAACATTTGAAGCTTAGTTATATCGTCTAACTTTCAACATTGTGTCTAGCTACATGAAATACAGTACCTGTATTACCAGCACTTTGCATCTCATCAAGATGCATAAGCAGTAATAAACTCAATGATTTAAAATGCTTGTCTATCAGAGGCTGTACACATATCATGAAAAGAAGCGAACAAAAACGATTAAATTAATTTCTTGTAATTATCTACATTTATTAAATTAATTTTTCTGATAAATTACTTTTTCTTTCTCAAAATGCAACTTAGAAACGTAAACAAGCTTCCCTACACGCCAAATAAGTAGTCCAACAAAGTTCTGCTTATCGTTTCAAATTTTAGCTAACCAATTATTGCGTTGCAAAGCTTCCATTTATGACGTTTACTGTTTGTAAGGTATCAGCAAGAGCAGGTATAGTTTTGTGTAAGAAGAGATTGCTAATTGAATTCTTTAATTTTCAAATTCAGAATCAAGATAGCAAATGAAAGAAAACATATATCCTTAACAACTTAACAACTTAACAACAAATATTTTCTAGACAAGCATGCATCGCTTCACTTCTAGTAAAATTCATTTCAAAAGATCAAAGGAGGATTGACTTGCAAATGTTTGAGTTGAATTTCTATACTCAATTTTTTTATTTATTGGCTTGCATTAAAAATAATAATAAACAAAAATGACTTAATAATGACGACAGTCTACTTATTTAGAATCAACTGCTGCTTCTTCAAAGTGCCGCAACAAAGAAAAATTTATCAAGATAAAATATCATAATGGTCAGGTTCTTCTCGACTGTCTTAGTTGCTTCAATTAGCTACTTCATTGTCTCAACATTTTAACTGTCGAGTATTTCTTGAAAAAACACTTTATCTGCCTGTAAGAGAATTTCTTCTGTCATGTTTGAACACGTTCATTTTCGTTAACCCTAATGATCTGTTGATAAATTGTAACACGTTGTTCATGCAGTATAAATTAATATTGACACGTTGATGATGTTTAGATTAAAGAAACTAAGAAGAGTATAAATGTGATTAACCTTTTTTTCTGTCAATGGAATTCACGAAAAATTACGAGACCACATATCGCAATCAAAAATTTGTGATTGCACAGTAAAGCAAAATGCTGTCCTGTGTGAATACAAAACCATCTTATTAAACATTGCCATCATTTTATTACCAAATAGGGAGATTGTTCTCATTAGTAGCAACCGATATAAGCTATTGCAATGTATTAGCAAGGCAATGTTATCAGTTTGAAGACGATGGCCTAAACAATCTGCAATGTATTTCCTACTGTTGCAGTTTTTGTCTGGGAAGTATTTTCTGCCGTTGCAGTTTTTGAACAAAATTTATAGCTAGGTAAATATAGTCTTTTGGAATACAAGCTCAATTTAATGCTATAGCGTTATAAAGAATGATGTCTTTGTTTGTAATAATCTTTCATACCATATTCAGGTCTTTTAGCGACTAACGCGAAGTGGTATCATTGTGCTTTTCAATACAGCCACTAACTTCAAGTGATCTATAAGCATAAACTTTCAAACATGCTAAACGCAGATTTACACATTGTCGAATGTCAACAGAAACAGGATGTGGCAGACACAAGGAAGATGCTTGTACAATATTGTTTTCGTATCTCTTCAGTGATCAATCTTTGATGCTTAATGTACATTGTCAAATACTGCCTTGTTCTGCAAATACGAAATATGAATATTTAATCAACATTTATCAGGCGAACAATATTATGATAGATCAGAGACATTACAAGGGTGAAATGCCTATAAGTGGTTTCATTAACCGTAGGAATATCATACGGCGCTTATGCATGGAGCCAAAACCTGCGGATCTGCGTATACAAAAACATAAGGGTCTTGCGTAGCCTCGGCTTGGGCGTCGGTGAACTAATCTAGCTTTAGAGTTATTAATGAGAGACCTAAGTATAAGATATAACAGGATTGTTCATCAACTGTGAAATTTGCACTGGAAAACATGCTAGTAAAAACTGTATTTACTTGAATGATTTCATGGTTTTTATGTATTACTCTCGGCTCACTTTGTCGGTTTAGACCGCTGATGAGGCGGTAGGCCTTGATCATACATGTTAAAACAATTTCGTATTGTTAACAATACATTAATGTTTTTGTATGTCAAGTTGGAAGTGTTTTAACAGCCATTGATTGATTTCAATCTTTCTAAGTCTGATAAGCAAAATTGAAGCGTATTTTAAGCCGATTGGTCAACCATCATTTTCTACGCTTTGTTTCTTCATCTGTAAACGCTAACTAATCCCCCACTTAGAGCGATAAGAATTTCTGGGGGTCATCAGAAATTTCTAATCTATACTATATCTCAATGTGATTCCATTCTCACCACAATCAACGTTTTGTCAATCTATAGATGTCCTCAATGCACATTTGGGTGTAATTTGGTACATAAGCACTCTTCTTTCTGATGGATAATCTTCATCTGATATAAAAACTACTTCCTTTCCAAACTAAACTTAGAAATCAGAATATTTTTCAATGAGAAAGAAGAATTTTAAGTTGTTGCACTACGCTTTACTCATCAACCAAGCAGAGAATAAATCAGAGCTTGCTTTTGGTTTTTCATGACCAAGATATATGTGATAGGTTAAAAAGGCTTGTCGGAGAAAGAAGGATCATTGAAAACCTTTAAGATTCAATCAGGACTTTAAGAAGCATTAGGGTATACGAAGATATTTACAAGATTGAGGAATTATGCCATCATGACAAATAAGCGCAGCTGTAACATGGATATACAGTTTTCCAGCTTGTAGTCTAACAAGGTTCTTTTTTGCTAAGATACAAGCAAAGCTTTGTAGCAACTACTGCATCTATACTCTGCATTTTTCAGTATTGTGGTTAACACTATAGGCGACAGAAAATCGTTTCCTTGCCTCGTTATAATGTTGTAGTCTTCTTGCGAAGATATAACATTTTCCAAGACGTGTATTTAAAGATTGAATAATGTTGTTTTGAGTGTGTTTAGAGAAAGCGTATTTGGTAAATCCCCTAAAAAAACGCATGACACAGTATTGATGAATGGTTTTTCTTACTTTTGAGAAAGCATTGAATCTAGAGGTTTTGAGAAGAAAATCTGGAGCTACTTCTTCTGCCATGTTTAAAGTACAGTAATAAATGAAAATTTACACAAGCAACATTGGGCTAAAATTAGAAATAGTTGCCATTATTTTGGCTGTTATTTTGAATAAAAATTTCTTTGTACCCGTTTATCCAAAGCTGTCTTTTTTGGATGCCTTGAATGGTAGGGCAGTAGAGACAACTTCATTAAACATAATCTAAAAGTTTATCCTTAATCGCCCCCTCTTTTGTCTGACTTATCGTCTTTAAAACCAGAAATACAAACAACCATAAGCGTGTTTTCTAGCACATAACAAAGATTCTTATAGAACAAGAGCCCTAAAGCATGATAAAGCTATTTAAATTTACCTGAATGATTTGATATTTGTTGCCCGAAGAATTTAAGCAAAGGCGGCATTTTGCAGTCAAGCCAGCAGAAAATTATCATTGAGCGAATAAAGGAAGACATTCAACTGTTTATATTAGGTCGCGTTTATATTTACTCCGAGATTATGAGATTGGGCTGATCATACGCTACAATGAATATCGATAGAGATTTCGTCGTGTACCGCACAAGCGACTAGAGAGAAAAATCATAAAGATGTCATCGCATTACTTGATAACACAATTAATAATACCTAATGATCATCTGTGTGATAACAAAGATATCTCGATTCTTATACGATATCATTTCGAAAAAAAGATATATCACTAACGATGTATGTGGGTGTTCTTGCTTAGGTGAACATGTGTCAGCGAAAACATGTTGAGTTTGTATAGATATCGGAAGAAAGTGAAAGAAGATTAATATCCGGAATTATACATTATAGCTAGCTAGCCATCCTTAGTTATAAATAAAGGCTATATGAGAATAAAGTAGTACCACGGACGATGATAGAAAAAACGTGCAAGAGAACAGCTTTTTGAAATGCATAAGCTCTGCTAGCATTGGCGGACTAGAACTGCTTATCAAGGATTTCATTCTGAGATGGATTCCTATCCTCCATTACTTCTTCATTTTGCTTCAATGCTCAAATTTTGGCCTTCACTATAGAAGCGCAGGTTTTAGAGACAATGGCTACAGAGTTATGCCTTATAAGCGATAACAATCTCAACAACCCTAATCTACCGAGAAATATAGCATGCCCACAATCACAAAAAGATCTTACAGGAGAATTCCCCGTTTCCAGGTTAAAGCAACAAGATTCTTTGCCAATGTTAGTTCTATGCTCGCAAATTATGCCTTCTTACAAACATGAATTCAACTTGATTTATTCGATAATTGCTAATCGTTTTAAGTAGTATTCAAGAGGTTTCTGCTAGAAATTGCCCTTGATAACAAACATGCGAGAGTTATGGTTTTCCATATCATAGCATTCAGGCAATAATCTACGTGAATACGCTGTTAATAAATTTTATTTATTCATTCATCTCTGCCAATGAATTCTGCCTGCTGGTTGGTATTGCTGATTTACAAAAACATGACAGTCACAGCAACACATTGAAAACAATCACAATATATGAAGCGGCTTGTCCAAAAGGAATTCATGATCATCGCGCCAACTTGATTAGTTTTTCATAGAATACTTTGAAAGAGTTACACGTGATAGAAGCTTTCATCAGTTGACCACAAATGCAGGTACCCGCTTATCTAACAGTTTTTCCAAGATCTTGCGTTTATTTTGTATTGTTTTTTTATTAAGACAATTGATAACTTACAGAAGACTGGTTTCGAGTATTTTTAAACAACAAATTTTCTGGATTTCTTGTCTGCAATTCCTTTCGAAATCATTTATACCTGTTACCAGGTTTATGAGAACAAAACTACTTTTTGTCATATTCAAAAGATCAGGGAAAAGCTTTGTCAGTTCTTTATTTAATGGGCAGAACTTATCTCTGTTTATTTATGCCTCAATTGGATATGTCACATGATATCCAAAATTCTTTATATGAATCTTTTTATCAGAAACTAAGCTCGAGATATTTCCACTGAAAGTTTCTTTTAAACATCAAGTGCTAAAGAGCTACCTTTGAGAAACAACAACAGGTAACCTTAGATAACACAAAATAGAACACCTAGTCGACCACAAGGAGTTCTTCATTCTATCACAATGTCAATTAAACAGGAAATTGGTGCCTTACCGTCGAAAAACATCATTTTCCTTTTATTTCAAAGATATGGACTTTCGGATCTATATATTTGTATCAATATTGCAAACAAAACGTTTTTGCTTGATTGAAGCTAAATAAAGTTTTTTGTCTTTAGACGTTTTTTGTCTTTAAAATGATCTACTAGATGACGAGACAACAGAAGTTTGGCAAATGTTTTCAAATGATATCCTTTTCGAAATTTGTCATCAGTCCTATAGGCCTCATTAATTCAATAGATATAGTTTCATTACCTACAAAAATATGTTTTTTGGTGAAGAGATTATATCAATTTTCTTTATACATATTCCTCGTATTGTCCGTTGAGAGAGGCAGTAAGGTGATAGGGAAATTGTCAATTGATCGTGTATTTTTTCTCCCGCGGTCATCATTGTCATTCACTAGAAGAATTTAAAAGTGTCCTTAATTGTAGGCATTCTGGCTACGTTGCAATAAAATGCGTCGGCTTGAAAAGCGCAGGGTCCCATATAGTGGTTTAGACATCACAATATTCAAAATATGGAGGCAAAATGTAACTTATCCTCCATACAAAGCATATCACTATACTATTAAACCTTTTTACATTGGTGTGCCAATTCTGACCATTTTTATTGCCTGTTGCGAATTCAAACTATGACGATAGATGGTTATTTAGCAGTGGAAAAACTGGCAAATAGATATTAATAACGTTTTCCAGCACAGGTTTACCGGTGTCAAGGTCCTTATCAATCACACAAATTAAACAGAACGCTGATTTGCAGAACGTTGACTGCAGTGCATTAGATAGTTCTCTGTGACCAAGGGATAATCAAGTGACAATTTAAAGCTTTAAACCTTGAAGCAATTTATCAAGAAATCCATTGACGTAATAAAGGATATCAATGTCCCCATAGCAAAGAATATTTTCCTTCAAAAGTGACTGTTTGACGTCAGCTTTCTACAACTTCTTCGAAACCTGATTCAAAGAGCAATCTGTTCTGTATCTACTAAAGCTAACTATAGGCTACCTAATTGAGCCATTCACAAGGTAATAAATCGTCAAGATTTTAAGAGACGATTCTTTCAATTCTAATAAGTTATATAAACGCTAACTGCTCGTTACTAAGCAAAGGCAGCCGTTAATTACAAACGAAAATCAGACTTATTACTCATTATTAGCAATATCAGTGAAAATAGATTTGACAAATTTGTCAAGTAATATAATCTTTTCTTGGTATCTTTCCTTTATTAAAACAAATTTACGGCCATGATAAAATATCTTTAAGTACTTTGTTACAGCGTTTAGGGCGTTCTTACGTCACTTTCTGTTATGTTTGTATCGAGGAACAGAAGTACGATAACTTGCTGCTAGAATTTTGTACGCTTTTCTCAGTACACAAATACTACATATTCGCATATCCACAATCAAATGCAAAGTCAAATATGTTTATTGGGTGAGTCGCTGTTCTGCCCTTTTCGTTTTCAAAATCAATTATACCTCTGTGGATTTTAATTCATCGACTAATCATTTAGAAATCAAGAAGTCTTCCGCCAGGCTGCTGCCTTCATTTCCTTTTAATTAACTGAAGTATAAATTTCTTGTTCTTTTCAAGCAAAATATGGTCTTCACTAATTGGTTTTAATTTCATGATTCCATAATATCAGCCTTTTCTATTGAATCACTAGCTCTTTGAGGGCAAAAACATACATCTGGATTTCAGCAGAATCGAGAAATATTCTCCTAGATTTTGAGAGGAATGTCATCTGTTGACATAGCAGATCCGATCAACTCTGGCATTAAACGATTTACTTTGTTCTATTTAGCGCGAGATTCCTTTCGTGCTGCATATGTTTCAGCGAAAGCACCAACACTGCAGATTGAATTTCGCTAAAATTGCTCATCTTTTCCTATTCGGCTTCAACTACTGGCATTAATCTGTTTTCAAAAGAAATGCCACAAAACTTTGATTTATTTTAAGCGGGCTTCCAGATATTGGACTTGCTGAATGAATAATATATTTTTTACCAACAGCTCTCTTCTATTTCTTGGTTTTATTATTGGAGTAATCACAACTAATCATTTTTGCTTCAATTTTTTCTACCTTTTCCTGCCTTTCCTAAATTTTGCTCTATTTTCTTGCATTCTATGTTCATTTAAACTTTCTTGCGTCTGTCGCAATCTTAAACTTTTTCATGACTCTACGAAGAGACTAAAAAAGCTCAGAAGCGGAATGATTCTCAGTCTAAGATTATTTCATTGCCACTTGGATCTCTTCGATAAAAGATCTAGTTGTAAATCGATAGCAATAGACTGAGAACCCTTTTTTGAAAATAAATTTGTCTTTGCTATCATTTGTTACCCTCACCTTTCTTTGACTCTATGGTAAAAAAACTTTTAATCGAAACCTTCCGTTCAATAACGTTGATATAATGAAATAAACATATTATTGCTCTTCGTCTTGTTAACTTACTCTTTATATATTGGAAACAAAGTTTGAATTTTTAAATCATTAATTGGAATAAGAATATTAAACGTTTTTCTGTGGCTTCTGGCGTTGCAAAAAAGCAAGCAGAAAATTTGTAAGTTCTTTAAAACAATATGATGTGTTCTTTGTGAAAGTAATTTCGATTAAATACCTAGACCTATCTACTAAGAAGCATGACTTTGGTGCGTGACAAGTTTAAGATTGCAAACCATCTAGTAGAAGTTAACCTAATCTGAGACATATTCTCGTTTTATCTTGTATATTCTCTGCAATAGAGCTCCATTCTATAGTGAATGACAATCGTCAGGTTGATTCATCGTCACTGTAAAAGCGACAGAGTCGAACTTCTATCTCAACATATCACTCAATGAATGTGTAACCTCATAAGTCAACAATTGCTTAGAAGATACGACCTGTTTTTCTAAATGACTGTTTACAATTTTCACTTGCAGCTAAATTACTCGGGCACCTAAAAGTTTTTGAAATAGTTAAGGCCTTAAGTCAATTTGTCTATTCAAAAACTTCAGTTGGACCTTAAAAAATGCACACAGTGCCCTTTACAAGCTGTCCGTAAAGACCACATATAAAAAAGAGGTTCATCATTTCTTTAATCAATAACAGCGATCAGACAATTACTAAATCTACAATTTAACCTTCCTTTTCGCAACATTAATTGCTTTTTTGTCACAACAACTCTGGTTTTCTTTCAAGACGCTAAAGATTTAAATCCAAAAATATATTAGGAGGATTACGCTTTTATCCCGGAAAGTTTTTGACCAAAAATTCTAATTAAAAACCCTTTGATGTCTCCTCCAGTGCCGACAACATCAGTCACATGCCAGAAAAACATCCAATCATCTACCGCCATTCTCTACTCACAGGCGGAATCACATTCGCTTTCTTATTAGACTTTTATTGCTGTCTACGCATCATCTCCTAAAGGAAAGCCAGCGTTTACTTTTGTAATACTGCTAAAGAATACACACACATGATTACGAAGAATTAAAATCTGAGGATTAGGATCATCGTAGTTGTTTTGAAGTTCTTAGCTTAGAAGGATGCATTGTACGAATACTCATACTGTAGTCATTTCGTTGATGAGGGGTACGAGAATGGGAACATGCCGCTTACAGCTTAAGGGATAATAGCATTGTTTTGCTCATTAAAGGTGGATCAGTCACATTATTACTTGTGACCTAGACTCAACAAAAGCAAACCGAAGGCTAGATTGTCTCCAAGGCCAGTTCGAACTGAAAGCAATAGCTTATATACATTGCCAGCTGAGCAGTTAGTTCTTGAAGCCTTCTACGTAAGCGCATCAGCACAAGTTGATGTACGATTTAGCTTGTTAAATGGATTCAAAGTAGTGATGAAAACCTGTTAAGAAGAACATTGGTAGTGTTTTACGCCAAGAATGAAAAAGCTCGTTAGATGTTTCTTAAAAATGCTTAAAACTAGAGTATAAAGGAACGGGAAAGCAAGAAATACTTTAAATGACAACAGGGTCTTTCGAATGAGCTTTTGCTATGATTTATTCTTTGTTCCCTTTTCCTTCACAAGAACGATATTCGTTGGATATTTTAATCGTTACGATATCAATTATTGACAGTCAGTGAAATGTCCTGAGGTATTCTTCTTGCTGAGTGGTCGAAGAAAATCAACCTTTGAATTAAAGTTAATATTTTATCAGAAACATTCTAAAATAACATTTTTTGGCTTTATCTCGTTATATCTTAGACAAATAACCAAAAAGAGTTGGAGATTCATGAATAAAATTTTTGCTCTTGGAAAAGTAATCTTACGCTTAGAACACAATTAACATTCCATTTTTGGCGGTACAAAGTTTAAAAATGGCTTTGAAAAAATGTTTACTTTTTTTAAAGCCATTTTTAAATTAGCATTGCTTGAGTACTAACCGTCCTTTGTATTAAGATTTTCAGTTGTTTGACTTGCAAAAAATGTCCTGGAGGTCTTTCATCCCTAATTATAAAGAGGAGCTTAGAGTCCATTTCCAGTTACTTGAAGCACTTAGGGGGCAGCTTAAGCCATAAGAATTTGGAGCAATTATGCATTTCCATCAACTTCTTACAAGTCTTCTATTGAATCCTAAAGAAATATAAATTTTCGGCAGAGTTTTGTCGGCTGTCATTTAGAACTTCTTATGTGCTTAGGGTTGTGGATAAAGAGATGAGTATTTCATTTCTGTCCCAGATTATGATGTCCTGGTTTAATTATTTCTCTTCATAATTCCCTGAAAACTGTCATTTATTATTACTTCTTTTGCTTTTGAATTTGACAGTACAAAAGAAAGAACAAACATATCTGCCTTTGGTTAAGTCTTTATGATTGCTGGATTACAATGTTTGTTTCCCTTTTCAATTAATTTCGATTAAAATCAGTCATTCTTAAGATTACTTAACGCTATCTTTGAATTCTCCGCTTCAAGCCTGATCTGTGACTTAGCCTAGAAATTTTAGCCTTTTTGTTCTTTTCTACTGAAGATAATAATTCGATATGTATCACCAAAACAAGACTTTCTTGTTTCCTTTAACACTCACAACATTCCTTTTGAAGATTGTTACAAACTTTTCTTCTACTTTTCTATAAACCATCCACTCACGATTTGTGTCGGAAAGCAACTAAAACAACCCCTTTAATTTTATGAAATATTGATTTTGAAACCGTGTACCAATACTATTACTATTATGCTCAATGTTTCTCGAGTCAAACTTTACTGTTAGCAAATTTTATGGTACAAGAGCTTCATGTAACTGGAAATAAAACCGGGTAACTGGAATGAAATCCAAACTAGCTTTGCATTTCTGGTAGTGATGAGATTAAGATATTTACCAACAAACTTATTTTTGTGTGGTCTTGCGTTGATTCAAGCACATTGATTCAGTTATTCATTGAACGGGAGCCCGCAACTGGTGCCGGCGGTGGCCCAAGGTAGCGGTGGCAAATGTTTTTGGTAGCTCAATCCTGATAAATTCTCACGCTTATAACTGCCTGCATTGAATCAGAATGGTACCTTAAACCTCTCCGGTTACATTTGTGGTTTAGGTGCCATAGTTACATTGGTTTTGGTGAAAATACTGCATTCACATTTAAAGGCATAGTCCATACGGTCATATTTAGATTCAAAGCTGCTTTTGTCATTCATTTTGCGTCCTAACTTGCAAGGTCAATAACAGTTCAAAATATCACGAAACGCAGTTATGTTGAATTTAAAAGGCAGTTTAAGGCTTGGTCCATCTGGTAATTTCAAAGAACGAAAACCCTTAAACTTATGAAACTCAGAACCTATCAACGTGAAAGCTTTCTGGGTATACAAACTTCCAAGTTTTGTCAATATTCAAATTTGTACTGCAGCCATTCCCTGTCAGACATAAGATGTTGGTCATGTTGCATATAGTTGTCAAATCATAGTAACTAGTACCTCTGTCTTAAATTACGTCAAGAATCCTCTTTGACAAATACGATACTCCAAAATGGAAACGATTGTTTAAATATAGCTATCTCAACCTAATTTGCAAGAGTATCTTTACAAACTTTCCCAAGGCACATTAGCTTCATTCCAAAATTTGCCATGATGATTCTGTAACGATGAGAGAAGATCTTTATAAGCTTTATAACACTTCTGCAGTAAAAAGATATTAATTCTTTATTTCATATAAAAATCTTTCATGATCTTATAGTTTTATATCTTATTATATTGTAAATAAAATCTTTGCAATATTTTTAATATATTTTTATTTTCTTGCTAGGTATGGTTTCAGAATAGACGGGCCAAATGGAAGAAGAGAAAGAAGACGATGAGCCTATTCCACCATGGTGCCGGCCTCTTTTCACCTCATATGAATCAAAACTTCTCATCGCCCTATAGAGATCCCCTCTGTTCATACCACAATGAACACCTCTGGCCATCGCCCACGGGTAGCTTTGGTTCTGTACCAAGCACACTTGCAAGCGTGCCGTTGCCCAATCATTATGGATATAACCAATCATATCAAGTAGATAGAAGCTCGATGCAGCAAATGAGTTATCCTCAAGAAGTCAATCGAGAAATCAGTTGTGGCTCGTCAAACACTAACAGCTCACAGTACCCATGTAATGGACAAAACGGACTTGATCATTGGCATGGATCTAGCATAGCTGAATTGCGTCGTAAGGCTGTTGAACATAAAACAGGCTATTCCTATAGATAAACAATTGATATTTTGTTGGATGCAGCGTTTGTGTTGCGTTTTAACAAGCATGTCAAAAGCAACTTGACATTCTGCTAAAGGAACATTGGAGTTTGCGTTCCCTTTTCGAAAAAAGGAAAATTTGGCTAACGAAACAGCCCTTTGATATACACCCGCTATACTCGAATGGAATATTAACATTAAATGAACAGCTTAGCTATATTTCACTTGTAAGTTAAGTAGATAACATGTCCGCAAATCACCTGTCCGAATCGTTTAATACACGACGAATTCTAAATGTAGGGTAAGAATATCATCCAGCCTCGCTTCGATTTCGATTGGTGTTTTAGATCCGAGCAATTATTGAAAGAAATTCTAAAAAGTTTACCCAGGGATTCAAGAGGATCTTTTTGGGATTTTGGGCTGGCCGACTTGAATTCATCTTCAGAGTGCACGAGATTAATGGCTTTTAATTCGCCTCTAGGTCCTGAGGATGACTTACAATATATATGCAAACACTGCATTGTTTCTCGCTTTCTTGTCAATATTAGATAACTAATTCTGAAATTCTATATGTGAAATTCGGCTCTTCTAGCCTCGCACAAAATGATCTACAAAGATACGAAGTTTATAAACGGGGCATAGACCAAAATCATCCCTTTTTTGAAGCATCGATCTTAATCGATCAATTTTGTCTCTATTCTAGCCTATCGAAGCCCATTACCCAGCAAAACATTTTTTCAGAAAAAAAACACTTTTATTGCGTGACGTACAAAGCCACTTAATTTTTTAACATTAATGTTTCATTGATATGACCTTGTCTAATAGAAAACTCAAAGAATATCAGGTCCTGCTTCTACTTAAGGATATCATGTCTCACACTATGTTTCTCACACTTGACTTCATTCGCTCTCCTTACCGTAAGGATCGACTATGAAACATTTTAAAACCCTTGACATCACCTCAAAATGTAGGCATTTTATCTTGGCGGGTTTTGCAAAACCAAGTGGATATGGGTTGGACAATCGAAAGCTTATCGTACAAGAAATTCTGAATCCAGAACGTTTAATCAAGAACCTGAGAGCCAATTGATAAAATATGTCAAGATTCGTAGTTAGCAAATAATTGTAACATGAAAAGCTAGTTGTTTTGTTTCTAAACTCTGTTACAGAGAATATGCATCGCCATATGTGTACATTTAGAATAAACCATAAAGAAAGATTTTGCAAAGAACAAATCAACGGAAAAAGTCCAATGAAGTTTATTTTAGGATAATTTAAGTAGGGAGGTAACCTGTATCAGGTGTCCAACGATAGTTACGTCATTTCATGCCTTTTTTCTCTAGGAAGTACCTTCATCTCAAATCCTTGCATTCGTTTCAAGAGATTAAGGGATTCGAAGTTTGTTCCTGGTTTCTCTAGCCTTTCAATCATTCTCGAAGTTTTTCCCAGTGAACACCCTAATTAATCGCTTATCAAAATTGCATGAATGCACAAAAGCGTTTTTAATTGCTCTCAACAGCAAAATTGTAAACTTTAAGACAAGAAGATCAACTGTTCGTTGTTGATTCTGGTTAATTCTGAGGAATTAGGATAAAACTCGCTTGGATTTGTTGGCTCTAAAAGCCCTTAGATACCTGATTACCCGTGCTTTTAAGGCCCAAAGGTTATATCATACTCTCAAAACACAACAGGCCCTGTAAATCCTGGCAATTTTCCAAGACAAAGACTCTTTCATTCTAAAAGACCTACAACAGAATCTACGACAGAGTCATATATTTTGGTTATTCAGGTGTGATTCCTAATGGTTATCCTGACAGTTCTTGCAAAGTCATTCGGCTTCACTTACTCTTTAAAAGGAACACTTGCTTTTGAAAGCAAAATTGCAAGCAAGAAATCCTATTTATCAAAATTAAGATTTTTGAAAGCTAATGCTGAACCCAAGATTGATAAAATTCGATCTTTGATATAATTTTGGTTTGGAGTAGTTAGATCAATTAAGTATTTAAAGAAATAGTAGCTTAGTAGTACGAACTTGTAAAAAATTCTTACATCGTAAAAATGTGTATCCTTTGGCCTAGCCATAACTGCCTTTAAATGTAGATAATTTTGTTTTTTCTTTTTTAATTAAATCTTTGATTTACACGAATTTTTTTCTTCAATCAATTCTGTCTTTGATAAAAAAAAATTACTTGCTCGGTGCAAAAAATTTTAAAGATTTATACGCTCCTCTCAAGTTAGGTTTATAAGAAATACATGCTTTGAAGCAGTAGAAACCACCTTCAAGAAACTTTCTCCAGTAAACCTTTTCTAGTTTCACTTCAGTTGGAGGTGACAAACATTGAACATTTCAAATATAAATCTTTTGAGGCATAATGTCTACATTTACAAAATCATACTTCACAGTGCCAGTTAAAGAGAATAGCACTTCTTTCCGAAAGTGACATGGCTTCACAGTAAGGAAAACAAAACCGATGTGAGGTTACTTCCTGGCAGAAAAGAGTAAACGGTGGTATTCTATGTTTGAAAAAGCGATCATATGTTTGTTTACGAATCTTTTAAACTTGATGTTTAGAATATCTTACGCAACCATTGCAGTTGAGTGGCTAAAATGTTTCTAAATTAAGTACAATTTTCAAGACTTTTTTCAAGTAAAGCTGCTAAAATAAACATCACTCCGGGAAAAAGAAACATCGAAAATTATTTCATATTTGACCGTTGAGATTAAAAACGGGAGAAAATTCTTATAGCATTTAATTAGCTAGACATATCCTTCTAGCTGCTCGATCAGTTAAGTGTTTCTCGCCTGCTTAGATATTCTTCGGCCATTCATGCTTTTTTATGTTAGATTTAGCGAAATGTACTAACACCATCGCCATTTCATTTGCGGTAATTAGCTGTGAAAAGTTATCAAAGAGTACTTTTAGTTTAGTAAAGGCAGATGCATAATTAGAGAAAAACAAAGTTGATACAAACCAAGATAATATGCATATAAAAATAACAACCAACTAGCCATTAAGGCTCAATACATGTGTTTATTTATGCTTTTAATGCCCTAAAGAAAGGAAGGAATCAGTTTCTTTTGTTATTTTGCTAAACCTACTTTACTAGAATTATATAACTATAAGCTAAAATAAAGATGTTGGTATCTTGTATGCAAAGAATATCTTTTTAAGAATATTTAAGAATAATCAGCAAATGTTGCAAGCTTGAATGTTGAATGCTTGTGCAACCTAAATCAGCTATAAGTAGTCTCGTGTCATGTTAGGCCCTTTCAGGATATTTCTAGCTCACGAATATAAGATCTCGGAACAAAGATCAAATGGATTATAAGATGTACCAGGTAAGGTAGATAGCCTGTTAGGGAGCTCACAGTGGCTAGCAGGTTTATTAAGCAGACTTATGAAGCAGACTTATGAAAGCAGGCTTATGAAAGCAGGCTTATGAAAGCAGGCTTATGAAAGCAGGCTTATGAAAGCAGGCTTATGAAAGCAGGCTTATGAAAGCAGGCTTGTATGCTTGTATGTCAGTAACTAGTAACAAGGAATGATCATTCTGAGCTTTTTAGAGTTTTGTAGCCTACAACTATAGCGCCGTGTAACTAAGAAGGAAGTGAATAAATGAGTGTTTGCTTGTTATTCGCATAGTGACGCTCATTTTGACATGCACTTGTGAAGAACGATGAAAATATCACAATTTGTCTGGCAGAAGGTAAAAGAAAGATCAAGCATAGCAATGTCCTAAGCGGATTTAGACATCACTTTCAAAGAACCAGCGATGAAAATGATTATTTTAACGGAGTACTTTTCTCAGTAGATGATCTGACACAGCCTGATTACACAAAGATTAGATTGGAAAATCAAAAACAGAGCATGACAGACATATTGTTCTTAGAAAATCTGACAGATATGAATCGAACTTCTAGTTTCGTTCCTTTGAACTGACAACCATGCCAGTCGAGCTTAATCAGATTATTCTAAGGTCGTTGTCATTCGGTGTACCGAATTGCAATGAATTCCTCTCGTCAACCACTAACTGGCAGCAATAAACCAAATATGTGGTTCTGGCCAATTGTTATTACAACCGTGATAGCACATAAACTAGAGCTTGAGTAAATTCTAACCCAGACCCGGGTTGCCATCCTTTATGTTTGCCATATCTCAGTCTCCAATACAGAGAGATATCGTGTATTTGAATTCGATGCTTTTCATCTACAATGAATTATACAAATTATACAAATATAACTATAATATACAAATATAATTTGGTGTGTAGAGCAGGATCGTTCTAAGAAGCAACTTTGAGTTTCACGCTTATTACGATCATCAGGAAACGCTTAATGCAGCTATATGCAGCCTTTACAGCAGATCGTTTTTTACACACAGTTTCTTTTGATAATACAGTTTAAAAGCTTATTGTACCATTGCTAATTTTGAACTGAAAACAAGTTTATATGAGGTAAATTGATAAAATATAGTAATGATAGACTTAACAATTAGATATATTTATAGTACACAGAAGACCTCATAGCTAAGCAAAGATAATATTATTGTTGCATAGAATCGTTCTCTTTTTAACTTTCTTGACTTTTTGTTAACAAAGGTGTATTTTATCGATTTCAACTTGTTCTTTTTATCTGTCTTTTACCTACAAAATGAAGAGTAAATTACATGAAATTCAAGGCAAGCACTTGGAACAAGAAAGCGCTTCCGTAAGATATTAACGCTTTCCGTAAGATAGACATTCCCTTACTGTGAAAAAGGGAGAGCGCCCACCAGTAAAAGGAAACTGCTTTCATATTTTATTCTAAATATAATCTAGCTATTGCTAGCTTTCCTAGTTATCGATTTTGGTATAGTGGCAACAGAAAAAAGCACATACCTTTCACATGCTTGAGAGAAGCCAGGGGCTTAAGACATACCTTCAGATTTATGAAAGCTTAATATGGATCCAGATTTGACCCTGTGGGAAAGATCATCAAGCAAACAATTTGAGTCTTAGAGCATATATTATTTTTACTTCTAGGGACGACAAATGTCTTTCCAGTTTGGGTGGGAAGAACTTGAACAAACTAAAGGACAAGATAGTGGCTATGAGCACACTTTTTAGATGAACCTGAGATCAAAGCTACCATAGGAAATTTTTAGGGGAAATTGGTAGCTCGACAAGTATACCTTGTTTGTCGACCCTGGATATTGATAAGGTGCCTAGGAAATATTGGTGTTGAAATCTGGCAATGTGAGAAAAATTCAGCATTTGCAAACTTTTAGCTTTATAATAAACGTTGCGTGAACGTTGCGTGAACGTTCACTCAAATTGACTCAAAACAAGAACGACAGCGTAAAATTATTCTGTCACAAAATTGCCAGGAAGAAAGAATATAGGGTCTGTTTTGAAAACATTAGATGAAGAGATCGCATGATTAGTGTAGAAGCCTTTGAATCGAGAAAATTCCTAGCAAAAGTGTTATAGATTTATCAATCATCTCTTCCAGAACCAGCAACTGGTTACTCAAAAAATATTCCAAGAGTTTAGACTTTGTATGTTTTTTTCTAATCTTCTTTCATCTCAAAAAATTAACTTATTTCATGTCTTTGATGGCATATATTTGCTTTCTAGCCAATTTTTTCATTTGGCAAGCGTTAATAAAACGTAATAACAGTCTGAAAACTAATCGCGCAAACTCGAAATATCAGTAAATACCGGTATTAATGATTTCGTGAAGTCATGATGATCATTAAAAAACATTTTATTTTGCAGATAATTTTCATTAAAGAAGCACGATTATGCTTTATCATTCACAAATAAACTCCAAAATAAATTATGCATCTACGTAGCTTATTGTCTTTGCTTCAATGTTTAAAAGTTCTATGTATGATACTGCCTAAGTTACTATGTGCTTATGCTATTGGGCATCCACTCTTGCAGCATGAATGGGTTGGTCAGATGGCCAGCCTGATATCGCTTTCTGTTTCTCTCGTGAATCTCATCTCTTGCATGCTTCATATCGTCATATGCGTGTCTGACCAAATGTCTCAGCCTTTCACAAGTGATTTCTTCACTGTAGTCAAAGAATTCATCATAATGCAGAGAGCCAAGGCCATGTGTTAGTGATCCTTGCAGCTAAAAAGATAAACTCACCTGAGTGAAAATATAATACAATTTCATCTTCCGATCTCATTATTCTAGAGAATTGCTTTGAAAAGCATATAGGGAACTGCTACGCAACTTTCTACATAATGCATCGGTAAGACTTTTTACATTTTAAGAAAAATGAAATTTATTAAGATTTCTTGAATGCAAGAAAGTTCGTATAACATTTCAAAAGTTTTTGAAACTGATTAAACTTCTTCCTATAGGTCCTTTGGATGTTTATTTATCCAACACAATGTCTCTGACTGCTGTTAAGAGTCTATAGAATGCTAAAACAGAATGCTGACTCAAATCAAGAAATTATAACAGTTTTTCAAAAATCTATCACTTTGTCACAAATGCTGGCTCAAATTGAAAGGAATCGTAAATGTAAATCAAATCTATGCAAGGAACACTGACAGAAATTGGCAAAAATGACATTAGCTACAATGTTGCACCTCTTAACTTGCAGGCTGAACAAAACTAAATGTAATGTTCTTCTTACAGATTTTGAATCACAAAATGACGCTCGCAGGCCATGGCAAATTGCGGAAAAAGTTAAAAGAAGGCATAAGGAAAAATTGTACTAAAGTTGAAATAAATCTTAGAGCCTTAAAATCAATAGAACTTTCAGGGATTGGTGTACCAGATTAGAATGTAAGGGTAAAGAAACTCCCCGCAAAGAAGACCCTTCTTTTTTATGAATCGGGTTCTTTTTAGGTCTTATTTCTATGGTGCATATAAAAAATTCGGTTCACAAATCATACTAACGTTTCCATCTAAAAGATATGACACTGAAAGACGTCGCGGAACTCGTACAGTAGGGGTGTTTGCTTGCGAAAACAGATGCTTCATGTAAATTACAGATGCTCCGTGTTATTTAGCAGGCCAAAATAGGCTCTTATAACAAGGTGCTTAAATATAGAAAGTCTTTGGGTTCCTAAATTCATAGGCTTTTTTCAAGGATTAATTATATGTAAATTAAAGATGAAATTATGCACTTTAAATATTGAATTCTTTAAGAAAAAATTAGGATCTACTCTCAAAAGCCCTTAAGCTAAGTAGACAGCACGATCTTTCTTCTTATCATTATTGCAAAGTTTGTTTTTTGGTTCATTCATTAGTCCATTTGTTCATTCATTCATCCATTTTTTCATTCATCCATCTAAGGTCAAATTATCACTTAAGGCTGCTTCCAACGAATATCTTGGTACAGCCAATAGTGTACGAATGTCATGATCAGGGTTTTAGGCTGATAAAGACTAGAATTAGAGGGATTGCTATTATTTTTCTTGGGTAAACTGCAATCTGGATCGAGCTCTCAAATTTTTAAGTACTGTTGTTTTGATAAATAATTTGTTTTCCCAAAATCTTAGCTGCAGCATATCATCTCTCACATTTGAACAGAATAGGAAATGGTCAAATACCTTTGCCAAAAAGCACAAACTTTATGATATTATCAGATAGGACAGCACTTGCTAGATCATACTTAGTTCGAGGTCACACTTTTTTGGCTTGCACGTCGGATATTACTTCGTGATTGAACAAAGCCATGCCCATAGGCCAAGCACAATTTTGCTTCCATCTCATCAGAAAAAAGGATTCCATTTCCAAAATTGGTAGTAAACATTTGCTTATATATGACAATGAAAGTGCGCCAAAGTATGTAATCACTTCCTTTTTCCTTTTCTAAAACCTTGCCATGCTTTGGAAAACATGCTACTCTAGATAACAAGCTATTCTTGGCCAGGGTCTATGTAGAATTTTTTCCCGGAAATTGCTCATCTTGAACTTTATCACACTTTCAAGTAGCTAAGGCATTTAACAGAAAACATAAAGAGCAATCGACATTATACAGAAAATTCAAATAAATTAAGGATTCAGGCCTCGAATCTTGACTTGGTGAGTAAATGTTCTATAGAGACATGAATTGGCCAAGTTGGAAAATAAACACTAACGGTAAAAACAAAGTTCTCAATAACATGTTGTTCTGATTTCTATCGTCATAGCGTTTAATTTAAAAATACTGCTGTCAACGGAATTTTCCCTCGTGAGTAGCATTGAAGCGCAAAAGAGCACTCCAAGAGAACTCTCTAAGGTGATACTCAAAAAAGAACTAGCTTTTTCAACTGGAAATACTCCAGCAACCAGAATTTTGATTTATTTGATAACACATTACACCTAATTTGATTCTTTTCAAAAATTTAATAATTTTCTATAATTCCGAAAAATTTTCTACAAACACATTGCTTCTTGATTCAAGTCATAAAGCCCTGCACCAAAATGCAGAGTTTTGTTTCTATATTCATTGCTTTCACCAATTGCAACAGCTTTGTTCCAAATAAAAAAGCTTTCCATAAAAACCCATGAATGTTGATGATATTCTAAAAATTCAATTACTGCTGTTGAACGTTGGCTAATAATACTTTTCCGTGAGAAAGCTGATCAAGATGGATTTCAAAATTTGTCCGTGGATCCCTACTTACACCATTCAATATTGATTAAAGTTTAAGTATAGGATTTGACCAGTGTACATTTATCTGTCCCGAATAAACGAGGCACTTCCCATGTTTGAACAGATTCTACAATACTTTGACAGCTTCAAGTAATTCGTGGGATGTTTAAATCCGTTTTGATCAACCGACTGGCATTCAGAGCCTCCGTTTCAATACAGAAAAATAAACTTTGTATTGAAACGTTAGTCTGCCAAGAAATTTTTCCCTGCTAAAATGTTTTCTTCGGGTGCGTTTGAATTGAAAAATTTTTGCGAACTCCCACTTTCGGCTGATTTTTTAGTGTACAGCCATTTAACGATAAAATTTAATAAAGAAAACGATCTGAGCATACGATTTACCATGTGAAAACTGAGAGATATACTTCAATCTTCCAGCGGTTTATTTTGCCTGGCTGCACATGAAACCCTTGCCGTCTAGCCGTCATGTTAGGGTAGAAATGCCGGTGGGAGCCCGAAATTCGTTTCTGCTCTTTCGGTTTTTAAGGCGTCGCTCAAGTACAGTACATGGATTTCGATTATTTACAGTTTTGTTATATCCTCTAAAAATTTCTTATGGAAGAAGTTGAGAGAAATTAGTCATCATGGTTAAAACGATGAACGTACCCTGAGGGCAATTCGAATATCTCTTGGTGCGATGAGTCTAATTATTCAGTTTTATCGTTTGTTACACTTGGTTTAGCATTTCACATCAAATTAGGAAGATAATGAAAATTGTTGATTAACGCTTTACCATATTGTGCTTGATGCCTTTAAGGAAGCGACGTGTACGCTTTGGAGGACTTTTGATGTACAGAACAGGACAGTTCTAAGTATCAACACAAATGTTTAATGCCTAAAGAGATAAACAAGGCAACAGTCGCAGAATTTTTCTGTTGCATAATGAGCAACGAACAGCCATCAAACTGCACCAGCTTTTCTGAGAAAGACTGTTTCTCCCTAGGCTGTATACTGGTCACGTTATTTAAAACACAAAGAAGAAGTCGTAATTAAAGAAAGAGAAAAATCGATTTAAAAGCTGAAAATTTCACTATAATGCCAGTAGATGCCAGACAACCGTAAAAGCAACAATTTCTGCTCATTGTGGTATTCATTGTCTTAGGATTGGTAATAATGCTAGCAGGAACCCCTGGGCTTAGTAAGCCAACTACGACACCCCAGGCTAGAAATACATTAGAGAATTTTGTTTAAGCAATAGACTTACGACTGAAGCTACTGAACCAGGCAGCATGTCAAAAAACTTTGCATCTTTGCCTTCGTAAAGCTTTGTCGGGTTATTTGTGGTTGAACCATATTCAGCAATTGGAAAACTAAACATGGCATGCTGTACGACAATCCACAGCGTCTCTTTCAAGAAGCTTGCCAACTGAGACTTTTTACTAAAAGAGGGCTCCAAGCCTTGAATCTAGTAGAGTAATAAAGATATATCATTTTGTGAGTAATTTCAGTGAATGTCTTTGGGAAACGTATTTATGCTGTAAGAATAGTCAAGCTTGCAGCAAAGTGCTATAGTAGATTCAGAAGGGGCGTAATGGGACCTAAGATTGAAGGTGGGATGAAATTTAGAATTCTTTGACACTATATTTCAATACCTAAATAACACATCATGGTAACATCCAAGTACATCTAAAATATATTGAGCGTTTGAATTTCTGGCTAGTTTCTATCAAGCACCCCTTTCTACTGCATCCTGTTATTGAAGATGTAGCCTCGGGTGCTTTTGTCTGACCTAGTGCGGTATAGCTAGATAAAAATTTCATCTATTTGCATCTAACAGAGTTACTAGAAGATCCAGACTAGATGTTGTTCCATTAGACAATTAATCAGTGACATTAGAGAGAAAAAAGTCAAATACGAACACAGATTTTCTGTTCAAAAGGTTACTTGGATTCAAACTTTTGCAAATACACTCTTTTTTTATAAGAACAATTTTATAAGAACACGAGCCTCAAAACTGGTCAAAAGTTAAGAACAAATTAAGAACAAGCTGAGGCTGAGCTTCTGCAAAATGCAATTTTGAACAACGTTTTTTCTCAAAATCGAGGATTTTTAGCGATGTGTGGGTGCTTTTTCGGTGGATATTCAAATTTCTCAGCAAATTAAGGTTGTCACACTCACTTTGTTGGCAAATGATGCCTGAACACCCCCTTAGAGCGAAAAAGCTAGCAATAGCACTGCTTACACCCTCTTAATTTAAGAACAAATTAAGAACAGTCCAGCCTCAGATTTTCTAAAAAATTAAGAACATTCAGGCTGAACTTAAATTTACTGGTTCTTATAAAAAAGAAGAGTTTCCTACTATATCGGAGTACATTTTGAAAAGGATAGAACAGGTAGATTTACATAATTATGAGATAGTCCAAGATTCACTAACGAGGGTCCACACTGAAAACGACTTCTAAGACATTTCAGTCATCAATACTCTACACTTCATATCAAATTTCCATAGACCTTTATTTCTAGTAAAACCAGAATATTGTAGGTGTCTAAAACGTAGTATTAATCAATCGTTTGAGCACATCTTTGTGTCTGTAGCGGCTGCGTTTTTCTTTACTTCCATCTTAATAGATAATTTTATCTGTATTTTTTTGGTTTAAAAGATGAAAGCGAAAAAGCTGTTTCCCTTTTGTTTGTTATTCTCTAGAATTTTGTACTTTGTCTGTCTGCATCTAAATCTGTTTGGTTATGATCTCTTACGAGGCACCACGTGGTCAGAAATGAGTTTGCTTTGTTATACAATTTGTAAATGTTTTGAAATTATTTGTAAAGGAATGCTATGGATAAGCTTCATCTAGCCTTTACTAAGTTTTACATGTTATGCTTTGTTTTTCAGGTGTGTTGTACTATGGCTTGCAATAATTTTAGGCTTAATTACTGCCAACAAGAACAATTCGAATGCGCATTAAAGCAACGCCCTGTTACAGCAATCAGATGCACTGAGAGCTGACAAATAGCTTATCGCTAAAGCGGTTTAGCCAAGATTTTGATCGCCTTATTCTCCTTCTAAGGTTGTCTTGCTGTAAATGTCAATGCACTGACTACAGTCCCTCTATTTAAGGTTACGCCAGTGGATACAAAGAGAGAATGACGTTGTACGTTAGCATACCCTTCCATATGCAGCTTGCGGGCCTGTTTTCCCAGCAGATGATAATTCCTGAGCCAAAGCCTGGATTTCGGTGTCTTTGCGAACATCCACGTCCCATCTATAATACCTGCAACAGTGAAGACGTTTGAAAAATCGATCAAAAGACCACAAAGTATTCTTAAGGGCACAATTACTCAAATAAAGATTTTGGATTGCCAATGCTCTTAAATGAAGTATCACTGATAAACTGGTTGTCTATTCCGTAGTGGTCAGTTAAGTTAAATCAATGACATTAAGGTTAAACCTTTATAGTATAATAAATCAATGTATACTCTGAATATCTTATACATGTAAGAAACAGTTAACTAAGCGAGTTCGTACTGAGCTCAATAACTCCGTTATGTCTTAGCATAAGAACACCTTGTCTTTTTACAGCAAACTATCGTTAGCCAAACACGTGCTAAATCGTAGTTAGAATATCTTTATTTAATGAAAAGGTTTGGTGAGCCAAAAAAGCTAAGCATTCCACGTACTACATATATTTTCATTAGATTTCTTTTTTAAACCTAGTTTGTTTCAAATAACAAAGCAAAGTTTCACATAAAAAATTTCCAGGTCAGATTCTTCCAATTTAAGCAATGCTAGGATTTCGGGAGAAGGTAGGCGCTAACCATGAACTTAAAACGAGCCTCGTCTTCAAATTATTCTTTCCATGCAACCGGACAATCAAGGACATTCCAGAGGTTTCATCAATCAGCGTTGCCATTAGTAATAAACCTCAGACTAGAGCATCAAAATTCTGCACAATGACTGTTTGGCTGGAAATTTATTTTCGATTCTAAGTGTGTTGTCTTCTTTTCAGCAAAAATGGTCAGTGATAATGCTAATATAGTGGATTTGACTGCACTGATGAGCTTTGAGTCCGCAATCAAGATAACTTATTTCATCGAAAAAGGTGTAAGAAATGCTTTTGATTCATCATTCAGTGATCAATAACGGCTCGACAATTTGCTAGTTTTGCAAAGCTAATGTATAGTGAATAAGCCAGTGATTTTTCGCAAGCAGCACCCGTACAGTTAGCTTTACCAGGTTGAAAATGGAGCTAGCATGCATTATAAGCCCCTTTCTTCAATTGTGAAACCGTCCTAAGATAATGCACATTGACCAAAATATGGTCATATATTTTAAGTCACTTTAAAGAGCCGTTGTTTGGCAATGCAAGGCATCTGATTCTCTTTAGAGGGCTGCTTCCACGGGTTTTCAGGGAACCCAAAAGAGACCATAATTAGTATATTGAATATCAAATTTACTTTCGCAGATAACCAAAACTTACATATTAATAAGCTTTTTTGTAAATTTTTCTAGCACTTTGTCAACAAGCCTTCCATCATCCCGGTATGGATAATAGGGTAACATTTTGGTGTCCTCCATTCCTCGATCCTAAAATGACAAATGCAAAAACATCATCGAAAAACATGCATATCATTCATAATAATGAGAATATTTGACAACGTCAGATATATTAAGTGATAGCATGTCATTTGACGTTTTTTTAAAAAGTCTGCCTTTAATGCCACAATACTTTCTAAAGTAATCTTCTGTGTATATGTACTTATTAGAATGCTCTTTTTTATTAGATGTTATTATTCTAAGAGGGGACCTTATGTGAGGTTTTCTTCTAGGCCTTTAGGTATCCTTCACTTGACACTGATAGTAAAACTGGAAATGACACCTATAGAAACAGGATTTCTTTTTTGGGCATAAGCAACGTAATTCTGCTGTAAAATGCATTGCATTGGTTTGAAGTATGTCATTTCGTAAGATAGTTAAAACAAGACTTAATAAATTCGCTTCAGTTTTAAGGATTGTTCACTGTCAAGGATACTTTACTGCAACGTTTCAACGAAATCAATCAACAATAAGAGAAAAAGATGCAAGTTTTAAATCAATCTTTGAAGACGGTTCTAATACCTTTATATTCTCTTCAAGGTCAATATCGTTCCATTTCATTGTTTGAAATCCCTTATAAAGCAGCGCAATTGCTCCTTTGTTGCCTCTCGAAAATAAGCTTCTGACAGTCTGAGGCGCATCAAGCAACGTCACCTTGCCCTGTGCGTTGAGGGGTATCAAGCCTCGACAGTGAAACTTTAATATCTGGTGAATTGGATGAAGGCTGGATAGATGCCGGTGCATCGATATGCAGATAGGCTCCATTCGCATGTGGGTGCGTAAAAGATGTTCGTACACTTGGCCATAGAAAAGGTCGGTTTCTTGGAATTGTGCTTTGACTAGATCCCACATGATTCCATCTTCTGGCGTGAAAACAGTTGCACCTGAAATAATGGAAAGGGATCTTTCCTTGAAAACTTTTGGTATCGTGGGTTGTAGGAAAATCCTTCCTTGCATTTACTTTCGTTTTGATGACAGCACAATCATTTTCAATTTTAGTATAGAGTGTTACAATGATAGCCTAACCTAGTTCTTCATCATTCATTTGTGCGTATCATCGGCCTAACAGTTTCACTCTCATAGCCCTGCTACCAATAGAGGAAACGAAGGTTTTTTGTTTTGAAAGTGGGGTTACAATCAGATTGTTCTTTGAATGACATTTCTATTTCTACTTCATCTAGGGTAATCTTACCAAGTCAAGCCGAGCTGGCAGTATATGAAAACTACAGCCCCCTCCTCCCATTTCTGCCATTAATTCCTAGCAAACTTTTGCTTAAGCAACATTTCTCAATATATCATTTGCAGGTTAAAAATGAATATTAGTGAGATGAAAGAGATTTTGTCAAGAGCTTGTCAGACATTACACCTAAATGGTGTCCCTTTTACCTGGCTTTGTGTCATTTTGAATGGCAACCACTTTGAACTGCCCTTCTCTGTTTACTGCAAACATTGCTATAGGCATACATGGTGCTCGCATCTTCATGCCTGGACGCTCATTTGCAAGCAGATCTTTCATGGCTGGAATATCTTTCAGCAATGGAAATTCTGCAACGTACACTTGTCGCTGCATAACTGACTAAACATTAAAAAACGATGAATGTAGTCAGGCCAAGAAGAGACTGATAAAGTATAAATGTCATTATCAGGATAGGTATTATTCGAACTTATTGTGCAATCGATCAAGTTGCTTTTCAGAAGGCTATTGATCTTAGAATTGACTGCAATGATAGAGAAACTCAAATATTGATGTTTCATTAGGAAGTAATTGCCTTTCAACTTCTTTTTTCTGATTACGATTGACAACTTTTCATGCTGATCTTTACGGTCTTACAATTTATCATGTTATGTGTTCAGGGACGTAAACAAGTGGCTAATTTTTGGGGGTCGTGGAAGGTTGAAAATTCCAATTTTACCTGATGAATTTTTTCTTTCGACCTGTTCATCCTACCTACCAATTTGATTTGGAAATAGCCTTGTGGCTTATTCTAGATTTTTAGGTTCTGTATAATTACCAACATAATCAGTCTTAATAATTAATTTTGATTAAAGTAACATGAACATTTAATCTTTTCGTAAGATATAAAGCAACATCAACGCTATACCAGCTACACATGATAAAAAGTAATATTATTTCAAGACAATTAAGAGCAATTCTGCAGATCAGTTTTATATAAAATATCTTTTTAACAATATAGAAGCATCAAGGAATTGACCATTTCATCTTTCGACCATTTCTTGATCGAAGGAAATTTTTTTACAATTTTCAGAGGGCTAAAGTTCCTTTGTTTTTTGAAACTGAAAAGGGTGATCTGAGGGCAAGTGCATATGCCCGATTCATGAGATAAAACACTCTACTTTGATCAAGTACTTCTGCTGCAGCTTCTTTGATCAATGTCTTGTAGCTTCTCTTAGATTTATCATAGCAATTTATGATAAGATTCAAGGAGGTCTGCAAAGTGCAGGGGGAGCTTAGCATACACCCGTTAAGAACCGTTGAGAATTTCTAGCAATGAAAGATCTTTAATGTTTTCAATTGAATTGGCTACTCGTTGTTCCAGAGTTTGAATTTTAATAAGATCTAAGATTTTTACATTAAAAATCCCAAAATCCTAAGCTATAAAATTCACATATTTGGTCATAATAGTTAGAAGAATTTCCAAGTGAACTTTTAAGTTTTCCAACTGCAAATGGATTTTCTAACCTTTGGGGGAGGCGTCACGCTACCCACACCCCTATTCTTTAGGTGCCTGTATCTGTTAGCAACTTTCTATAACTGAACTCTCCCTTTTTTGCATTTATATACGCTATGATTACACCCTTCTTCTAATTTTCATTTAATTTTAGCTAAACACAATTAATTACATCTATAACGCAAAAGTTTTACATATGCTGAGGTCACTCCCATTTACAACATAGATTGTAAATTTATTACCAAAAGGTATTTTTCCATAATCAAAAAAAAAATTTTTTCCATTTCCCTCGTGTCGGATAAAAAGCTTTTTTCGCGATATGTTTTTTTGGTATTGAAAAGTTGCTTACATAGAATCTAGCAAGAAATTAAAAAACTCAAACCAGCAATATATCTTGTCCTGTTACTGAGGTAATTGCAGCTTCCCAGTTAATTCTTGAAAAATCCAAACGTTTTTTGAGATTTTCCCAGTTTGTTCCCCTTGTACCTGAAAAAGATCCAGACAAACCAATTTTCAGGATTATGTGCTTAAAAACGAAAACAACTAAAAGCAAAGAAGCAAAGTTTCAAATATCTTATATAGTGTTTTCAAAAATTAAGAATTGAGCATTACAGAATAAAAAAAGAAAGTCAAAAAACATATTGATCATAAAGCAAATGAGGTAAAATAAATATAAAAAAAATATGAAATAAGATAAACAAATTAGAATATAATGAAAAAGAAACATAAAGAAACATAAAATGAAAATAAAATGAAAAAAACAAAATAGAATATAGAATATAAAAATGAAGATAAGATGGATGAGATAAAATTTAAGGAATAAAATTTAATAAAAAACGATAGAAAATTTGCAAAAAAAACAAAATAGACTGAATAAAATAATATGCAACATATGAAACAAAAGGAATCTAATTACAATGATAGAATTATGAAACAAAAGGAATCTAATTACAATGATAGAATTACGATGCATTGAAAAGCAAAAAATCAAAATAATAGAATAAAGACTATTTGGAGAAAAATTTTATTTTATATCAATATTTTATAGTTTCTAGATTGTTTTAGAATACATGTTATTAAAAATAAAACAAAATAAAAAGAACTAAAAATATAGAGTATATGGAATAGAAAAATTTAATCAAATGAAAGAGAGTAGATTAAATGAAAAAGCAAATAATCTCAAGAAAATAGTATTTTGAACAAACAGAATAAGTTAAATATAAAATTGAAATAATACGAATGAATAACATGAAAAAATTGAAAAAAACAGCATAGAATATGTAAACTTAGAAAATTAACATAGAATGAAATAAGGTATATGAAGAAAAAAGAAACAAATTTAAAAATTACAATGAATGCGAAAGAAAAAGAATAAAAATAGAAATGAGACTTTATGAAAAAACCGAATAAATGAAAAAGAATAACCCAAAACTCATTTTATGTTTCCCTGTTTTAAATTTCTAAATATAAATAACACTGAAGAAATTAAAAAGAATATTCAAAATAGTGTAAGAAAAAGAAATAAAGTAAGGTAGGATATATGAATTAAAATAAACATGCGAAAAATATGAAAACAAGCATGAAAAGAAAATTAAATGAAATAAGATGAATGGATAGAATAAATGAATTAAAGTGAATAAAAGTCGATAAATTAGAATAAGATAGATTGAATAAAACATAACAAAAAGAATTGAACATTTTTTATTGGAAAAAATAAAAGATGAATGAAATAATTATGATAAACTTGAAAAATCAAAATACATCGAATGAAAAGAAGAATACTTAAAAAATCAAATTGACAAAGAAAATATGTATGAAATAGAATTGAAAATTTAACCAAAAAAAGAAAAAAGTGTATCTAAAATAAATTGTTATTTTATATGTTCTTTTATCTTAAAATATGATAAAATGAAATGAAATAGATTATTTATAATTAGAATGAAATTAATTACACAAAGATGAAAAATGAATTAGAATAGAACGAAAAGACGAAATTTAAAATGAACTGCAATTAAAGATTACTTGAAGTGAAGAATAGTAAATATATCAAATAGATATAAAATATAATGAATAAAAGGAACATAAAATAGAGAAATAGAGAAAAAAATGAGCATAATAGATAAATTTCATAATAAGATAAGAAATCAAACAAAAAGTTTTTATGAAATAAAATGCAATAAATAACATAGAATTAAAAAAACAAATAATATTTGATACAATTATTTGTTTTAAAAAAGAAAAAAATAATACAAGGTACAATAGAATAAATGATATTGATTAAATATGTAATAAAAATTGAATATATTAAATAAATAGAAAATGAAATGAATTGAAATAGTTTATTATAAAATAAAATAAAATATATATAACAAATATAATAAATAGAATGATAGGAAAAAAATTGATAAAAATAAAAATTAATTTGATTAAAATGGAGGAAATAAAGCTGAGTTTACAAAATAAGTCATATAGAACAAATGAGATAAACAAATTTTATGTCATGAAATAGAATGCATAACATTAAAAAAAGGATATTGGAAAATGACAAATAAAATTAACTAAACGAAATGGATTTATTGTATAAAATAAAATGAAATCAATACATAAAACGTACTATAAATTGAAAAGTTAAAATAATCAAAATGATTAGACATACCAGGATTCTATAAAATGTTATGGAGCGAATCAAATTTAATAAAATGAATGAAATGAATGGGTTGAAATAGAAAATTTAAGGTAGATAGATGATATGGATCGAAATTGTTCAATGGCTTGATTGATATTGCCCTGATGGTTTAAAATATTGGCTCAAAACTTTGAATAAAATTGACATACAGTAAAATTGTGTGAATTTTTGCATTGAATGAAGTTTGCGCTAAATATGATAATACTACTTTGAATTGAAAATTTCGCTGTTAACTTTTGTACAAATTGCCAGCCTTGATTTTTCGTTTTTTTTTATCTTGAAAGTTTTGTACCTCTGTCGTTTTTATATGTAAGAAATCTTTATATCAATAAAAAACTGAAAATCGACAAACCATCATATTTTGTTTGTATGGTGGTTGTGACATTAAACTATCACTTTTAGTGTTGATTTTGTTGATCTGCAATGATGTAACGTTATTATTTCTAAGTTACAAGTTGATATTGTTACATACCATACCAGTCAACTCTTCTTAAGACCATAGGATTTAGGCCGGCTAGCCTTTGTTCAGCAAAATATCTGTCTGATTTGAAGCGTTCATCTTTTGTTAAAGAAGTAAAATACTCATAGCTGCTGCTGGGGAATTTGTATTGATCCAGCAGTGGAAAGGTCGCTTTCTACAAGAAAATTTTACAGTATATTCAAAGAAAGATTTCTAGTTCCGCCATGTTTTACGTTTTCAATAGCAAATATAATAATCACTATAAGTCAGCAATGATGATTATAAATTGATGCACATGAAAAGAAAAATTCTAAATTTAACAAATGGGTTTAAATTAAGCAAACATCTTTAGATAAAATAAGGATGAAAGGGTATGAAACTAAATCATATTTATCTTAATTATCTTCCTGATTCTTCTATAATTTTTTCATCCTTATTCTAGGGCTTTATACCTTGAGAGATGTAAGACAAAAAGTTTGGCTTTTTATTATTCAAGGCAAATTGCTTGCTTTTTCTTATCATCTTCTTGATAAATAGCTTGATAAATGCCATCACGAAAGCATCTGAAAATCTTTCATGAAGATCATAGACAATCACTATGTGTAAAACGTGGCAGCAAATGCTTTTTTGAAATATGAAAGGAAAAAAGAAAAGTAAACGATAGCTTTGGGGATAGTTTAAGGCAGGCCATTTACAATGAGGTTTGTAGAAGAAAGAAGTAAGCAACATCATTCCGTCCAAATGTTTTATATGTAAGAGAACTTCCAACTGAAAAATAAACTGAAGTTTAAAATGACTGAAACTCTAGAAGGTATCATCGAAGAAATCGTTCAAATTCTAGCTTTGCTAAATGTTGTCTTTTCAAGTCTTGCTTTAACTTCTGTCAAAAAAGCTAACGGGAATCCAAAATGGTAAAAAAAGCGAAATTTTTATGCTTACCAAAATCAAATTTCTAAAGTCTTCATGAACTTGAGTGTAGTTTTGAAAAGTTGTAAATTGAGCATTCTTGTATTTGAGTTCAACCATTGGTCCAACGAGGTTTCTCAGTTGCTTTGAAAGAACATTGAAGTAAAGATTAAACCAATATGCATGAAACTTCTCTGTCATAAAATAAACCATTGTGTCATGCAGCGGCTGATCTAGGTGAGGCAACGGCATTGCGTTATCAGGTTCTGAAATCTTGTAAAATTGCTTCAACTTTGCAACCTCAAGGTGCCGCCTTCTTTGACACGCTGTTTCCGTTTTATGGAGCAAGGATACTGAGCAGGCATTGCCTAAAACATAAAGGATCGTTAGAAGTCAAAGGAAAATCTTTGCAATACATCGCATTTTGCACGGTTGCAAAAAGAAATGTGTCCGCATGACAAAAATCTTTAATATTTCTATACTAAGACTCAAAATCTCCATTTCCAATCTTTTCAAAAAGTTCTTCAAATCATATAAGCTAAATGAAACCATGTAACATCGTTAACTGTTTTTACGAAGAGCTTTGGCAATAGATTCATAAGAAAATCAGAACATAACAGTAGATGGCAGGAACGTCTTAATTTGGCTGTTGGTAAAGACCATACGCACGCGCAGCAAACCCGGGAGGAAAGAACTTGCCTGGTGAATTAAAACTTACTATATGTCCTTCCATGATGAAATGTGGAACTTTCTGATATCTTCATTTCACCGTGAGGCGACCTTTTCAAAACAAGAAAGATAAAAGCATACGTAATAACTCGGTTTTATACTATTATCATACATCAAAACTTAAATTATGTCAAATCTTGGTCTTCCTAATGGTCTTGTAGTCACTATTTTCCTTATCAGACTATAAACCTGGAAACACAAGATACAGAGCAAGGGACTAGAAATACAATGTTGACTGTTGAAAAAAAACTTCTAACACGTTTGACAAAAGTACAAGATAGCACTTTACTTACAAGTTTTCTGAGCACTCGATTCTTCCTCCAACCAGAATAAAGCTAATCAGGATTATTTTCAACATTCTGAGTTGCCTTGCCAGACCTACAAGAGTAGAAATACCTAGGACATGAGTATGCAAGTTGCAAGGATCATAACTTAACTGCAAAAACCTTAATGTCTCTGATTTGAAAGAAAGTGTCAAATAAAGTAATTGGTAAAACTTTTTCTAGTTAATTAACATTAAAGCTTTTTTGATTGTCACAATATTTTATTCATGTGAAGAAATTAAAGATGTATCTACACTGTGCATACCTTCTTTGAATGACCTCGATGTAGTCCCTTGTAGATGGCCTCGATGTAGATGGCGTCTTGCGAAATGCTTTCCTTTTATTCTGATCCGACTTCCTTTTACGAGGACTGTACAATGAGGGTACAGCCTGTTCCTAGCAAACCTTTGTTCTTCTTCTTATTTCGCTGATTAATCTAAATGAATAATTTATATCAATGGCTAGTTACAATGTAAGTGGAAATCCTTGTCGATGCTAAAGATGTTTACTCGATAATTTTAGTCATCGATATTAGAAATTTTCTTTTTTGATATTTATCACATATTAATATTTAATTTCTTTCCATACTTACCCCGTTTGTTGTCGGATTTTTTATTAATTTAATATGAAAGCTATTTGATCAGCTTGTAAAACATCTTAACAAGAAATATCTGTGCATTGATCACGTAAAGGTGAGATTGTCCAACTTCCTTCCTTCCAATTATTTTGTTTCTCATTGAAAGGACAGGTACAAAGTCTCTGACAAAGATCCTTTTTATCTCGCCAAACTGTTAGGAAGCCAGAGGGCTTCTCCAAGCTAACTAAATGTGCTTGTAATCCATATTTTTAAGCTATAAGCCTTCAGTCACTTTATCAATTAACAACCAGCCAAATTTTGTTTATTCGAATATTGCAAAGACTGATGTTATTTCATTTCTTTAACACGTGATGAAAAATAGTTGTGCTTTCTATTCAGAATTCGTTCAGGAATCTCAACCGATGCACATCACCCTATCCTATCATTAGATTTTCTGAACGGCATATTGGCGAGAGGGTTAAGGGAAGCTATTTTAATTAATGTAAAACCAATTTAAGAAATTAATGTCGAGAAAAACATGTATCCTGAAAACAATGTTATCAAGTCTTTGAAGAGAATCCTGCTAAAATTTTAACAACGATGGTTATCAAATAGCCATGCTCCCCTCACTTTTCTAAAAAAGGCTTAGATATATTGCCTCGGATTTTCCTTCAGTCAAACTCCATTTTAGATAGAGTTTCTGGCCATCCCTAAGACACCGTAATTCCAAAATTTTTTCTTTCCTGATCCATTTCAAGACTTTGATATTTTGATCCCTCCACTTTTAAATACGTTTCACCGGCCCTGGTAGATAGGCACTGTTTCCGTTTAGCTTTTGGGTAATAATGCACATCCGTTCCTGTATACCCTAAGGAGTATCGGCCGGAGGTTATACTTCAGTTACATGTGCTCTATTTTCTTTTTGTGTCTTTGTGACACAATGTACGAACGGCTTTTGCTATGCGAAAGGCTTTTCCATATACATATGCTGTCTTTTTGTGCTTATTCTTGTCTGCTATTGCTATCTACATTACAGTACATGTATTCAGTTAGGCCCATGGACATGAAAAGCTGGTAGGATTTTGATCACTCGGTTTAAGTCAATCAAGAAGATGCGTAAGAAGGCTCAATACTGTGACATGATCTACAATACTCAAATATGGCTTATATCAGCGTCCAGAAAAACGTTTATACTCACTATGGACATTTCCTTCGTGCCTTGAAAACTTTTGTTGGAAAAGAAAGAAAAGATGACGGGAAATGGGAGTGGCAATTTGCTACGCACAATATGAATTTTACGTATGACGTACTCTAGAAACTCGGGAAAATAAACTCTTACGAGCATTCAATTGCATCGCGCTTTTTCATCATACTGTTTCTAGAAAGGTAATTTTTCTAATTTCTAAAATTCAACAACCCCTTTTGGTTTGTTTCCTCTGTCATTTCTGTCCTTATATGCAATAGAATTTTCCCTATGCTTAGTAGACTGCTCTTAGAGTCCCATCTTTAGCTTTGACAATTGAATTCTTCACAGTTCAATTGGCTTCCATTGTTATGTTTGGAGAAGTTACACTTTGTGGTAGGTTTAAAAAGATATACTTTTGATAAAAACACGTCCTTGAGGGAAAGCTTGACAGAAGACATCTTTGCAAATTAACATGGAATTTTGTGCCATAGAATGCATTTATCCACACCATGTCTTTGAATGCATTGTCTCCTCAAGGGCCATTCTTAACACGCTAACTAGAGGACAATTTCCCCTGCAGCCCAAGCGACTTTCGATTGTTTTAAACAATAGGCTATTGTCCTGCCTTTATACAACAACGGTTTGCCCACTGAGCTAATTTTCCTGAGAAGAAGCTCTGGTCTCTTCTAGCTGGCCATAGCAGATGTACCAATGCTGATTGAATTTAAACCAATTTAAAATTAGACGACAATGTTTGAATAAGTCAAAACTGTCAATTGGTCAAAATTGTCACCTTAAACAATCTTATGTTTATACAATTACAGATACGTAACATAGAGGTACCATGAAACGTTCCATGAATAAAAAAGGAAACAATTTTTCAGCTTTCTGACAAACGTGAAGCATGTTATCAATTCGAAGGTAATGAATGTAGGCCACAGAGACTGTGTAGCTGACAGTGTTCTTTATATTTTAATATCATAGACATGATTTTCGAGTTGTTTTTGTTAAGATGCAGAAGGCATAGCATCTATACCTCTGCTAAAGATTCTTCCTAATTCAATTCAAGGTACCCGAAAGTCGCTTATCAAGTCATAAATATTTGTCAACAAATATTTTGCATTTGCTCACATGCTCTTTAACTTCAATACATTTGAATTTCTGGACAAAGGCAGAGAAGGCTATTCCTATTTCGTTAGGCCAATTCAGCTGAATTCTTTGAATCCTGTAGGATCAGTTTCAATTTCTGCACTTTTTGATCTTCCACAGCTCTTTGCTTTTCCTAAAGCTTTTGCCTGAAAATCGTATGTTCTTTTTCTTTGTGGCTTCTTTTTCTGTTCTCTAAATTGTTCTCTTATTGCCTTAAAAACAATTTTTCTCTTTTGTTTCTACTTTTGAACTTCCAGCCATGTGTGTAACATACTTCAATATTATATCTATTTTTAAAAAATGAAAGTTATTCCATTCCACTGATCTGAGTACATTTCAATATTTACTGGGGAAAAATGTTATAATTGGCAATAAAACTAAGATGTTTTTTCAACTTCATCTAGATCTGTTTGTATTTTTTAAATTTGGAGCATTTTGGCCGTTTATAGAATCTTCGACTGAATTTTTTTTTGTAAAACACATCGATAACAACCGTTTTAAGTCTAACTTTATCATGGTAGCCACATAGATTACTGCAAATAATTTCAAAGCTTTTACGGTTCCAGCTAACATAAATTCAAGAAATTCAAGAATATTCACCCTGTTTGAAATTAGTTGATATTAACATTGGTATTGACGTGAATCGTGGGGGGGGGGGGCTAGCAGGGCTGCAACCTCTTAGTTAGCAACATTTATGGCATTCCAGGCTCAGTTTAGACAGTTCTAATTCAATAAAGCAATAAAATTCGGACAAGATCCATACTAAGCCCCCCTCCCTAAACATTTTCAAGGCGCCCCTTGATGCTCCCATAGCCTAGCGATCAAATAAGTCAGCAGTTTTTCAAACAGTCATTTTCAAATCCTGTACAGGGCTTCCGACAAAGGGGGGGCCAGGGGGGCCATGACCCCCTCACTTTTTTGCAAAACAATAGAGCTTTTTTAAAAACTTTTGTTATGATTGTTATATTTTCTCTTGGCCCTTCCACTTTCCAACCTGCATCAGAGCCCATGCTGTAGTTGAATTTGAAATATATAAGACACTTCGCTGGCGAAAATTTTAGCTTATGCATGCAAATTTTATCTATCATCAGACTCTATTTATGGACAGCAGAATCCTGATGTTTTAACTTTTATATGAATTCTGCATGATTAGAGCCCAATCTTCCCATGACGTCATAATACAATATCCAATCAAATTGCCTCTACTTGTGAAAATGGGAAACAAGCAGCTTGGTGTGCAGTACAGTAGGTAATGAACGAAGGAAAATATTCCCCTGATGACTACTGTTTCTCTATGGATGTGCTGTTAATATGAAGTGATATCGATATTTAGTAAATATTTAAATCTCCTATCCAACTTTTGTTACAATGGACTCAGAAGATGATGATTTTTTTTACGACGAAGACGAGGAGGCCTCCGATGAGCTAGATGACGATTACCTTGGCGATGATATTGATTCCTCGGAACCGGCTGCAAAAAGATCTTATGATGACGATTTTCAGTATGAATGTCTAACTCCTGAGTCTATTGTTTCAACTATGAACAGAAGCATTGATGACGTTAACAACGTTTTTCAGGTTAGTTTTGTCTCTCCCTTAGGCCCACTACAGCGACAAGTAAACAATAGGCCGCGAACGCTCTTTGCCAACTTATCAATGGCGTTAGGACAGACATTTTTGTTTAGATTAATCAGATTTTTACTTACTATTCATAAGAAATTGTATAGATAATCTCAATTGTCGTTAGGTTTTTGATTGCTGTATGAGCACCGTTTATAGCATATACCCAATTATGATATGCTCACTTACAATATTAACACTAAATTAAGCTAATATTTTGTGTAATTTTCTCTTTCGTTCAGATCTGCCTGCATTTTTTCAGTCTTGCAATTCCGATGCAGTAAATTTTTTAGGACATGATCTCAAATCTCAATTGAAAAAATATGTTTTTTGGTGCGAGGTCTGTAAAAATTAGATGGAAATTTGTTATGATTAATGGCTCAACAGTTGGGTCATTTGTTCCGTTCTTTATTGAAAAATAGTTATCTATCTAATCAGTAATTAAAATCAGTGTTCACAGGGGCGTATTTATTCTCACCACAACAATTTTTTGACACTATTGCCAACATGCCAATATTTGCACCATCCAACTTTCGTAAACCCATTCTTTCAATTTTCTCATATTTCTCAGTTGTTTTTTCATTAAAAGTCAATCATTTTTTTTATAAGAAACAAAGGTTGATGCTGAGTACTCCAGTTTCTTAATGTTCTGGATATTTCAATTCTTATTGTTTCTTAAGAGTTTCTTAATTATGATGTCATGAATGATGTTATGAAATGTTTGTGACTTATTTATCATGTCAAAATTTGCTTCCGCTCTGATGCTATATTTAGATGTGGGAAGTATGTTTTTATCCCTTGTGTCTTAAATTCTAGGCCAACAGGGCAATCATGTTCTTGGATTTTACAAAGTTTCGTTGTTCTCAGTTTTATCACAATTCTATAGTTTCTTAATTTTTTTGCTTCGAGTACTGGAGTATCTTAATTTTTTCTGACTGTCCAGTACTCATTTCTTAAAGCCAGCTTCTTATAAAAAGAATGAGTGTATTTATGATTCTTTAATACTTGATCACCTGAAAATATTCTCTCCCAGTATAGATTTCTTCATGAAACTCACATCATTTTGATAGCCTCGGTGAAGCACATTTACATAAGCCTGGTCAACAATAGGAATATATTTCAAAATTATCTTCTACAAAATACAATCTAGACAGCACTTGCTTGAATTTGGAGAGTTATTTTAGCTGTTGTGTTAAGGAGGCATCTGCTAAAATATCTTGAAAGGGACAAGAAACTGCTCTGGATGATGCAGGTGTTTTCCCAAACGCTGGCATTTGTTCAGTTAATTTTCTTGCCAAATAAGCAGATTGTTGTGCATTTTTTAAATTAAACAAATTTGATCAAGCTTTGAATCATTGTCTGAATGTGCAGTTTATGTTTTTGAAGTTTGTTTATGGAAACTGTCTAGAAAGGTTAGATCATGACCCAATTTTCACTAAACAAAACTGGCTATTTGCTTAGATACTTGTTGCAGAAAACATCTGCTCTTATAAACTTCTGACTATGATAAGCCTGAAGAACTTTGATCTTCTTCTTCCACATCGAGAAAGCTCTTAAATCCAGCTTAAAAGATACTAGAGAAGGGTGAAGATTTTACTTTTGATCATTTGGTTTCTGTGTCACATATTTATTGGTTTTTTTTTCTGCAACTGCTTATCAAATTTGTCCCTTCAAAAATAAGTTACTAAAATGGCTGTTACTTGCCTCCTTGTACTGTAAGTTATTTTTAGTTTAATTTGAAGTATAGAGGTCTTTTTTAATATACAATAAAGCTATAATAATCAGACTATTATTTCAACATCATTTACCATGGATAGTTGTTATACTTGCGCAGAATTCTATTTTACATCAATCTCACATTTAAAGGCATTGAGTCATGATATAATGGATTAGGTATACCCTAAGTGCAAAATCCGCTGAGTCATGATTTTCATGACTGTGATGCTACTGGTTGACCTGGAACTGGTCACATGAACTCACCTCGTACTGATTGACAAAACAATTTCCATCAATAGCAAGTTGTCAACAGCGGATGCAAATATCACATGAAATAGCAGCGATCACGCCAAAACCAAATGACCCCCTATAGAGAAGGCCTATTTACCATGACTCAATGCCTTTAAGTATACTCAATTTCTTTACAACTATACAACATAAGAGGAATAATACCATGGGAAAAGTGACAACTCCTTTGAACTTACATGAAGACATCTAAACCGCCATACTAAATAGACCTTAAAAAAAATACAGTATTAGCAATTGAATACTGATAGATCTGAAAAGGATAATTGACTGGCATTAAATCATTTTCAGATTTAAAGCTGCTTTTGACAGAACTTGAGTTTTTCTCGTATACAGATCTAAGCTTTAATAAAGTTTGAAGAGATTGATGAAGTGTTGCTTTAATTTTTTAAAATGATTCTTCGTTATTGATAGCTCAAAAAAAATTGTTCTGTAAATTGATGAGCAGGGAAATCACATGAAGCTGGTTATTTAATATCATCTAAGATAAATTTAATATCAAAGCATATAAATTAATTGTTTGAATTGGATATTTCAGAAAGATTGTTAAATAGCTCAAGACAGCATGATTCATCATTGCTGTTGACACTGAATTGGTTGCATGTCAGTTTACTCACCTGCAGAAAAAATGTTGGTTACATAAACAGATAAATTCTTTTATTTCCTGTAAGTTTTCTTCTTAGAGTCCCTGTAGGTGATAGCTAATTGGTTCTAATTAATGCTAGCTTTTGATAGTGCTGCATGTTAAAGAGTTTTTACGTGCCTCCAAGTTTTGCATTTCTCATGCCAATGGCTCTTTTCTTAGCTAGTCTTCTACTGCTTTTTCCGCTCCTAGATACAAATCTTATTTAGAAAACTTATATTACACTTTCCAAATTAAGGGCAAATGCAGGAAGGTACACAAAGACAAACAATTTTAAGTATTTCTCAACATTTTCAATAATTTTTAATTTCAAGTACTCTTCTATTCAACTAAACAACGACTTCTATGACTCATTCTGATCTATCTCTGTCTCTGTGATCTATCTCTCTTTAGTTTTCTCTCATGTACAAATAACAGCAATCTCCATCAACATATATCATCACATTATTAAAGTGAAATTTGATGCTATTTGTACATGTTTGTCACAAAATGCTATCAAATGTAAATAGATCAACTTATCTTTGATAGGAGGTAGTTGTGATCAAAGAAATTCGTGTTATTTCCATTTTTCAAAAATTTTAAGAAAAATACCAGAATATTTTTGTTCATAAGAAAAAATTTCAAACATTTTCTGAGATTGAAAGAGTTTTAAATCAATTTCCGAGGAAGCAGGTTGTAAATATTAGTTTGGTTGTGATGTCATAAATTTTCTTCTATTATTTTTACCATCTAATCTGAAACAACATTTTAGAACAATCCTTCATTTTAAAAATAGATAAATAAATCCAAAATTGGCTTATATATAGATGTAAGAGTATAGGCTCTTTCCCTATCTGGTCAGATTAATAAAGTCTATATATAATGAATATTTACTACTTCTAGATATCTCCAGCAACAGCAAGGATACTCCTCACACATTTCAAATGGGACAAGGAGAAACTGCTTGAAAGGTATGATGCATCAATGAGCCTGAATTCTGACTACGTTTTCATGTGATACATGTTAGGGAATTCTGAGTATGATATTTTCTGTTTTGTTTGGAAAAATAACCAGTGAGTGCAATTGATAGAGATGAATTAGATTAGCCTAATGGTGAAACCTTTATTGTATCGTCATTTTGTTGAATAATTTGTAGCAATGCTTGGCAGCAGGTCGTTTTGTGTAGCAGCTGCCTTGATTTTGATAAGAAACAAGTAACTCTTGTAGCTGTCAAGAATCTGCTGTACAAAAATATCTAAGAGTAATTTGTGCCATTTTCTTCCCATGCATGTATACAACAGGAAAAAAATGTCACACTAAAGATGTATTTATGTCAATCATTGATTGCTAAAATTTTTTTAATTTTTTCTCTTTCAGATATTATAGTGGTGATCAGGAGAAGCTTTTTGAAGAGGCACATGTCATAAACCCACTTAAGTTGAGAGGGAATTCAACCAATAAGGTCAGCACATGTAATGACTGATTAAAAGCTACATTCTGTTCTCCTGATTTATATACATATGGTCTATGCAGGTCAAAGAACCATATTTATATGACTGATCACCCAGGCACCACAGAGCAAGGGGGCTGGGGGGCTTTAGCCCCACTTTTTGCAAAAAATGCCAAATACTAAGTAATAAAATACCAGTAAAGCCTCTGTATGTGGTTTTAGCCCCCCACTCTTCTTAGACCCCCAACTTGTCCCCAGCATGTAAAGATCCCAGCTTATAGCATTGCCATAGATGAATGGCTGCCTAAAACAATAGCCATTCTGGTTATCATCCATACATAATTTAAGCTAAACTGATTTTCTCCGACAACCATTCTGACCTATCATACTTTGAGGAGGGTCAGAAGAGAAACTTCTTTAGTAATACGATTTCGCTGTTTTCTGAAAACTTTTAGTTTCGTGCCACCCCAGATTTTTGTTTTGTCTATAATTTTATTAATGATAAGTATTTTAATTGTTTTAATTCATTAAAAATAAGGAACTTTCTAAATCTCGTTCTAAGATATCAATCCCTAAAAGGGTTATAGATTATTGCTCTCAAGATGAAGCAACAAGGTTGCATCCAGGGGCGGATTCAGAGCAAATTTGAAAAAGGGGCAGTTGGTAGTGGAGGCGCTGAAAATTTTTCAAAAATTGGTGACAAGAGTACGCTGTATACAACAATTTCAGATCCATTTTCATAATAAAAAACATAACTTTGAGGTAATCCTTGAAGCAAATTAACCTATCGGTCTCAGAAACTTTTTCACCTGATTCTCGTTCTTCAAAAGGGGCGCACAATTTTCAAAAAAGGGCGCCAGACTTGCTTCAACTCGTCGAGGGAGGTGCAACTGCCCTAGTTGCCCCCCTTAAATCCGCCACTGGTTGCATCAACCCTGTCAAACAAATGGTTCTTCCTCTACTGCTAATGATCTTATCTATTTCAACTAGCATTTGCTTATTATTAAGTGAATCATTTCTTCCGTTTTGGCATTTTGAAAGCCAGGTGGTATTCGGTTTCGAAAACGTCACGTAAATTAGAACAAATGGTTAACCAAAGACGTTTTGGATTAATATTCTAGTACATCCCATCACTTCTGTGCTAGTATTTAAAACAGAAACACATTTTCGTACTTGTGATGTGAGCGACGCAACCGTTTTAATTCAGCCCATATACGAAAGTGTCGGCCTAAACTGTCACTTTGAAAGTGTCGATAAACGAAAGTGATGAATTTCCGTAAGTTGGCAAAAGTCATCGGATGATTTTTAGGTCGAAAATGCTGATATTAGCGAGTCTTTAAGTTGGCATTTCTGTGATCCGTCATATAACAAACCATGCTAGCAAAATTTATTTCTCAAGAGTTCAAGACATTTTTAAGCATGTTACTAGAGGAAAGGGTTGCTTCCAAATCAAAGATAAGTTATCAAATGGGCCAATTAGCTGGCTAACTGATTCATCAATGAGTTCGAATAGCCACCTCTGACGTTTTTTTGGTATGCCAACCATAAACGATAGCAAGATAAGCACAGAAAGCAAGCCTTTAGGTCATCATTGCCGAATGCGATTTTAGATTAAAAAGACCTACATTTTATGATTACAGCTACCATCTAATGAAACCATAAATAGTTTCTTGAGAAACTGGAAAAAAAGGAAGCCGAAAGGTTTGGGTATAAGATTTCGTCAAGGGTGAGGCGTTACTGTTACAACCTCACCCCATAGACCTCAAGAATCCAGTTCTGGGCTCATTTAGGCGGTTGAATACCTGTCAATTTATGCAAAAATCTTCTTGGCCAAATGATCACAAGATGAAGATAATTTTCTAGGTTGAGAAATCATTAGAAGCTTGGCTTAGATACAGGCGAATGCAGTAGGGGGGAAGATAGATGTGAAGTATTTATTAATGCTCTTGACAGGTGTGATTGTGAAATTTTTTTCATGTCAATGAAGTACGCATAACTCACCTGATTTATAAGTTATATTTCTTTCAGTTGACGGTTAGTGGCAGTGGACGTTTGAATTCTAAAATCGACTGTGATATTTGCCTGTCTCCAGTATTGCAAAACGTGAGTCTTTCTCAATATTCCTGTTTTTATATCGTTCCTCAATATCGACTGAATGTGACAGCTTTAATGTATGGACTATTAAATATATCTTTAAAAACCGAGAGACACTGGTGTAAGGACATGAATGTTGCAAACTAAACAATGCGCTCAAATTTCAAAACCTTTAAAAAAATAGCTTATGCCAAAGGTTACCCAATTTCTGTGATTTCTACAGAAAATCATAACGAAGTGACAATTACAAAAGAATTGTTAGTAGATGGGAATTATTTTTCAAATGCCCCTTTACTCAAGCCTGCCCCCTTGCCCCTTTGTCTTTCCAGCATCCCTTTGCCGTTTTTAAAAGGTTGCTGATTTCCAATTAATACAAAAAAAACGGGTTAAAACAAAAACGGCTTAAATGTTATCAGTTTTTCGCGTTACGTTCCAACTAACCCACTTGACGAACAAGAAAAGGGTCTCAAAGTGGATCAGTTTAAACCCGGGTATCTTTTAACTCACCTGCTTGCTAGTGGAATCGCCAAACCCGGATAACTTTTGACCCACTTACATAAACAACAACATCATCAACTATGCGTGCTTTGGTTTCTGTTTATAATTTTATAAGGACAAAAGGAGAAAGATAACCATACGTTTTCAACCTGTATACATTTTAACCCAGCCCAGTCGAAACCGTGGAAACCGTCAAAGACGGATTAAAACAAATTTAAATAACTGGTGTTCCATTGATTCACTTCAATAACAGATACACTTCAACCCGTTTTTGTTTTAACCCGGGCTAGTGGAAAAGCAGCCTCAGTCTTTAACTTAGTTCGACAACATCGAACACTGATATTAGGTGCTAATGGAACTCGGAGCTCCAGTCTAAATTAAGAGATTCCTAAATTAATAGTACAAGGCCCTGGGCCCGCAAGGAATAATTACCTAAAATATGAAAATGAGATAATGAAGTTTAATAGTACTCATTATTAACTTTTTCATCAGTTTTTTGAACTTTTCTTTCCCACCCCTGTCGTGAAGGTCGAGCTACGACACAGTTTATGCTAAGAAGGTCAGTTTATGTTTGAGTTCGGCCTGTAGATCTACTGAGAACTTCATGCTGCCGATATCGTAGCTATTTTCCTACTGCCAAGAAATTCTTCGTTTTCTATCAGTTTCGAAAACCGAATGAAGAATTAGGAAAACACCATTTTTATAGAAAATTTGCAAACAGCACACCAGAGTTATTGAAATAAATAACGTGTAAGGATTTCAGAATTATTAAAGAATATTTTATCTTTTACTTATTCCAGAATTTCTATCACTTAAGAGATATCTTCCCGTCAAATGTTTTAATAGCGATTTTAATTGTGTCAAGTTGTGGCAGTAACATATGATATTTATTTATTTAGTCAATGGCAGGTTTAGAGTGTGGCCATATGTTCTGCACGCTCTGTTGGAACGAGTACCTTAATACAAAAATTCTTGAAGAGAACATAGGACAGCACATATTTTGCCCTGCAACAAACTGTAGCATTCTAGTCGATGAGAACTTTGTTAGGTTTGTATAAATTTTATGTTCCTTCGTATACTTGAATGCTTTAATATTTCCTGAAGTTTTTCCTCATCGTGTAATTTCTTAAGGCCGAATTATTACTATCAGTTCTTCCACGTGTCATCAAAGATGATGATATAACAACAGTTTCGTGTAGTTGCCACTTTCTTTTGTTTCCCCTGTTGCCCCTCTACTAGTGTATCCTATATTTCCATTGTATAGCTGATTAAATGTTCTCTTTTCAAAGCAATGTTTGTTCAACGTCTTTTTCTTTCTTTCTGCTGGAAATTGTGAATGGTTACTGTTGCTCTAAATGGGGCTGTCAAGCGAGTTGCTTGATATTAGCTACAATACATTTTCTCTCAAATTTTTAACATGTTTGATTTTTTTATTTTTTCAGCTCTGTTCTACAAGATATTCGAGTTAAATCGAAGTATCTCAAACTAATTGCTGATAGCTTTGTCCAAGTAAGCAGTCAAGTGTAATTCTTCTACAGTTAATATATTTTGTTTCATACACCGTGTTAAGGCCTGTTTTGTAAGAAAATTTCATTCCGCTTACTTGGAAGAAGATTACAACCGAAATCTAGCATGATTTATTTTCAGATTTACGTTTCTATTCTTGAAGGCAACCTTGCCTGCCTAGCGCCACCTCCTGTTGGTCTAGTGAGACCCAAGTAGGCGGGATAAGAATTTTCCCAACAATGCACCTTGTCATAATAACTATATAATTTTTTGCTATTTGCAATTTTATCGATTCGTCATTTTTGTGCTAGAAATAACACAACGCTGGTAAATGTTAATTGTGAATTGAAATTGATAAACCAACTCCATGTCTCAGTTTGTCTTTCCTTTTGTTTACTTGCCACATTTGTAAAATTACAATACACCTCATAGACTACTTTCAGTGATTCCAATATGTTAATTGCTAAATAGTTGATTAAATATATCTTTATTTCTGTTCAGAGCCATAGGTTGATGCGCTGGTGCCCGGCACCCGACTGTACAAATGCTGTTAAAGTTTCCTACAACGTAGCTAGAACGGTCAATTGCTTGTGTTCATTCTCATTTTGGTAAGTCTCGTTGTTCTTTCTCAACAACTGAAATCATAGCAGCACATTCATCAGACTCAAATTTAAATGCCTCTTTCTGCTAATCTAAAATAGCACCATCAGCAAGACAATCTGGCTATTTAAAAATAAGGAATCTTAGCCTGCCACTTTCTTTGAAGCCAATTTTTGAAGAAATAGACCTAAAACCTACAACACCTGAGGTAATTGAAACACGTAAAATAATATTAGAACAAAGTCATTTTATAAGGATATCCTTATTGCATTATTGGCGTGACAGTTAGACAAGATGAAATTAGGCAGTTTGGTAAACCGAGAAAGAGAACCAACTCAGAATCCTCCTCAGGCTTTAGTTTTTTACAATACCAAATTGTCTATTGTTATGTTGGTTTCAAAACTGAAAAAAATAAGTTTGTTGTGCTGCAAATTGCCTTATCAATCTCGCCGCACCAGCAAAAACTATTATTTATCTTCTCCTATAATCTTGTGGCTGTTTTTTCTGTTTGCGATTGTCTTCAGTTAGACAATGTTAGATATGAAATGGCATGAATAAATGGCCTCTGTGTGGTCTTCCAGTATTAAATTGTAGATTTGAAAGTAGTACCTTCATGGATTCTTCAGTGTTTATAGATCTTGAAAAGAGCTTTGATTGCACGCTGTCTTTACTTACATTTCTGTATTATTTTTGGTTTTATTCATGATGATGTGGGAAGCGTAGGTGTCAAGAAAAGAAATTCCGTAAGGAAGTTCCTTTTTAAGAATAGATGTACAGTCTTGCTAGATTTCTTCAGATCAGATTACCGCAAACAATTGAATCTTTAGAACAATACCCTTGCAATACCCAATATGCTTTTTAGAACAATACCCTTGCAATACCCGATATGCTTTTTAGAACAGTTCCCTTGCAATACCCGATATGCTTTTTAGAACAATTCCCTTGCAATACCCAATATGCTTTTTAGAACAATTCCCTTGCAATACCCAATATGCTTTTTAGAACAATTCCCTTGCAATACCCGATATTCTTTTTAAAACAATTCCCTTGCAATACCCGATATGCTTTTTAGAACAATTCCCTTGCAATACCCGATATGCTTTTTAGAACAATTCCCTTGCAATACCCGATATGCTTTTTAGAACAATTCCCTTGCAATACCCGATATGCTTTTTAGAACAATTCCCTTGCAATACCCGATATGCTTTTTAGAACAATTCCCTTGCAATACCCATATGCTTTTTAGAACAATTCCCTTGCAATACCCGATATGCTTTTTAGAACAATTCCCTTGCAATACCCGATATGCTTTTTAGAACAATTCCCTTGCAATACCCAATATGCTTTTTAGAACAATTCTCTTGCAATACCCGATATGCTTTTTAGAACAATTCCCTTGCAATATCCGATATGCTTTTTAGAACAATTCCCTTGCAATACCCATTATGCTTTTTAGAACAATTCCCTTGCAATACCCGATATACTTTTTAGAACAATTCCCTTGCAATACCCGATATGCTGTTTAGAACAATACCCTTGCAATACCCAATATACTTTTTAGAACAATTCTCTTGCAATACCCAATATACTTTTTAGAACAAGTTCCTTGCAATACCCGATGTGCTTTTAAAAACAATAGCCTTGCAATACCCAATATACTTTTTAGAACAATTCCCTTGCAATACCAAATATGTTTTTTAGAACAATTCCCTTGCAATACCCAATATGCTTTTTATGACTTCTAGCTAACGACTTTTTCATACTATGCCTGGACTAGTAACTTCGTTGTTAAGAAGCATTGTTATCGAAAATTTTTAGATTGAACGGTTTTCAAGCGTTTCGTATAAAACTTTTGTTTACTATTGCCAATATTTTATTGCTCAAACCTCCTGTTTTGCTAAGCCTTGTCAACGAATAGTTGATAGGCGTTGAAATTTCATGCAGCCTTTTTTATGTTTCATTAGTTTTGGTTGCGGTGAGTCAACTCATGAACCAGTCAAATGCAAGGTAATTTTGTAAATATTTATTTTCTCTCCTCCACTAATTAATCTTTATACCACTATTTAAAAAAGAGCTTGTAAAAATGATGAGCTTTTTAGATATGTTTATCTTCGTTTGCATTGTCGCTGTTTTAACCTTCAACTGCGCCTCTGCTATAGGCACCTGCTGGAAGGGGGAACACCTGCTGAGAGGGGGAACACCTGCTGGAAGGGGGGACACCTGCTGGGAGTGGGGACACCTGCTATTAGCATACGACATAAAACACAACTTTGCAAAATTAAACTTACTTTTGATTGAACCAAATTTTGAAAAATAGTCATACTTCGATTCGCTGCGATTGTTGAATGTTTGCGGATTCTTCGAGGAAGTTTGAAGTCTTAAAATTTTTTGAATCTATCAAAAAATTCTTGGTCTGTGGCGTTTTATGGCTTTTAAGCACAAGGTTTTTCACTCCATTAAAGGGTTCAGCACAGCTTTAAATCTTTGCGCCGATTTCCACCGACTCTATGACAGTTTTACGTTTCACAGAGCTCTTCTGTATTTCATAGAGTACTATTGCCTTTATGCGCTTATTTTAAGTTCAATAAAAACTTTCCATACGTCTGTCGTATTTTTCCTGGTAGACAATTTGCCCTGAGTAGTTAACCTTCGATTGCCCAGTTGCCAAAGACACCACAGTACTCAATTAATTCTAATCTACACAATCAGTTATCAGGTGTCATCGTCATGGAAAACCAGACACCTTTGATGAATTCGTGTTAAGTGGGTAAAAGATGCAATTTGCTTATAATACCACAGCGGTTTGGGAAGTTTGCAGACGGAAATTATCAGTCTGCCCAGAGCAAGACATTCTTGATAAGTTGTAGAGGACAGTGGGCTCTACGTCATAGACTCATTAAACAAGTAGTGTCTTTATCAACACTAACCGTTATTAATAATGAGTCGTTACATGCTTGGTGTAAATGAAATGAGTTGTTTATCCTTCTCAATGATGATCTAACCAAAGCGCAAAGATGGGTTTGATTGTTGGTTTTTCTAGTCAACCATTTACGATTAAAGACCCAAAAGCTATTACTCATATGAGGCGTGAATGACGTTAGTGCGTTTGCATGTGTTTCAATTCGTAAAATGAATGATGATTACGTAATTCAAAATCATGTTTGGTCATTACAGACAATACAATTCTTACTGTTTACGTAAGAAACTTTTGCTTTTTAAGAACTTCTAGAAGTTACGAGCGTAAAATCTTCATTTACTGTTTATTTCTTTTGTCTGTAGACGAAGTTTATCGATCAATGTGGAGTGAACTTTTACTAGATCAAATGTGGAGTGAACTTTTGGGCAATTAGTGACTTGGATCGTTTAAGAACCCTAGAAAAAACAATGTGTTTTAGAGATTGATACCAGCAAGATGCATTTTATAACATTGCTAATTCAACATGTTCTCAGAGTTAGTTTATTTGTCTAGTTGTGTAAGGTTTTTATAAGATTTCTCTTTCATTTAGTGGTTACGAAAATGGCAAAAGAAATGTGACGATGATAGTGAAACTTCCAACTGGATATCAGCCAATACGAAAGTAATTATGTAGCATTTCTCTAGAAAAATTTAGTATGTGTTCCTCTATTTTAATGTACTGACGTCGAAACCTGACCGTTATTACGGACTAAACCCTTTTTTATTTTCATACGGTAAAGATTTTCATTGTTCCAGCTTCTTATGATAAAAGTATGATCCAAATGCTTTCGGTTTGATCACAATATTCTCATGTGATAATGTTAGCCATTGTACAGATGATGGTCGTTGGTAGAATCTGCTCACAAAACCTTTCGAGATAACTTCATGTGATAATTTTCGGGCCAACCAATAGTACAGCCGCATTAAAATCATAACTCTCAAGTATTTGGATATAACTTCTCTCCTTATTTCACCACTCGGTGCCAGTAATATTTTCGTTTTATACAATCAAAAGACAATGTACATTGCAAGACTTAAAGGTGGTGAAAAAGTGTTCCTTTTCCCGTATACATAAAGCATTTTTTAACGATCATGATGATCAACTTGCACAATTTTGCGAAGTAGTTCGGGCCCAATATGCCGAGAAAAAATTGGTTGAACTCTTTAATACCAGAAATGCTTCTTGGCAGTAGAAATTTTTCACTTGTTCAATTTTGTTTTACACTCTTTATGCACGGTCACCCCACCATTCAAAGGTGTTTATAGGGAACCAGGGTTACAAACTTGCGAATTGAGTTTTTATAATCTAAAAAAGAAATAGCTACAGGCAAGTAGAATGAAACTGAAAAAAAAACGGTAAAACATAAAACATACCAATTGAAAAAAGCAAGTTTGATCTTTTTTGATCTTCAATAGTAGGTTTTCTTAAAAAAATGATAAGTTAGTCTTTTTACTCGTTTTGCGCGTTTGATCGCTCTTGGCTGCTCATTTCCAAGTGCCCAGACTTCAGTTAGGCATTGTTTTTTATTCATGGAAAGTTTTCCTTCTATAGACTTAATTGCTGTTTTTGAAGTCAAATATCTAACATTACGAGTTTTTTAAAAAGAATTTTACAGTTGCAAAAGGATCATTAATTGACTGGCTGAAACAATTTTCAAGATAATGTACAGTGGTTGGAATTGACAATGCCAGCAAAAATGGCAAGAATTAAACGTTGTTTTTGGACTTTTTGAAGACATTGTCGGCCTGTGGTTTATTTCGAATGGCAAGATTTCAATATTTTATGTCACCTGCATGTTAAAAATGCTAACATTGTGATTTACTCGAAGTTTCGCCGGCTGCCATTTGTTTCGCAGAAATGCTATTTATATGAAATCAAGTGAGCCGAATTTTAATTAAAGCTTTCAAATTAGCCGTAAGATGCAAAACCTGTTAACCAGCGCTTTTTTATTCATATCGTCGCATTATCCCTTTCATATGCATTAATATTTCATTAGAATCAATGCATATATGAAAAAACTCGATCTTAAGTAAACCATTTGATGCCTTGAAATCATTCTTTGGCGTTTGGTTGAAGCTCGTTATCCTTCATTTTATCCTATTTGTTTCTCATATTTGTGAAAGATTATCTAACAAATCGCCTGGAAGATCTGTTGTCTTTCAATCGGAAGCTCAATTGTCTGCCCCATGGCTGTTTTGTGTTGTATACATTTCTTTGCAATCAATTCATTTGCTTTGCATTTTAGGAGTGCCCGAAATGCCACGTGACAATCGAAAAGAATGGCGGTTGCAATCATATGGTTTGCAGGAATTCTGCTTGCAAGGTTAATTGAATTTTTATTCAATCCTTTTTTCTGGACTTTGCTAGACTTAACGAAATCCCCTGCTATCCATTTTTTTCGTCAATGTAACATCCTGCAGTATTATACTTTTTTCTTTGTACTTTCATTTTCACTGTTTTAAAGATCTATTTTTAAACCTAAAGAAGCGGGATACTTCTAATGTTAAATGGTATTTTATATTTGCTGATTTCGTTGTTGCAAAATGATATGAGCAACAATACAAGCTTTCTCAGTGATTGTTTCTTGTATCAACCGGCAGATTCTGTCACGGTATTAAATCTTGAATAAATGTCCAATGGATTATTCGCATACAGGAATTTTTTATTAGAGGAATGTTTTCCGTCTCGTGTTTTATATAACGTTAGATATTATTGTGTCATGTGTAGATTTTCAAATGATATATAGAGTTTTAACTAGAAGCGAAGTATATGGGTTATTAAAATCGTCTGTAGGATTATTTTGTCATCAAGTTTTGGACAAAACTAGGCTTAAATGCTATAAAGAATTTGTTTGCAAATTAACTTGCTGTTTGATCCAGGATCGTCCTTGTGTAGGCCAGCTACTATGTAACGTCTCAATCTGTCACGCTAGTTTAGATTCTGAATAATTGTTTTTTGTAGCTCTTCTTAAGAAAACTTTATTCGTTTTTACGTTTTTAGTGTGATTTCTGCTGGGTATGTTTAGGCCCTTGGGATAGTCATGGCTCAAGCTGGTGAGTTGCAATATTTGTCGAAATTCTTTCTGCTAATCTATGTATGTGGATTTGAAATTGCTGAAATCACAAAAATTGTTGTTATTCGGTTTCTTTCATATTAAAGCAGATGTATTCTACTCAACGGTAATTCAAAATCGATATGGCCAATAATTGTTTGCTAGCCAAGAGTACAATATCTAATTTTTTATGCCTTGTCTCCTATAACAAAGATTTTGTTAGGTAGAACTGGAAGAAACTGATGCCGAAATGAAACAGCAATCTTTGTCAAAAATTACATCGTTCGTTAAGTTCAGTTGCTCAGTTTTATTAATTTGGAACTCAACATAAGAACGGCTCTGAATATTACTTCATAAAGTATTTGATGCAAATAATAGTATTTGAAAATATCGTTTTTATCGATTTGGTACCTTTGAAATTAACTCGTTGAAATAAGCAGATTTATGATGCAAGAGAGCAGTTGGGGGATAGTTGATTTCTAGTAAATTCTTGAGTATTTTGAAACTTTGAATCTGGTAGAACAAGCCCGACTGCTTACCTATGTTGTAGGCAGACGAAAATAGTCTAACTACCGAACTTTTATACACATACATGCTTATTAGCCTTGCATTTCCTATACTGCGAACGATTTTGTCTTTGCAGGTACAATTGTAATCGATACGATGAAAAAGAAGCACAAGCAGCCAGGGATGCCCAGGCTGTAAGAATTCACTAGCAATTTTTGTTCTCAATGTCTAGGTTTTGTAGTTTAATTCTTTGATTATCTTTCTCTTGATTGACATAACTAGCAATAAACAATTGGATTTTGGGAATGAGAGAGACTTTTGTAGCCGCGGTCAAAAACTGTTCACGCCGATTGGATAGAAACAAGACACCAATCAAAGCACACCAATACATTCCCCCCCTCCCCCGGAATTATTTTGATCCAATTGAACTATAATCCGACGTTTATACTCCGAGGAGTGTCGGACGAAAAGTACTTGAGTATGTTTTTCCGTGCTATCTTCTAAATGATCACTGATTTCTCTTAAAATTCATGTTTATTATTTTGTATAGTTTTTTGTTTTTCCTTTTTTGGAGAGCGGACTCAACAAAGCTCTTAAGATTATACCATTCAACTTCGTTTCAATGTTATTATTTTGATTTCAAGAAGATATCTATTATTTCCTTATCTCTTCTCTTTCTAGAAGTCTCGTGCGAAGTTAGAAAGATATTTGTTTTATTGTAATCGATATATGAATCACCTTCAAAGTGCAAAGTTCGAGAAAAAGGTAAAGTCTCTGTTTTAATGCACAGATTTTTTCTTTTACTTCATGTATGACATCTCACCGTATTTTCAGACTGACTACAACTGGGGAAGGGGATATTTGCCGTCTATTAATGCAATTGGTCATTGAAAGTTTCCCATTCTCAGCTAGACATTTATAAATTACCTTTATCCCCCCACCTTTTCCGGGATCAATACTGTCGCCAGGGTATGAAATTCAAATTACCGCTAGGCTGTAGGTGTTTTAAGCAGTTATCTAACAAAATCAGTTCACAATTTTCGAAGTTTTGCAGTCACGATGATCATGAAGGCTCAGCTATTTATCACTGGATACATTTCTTCATTAACTCAGAAGTTAATTTAGATCAGTGGAATGCAATGGATTGATCGATTTGATTGGTTATGGGTGATTTCATTTTGGTACCAGTATATATATATATTTCAGTAAAAGAAGAATTAATTTCAATAATGTATGTTTTTCATTTGATACAGTTATATGAAAAAATTAGGCTGAAAATGGACTCAATGCAACAACATAACATGTCTTGGATCGAGGTAGGCCAAAGCAGTATTTAAATGATGATTCATTTGGTAGTGACTTGTCAAAAGATTGAGCACTTTTTTATGTTAGGTTTTTCTCCATGTTATTTATTTCTCCTTCTTTGTTACATACGTCAACAGCCTGGTATTCAAATGAATAGACATGTTCATTCCTTTATTGTAGATTCGTAGAGTTCAGCTGTGACTTCCATTTAGACGTAACGCTTTCTATCGCGAGAATTTATTTTGTGGGTTGAAAGATTTGACGACAATTACAATAATATGCAATTAATGATATGTCAATGAAACCGCAAAATCATAATGTTTGATTATGGTCTTGAGTTTGACTTCATGGGGAAGTTTTGTTTGTATTGAATTTCTGAAGTTCAGCAGGATGACAGTGCACTCGTATGCATGCGGTTTCAGCTATTTTCAAATGTTAGCATTTAATTTCCAATTAAGCTGCTTTTTATGCCTGTGTATATGTACCAGACATCTGTTGTTTGTTAAACATTTACTGTCTATATTTAGTAGATTTGAGCGCGTTAAAATAGGAATGCTTAAATATTATATCTTATATTGCTTGCAAAACATTATTTCGCCAAGTAAGAAGCAGATTATCTTTAAAATTTACAGAAAACATCAGACAACGGTCTTGTATTTTCGGATCCGTATTGTCAAATCAGTCTGTTGACTCTTTAGCAGCGATTATATTCCCTGTGTGTTTTTATACAAGATTATTCCAACCAAGAATGCCCTATGGATCAACAAAACATATCTATTGGTGTCAATTCTTTCTTAAGAAACTGAAGGCTGCCGCATATTGGCATTCTGTTCCCCTTTCTCGATTGCAACCAACTTAATTTTTATTATCCCTGGAAGCACGCTCGCTTAATCATCATCCCTGGATACATAATGTTAATCTTCGGAACTTCTCCCACGCTGTGTTTCAGGTTTCGCATAGAAGCCTTTTTCCCTTGCTATCAAGTGAATTTGCCTTCGAAATCGTTGCAGATCTGATGGTTAAGAACTACTTTTCCTTGCTCTTGTCCCTTGCGTTTGCACTTCGTTGTAATCGGCAACGCTTTATTGTATCTAGATTTTTTTATCTATTTTAATAGAGAGAAAAAATCACAATTATTAAGACATCTACCTTCCGATATAGCCGTAGTTCTGAGAAGAGTTAGAATACTCCCCCTTTCCAATATACAGCTAGCCTACAGACTACAGGCTGACTACAGTCCATGGGTAGTTCGAGAATGTTGTAGATTCGTTTCGGTGCTTGAGATCAGCTTTGCTTCATAGTTAAACTTAAAAGCCAGATTTTTAGAGCCAAAGCGGAAACGCCCAGTTCAGATGGTTAGATTAGTTACTTTGTTGTTGAACTGTCGCGCTTTTTGATAACGGCAACTTAAAGGTAATGTGTCCAGCTAAAGCAAGAAATTCTGCGGGGGTTTTCAGAGACGTGATTTTTCATGTCATCGCCCAAGCCATTACGGTCGTTCTGTTTATCTACCCTGCTGCCAAGTTAGCTTTTTATGTAAGCAGTTTTGCATTGATGTTTTGTGTAAAATGTCTTTTCATGTTACTTGACAAGTAGGGTATACGCAGTCCTTTTATATAGATACATTTCCTTTAATAAGACTAGTTTTGTAATTCGTATGCATCTGGTGACTAACTTTCATGAAATAGAAAAAAAATGACTGAACAAAAGAATTACTATTTGTATAACCAATTTTATTATTCATTCTGGTTCCATATTTTTTACATCATTGTATCTTTCATATTTTGCCCTTTTGCAGCTCACATTTCGTTTTTTTCTAGGTTCAGTTTCTAAAACAAGCTGTTGATGTTTTGTGCCAGTGCAGAAATATGCTGAAATATACCTATGTTTTTGCATTTTATTTGAAAAAGAATAATCATTCAATAATATTTGAGGTTGGTTGATTTGTTTCCTTCTACGATCTTCTGATTTGCCCTTGATAAGCCTACCTTACTAGCTGCACAAACCCAACGATATCAAGACTTTGTGGTTTGGTAAATTTGAGATTCCCGGACTAAGCCTTTCTGCCTCAAAGCTCGTACCCCAAGCTAAAGATGAAAGTAGTTTCGCCTTTGTTTTTTGTGGCAAATATTTGTTTTCTAGCTTAGTAAAAGGTGTTAAAAGTTCGGACAGCTGCTTGCTCAATTTTGTCGTTTGGCTATGCCATTTAGGTAAATCGTCCAAGAAAGCCGTAGTTGTGTTATAATGAAATTATTCATAGACATATTAAAGAATTTGTTGTAAAAATGCCTCTATTCACAATTCACATTCATAATTCAAGCACATAGAAAGTGATTTGACAGACAAGCAGACAATAGCTTTAGAATCTTAAGGATAATGCCAGTAGGTCCACGTGTCGTGTATTTTGTAGACTAATTGCTTTCCTTTGCTTCATGGTTTGACTCTGGTTAGCTTCCAACCCTTGACAGGCAACGAATCGTATTCTCTTTTTTTAAGTCTTGGCGTACTAAATATCTTAATGGAGAATTACTTAGTAGACAAAAGACCATGTCTCTAGGTGATCCTTTGATATCTTAGGATTAACAGGGCAACTTGCTACTTGCCGGAGGCTGCGTTTCCATTAAACGTCCATTTTGTCCAATAGGCAGAAATGAACCAAGTTGTTGAGCAATTGTTCAGCTGAGTCGAATTCGTTAATCCATTGGCTGTAGAAGTAAAGCGCCCAAGCTTTCTTTTTTGGTCTAGTTCAGCACTTGACATTGCACAATGTTTGCAAATGGATACGAGTGTCGATTTGTGAAATGCATCTTGCTCACGTCTGGCGCTTCAGTGATCTGCACACTAGCCATAAGAAATCATCATTGCATGTTTGTTGTAATAATGAAGGATGTTCCATGCTACTGTGACTTGTTATAAGATTCCTATTCCATTCGTGGTTTCCCCTCGTTTTGAATGATTTATCGTCCCTCGTCATTAGCACAACTGCCTGGAACTATTCTTAGATTTTTTTGTCATCTGAAATATATTTGAAACACGAAGAAAACACTTATCTAGCCGACACTTTTTGAGGAATTAAGCCTTCACTTTCTTAGTGCTCGTTCGGACTTGATCGTATGACAGTTTAGTGAACGTTTATTGCCCTTGCACGGTAGTGTAAGTTTTCTATCCTCACCCATTTTCAGTTGATCTCTTCTCCAAGAAAATTATGTTAATCTCGAGTAGGGTAATTTAATATTTTCATTGGTCTTATTTCCCGTCCAATCTTACGTGTACAGCTTCTTTATACGCCATGCAGGTCTATAGGCTGAAGTTTTTGTTAGTTTTTAAAGTTATAATGTCTTTTTCACTTCCTGTTTTTGCAATTTGTTCGTCATTTTGTTTGTCAGGACAACCAAAGAGATCTCGAAATGGCCACTGAGGTGCTATCAGAGTACTTAGAGAGAGATATAAATTCAGAAGAAGCGCAAGAGATTAAGCAGAAAGTGCAAGACAAATATAGGTATCACTTGATTGTTTTTGTCTTCAGTAGGCCTATGCCTAGTACGGAAATTTGTCGAAGTCAAGTCTTGTGTAATAGGAGTCTATTGTAGGCTGTTTGATTTTAGAATCTTTATAATGTACACAAGCTTTTTGTGATGTTCAGGGAAGAAAAGTACTTCTTGAAGGCACAGTAAATGAATACATATATATATATTTATATAGATTATATATAGATTATATATAATCTATATAGATAAGAGCTATTGAATATATATATTTGTATATATATATTCAATATCTCTTAACTCTAAAGTTTTTTAAAATATTAAATAGATTCTCAATAAAAAAACAACTTGTTTGACGTTTCGCTGTAAGCCTTCAGAATAACTAACACAAAATATACATATATAGATATACATACTTCAGAATAACTAGATGTGTTAGTTATTCTGGAGAAGCGTACAGCGAAACGTCAAACAAGTTGTTTTTTATTGTGAATCTATATATATATATATGTATATGTATAGACTAAAATAAACAAACTATTGTGACACAACTCTGAGTTTCATGTGTAAACAATCATCAGGTGTATATAAAAGTATAGAAAAATACAGCTATATAGATACAACATAATAGAAAATGTAAGAGAAAAATACATCCGTTTCTAGGTTTATAATATTCTTAAAGGCATTTGTTTGGACAAATTCAGGCAAATTCTTTACTCTAAATAAAAGCCCCCAACGAGAGAGAAGCTTGTTTTGCTAAATCTTTTTTGCATTCTTCCAAGGGGTTATTCTTCATTTCAGATACTGTGAACAGAGACGCAAAGTTCTGCTAGATCATGTGTATGAAGGATACGAGAGAGACTTTTGGGAATACCACGAACCCTAAAACTTGCATGAAGAGTTCTTTGAATGGCAGTGATCGTCTGATGCTTTGTAAACATCATTGAAGCAGAAGCTTGAAAACAGATTTGTAAACTGAAGCAGGAGGCAAATACATAATTCTAAAATACATTTCAGCATATTTGCTTTATTATCTAAATTATTGAGCATCTTTTCGACATAACTGCCGCACGCATGAAGGGCAATGATTGTTTTAAAAAAGAAAAATAATCTTAAGAAGGGCATCAGCTACATGAGTTCTTTCTCGTTGCTTAGTAAATACCTAGTGTAATGAATTTAGTGGTGTTATGCATCCTGTGAATTTAGATGAGATGATTTGACATTTCAAATTAAACAGTAGTTTTGTATTAAAATCACAATAATGAATGTGATAATCGCGTGTGCTCAAATGGCTCTGTAACTTCTCAGTGGTCCTGTTTGTTAGCGTTGTGTCAATGGCCAATCCCATTTCGTCTTTAGTTTCATTTTTCAAGTGTGACTGCGAAAGGATGAGGGACTGTCGCAATCGTACCGTAAGAAAGGTACTCCAAGCAACTAAATTCATGAAAATAGTGTGAACAGTCCCCGTTTCTAAGACAAAGCTGCACCAAATACAGAGTGATGAATCTCATCATTGTGGAAGACTGCCAATTTTCTTATAGTACTTTAACAAAAGGAATTTTTCAACACGAAAAATTTGGTTTGTTAAAAGAATCAAAACCATAAGCGTTTTGACATTTTGGTAATTCACACAGGTTTTGAGCTCATTTGCAAATGCAATGAGAATTTTCCTCTGGATTTTCATCTTTTATGTTTAGAATAAAATCGCTTGCTTTTCGTTCCAGAGCTCAATTGATCGATCAATTCCATCTTGAAAATTTTTATCGACACTTTAATTTGGTTGTCGTCTCTTTCTTGAGGTCAATTTAAAGCAGGCTTAGCGTCCTTTTCTTCCTTATTTTAGCTTGGGGAGTCCTGTTTTCTCAGTTATACAATATAGCTTGACGTCTGTCATACATATGACAGCCTAGATGGCCGTAAGGAAATATTAACATACTTTTCCATACACGTTCAGGCTTCTATAATCTAGGCTGAGACTTTATCTTTTGATTTATCGAATAATTATTTGGCTGAAAGAACCGTCTTTTTCATCATTCCTTCGGGCTAATCAATTATGTCACGGAGTCAAATTCACTTTTGTCCGCTTGAAACCCAGTCTTTTTAATTATGTTTGCAAAATTTGCTCCATTCCAAAGCTTTCTTTGCCCTCTTCAACTCCCCTTTCAGGGTCTGTAACTGGTTTCAAAATTTCTTCAGAATTCAAGATAAGATTGAAACCGACTTTTACCAATATTTTTATCACTTTGCCACTGAAATAGAGATTTATCAAATTAATAACAATAAGTACAATGCTTTTGTTAGTACACAGCCAAAAGAACTATTCAAAGGCAGTCACACTATGTTTCAAGAACCAAGAATTTTAAAAGTAAAATAATGTAGCTTATTGATTTGTCTTCTAAGCATTGGTACCAGCAATTTGATAATAGATTTTACTTTAAATCATGATCAAATATATTTTAATGTAAAAGGTGCCCAAATTGAGCAAGCGTCCACGTTTTCGTGATTAAAATTACATATCTTTGTATCATAGGCGTAGAATTGCACATATGACAGTGCCTTGCTAGGTCTTGAAAAATAAATTCGATTTTTCTCGCCATTTGTTTCTGCTAAAAGAATTTGACTCTAGAGCAAGAAGTTTCAGTGGGGATTGTACACTCTATGGGATTGTAGTCGAAGAAACGTCTCCTGGCCTCTTTTGATAAACCTAGCCTCAGTTTCATCTCTATTTTCACTCGAGCCTGGCGGGAATATTATGAACCTAAGCTGTTCAGCTGTTATATAAACATCTATCCTAAACATTGCAGATGAACAAAATATTTTAGCACCTACGCCTTGTTCCAGATAGCAAGATCGAGGCTTGAAAAATCTTTTATGTAGAGAGTATGACGCAACGTAACAGAAGTATAAAATGACAAAATTGTAGGAAACAAATGCAACTTTGTTTTCGGGAATCTCCACAGCCACGTGTTTTTGCTGGAAGGTATGTAGGCCACACATTTTTCAAAATCTAGCTCCGTTTTTAAACAAAGCAGACAAGCCCATGTTGCGCGCAGACGTTTCAGCAATTTTTCTTTTCAAGTTTTTGCTAAGCAGCGAAATTTTTTTTATCACCAGACACCATCTTAAGTCCTAAATGGATATAAGAGACCCCCAATAAGCAATTCTCCTTCCGTCAGTATTAGCTTGACTCAAATTGTCATGGCAATCCAATGATGTCGACGAAAAACGCCATTAAAAAATTTAGAGACAAAATTATCGGGGTTTCAAACAGCAAGTATTCTCTTGATCCTGGGTGACTTTGCCACCCTATACCACCCCTTGGCTACGGGCCTGAAAAAAGAAACTTCGAAAAATCCTTTCCATACTTGATAAAAAAGATAACGCATTTGTCATTGCCACACTATTTTGTGTACAAATCATTCGTTCAACATCCAGTTTGTACCGCATACTCATACATATACAAAAGTAAGTAGCATGCTGATACATTGCACAAGGGTGGGAGAGTAACTAACTTTTTGTATATTTTTGGAATATGCTGCAGTATGTAATTGAGGTTATCGAATTTTTTATATTTTGTTTGGTTGTAAGCCAACAGAAAGGGATAAGTTTGTTTATTTTTTATTGTCATTCCTTGATTATGGCATCTTTTTCTATTTTCTTATTTTTTGTAAGTCTGTCCAGTGTCCCGTGGGTTTTTATACACTGAAAATCTTCCTGTATATTGTTTATTTACATTTCATTGATGAATAAAAGATGCAATCAATGTCAGTTCTGAAAATTTCATTAATATATTTATATGTTAATTCCATTTATTCATATAAATTTTCTAGGTGTTGTGATATGAATATTTTGTAACTAAATTTTTAGTATTAGGTTTTTTAAAAAGATATACAGGTGATGTTGTGTAGTATTCTGTTTGTTGTACCATGATACTTACAATGCAGAAAAAAATTGTTTTCACAAACCAACTCATGGTAGTGAGCTATTTTTCTTGTAAATTTTAAAACTTGCAATTCTTTTATCGAAACTTCTAGAATTGGTTGTAGAAATGAATGAATATGGAGCTGCTATGGCACATTTAAATTATGGAGAAGATAGTTTTTATTAATATTTATCTCAGGTACCTGTCTTATTATATTGGTACCTTACAATGTGTGTTACTTACATTTCAGGTAGTATCAATTTGATATGGAACATCATCACTTCAAGATGTCCAAGCTAAGAATTTATCCAGAGACCAGGTTGGTCTTGTTTCCTTTATTTCAAATTCCTTTGAGGAAATTCTGATACAAGAATCATGACACCTTCAATGTCATTTGGTTGACAACTATGATAGGCAACTTGTCACCTGGGGCAAATCTAACTAATTAGCATCATTTTGGTTGGGTGCTGTCTGATGATTGATCTTATAGTTCTAAAAGTATAGACAACACAGCCATATCTATATAACAGTTAAAAATTTTCAGCAGACTGGAAAACATTTATAATTATTTTGTTACTTTCTATCAGGCTACTAGTCACAAACATTAACTCCTTCGTTTCCCTCTATTTGGTACTTAAGCACATTCTCCAACCAATCTTCCGTCATTCCATTGTACACCACTTCCTTTCCTTCTTTCATTCAATGGGATTTACATCACTTTCTTCTATCGTAATATTTAAAAAACATATGTATCCCATTGCACATATTTCTGATTCACTTTTATTTGCATCATCAAGTCAACATTCTCTTTCGCAAAAGCATCTACACCTCCTTGACATATTATGTCGTTCGCGGATATTTCTACCGCCCTTCCATTCTGTAATTAAAAGATTATCCACGACCTTTACTTAACTCTGTTGTTCAGAGAAATTTTACAACAGTAGTATTGATTCCTACTTAAAAGGTATAGAGAGAAAATCTGAAGAATTTATTTGGCCGTTGCTTTGATATCGTTAAGTATTTTATTTAGTGGCTTGGTTGGTGTCGTGTTTATGTATTCAAAAGTTTGCCTTCCCTCCGTCTGCCCAAGTCTCGAAAACTTTGAAGAATTATATTCTTATTTTCCAGTCATAAGTTCAAGTCAAAGTTGTCTATAGTTAGGCTGCCTATCTTTGGTTCTGCTTTTATGTCTCTGTTCAAAACAAGTAACGTCCCTACGTGACGCTGTTGATTAATCTTGCTCCTGAGAAAGTTCATCAAATTAGCAAATAATGAAATGGCGACCAAGGCCTGCGATAAATATTTTGAGCGATGAACCAAAAAGCCCAGACATGCTCGTAATTTGATTTGAAATGGGGAGCCCTGGCTCACCAGACTTAATATCCCTTTCATATTTGCTTTCATTTGACTTCAATATAGAAAAAGTGCGATATCGTCCCGGTGTGGTCGTTATTTCGCACTGGAACTGCCCAATTATGGTCAAAGCAAAACACCAAATCGTCACGTAGGTTCTACGTTTCATTAGTGAAGTAAGCTTATATATTAAGAACTAATGTCCAATTAATACGGCTCAACAAGATACGGTTACCCATAGTTATTCGGCAGATTCCAGCTTGGCCAGCTTTGTATGAACGGATTATCTTAAATCCTTGACAAAGGGACAAACAAATTTGACGTGCTTTTTAATTTTTTACTGTTCCAAGCAATGTTTGTGTACCTGACCACCTATGCTAAACAGCAAATTTAGTAAATAGTATTTTCACTCTCACGGTGTTTATATTGTTGCTTGGACAACCTTCATTCAAATCTCACACGGTAATGGGGCTTTAAACCTTTTTAATATAAATATGATTTTGCGCATAAAGATGAAATTTTGTTTTGGGGTTGATCGTGTAATGAAATAAAAACAAGTGAGAGAGCAAGTAGGAGGACCCTGGTAAAATGTTTTTGTGGGCAGATATGGCCTAGTCGTACATATTAGATCACAGGATGAGTACCTATGACTTCTAGAGTAATGTAGCAAGACTCCAGAAAATTTATTTCATATACAACACTTATTTAATCTCAGTGAATGTCTGTATGTTTAGAAAGTGCTATTTTTTGGCCCATACATAGAGGCAGCTTCTCTCATAAATTCTCCCTTAAACTCTAACTACACAGCAAGAGAGCTTTTTCACTAAGCCATGTCGTCGCCGTAGGATCTTATTTTCTGCCATTGTACCTTCACGCCATAAGTTTTGCCCATACCAGTCCACTTTATTACGTCACCTATTTATTTGCATCTTCTTTGAGCTTCCCTTTATGGCAAGAAAATCAATGTTTCTTCTTACTATGAAAGTTCACATAATAACGCACTTATTTATTTGAAACTTATTAAGATGTCGAAACTACTTCTTCTTAACAGATCGTGATAGTTACAGCAGGGATTTTTTTTTCGAATTTTTTAAAGTTGACATTTTGAATTTTTCTCTTCATGTCTCACTATTTAAGAGAGGCAAAGAAAATATATATGAAAGAATTAGCTTGGCGGATTTTGGAAATTTTTATGGCTGAGTATGCCGGATTCCGTCCTCTTTTAATCCTATAGGTTTGTGTTGCCTGTGAGCCTGCTCTGGTTGAACTTCCCGTCATGGCTGCCAGTTGGTCTACGCGCCAAACAGCTTTATTGGTAGCAGATTTCTTTGTGGTGCCTTAAAGCAACCGTTTGTCTCTTTCGTTCAAATTGTGCTCAGACCTCTGCGGTGATAAAAATGGGAGTATCAACAAGTTACTGCAGTTTGTGAGACCACTATTTTACCATGTAGCTGTTTTTGGTTAACAAATAAATCCATTGATTCTCAACAATGTTTCCTCTGTAGTTGTTGTAACAGAAAGCCATTGAAGGTTGTTAAATGTTATGTTTATGGTTTTTTACGAGTCAAAGATCATTGTCTTTTGGTCAGACAATTTCATGGTGAGCAGAAATTGCCTGTTAGTCGAGATCTCAATCTATTAATCAATTCAGCCGTCCAAGTTTAATTTTGTGTAATTTATTATGGAGGTAAGCACCTTCTGATGAATAAAAAAAAGTTGAAGCTGTTCTTAGAACAGCGTCATTTTAAGGTCTGCTCTGCTTAGTTCTTAATAAATCTGTCCAAAGTTGTTGCTATGATCTGCTTAGGCCAAAAACCATTGATGGTTTCAGCGTAGGCAGTGACAACAAAATCCTGACCATAGCAGTTTTCCTTTGCAATCTTTATTGGCAGAAATTACCACAACATGGGTGGCAATGAGGTGGCCCATGCTGCCCGTGAAATCTCCAGCTCATTTGGTAAATTCTTAACAACCACAACTATATATTAATTATCATCCAAAGTGCTATAGTGGTTTAGATCATTTTCAGCACCTAATAGTGACACTGCGTTCCACAAAACCATGGCCATCAACCGTCTTAGGTAAAAAGCTTTTAGGAACCAAACTGTTGCTGCAACTTTTCAACACAGAAGTTTCAAATCCCTTTTGACACCAAATACCTCACAAGTTCAAGAGGCCTGGGGAATGCTTGTTATCCAGTAACATTTCAAACTGAATCGATGAACTATCATTAAATTTTACTTAGCTTTACATAGATGGCTCTTCTGTGTTATAGATGTATGTACTTTATTTACTGCCTTAATCAGGGGCTGCAGTTTTTAGGATCTCACCTTTTATGTTGGTGTACAAAATTATTGATTGGGTTACGCACTTAAATGTAATCTTAAGTTACAATTAGAGTGCCTTTTTTGCAATTATAACTTTGATTATAACTTTTGCAATTGAAAACGTTTGGGAGCTTCTTTCACCCTTCGAAATCAGTCTTGCGTATCTTTTGGAGGAAGTTAAGCTTGATGGATATCCAAAATCTTTCTTAGGCCATCCCTTGACCATTTCTCCTCAGCGACGAGGTTGATGCTGTTCAAAATGCTGCCTGCAATGACTTTTGTACAGCAGCAATCTTTTTGAAAAGTGTTACTAAAGTGTCGTATATTTTCATTTTGGTGCTAAATACCAGAGAAATCCACCATACCAAATGTTATCCAATCATGTCAGCCCTCTAGTCTTCTTTTCTATCAAACTACAGTCCCCGATATGCCTTGGCTGAGCGTGTTTCATTTTCAATTTTCTGTTTTCAGAGTGTCATAGCTAATGCTTTAATTGAGACGTTGATCTCTGTAACAAAACGAAAGAAGATGTTGGAGGTCGTTTTTACAAATGAATTTTGATTTGTTTTTACAAGCTCGGTGTTATCAGCATCAATCTTCATCGTGTTATACCAACGACATGCTGTATGATATGGCTTTAATGATGATGGTCGAGCATTGTCTCACATGTCACTCCATAGCCAACTACTGACTTGTCATTGGTCCTTTCTTTGTCAGCAGCATGTCTGTATTACTTCAATTTTATTAGCCTTTTTTGCGGAAAGAAGTAAATAAGCTGGCTTATTGTTGAACTGGATCTACCGCATGTCTTAAGGTCCTATTTAGACACCTCTCTCCTCCTAATTTCAAGTATTAATCTTAGATTTATGGCTCTTAGTCTGCCACCAGTGCGTGAATTTTGTTTTTCCTCCTTGATGGTATTTTTCTTCTCATGTATGTCCGCTTGAAAAGGATAATTTTCGTCTTCGGGCACGTAGTTTTCTACTTTAAAGTGTCAAAATCAGGTATATCTCATACCAATAGTATTTACCTGGCATATATTTTTTTCACCTGCCGACTATCGTAACCCGGTGTCTCCCTCAAACTAAGATAAAGTACGGAACAACAGGGAAAAAGCCAAGACCATACATAAGTTCGTATCCCAAGTCTTGTTTCCATGTAATTAGCCAGATCGTTTCGATCGTCTTGAATGTATTGAGGTGGTAGATAAAATCTTTGTGCGCGTTTTCCCCCTAATTTCGTTCAGACTAGAAATGATCTTACGGTTGGTAAGTTTTTTTGGCGCCAAGCCAAATACTGAGCAGAACAGGAATTAAAGCAGTTACACTCTTTTTTTATAAGAACAATTTTATAAGAACACGAGCCTCAATTTTGGTCAAAAGTTAAAAGTAAATTAAGAACAAGCTGAGGCTGAGCTTCTGCAAAATACAATTTTGAACAACGTTTTTTCTCAAAATCGAGTATTTTTAGCGATGTGTGGGTGCCTTTTCGGTGGATATTCAAATTTGTCAGCACTTTGTTGGCAAATAAGGCCTGAACACCTCCTTAGAGCGAAAAAGCTAGCAATAGCACTGCTTGCACCCTCTTAATTTAAGAACAAATTAAGAAGAATCCAACCTCAGATTATCGAGAAAATTAAGAACAGTCAGCCTGAACTTAAATTTACTGGTTCTTATAAAAAAAGAGTGTAGATCAGAGATGGCTCTCTTGACATTCTTCTTTAAGCAATTTAAGGGAGAAGCAGGGAAAGACGAGAAAACGTGTATTTTTGTGCATTTTCTATAAGCTCGAAGGATCGTCTTGGATTGTGTTTGCACATTATCTTTCCTATCATTGTGCGAGTTTTCAGGTGGCTGATACGTCGAAACGATAATATTTAAAAAACATTTTTGACTCTAAGCTTCGAATGAGAGCATTTTGAATTTTAAAAGCAGCTGACAAAACTGTTAACACATGAGGCAGAATTGTTGTCCGACAATTGTGTTGCAAAAAATTTCCTTTCCGATACATCTATCGGATTTTATTTCAGTTGTTCTTTAGAAAATGACATCATTTTCAAGGGACATGTTGAAATTTCAGATAGCATAACCTTAATATTCTTAGTGCAGGCTTTTTTTATCTAAGACTGAGATTTCACCTTCTCATCGATACATTTAGACTATATTTCCCCAACTATATTGCATATAGAAGTGCATTTGAAAATTATCTGATGGTATTGCTTCTTAATTCCAAATGCCAAATTTTCAGTAAACTGTATCGCTTTGCATTTTTGACCAGAAAATTAACATTAAATAGAACTTCCAATTCATAGTCTATGAAGATTCTATAATCCGTTTATTTTTGACACCATGAATGGAAAGTGTCAAACTTTGATGCCCACTTTCAGCATCAATTTTCATTATTTACTATGCACTCGTGTCGACGGTCTTGGGATTCATTTTGATATGCAATACTTAAATTCCACGTAGCTAAAAAAAGAGATTATGCTTCAGCAGAAGAAGAATCCTTGGCAGTACTCCCAGTCCTTTCTAAAAGTTGATTCACGCCAGTTATTTCTGATCAGTGCGTTTACATAACCTTTGAGAAGAATTTATTTAGGAATTATCTGTTAACACGAATTCTTCAAGGTTTTACTATTCTTGGCGTCAGAATTAAAAAGCATTTCTGTTTACACTCAAACCATGTCACGTCACTCGAAAGACATGGAAGTACATTTTCATCAATATACGTCATGGCATCGGAAAAGAGAAACGTCAGTCGTCAGAATGAGACTCATTTCCATCCCTATACGCCTTTCCTTAGGACCTGCGACTTCCTGTTTAGCTGAACCCATATTTTCATCTTTTAAGAGTTTCAGTTTCGAATCCTTTCTACAAAGAGTATGACGCTCTTTGGCCTGCTACATTCAACAGTCAATGCATCTTCATTGTCAGTCTCACTTGACATTCATTAGACACAAGTCAACAAATGTTATCTCAAAATATATTCTCCTATTGAAGAGAGATATCCTTCATGTATGGAATGAAAAATTTGTATTGTGCATCAACCATACCATACATTGGTGTGAATAAGTTCAGACATTTTTAAAGTCATTTGCCATACTTCCAATATATCTACAAAGGGACGACATACAATTTGTTTCTTAGTGGGTAATCCTCATAATATATGCCTACAAAGTATAAATAACTAATACCATGTCTTTTTATAACCATGCAAGCTGAATGTATTGTTCTCTGGCCATCCGATTTCTTTGGTGATATTTTTCAAAGATCATTCGCTGTTTATATTGTCCATATGTCATTTATTGATATTCTGTTGATGTTAAGAAGTAAATTTTTGCTATAAGAAATTTGCCTCGTAGAAAAGATGGCTTTAAATATTGAAGGCAAAAGCAAAGACGAGCAAAACTGACATTTTACTTTGATAAGAAACTTTGAATGAGTCTTGTTTCTGTTTCAAGTTGTTATTGAATAACGCAGCAGGAGAACCTGACTCTGAATTCTCTTCATTCGTTTTGGCTGACTTACTAAGTTCTTCACAAAGAAGAATGGAATCACTATGACATCATTTGCAAAGAATTTAAAGACCGCGGTAACAAGGCTGCTGGACGGACCCCAAACGAACACTGGCTATGAACAGTGGCGGTGCCAAGGGGGTATGGGGTAATTACCCCCCCCCCACCGTCACTTTTTTCAAAACATGGTCTACATATTTCTTCTAAAAAGGATTAAAAAGCGCTAAGTAGGAATAGATCCTATTTCTCAAGGAAAATTAGCCTGGTACAAAGCACTGAAACGAGGCAAAATGTGCGTGGTATCAATGGCCACGCCCATTACCCTCTCACTGTGCAGTACCTGGCGCCGCCACTGGCTACGAAAAAAAAATTTTACAGAAGAGACAAGGAATACTATAAACGATTATGCAAAAAATCTGTGTTTACCATCAGCACACAAATAGTTGTTTTTTCATATCGACATTTTCCTGTTTTTCTTTCGGTGCATTTCGGTATTCGTCTTCTTAATATATCTTTTCTTCTTTTTCACGCCGTTTTTTACTTTTTTGTTGCCATTGATCGTTTGAAGCAGCGATGCTGCAACATCAGATCTTGTTCTCAAAAGATTCTATTGGTCACTTGCTCGGGTAAAACTGGAATACATGCTACTTGACTTGTTTTGACGAGATTCATGTGATTTTTATGATGGTTCATGAAGAAACCCATCTATAACAGGAAAATTGCCGATGTTGTTAAAATAAATAAAAATTGTGAAATCTCTACACCTTCTAAATTAAGTTTGTTTGAGTTTTTTGTAATACATTGACATCTGAAAATGAGGCAGGGTTTCAAGAGGCTCTGCTTCCTTCCTTTTTCAAAAGATTCAGATAAAACTCAATAAATTCTCTGGAGCTGTTTGATATTATGGCAAATGTTTTCTAATAAGCGGTAGACCCCAATCAGCTATATCGTGGGCGTGGAACACAGCGAATCCCAAGCATTGACCGTTACTTGATTCAAACAATCAATGTGTGCCTCTGTAGTTAACTTGGACTTTAGTTTTGTTAGCACCTTTGTTCGGTCATGTTACCAAAGCCACTTTTGTCGATTGTGATGATTGTTTCAATGGCCGAAATGTGCACCGTTTTTCGGATTAATGTCCAAATGTCGTGTACCGTTTTCTTACACAAAACAATTTTTACTTTGAAAAGATTTGAGGCCTTGCAGACTCATCAAAGGCCAAAGTTGGTTTAAAGTTTTTTAGCTGCTTGATTTATTTGGATTAATTAAATAAACATTTTTTGTTAGGTTGGGCGATTGTTGAGGAGAGAAGCTCTTTGTGCGCCAATGACTTTTTCATAAGGTCAAAGAGAAACAATCCCGTATTTCTTTCTCTCCCGATTGACAAACGTAAGCCAATAATGACATTGGAACCGATCTATTTGATTCTTTTATCTAAAACAACCAACAACTGCCTTTGAGCTGTAGTAAATTGTGGCAGCTGACAACCGTGCCGGCGAATGCAAAGCCTTGTTCCAGTGATTGTTACATTTTTGTCTCCAATCAACCATGCTCTTTTATGCTATCTGCAGCGTCTACCATTCCGCTAAACAAATTTCCTGTCACGATTGGAGCCAATTTTCGCGATTTCTTTCATATGTAATTTGATTTCATATTTCAATGATTCGATTTGGACATCCAGTACAATTTGGCTGTCCACAGGGAAGATTGTCTGATAAACTTCATTTTTTCTCTGCTAAGCTCAGTTGCATTACCCTTGCTTGTAGTACTTATCTTCGTTTACTTTCAAAACTTAGATCTAAAATAAGTTGAAAATTGCTACTGTTTTGCCTTCTATATTTATCAATCTTCTTCCTGCTTGTCCTTGACCCAAGTTGGATGCTACGATTAGTAGCTAGTTCTAAATCCAGTTCTTCTTGGTTCCGTTGCCCCTTGATTCCATCTTTGCCATTTGCCACGAAACTTACTGCAAGGCCTATCCTTGCTTCAAGTATATCACAAAACATCAACAAATTAGAGAAGAGTAGAAAGATTATGAAAATTCCCATACAACAATTTGGGGACCGTGGAATGGGATCAAAAGGAATTTCAAGTTGTTTCAAGTAATGTTAAAGAATCTTGACTTATTCACGAGGTAAGTATGAAAAATTAAAAAATGCTTTCGGCGACATTAGCATCAGTTTATTTTGCAAAAAAAAGTTGAAAAAGTTGATTTTACTCCGGGCAGAGTTGCATTCTATTGTTTTAAGCTTGCTACAGATACTGCCAATTTCTCATAAGCATTTTGCTATAAATTCGATGTTCCTAACAAAGTGAATTCGTTTTACCAAGAGAATTTGTGCCTGTATCCACAAAAAACTGATAAAAGCGACGAATGGTTTTGCTCAGGCTCGTTGCTAATGGTAGCTGCATTCAGGAAACTATTTTTGCTGAGATTTGCAACAATTTCTAACGGAAAAGACATCTTGTAACGTACTGTTCCTTTGTGCTAATGGAGTATCAGATGTGGTGATCTAACCCTTGCTAAGCTGGTTTTCAATTTGAGTAACCCAACTGTACTCGAAGACAATGACGCTTTATTTAAATCTATAAGACCTGTGGGTCGATGGATAATATCCCGTAATTGAGATATCGTGTACTAGCAAAGCGTCTGAATTAGACTGTTGAAGTTGAAAGACCATTCAACATCATACTTTCTATGAAATAACAAAAGCTAGCTCTGTTGCAGTCATGTCTTTCCATATCTCCTCGTTTGACTAGTTTCATTCGCACTTGTTCTACTCAATTGACACCTAAACCCACTAGCATGTTATAGATTCTTGGATAAGTTAAGTGGGCAAGGCTGTGTAATGTCTTGGAAGAGTATGACGTTATGCGAAAAGGTGTAGGAAAACGGCTGCAAATTTCAACTGGCATCAGCCCCGTGACCACTATTTTCTTTACTACATCAGAGTGATTGTATAAATAAGGCAGCGGCGCGTCTTCATGGCACCAAAATCCTTGCTCTGTCTGTTTCTTTAATCTGATAGAGACCTACGCTAAAACAGTTGAAATCTTTGTCCTTTTATTTGTCTTGCAGGCTTAAGAGCTCGTTCTACCGAATAAAAACATAATTTGTAAAAATGCCTTTTGGGTATTTACCTTTAGTATGTTCTCATAGGCTTCTTCAGTATCAATCGAGGTACACTCTTTTTATAAGAACCAGTAAATATAAGTTCAGGCTGACTGTTCTTAATTTTTTCGAAAATCTGAGGCTGGATTGTTCTTAATTTGTTCTTAATCTAATAGGGTGTAGGCAGTGCGAGTGCTAGCTTTTTCGCTATAAGGAGGTGTTCAGGCCTCATTTGCCAACAAAGTGAGTGAGACAGCCTTAATTTGCTGGCAAAAATTGTTCTTATAAAAAAAAGAGTGTACTCGCAGACAAGCATTCTGAAATTGACAGACTGTAGAATGATGCCATTTTATATTTTCGCCCAGTGTTTAAAATAGATTAAAGCTCGGATGACCAACTGGCCCAAGTATTTTCTTTCATAAAAACAAACTCATTTTGCTTCTCCTTTGGTATTTCATGCCACTGTATAACCTAGGGAAAGCGTTCGGGAATTTTTTGGATTGATGCAATGCTCGAAATCAGTTGATTGCAGCGATTTCTGCTTTTAACGACGTTGGCGAATCAGGTTTTCAGATTTTCGCCATGTGATATTTGTTTCACCCTGTTTTTTAGAGGAAAAGGTCGGAGAAGCTGAATTAATTGATATGAAGTTGGGAAAATGTTCTTCTTATTGATAATATCAACATAAAAGGCTGTTTTGGGGTGTTATTGATGTTGACGATATCTTCACTGTACAGAACACGACAAGGAGGTATAAGCAGAAAAATCATAAAAAAGTCTCTCAACTCAGTACACAACATTGGCACAAAAACCGTCGACCTTTGCCTTTGAATTCCATATGTGATCTTTCTGTAAACAAAAACCCCGAGCTTTTTGGCCGACATGTTACCGTTCAAAACTTGCAATACGAATGGGATATACGTTGTGATATGAAGTGTGACAGCCGATAAAAAGATTTAAGCTTCCAAACTAAAGAAAAACATTGAATTGATATAGCAACCAGACAGGCCCAGCCTTATCTCTCATTGATCATGATTAAACTCATAATCAATGTTCTTATTATCCCAGAGGCTTGATAAACCGATGGCTATTCTGTTGCTGAACCTTTTATCAAAGTTTTGGAACTATGGTCTGTATTCAGACGAGATAAGAGATAGTGTTCTAGCCTACGGGAAAATCCTACTTTTTCTTAAACATTATCAGCTCCTGATTGACTCTTTGGTTAACATAAACCCTCAGGTCCAAGTTTGGGAATGCATCTTTTCTTTTGAGAGATTTAGCAAACTTTTCTATCCTGATATTTTACTTATTCCTTGCATAGATTTCAAATAATCGTTACAAAGTTTGTTGACTACTTTTCAAAGTTGGCGAATTTTTATGAAATGATTTAGAAGGTCATGGTTGCAAATTTCGTGGCGCTTTCTTCACAACAGCTTGACGTCCTTGTTGAATAAGCGAACAATGATTTAGTTTTTTTCTTGCGTTGGTGATTTTTTCAATTTGAATGTGTACCTTTGATATATTATTCAAGTAAAGGTTCTATCTGGTCTATAACTCTATCGTCTGGACTAGAAAGCCGTTTGGAATTCTATCTGGCATAAATGCTAATTAATGCAAATAAATTCCAATTTATGCCCAAATCATATAAATAAGATCAAGCAACAAGTAATGATGATAGTCAATCATTGTGATAAATATAAAGAGCCGTTTATTGCCAGTGAGATTCTGTTCAAAGTTGGAAGATTTTGTTGAAGGATTCTTGTGGTTTTTCTTAGATGAATCGCATATGATTTGCGGCTGATAATATCTGAATCCAAAAAGAGACATGTTTTGTTTGACGTCTTGGTACGAGCGTAGGACACTAATTATCATTATCACATTCATCCGAATGATCGTCATCATCCTCTTGAGCATATTTAAACCTTTTTAATGTAACACGACGTGCATGAATTGATCAAATCTTTTTTATATTCAACACACAGCCAACAACATTAATATTTTCTGTTATCAGATTCTTCTTCATTCTTTCTGTCTGGAATTCGAGGAAGTGCATCATCAAATCAAAACCAGGATGTTCATTCCAACAACCTGTGGCTGAATGAATCGAAACTTGGAAGACCTGAAAATTTCGTTAAAGATTAAAAAGAGATTTGATAATAGAGTTCTAAAGTGATGACGTCACAAAATCTATTTTTGTAATTTTTGAATTTAGATCCCACAGCCTGAAAGGGCATCATGAAATACCTCTAAATACGCAAAATCAGTCTAATGTGTTACGAATTGGCTGAGATATGACCACATGTGTATTGGCATTTTCCCCATCAAACCTCTATATTTTGGTCTCTGTTCATAACTTTATGAACAGAGCGAAGATAACAGTGATTCGTTAGCAAATTTCAAATCTTTCATTGGCAATATCTAAACTGACTTTAGACATATTTGACTAATTTTGCATATGTGGAAGCATTTCATAAAGATCTTTTATGTTATGTGATTAAGATTCAAAAATTCTAAGAATAGGTTTTTGGTGACGTCACACTTTAGAACTCTATAAGGGATTTGCAACTTATTCTAATGCAATTCAATGCTCGTCATTATCACAATAGCTGGTTTTGTAACGTCGACTTGAGTTTCATGAATGTAAAACTTGGTGTTTGGTCCAAGATATGACGTAAATTGACAATTTTTTAAGGCAGTTATTCTTTTACTGGATGCATTTCAATCAGCTTTTAATCAAATTCAATCAGCTTTAAATAAAATTCAATCACCTTAAGTCGTATTCATGCACCATTTTCAACATTTTCAGTCACCTTTCAACAGTTTTTTGTCACCTCTCAATCAGTTTAACAACATTATATTGTCATTTTCAATCACTTTCCGATCATTTTGTCAATGTTTGATCATTTTAACAACTTCCTTCAATTATCGTTATCAGTTTTCAGTCAGTTCTAGCCAAAACCCATATGTCACTTTTGACACCACCTGCCAATAATTATGTCGAACAACAACTTGGTCACTTGCAAAATCATTTGCTTTCATTAGGCAAATAGTTAGATATATAGAACTTTGTAGATAGCTAGAACTTGGTGAAACTTTTTATTGGCTTCCTGTATATTCTTCCTGTAGCCATAATTCACATCCTTGCTGGAACTCATGTGAGGAATTACCACAAGACTGGTGTATTTTAGTATAGGAAATAGAAGAGCGGAGACACTAGATCGCATTTTAGAAGGGGGGGGGGGCACTCCTTTGGTAGTTGGCCACTTTGATGTCGCAACCTTGATATCATAATTCAGCAAAAGAATGGAGGGTCCCCCAAGCCTCCCCAAGCTCCGGCGTGCCTGAAAAGAAAGATCATTCAAACATTGCACCCTTGGGATTAACTACCCTTGCCCCACCTCTCAAACAGCTCAGTTTCCGAATCTGTAATACACAGTTACCTGTTAAAATTTTATCTGTAAGGAGGTTGTTTTACCAGGCGACTTGCTTCCCCTCTCGTCTTACTTGATACTTCATTCAAAGCTAAATGTGTATCTCTTTCCTTCCCTGCTTTCTTTCATCATTAATAATAACAAATTGAGACGTAGTATATTCTGGCTTGCTTATAAAACACGCTGCACTCTAAACCTTGTAATTCATAACTTCAGGCTTTGAATTTTGGCCTCATTTCGAAAAATAGTCATGAATTTCTTGTAGTTTCCATTCAATATTTAAGTTTATTCAGTTTCATATTTCTGCAGTTTCGAATTCCAATTTTTTGGCTTTACGAAGTTAGTTGATAACAACATTAACATGAATCACCGCAAGAAGTACAAAAGGCTGACAAGGTTTAGTGCTTCGACTCGTTTTGTGCGTTTTGCAGGTTTGACAATTACTTAAAGTTTGCATTTCTTAATCGTGAATGGTCTGATATTAATTGTAAAAAAGCAAATCGGTTAAAGGGCATCTGATTTTAAAGTTGTTTCGATCAAAAACTAGATTATATTTTAGCCTTAAATCGTTTAGGCCAGGGGTCTTAGACGATATCATAGGCACACGAATCTTTATTCTTAGCTTCAATGGGATTTGTCTGATCTGCTATACGGTAGGCAGATGAAGACAGCCGTATTGTAGCCATGCACTCGTTTAGTTTCAAGTAATCAAGATGATTGATGAGTGCTTTATTATTCCATTTCTTATCATTACCAAGAGTTTCCAAGCCTAAGTTATTAATGACAGACTTAGCTTCTACTCTAAAAATTACTGAAATTCCTCGGTGATATGTTAAGTATGCTTTGAAATTAAGAGTTTTTGTGGGAGATGAGAGTGTAAGAAAACCATTCCTAGCATTTGTTTACGAAAAATCGTACAAAGCATATCAAGCTAAGTGGTTATCTCGTTGGCATGCGCAATAAACCAACTGTGCACTGAAAGGGTGACTTCATGCCCTGCATCACAGCATTTTCATGACTGTTTGGAGCACTTTTTTAACCAGTTCAATATCGCTTTAAAGTCTTATAATTTCAGCTCTCGGCCCTTCCCTGCATAATTAGGATCCTTTTCCAAATGTAACAAAAGCCTCGTTTTACATTGGCAGGCTCATCCCTTTCGTATGTCTATGTGAATACCGTTCTTGGGTTTGGAATGCGTCAAAAAAGCAAGTTGGCACTATTTTCTGCAATATGGTGAAAATAGCTTAAAAGAATTCAAAATGGCACACTAAATAAAGAACTAGCAATTCGCACCTTGACGCAAAAAGACACTGTTGAGCTCTCGGAAACTCATTGCGATAATATAAGAAACGATAGCACGGCGGCCCTTGGAAAGCAGGGCATTTTTGTGCATAAATTTGTATTATCAAGCAATTGCAAGTCCGTACTGGTAGTGGCTAGACCCCGCAGCTGACTTTCTTATAAATAGGCCTGATAAATATTCAAGAGTAAGATCATTCAGGGCTTTATCAACCATGGTGTTAGTTTTGAAATTGGTAAATTCTTGAGTTGTCTCAAAATAAACAAAAATTAAGAATGGCCTAGCAAAAGCTTCAAAGCTGCAGTTTATAAGCATTCTTGTTGCTCGATTGTGAAGCCTTCGCAGCAACAGAATCTAAAGTACTTATGCGTAACAAAATGCAACAGATTTTTTACATCTTTCAAGAAACCAGTGGTTTGACTGGTTTCTATGGATAGAATTTCGATTTCAAGATTTCAACTTTCCAGTTAAGATCACTATCTATGTGAATTCCAAGATAATCTGTAAGTTTGACCACATATCTATTGTTACATCTTGCATATTCAAAAATAAATTTTCCTTATATTTGGCTGGCTTTTTTCTTTTTGTTTTGTTGATGGCACAATTACGTTTAAAGACATTGTAGCATTCAGAGACAGCTTGTAGCCCTCAAAACACTATTAAGTTCCATATTCATTGTCTCGTTCAGTTGAGCAATGTTTTCATATCTGTAAGAACGACAGATACCCAAATCATTTTGAATTTACCAGATGGGTATATATAGAAATACTGGGATTTTCGTTTTAGCAAAGTAAAGATAACCTGAGCATCAATCGGCTGCAAATTACGGCTTGCCACAAATAACAGACGTCGGCTAAGATTTGAATTGGCTTAAAACATAGCAGACACTCGAGGAATGTTTAAATGCGGCCAGAGTTGTTCCATTCCCAAAAACACCTCTGATTGTTCCATTTGACGACTAATTCTTTTCATGATACCTTCTAAACTCATACTTGGCGCAATAAAACTGTTTATGTAGAAATGATGTAAAATGAAATCAGGAAAAGATTTGTCTACAGAAGATGCATAGATGCTAAAATATCATTACCGTTGTCGTGCTTAATTTACTTATTCTTCTTAATGTAGACAAGGACAACGATCTTAAATGTGTAAGTCTGATAATGTGGCTCCAATGATAAGTGCCAAATACAGATGCCACATTCTGCCCTGTAACAACATGCTTAGGGGAAATTATGTACTGGAAAACCACAACAGAAAAGGGGGAAATTTTTCCGCCGGGATGGAGGAATGTGATGTGCCCACGCCTATGGTAATGAAAAAGTGATTCAAGAGAAGCTAAACTTGAAGTTCATGACAGAACTACACCTGGCCAACGACTTTTTCCTTTCTTGAATTTAAAAACAAAAAGTTATTAACAGAGAAAGAATCAACAAATATATAAATATTTTAAAAGGCCCTACGTATAATGGCAACACATCAATGGGCCAGACAGCTTTTTGCTGAAAGATGCCTTGAAAAGAACCCCCCCCCCTCATTTTCATCAGTTCCTAATCGGCAGTACAATGATTGCTTGGTTATATTTACTGTCTTGGAGTTCCTAAAAAGCTTTCAAAAAACCTAGAAACCTTTGATACTGGCTATCTTTTTAACGTTGCTGGGAATTTTAAACTTTCGCCCAACTTCTTGTGTTACTGCTATGTTGATGATGTGATGATAAAATGTCGTTTTGATAAAAGTCCTGTATCTCCCACTGCGCCTCTAATAGCGAGCAGATAGAGAGCAGCATTCGATACTAGCTTTTTCGCCACAAGGAGAGCATCCTTGTTTGTTAACGATAAAATGACGTTTTATCTTATAATAACCCTTAAGAAATATAATTAATTGAGAAATTAAACTTAAAAAACCAATCAAAGGTCTGCCGTCTCCCATTGATTTTTAGATAACCAATCATGTATTAAGGCTATTTTTCTGGTGTGAATGTTTGTAGCCCAAAATCCGTATGTCATTCTGCCTAAACGACATCAAATATTTGTAATATTATGTCTTTTCTATTTATACCAGTGCTATTTCCTTTTAGTATACTGATATTGGTACAAAAGTACATATCTTGGTACAATTTTGATTGCACAGGTATGATTTTTCGATTCCATTATTTTTTAAAGGAAGAATACCTATTTGTTATTTCATTTATTGAATTCTATTAGAGTTTCAAATATCCTCGTCAAAGGGGGCAGATTGTTGTATGTCATCAATTTTAAGGGAAAGTGAAGAACTAAGACACAATTTGCAAACTGAACAAAATTAGTGACAACGAATAGAGCACGTTTGTCTGATGTTGAAGTTCTCAATATATTGTCTAGAGTCTCAACATATTTTACTAGTTGCATTTTGAATATGTCATCTATAGTTATAAATATATCAGAATATATCAATATATCATTGACCGGCATTGCATCAGGAATACGCCCTCATTTTAAACGACCACATTAAATGAAGGCAAACTTACTGAAGAGACTATAAGGACGTTTGAAGGATGGCCTTTTGTTAGATGGACGTTTGAAGTATGCAGTTATATTCTAGTCCATTTTTGGTTTTTAAAAAAGGGTAGCCAACTTGAGTTTGCCAACAGGCATCACACATTGTTGTAATGAAATTCAGATCTGCTACATTATCATATCATTTTTGGCTTTGGTTTTGGAAAAGCTCACAAAGTATTTCTCATATAAAAATTGCTTTCAAGATGCTATCCATTCAATTTTGATGAGATCGCAATACAAACTTGATATCGCTGATGATTTCAAACTTAAGCTTCAACCATATTTCCTATGTCCTGTTCATGTGGAAATTACGTTATAAACACCCTCTTTTTAAACGCCCCTTTTGGATTAACGCCCAACCCCAATGAAATGACAAGCGGTGATAATCGCAGGCAGTACACAAGGACAGACACTTCACTGTCCTGTTAGCCTAACAATTACATCATGGCAACTGAATCTAGTGACAGGATTGTGGTTAAATCTGTTTTACTGACGCAGTTTCATTCATAACTGATCATTTAGCATTTTAACCGATAGGAAGTACCTTTTTGGCTTCCTAACTAGTGAATACAAGAGTGTCGATTATTGTGGTTTATTTAGGTAGTAAGGCACGTGAACTGTAAGCTGATCTCTAAATCCGTAGAAGCATCTTGAAATTTTCTTAAATGTTTACTGGTGACAAGAGGACATCAATTTTGAGATTAAAGGGATCTTTGTAATGTCACATTGCAATTCATTGAACACCCCCGAGGGGTGAGCCTGTGTCGTCAATCCTCTATTTGCCTTTTTTATCTTGTTTGCATTTTGGACAATTTTCTCTGTCCTTTATCTCCCAACGCAGTTTTTCCGTTTATTATCTTCAATTCTGATCTTTTAGTTAATTTTTTTCTGCTTTTCATAGCCTGTCGATGATGGACTCACTGAAAGAGAGAGCTGAAACATTGAAACGTGTATCTTAACTGTCAAGCAAATTGGCTATGTTAACCATCTACTACGATTATTTAAAACGCCCAGACAATTGAATAATTAACAAAACAAGAAAATATTTTTCATGATGTAGATGCATCTATCAAGGAATAAAAAGATACACAATAGAGGTAACTAACGTTTTCCCTTTGTTTATGTTTTATCCCCCCCCCTCCTTAATAAGCGTATATTGAGAAATTATTTTTGACATAGTCAAGCAGAGACTAATTCCACTGAAGGGTAGAGTTTAAATAATGAATTTCATCGTGATGCATACTGTAGCAAATAAAATTATTTTTCAAACCATAGAAATGTCTTAATTGCTGTAGGGATAACGCCTAAAATACTTTCAACTCTAGTAAAACATTTTGATGCTTGCATTTTTTGTGCAAACTTGAAGTGCTTATCACCCTTTAATCTTAAAAACCTGCTCGAAATTTTTTTATTAATGATTCGATGGAAATGCTAGTTTTAGATGAAGAGGCACCTATTTCCATTTCAATACAAATATACAGTAGAAATAAGAGCTCATTGCGACAGATCTGTATCTTATGTAACTTAGAGTTTTTTAAAAGTACTTTAGCACTTGGCATTTAAGGGACGTTTGAGAAATTATAAGTGCTAAAATTCATTAAAAGCCTGGTACTCATCCCGTGCCAATTCATAAGGAAAATATGAGTATTACATGCATCTGTGAAAGAAATATTTCGATAGTTAACTCTCTGGAAAGAATTGTTTAGTCTGCATGTTTTAGTTTCATTTTCTATTCAGGGCTTTTGTTTTGAGCTCAGCTAAAGCGTTTCATCCTTTGCTTTTTTATGCGAAGGGCCAGTTTCGGAACCAACAATCTATGTTCAGAGACAGTCGTTTTATGGTGAGCCCTAGCTTTGGGAACGCAAACTTAGGAATATCGGTAATTTGGTGAGCAGAAACCCGAAATAATGAACATGGGTTAGTTACCTTACTGGATCTAGAAGCAACCAAGTGCGCTTTCTGATGTGCAGAAGGTAATTTCATTATGAAACTTTGGTTGAATTTGTAATCTAACGGTCTTTAAATAATATAAACATTAATTGTTTTTTTGTGTCGACTTTTTCCGGCGATGCCCTCGGAAGGTAAGAAGCAGAGGCACGGCTTGTAAACAAGCTTAAGCAATAAAACTAAGAAAAATGAGCGGCATTCGTAAATTTTGTTAGTGGAATCAAACATGGGGAACAATTCTCTCATTCACAAATTCCTGTGTACTCCAGAGCAATGTAGTTTGCTTTCTGATATCCCCCCGATCTCGGACATTCAACTTCTCTTAGAATTTGACGTGGTGGTTTTAGCTCTGTTGATTGATATGTGTTGATACGACCTCCCAGCGGAAACTGTCTGTGAGCTTAACATCTCTGATCACAGTGGGTAATCAGTCTGCCCATAAACCAAGTTAGGGTAGGAGACCGAAGACAGCAATTCAACCACCAGAGGCATTGTGCGTTCTGAATAGGCAGTTGGGGCCGACTCAAACCTCTGCTATTAAAGACACACATTCGAGCTCCGGGGTTATTCATCACTGGCCTTCCGCCATCGGTCGACTATAAAGTTTCGAGCATCGCTTGGCTGTTTTAGTCGCACTGACAGATCGATAAAGTCAAGAAGCAGTCTGATAAAGACAAGCACAGAGTTTGTGTCAGGGCGAATTTCTGCAGCAATGGCGAATTTTGGAAAGTTTTCGATGATTTTTCTGGTATTTATGGCTTACCTCTCGCCGCTGGCTGCAAAAATATTCAGAGATGCAGAGCAAGGTAATAAATTTATTTTTATTCAAACATTTGTTTTTATTTGCTGTTGAATTTTGCCACTTCCACCTTGTTTCCAGCCACTTTGCTACACGAAATGCGATTTTTTTTGTGCATTTCTTTTAATCGATATTAACCACGGAACTAGTTATCGTTTGATGCTTTTTAAATAGAAATTCTTATAAAAGCTACATTATATGTTTTTTGACGATTTTTGTCCCCTCACGTGGACAATTTTCTTGTTATCTGTTTTCTTTTGCATGGCACCATCTAATATTCGTAACGAGATTTATAAATTTGCTTCAGTTGTAGTTTAATTTATGTTTTCAGAGGCATTCGTGAAGCAAATAGCCAATTTTAGTATCGCATACCCACGGTTGGCTTTGTACGACTACCCAAATTTCAAAACAATTCCTTGGGGTGACTCCGAGGAACTTCCTGATAAGTTTTATGTGAAGTTGAACATTGATGGTCGAAGAGAAACTCTGGAGCTCAAAAGAAACCGAAGGCTGGTCAACTCAAATTTCAATGCCGAAGAGTACGAGAACCATAAGGTTATTGATAACAATGATGGAAAGGTGAAAAAAGGTTGCTACTATGTTGGAACAGTGTTGAGACAGAGGAAATCCCTCGCTGCCCTGAGCACATGTCATGGGCTGGTAAGCTTTATGTTTTTGTTCATGTATCGAATTCTTTGCTTTCTTCCGTTCTGATCAAGGGCAGGCCGTGAGCTGCGGGCATGCCCGATTCGAAGCAATTGTTGCATTTTTTTAAGTTAGTGACCGTGTTGGAAAATCAGTGTTGATGCTTTGGAGCGTTCGTGGCTCCCAGGAAGCCTTAGGGTATTTGTGGATCTGTATTATCTCATATTGTTGCTTTGCTATTGTTAATGTGCAAATCGCACTTCCTTGCACAATGACCGTTTAATATCCAACATCAAAGAGTACTTAGCATGTCTGATACGAAAATTACCTTTATTTGTACACCTCGGTTTTCCGCTATTCATGGCTTCGGCCGACTTTGCAGTATCGTTCTGCACGGCTTGGGAATGCGGGGCATTTTGAAGAAGCACAATATAATTGTACACAATATCCCTAGAGCTGTACCCATATCAATGGAGTGTAACATAAACAGTGAAAACAAAAATCAAATAGCGCAAAAAATCCACCAAAAGCCAGGTAAATATTTGGAATTGCAACTGACAGGAAAAATGCGCCAAGGATTTCCATGTATGGCATGAAGGCTGTCTGAGCAATCCGACGTTAGGTGGAGCCCACAGTTAGAAATTATTTGCTAACGCCTTCTGCCTTATTCGGGTAAAATTTACGCCGATTATAATTACATCTGGTCACATTTCATAATATACAGCAATATTTCAAAGAATTTTCAAGAGACTTAAATATTTTTATAAAGTGTTACCGAAAGGGGGTTAGCAAAAAAATTACAAAAATACTTTTTCAGTAGATCAATCGTACCCTAAGTTGCCTCTTCATGTTAGAAATATAAGCAATTTCTGGTTTAAAATTTGAAGTGCATTTATGAATCATCAAATCATTTATTTTCTTATTTAACTTGCAGAAAGGATTCGTGAAGACGATCAGAGGAAACTTTCTAATCGAGCCAATGAGAAACTTGTCAAAATATTTTTTCCCGCATTTGGTGTACCAGCCAAACATTGACAATAGTAACGACGAGAGGCGACAGGAAAAGAGTGAAACTTCATCATGTGCAGTTGAAAACGGTTTGTAGGCAATTTTGATTTGTAACTATTTCTTCTTGCAATGACTTTTCTCTCACTTGCACGCAAGCCAGAGAAGAATTGTGAATTGACAAAGTCGGAATCTCGCCAACAGTAGCTTAAGCTTCACTTATTCAACATTCCATTGATATGAAAATCAAAGCACGGATCGCAATGGATAAGGATTCTCTAGACATAACGGTCCACTTATCAGATCTCTGGTCAGGCATTGGTCATTTTTGTTGTTCTTCTAAAGAAAGGCAGTTTCCTTTGCAACTGAATTTTCAATTGTAAAGCAGATCTCTATCTACACACAATAAGAGTCCCGTTATATTCCATCGCATGTGCTATGAAACAGTTTTGTGGAAATAATGTACATGTTATGATATCTGACGAGTCTTTTTATGATATGTGGTACTGCCGCATGGTCTTTGTGGTTGCAGTAATTCTATCGCAAAGGCTGCACTCGAGCCTGCGGCCAATATCCCAAGTTTCTCACGTTCTCGTACTTCGTAACTGTTCAAAGCATCTTCATTGAAGCGACACTCCATTATCGAGTTTATAAGGGAGCTTTATTTCAAGGAGCTTCGATTATGCTGAATACCCGTTAAGGCATGTAACATTTGAGATTTTTACCCACATGATCCTTATAACTTTTTCAAAAACCCCCGCAGGAATGGGGCAGTGTCGCTCAATGCCCAATCTTTTAATCGTTGACCTCATTTGGAAGCTTCTAAAAAGCCAGGTTCTTCAAAAGTTTTTGCTATTTCCAAGTTCAACATATCTGAAAAGATTAAATTTTCACCTTCGTTTTGAGAGTTGATTATTTTAGCAGCTCTTGCAGTTCAGCCTTCGTATCAATATTGCAACAAGATATAGCCAAGCCTCTCTGTATGTTGCGTGACTGAAGACAACAATCGATACGTCGTTGAACTTAGTGTGCGGTTGTAGTTGTATCAAGTTTATTGATAAAACTGATTTTTTTTATTACCCGTTGAGATCTAATGAGACGGTCTGAAATATGTTACTTGAGGAATGACCACTTTTAGCCAAAAGAATCCATGCCTTTGTTTGCATAGTTTTGAAGATAGCTAGCTTTCTGTGATGACAAGGCTTAAAATAAAAAATCTACGATCGATCTTACGGCGTAAGAATATTCTTCGAGGTCATCGTAACACACACCAGCATCGCTGCTGTTTGCATTCCCTTGTAGTTTCTCCTACGTAAAGATACTCGAAAGGTATGAAATTTTATAGGGCTGCCCTCTGCATTTTCTGTGTGGTCCAAGGCATACTTTGGCATAGAAACCCTAATGAAATTCAATCTCACCAACCGGATGGAAAGACAACGCCCCCTCCACAGAGGGTTTGCCTCAGCAGCCGCCGACTTACCACGAGGCAAAACATCTATCATAATTTCGTTTTCGCTGCAAAAGTTTGTAAAATGAATTCTATTGATGCTTGTGATGCTGAGCAATTTGCAAGGAAAAAAGTAGTAGTTTTGGACGACTGTTTTACAACGGAAGGTGGAAGTAATGGTGGAATGGTTTATACCGTGCATTTATGAAGTGGTGTACGTGCGCTATGCATGCTAGAGTATTAACCTAAAACGCTAGTTGGTCACTCCTGACTAGAAAATCAACTCCAACTTTGTTCATTATGTTTCCAGAAATAAAAGAATGTAATGACCATCAAGCGAGGTTACTTTTGAAGCTGTAGTAAATGCATATTTGCCCAGTCAACTTGGTTTGCATTTCCTTGGGTACACATTTCTCGCTATCGTCATTTTGCCAGAGGGTGTAACTGTGTTGCCTTTCAAAATTTCTTATCAGAGTCGAAAACGTTTGAATTTACCGGAGTTATTGGTGGCCGATCCCTTTGTCATTGAGGTGGATTAGACAGGGCAGCTCTTGTGTTAGAAAAGGATCATTTCAACGTTTGTAAATTAATTTTCTCGACTAAAGAACTTTGCATAATGAAGTGGGAAACTCGAATATAGGTGACTGTGAACAGTAAACCATTTCATGCTCGTATCGTCAGAGATCAGGCCATTTGTATGAGAGCCTTTTCTTGCAGTAATCTCTGCGGTTTATGTTTTGTCCGCAGTTCAGTTATGTTAATATTTTTATAACGGTTTGAAATCAAAAGATCCTTGTTTTTTGTCACTCGGGTTAACATTTCAATCAAATAAAATCAGCGCTCTTGTGCCGTTTTTGAACCATCAATTCATCGGGTCATCTTTAGTTAATTTAATATACCATGGCTATATGTACATAAAGGGGACATTATCCTCTGAAGATCTTCATCGGATTACTGTGGATTACAGTTGCCAAATGCTGAATCTTGGATTCATATCCTCGCAGGCCACTTTTTTGCTGTCCTCCACTGCACGCCTTCTATCTATATTGCTTCATATTCTTGGAGCCTTATTCGATTTTTTGTCAAGTAGCCTTGTCTTTTTAACTGTAAATCGTGAGGATCTGTGGTTTGCAGCCTCCCTTGCTTCACGAATCTAATTGATTCCATCTGCGTTGTGCGATTTTTAAGCTTTTGGCCATACATATTTACTCAATGCACATTCAGATATGCTTAGGAGATCTATACACTAATGCTTTTGTTGAAAATGAAGGAAGATAGATACATCAGCCCCCTTCACTGGAATGGTTTTTTGTTTAGATTATAATTGTCAAGAATTTTGTCTAAAATGTGCATTTTGATGCTTTCTTGATCAAACGTAAGTTGGAACAAGGAAAGTTGGGCGTCTCTTTGTTATTTGGTGTATATAGTCACCGTTTCCCAGCAAGTAAATGACAAGCTATCAATTCTAAGGATGTTGTGTACCATGCCAGCTTTTAATCAAGGTTCCTCGAGCTAGAGGAGCAGTTTTCGGCAAAAGTCTTCTTAGATGTTCTCAATTTCCTTTAATGATATTTACGTGCCAGACATGCAAAGCTAGAGAAAGAAAATCTTGGTCAGAGTCTAATTTGAGTTAATTATCAACTGTATGTTATCCATTACAGACCCTGATCCGGTGAAGTATAAGGTCAAAGAGAGCAAGCCAAGCAAAGTATCAGGGAAACGAGAGAACGAGACTGGAAGGAAAAGGAAACGAAACGCAATCGAGATTCCAAGTGCAGACGTTGAAGTTTTTGTCGTTGCGGACAAAGATACGGTTGCGGTGCACGGTAACGCGTCCGTAGAAGGATACATCCTTACAATGATGAACATGGTAAGAAATCTTCTTTTATCCCCGATCAAAACGTGCCCTTTATTGTCTTACGGTCGTCACTACCATTGTGACGTGATAAGAACCCTCCTTATGTAGCCCGCTGAAGTTATTAAACCTTCAGACTTTAGTCAGGTTCCCCGTTATGCGTAATATTCCTTCTTTGTACCAACCCTTAGAGCATGTATTATAGAAAATCCTTAACTTACTGCTAATATTTGAGCAAGAAATGGTGCAGCTCCCGAACGCTAGCTTTATTTCAATGCCAAAAAGTAGCAAAGTGTTTCTATAGTATTATTTTTATGTTATAGTGCCAGTAAGAATAAAAGATGTAGAAGCGATGGCCTGCTTTTTGGTTGCTGGGGTCTTATTCAAGTTTTTCGGATCGTAAGGGCAAAAACGCCTTGAACTTGCTGGCTGCTTCATCTTTAAGTGGACATAAGAACCACTTAAGATGTTATGATCTGTAAATACCACTTCATCTATTATCGGTCTTTAACGGCATCATCTTTGAGGAAAATGTCCAGATTGACAATTGTGGGCTGTGCTTGAAGAAATCAAATTTCACAAAGTAAATCTAGGTCATTTCTGATCTTTTCGTTGATTGTTGTTTTTCAAGCTAGGTGTAGTATGGTTCTTGAGATCGACAAATTTGTCATAAAGCGGACTTATTAAACCTCCAGCATTGCTGTGGTTTGTATGAGCATAAGAATTTATCGATCAGAAAGAGTCCTTGTGCCCATTTATTTACATTATCAAAAGAAGTAAGCTGCTTGCCCTAACACGTCGCGAGCACCCATTTGTGGTTTAATGACAACAAATGTAAAGAGCCAAATGGAATTTCCCATGGATTTCACTTCAATATTATGAGCTGTTTGCAAAATCAACTGTTTTTGTATCGACTGTCGCTCAAAGTTTCGTATGAGCAAAATGAGGAACTAGAAGAAAATTTTATTGCTGAATGATTTGATACACGAGACATAATCCATTAAATGCTAGAGAATGTTGGGATTATTTGAGTTTGTTCTTTGTTTTGCTTAGGATTATGTCCGGTAAGACCGGTTTTCCTTGAATTGTTTGATTTTTACTCTAATCCATGTGTCGATTTCCACGGATTTTTGTGTTTTCCCCAATCTCGATTGATACCTGCGTTTCGTTTTGGACGCTCTCTACCAAACAATAGAGGAAGATTACATAAGCTACTGTGATGAAACGGTGTTGGCTGTACTTGGTCCTCACATGAAATACATACACCATGAAATAATAAATATATTGAAATGTGGCAATGCTGCAAATACAGTCATCAGGGTGATCGATTTTATAAAATAAAGCGTATCTCTGAAACTTTACACTGACTTTTCTGATTCCATGACCTTTCCTTGAAGTGATTTACAACCTTTGAATGGACTACGAAATTGTAAAGCGATTTGTTAATAGCAAAGACTGTCAGTGGATCCAAAAAGCCAATGTTTGCCTTTGGATCAGATCCAAGGAACTCTTGTCTAAACGGGGATCAGCTATGTTTTGTTGAGATTAAGCTATTTACGTTCATCCGTTAATGTAATGAAATGAATGTATAGTTGACCGTCGTTCTTAACTGAAACAAACTTAAAGGTCGCAGATCCTGGGTTTCTTACCGCACAGGATTGATTGCCTCGACCGCAATGGCTAAGCATATTCCAATAATGTGATCAGAAAAGTGTTACGTGGATGCCCTGACTTCTTGAAACAAGATTCTGTATAACTCAGTTTCTTTAATAGTATTAAATAATTGGACTTAATTCAGATATGATTCGGAAATGTTCCAGTATGGATTGCATTTAGTGGATATATTTCAGACCGTTAGGCTGTGACATGTGAACCTTTATGCTCCTTCGTTCGAGCTCAGAATATTGTGCGTAGATATATTTTTGTCCTATTTGCGATTGCGTCCATTTGATAAAATAAACTGAGACACAAATAACGCTTCATACTAAAATCGACCTGTTTATCTCGTCTGACTCTTTAACAAGTGAAAAGGTTTATCATTAAAGTGTTATGTTGTTGTTCTCAAAGGTTGCAGAAATGTACAGACATGCCAGCTTGGGAGTCAATGTGAACATTGTTGTGGCAAAAATACTTCTTCTCAGTGAAGATCAGGTAACGAGCAATACTTCTTGTATATTAGTTTGATTAAAGCAATAACGTTATTGTTGCATTTTTGAATCGACCATTATTACTTTGATTCCTTAACAGAAAATAGATTCTTCTTTGAAATTTTTCATTCATTCTTGAGCTTCTTCATTTTTGAGATAAGATAGTACAGCAAGATAAGATAGAACAGCCATCACGAGAAGTCTATAAAATTTATCATCTGGTTTATAGGGTCAAGTTGAAAATACTTTTACAATTGAAGCTCTAATAGATTTAAATACAAAATGGAAACTCTTTCACTCGATCATGATTATTAAATTGTTCGTAAAAGTTTGTAAAGCTTGGTCGTTACATATTTGAACCGAGGTATATTTTTGAATTTTAGGACGGGCTAACGATTTCCCACCATGGTGACAAGACATTGAGAAGCTTTTGCGAATGGCAATACAGCAGAGTTTGGTATTCTGGACAACAAAACAATCGAATCCTCAAATATGATGCAGCAATATTGCTGACAAGGTATCGCACTATTATTAAAGAAACCACATCACATCTTTGTACTTTGTTTTCCATTAAGCTGATCAAATGTTAAATTGCAGATCTTCCTCAATCACGAATAAAATCTCGGCCAATCATTTTCTGAAATGTGCTGTTAAAGAATTGATCTTGACGTTAACATCTGTCTGTGTGTGGCCAGAATTTGTAGAAATATTTGCCATTACATTCTTGAAATTTTGTGTCCTTTAGGAAAGATCTATGCAGCAATAGAGATGCACCTTGTGGTACTATAGGTAAGTCGTGTAAGCTTTTAGTTTTCCTAAAATTTTAAATTATAAGCCACTTTTGTTTGGCTCCCTTTTTCAATTCATTTTATCAGTTTCAATGCGACAAGATATAGATTTTCGAACTGATTTCAGTGTCTTGATCGAGACTGTGAGTACCATATAATCTTTATGCCTGACGTTTCTTTCGCTGAAATTTTAGGTTGCCACAAGACAAGTGGAGAGAATAAAGTTTAAAATGTTTTAAAACTAGGATTACTTTTCACATCTGCAAAATCATTTTTCACCATGCATATTGCATAACATTTCCATAATTTTAAAGTCTATGCAGAGTTTTTAGCTGTAGCAATGTGTATCCTTCTTCATGATCTATAGTTTCACGATTCAGGAGAGGTTAAAATGATTCGGGGAGGTTTTGCAGGTGTTTTTCCTGGTTTGAACAACAGCGAGGCTTGCTTTATCGCAAAATCAGAAAGAAACTTTCAAAGAATCTTGACCGCCCCTGTTGCTTTCAACAAAGTTGAGTTGCTGTTCTTTGTTTTTAGGAATGGCGTACATCGGTGGTGTCTGCAAACCTCGAAGACGATGCAGTGTAATCGAAGATATCGGATTGAATACGGCCTTCACCATTGCCCATGAACTCGGTCACAGGTTTGTTGTAGTTGCTGTTTTTTGTTTTATTCCTGTAAGAAAAGATGATCAGCTAGCGATATTTGGTTTTGCATAAAGTCGATGTGGTTTGAAAGATATGAAACACGCCCAAAAGCTCTCCATCCGACATATTTACCACGTTTGTATTAGGAGTTATGAATGATAGAAAAAGCTGCAAAAACTACTTTGTAAAAACAGGTAACAACAAATTCTTGTGGGCAGCCCAAGACCCTCAGCAGCCAGAATTAATAATGACAAACAATCACGTCGGAATTGAGCCTTTTTGAGGGTAAAAGCTCTGGATCGGGTATTTCCTGATAAAAAAAAGCACTAAATGATTTACTGTGATGAATATCTGACATCTCAGCCGCTAAACAACCGCGTTTTGGCTTACGGTTGAAATAAACCTTCAACTAAGATAAAGAATTTTTTGTCCAGCTTTTCTCAGACGATATAGAAAAACTAATTTATTATTTCCACACTATTTGTTGTTGTGAAAAAAATTGTTTTAGTTATTAGACATGGATGGTTTAAAAATCGCAGTAACAATTCACAGACAGACAACTATTAAGGTCAATTGAGGCAAGTGGATTTAGAGCTCATGCTCCAAGGACTATTTCTCAGATTTGATCCAAAAACGAACCTCTCTTTTCGCATTGATATGAACACGAGCTGTAAAACGTACGTCACATAGCTCTAAAGTAATTTTACAGTAGCTGAAACCCCCAGACAACTGACTTATGATGTCATCCTTAACGTTTTGCGATTAAAGGCTTGTACATTTATATGCATTAGATGTAACGATCTCAAGTAATCGTGGTCTTAAAGATCTTACAGAATTACCCACGAAGCAGGTAAAATTGTGCTACTAGATTTTGTTGGCTTATTGGAACATATTCTTATATAGTCAGCTCTTTGATCATGACATTATCCAGCTATGGACAACTCCTCAAAATCTCCTTTTCTGACAGAGGCAGATTTTTTCATCACGTAACACTGTAATGTGCCATATTCGTAACAGTAGTGTTTCCCAGCATTTGTTTGCAAGTGCTAGGCATTGAAATTACCTGCCTATAGACGCAAAAGAAAATGTCTGGGAATGGATTTGTGCACTTCACTGTAAGGCGTAACAGATCAAGCCGCATTCTTCTCGCTCCTCATTACGTTAAACCGCGCCGCGGCTTACAAACTGTTTGTGCACTTTTTCAAGGAACAGTTTGTTCTTGAATACTTTCAGCTTGTTTTCAGTTACCAACAAGTGTTTTGGATGATCATTTTAATGCAGTATCCCAGGACCTTTTCACCCTGAAATCCAAGCATTTATTCACCGCTTATCTTTCTTGCGCTGGTCTGTGGAACTAATCCAACATTCATTTGCCTGTTTTAAAGAATCATTGTTATTCCTGCGTTGACTATCCCACGACCTGGTGTGTGCATTTCATTGTATCAAGATTTGTTCCAGAATGTTACTTTTCGTCGAATTGGCAGTTGTTTGCTTTTGCAGATGTCCTTTCATTATGTACCTTATGTTTCTTCAATGTCGTGACTTAAATCTCCTTCGTCGTGTCCCTGCTTTGCGAAGTGGGTTTAAAGTGCGTTTATACACCAGATTTTAAGTTAGCAAAGGAACATAGTATTCTGGTACGTGGTTTTCGATATAGTGTCGAGACTAGATTGCCATGGACGACAGAGCGTTAAAATTTCAGCTACATTGAACTACAAGAATTCATTCTTAATTTTACTTAAGCCTTTCTCGTTCCATTAGAGGAATTTGGACCGATACAGAGTGTATCGTTATTGATCGATAAACTCGATGTCGTTGTAAAGTATGTCGAAAAATTTTAAAGTTAATCTTAAATAGATCCCTGGTATTTGACCAACATCCCTTTCGGATTAGTTCGTTTATGGTCACAAGGTACTGTATCGTCCTATTGTAAATTTCAATACTCCTGTTGCTCGGCGATGCATGGAAAAGATTAATTTGCTTTGTGATAGGCACGAACTACCATACCATTCGTTTGATTTTTTAGACCCCACAAAATTCCGCAAAAGTGTTTGCATTACTTCGCGTTCTCGTGAAATGATACCTTTAAATACTATAAAGGATATTTCATCAGGACTTCGTCGCATAGCCTGAGGCTATTTTATATATACATGCCTTCAACGGCATCGAAACACAATTCCTAAGCAAGCAGAAGGACCGCTGTGTGTTTTACAGGTTTGTCAGATCAGAAAGAATTCAAAACTAACGGTTACCAAACATGCAAACGTGGAGCACAGCACCCCCAGGCAATGCAGACATATGCTCAACATTCTGTCTATTAACCATAACCCTTTCACTTGGTTGTTTCGTATTTTGACGCCCAAACAACTATTCTGAGCAAAGTCATATTTTAGCTGAGGCATTTAATGCAATGCCGGCCACCTTACGGTTCATGTCTACCGTACACTGAGAGGCTCTTCATTTACTTATCGAGGCGGTGTTTAGTGTTAAACAGCTAAATCCTTTGACCTTGTCTTATATACGAATCTGTTGCAGTAGCTTTCGACTCTGTAGTTTTCTAATCAAAGCTCACAAGGAAGTGATGAACAGTGACATGTCAGCTGATTTTTTCAAAAGCCGCAGGCTCGAGCATTCTGGAGGACAGTTGCTCTCTATGATAGCCCTTCTTAATAGATTGTGAAACCGGAGAAGAAAGTTGTTGAACCAAAGATATTTGACATTTACTAGTAGCATATTTGGTTGATCATCTGTCATTTTTTCTTTCTTTACTTAAATGAAGTGAATGAAATTGGTGCATTTTGAATGTTCACTGAATGAAACAAAATGGAGGCGCACATTACGCCAACGTGATTAGAAATCACCACGATGGCGTGGGAAAAGACCTTACTTTGACATGGGCCTTCTCACCCTCTCTTAACAATTACATCTTGCAACTTTTAAACTTATTTTGTATTCTTTCACAAATAGTGCTGAAAGTGACATTTCATTATTTTTTACCAATAAGATATTCCTCGAAATAATTCTATTTATCAGCTAATGTTAGAATATAAGGGACTACCATGCAGTAGTTAAGGTCAGAGAATTAGGTTAGAAGCCTTGCGTCTGTGTATTTTTTGTCGTTGTCTAGATCAGTATCTTATCGCTCACCAGCCTTTTAATTTCAACTGTCAAATCTTTCGCAAAAAGCAGCAATGCTAGTTTCACAAGCAAGCCCTCGGCCTCGTCTTGGCGTGTTTCTGAAGTTTCGTTTTTGCCAACCTGCCCCTTCGTTAAAAGTCATGGCATTGTCGCATTTTCTAATCCCTGCATATACCTTTATTTTGGCGCTATTGATCTGGTTGAGAATTTACCTTATCGCTTTTTTGCAGTCTTGGAATGCAACATGACAGAGAAGGAAACCGGTGTAGAAGGCAAACAAACGGCATATCGCATATGATGTCCCCAACATGGCCACAGGCAAGTCATGGCGATCTCATGTGGTCGAAATGCAGCCAAGAAGAACTCAAAGATTTTCTCAGGTAAATTAGAATAAACCATTGTTGGTTTGTCTTGTAATGTCCATGACCCGATATTTTCACCTGGTATTAAAACCTATTAGCAAATGGTCAGATTTCATCGCCAGAACAACCACCTCATTAAATTTAGAGTTTATTATGGTATTAGGAGGAAACCGAGAAAACCAATGGCTTGCAAATATTTTGTCAAGAAGTAAGTCTTAAGCATCAGTTGCTGTATTTGTTTCATCAGCATCAATACCATGTATTTTATAGATCGCGTATACTTAATCCAATGATATCGGTCTCAAAGGGTCTGCCATAGTTATATGTAAATATCAAATTTCTTATTCAACACGATTCCTAATTATGCAACTATGAACTTGCAGAAATAAGGCTCACAATGCCATGTTTATATGACAGCTCGTACAAAAGCGCTTGCATAAAGGAAGAATCTTCGAGATACTACAGGCAAAAGTATAAAATGTTCAATGCTGTACTGCCTGGTACAATCTACAGTGCTGATGAACAGTGCAAGCAGCAATACGGACCGTTTGCATCTCACTGCAAAGTCTTTAAGGTTAGACCTTATGCAAATTTCGTAACCTGAGTTCAACTTTCAACAGAATGTATTGGTTGCATCGAAAATTTTGCTCATATTACGAAACCAGATTTCATTTTTGCAGATATTTTCATCTATGAGATTATTTTCCGTCCATCTTTGCATTTCTTAGAACATATCGATCATCTATATTGCCACATGTTCCATAACAGTGTTACTTATTTAAAGACTCCTTTCTTTATAATACTAGACAACTGGCAAGGCAACTGATATGTGCAAGACATTGTGGTGTTTTATTGAAAGTGACAATGAATGCGTTACTAAACTTGATCCTGCTGCCAAAGGGACCCCCTGTGGGCCTGGCAAGGTGAGCTTCCAATCTATTATACATTATTTATGTATTCCAGTACTTCTATGATATCCTTAGAGCTAAAAAGTAGCAACCAATAGGAACGGACACTCAATTGAAGGCAGTACGGTACCTAGGTTTTTGCGATTTAATGCAAGGAACCTTAGGCCGTTTATTATAGCGCCTGGACTTCTCTTTCACTTGATCTTACTTTAAAAGAAAAGTTTCTCGCTGGTCAAAATATTTTCATATTAAGTGGTTTTCCCCAGAGTTCACCCTCACATGAAATGTAAGATTATTGAATTAGCAGACTTGTAAAAGCAGACAATCGTGATAAAGCCCCACCATTAAAGTTGGTAGTAGTAACGATCCTTTGCCACAACTCAAGACCCCAGGATCAAACGCGCTGCAGAAAGAAGCCTTGTCACTTAGCCTGACCTTTTTCGCCAACGTGGGAATTCCTGTGGTTACAGCGATGTCGTCGCCTTGTGTTCCCAGGCAAATCCCATGTTTCAAAGGCTGATCCAAAGATCAGTACCAAATTCTTGTTAGATGAAAATCTTAATTGCAGATCGTGTCTTTCCCCAAGCCCTAGGTGAAGCTCGAGGCATTAAGCGGTGAACCAGAATCAAACTTGTAAATTTGATATTTAATCTCAGCCTCTATGCAGTGTTGGCCATGTCCAGCCCATCAAACATTCAATGCCGGCGAGCTTTTGTTTCCAGGGATGAAGATATTAAAAGGCATTACAACATTGTATCATCAATGCCATATTGTGTCTTATCTTGCGGCTTTGGGGATGTTGGCTCTCTAAACCCTTTAATTATGTGGTTTCAACTTATTATTGCACCTCTAGGTGACATTTCTACCTTCAGGCATTTTTAAGACAACTTGCCGGTTGCTCTGATGTCTAGCTTGCAAGAATGCTTGCTTACTGGGCAAATCAGACCTCATAGGAGACAATCGTTTTGCCCAGCCTCACTGTTTATTATTGGTAGTACGTCGATAGAGATATAGAATATTCTCAAATTTTCTTACATTTTGCACAATTCAGAACATTTTGCTTTTACCACGTGTCCTTCTGTAGATGGGAACTCCAGAAGGGTAATTTACAGTAGCTGTATAAAAGCTTGCGTAACATTTGATGGCTCTATGGATTGTTTGACCCATTACTAGTTTTTTGTAGTATTATCTTTAGTTTTCATCGTTTTGTAAACTCGGGACTTAATCCGGCTATTTCCCAGTTCATGCTTCTAGGTTTTCTACTTTATCAAGCAGTCTACCTTAACGTATTCAAACGATGTTATTCCCTCAAAACTAAGGTATAAAATGGTTGAGCCGTGATCAAAGTCGTGAAGGTTTTCTTGCAAGTTATATGTCATGTGTTATACCCTTATTTATGTTGCTTTGTCAGTATGAATGAGCTCAATAGCGCTGCTAGAGTCAAAACCTTATGAAAAACTTAACACGTTGCCATATTGGATGCGTTTAAACTCCTTTTTTAACTGCAAAGCAGCTCTTAGGAAACTCCTTAGCGACGATCGAACATTGCTGCTTTTTAAAAGGTGGATTATCAGTGTTTGTACAAATGGCCTTTTCTTTCAGTGGTGCATGTACGGAAAGTGTATAAACAATAATACGATACCCGAGCGCATTGATGGACAGTGGTCGCAGTGGTCCAACTGGACGGCGTGTTCAAGGACTTGCGGTATAGGTGTTACGAAAAGAAGACGACTGTGTGACGACCCACTGTACGTACCACTGAACTAAGCCTTTATTGTATGTGCCAAGAATATTGTGAGAGACAGCTTTGTACAATATCATGAAGTTTTGTTTTGGCATTATACATGCTCATTCAGCAACTTCTATTGGCAAAAACACTTGTTTGCGCTTTCTCGGAGATTTGTGTTGTGAATCTTTTAGAAAATGTAACATCAGGTAGAGATTCAGTAGCAATAGGAAGACAATGATTTAATTTATTATGACAGCGTCAGACCATCATAACTTGGCTGACAAACAGCTAAAAGCTAATCAATTCCAGTTCAAATATTCCATTAGATAATATGTGACGTATTGATTTCAATACTTGCATCTTCATGCCTTGATTTACATCCTGGAAGTAGGAATATCTACAAACATTTTCCCTCATCATCTGCCATAGCCAGCCTGCCCTTCCCATCTTGTCAAGTAATCGTAATTAGATAAAAGTTTATTCCCTGTTTTCGTCAAGATTGTGTATTTCTATTCTACAGCCCATCAAATGGCGGCAAACAGTGTGCTGGGGAGTCAAAAGAATACAAAACATGCAATGTTAAGGTAAGCCAAGGCTTCGTCTGCTGACCTAAATGCTTTTAGTTTGTTATTGGTTCAAGAGACATCAAGTATGTTGGGGGTCGATAAGTTTAATGTTTACGCTGAGCGCACAGTAATTGGGAATTTCCTCTTCCTGATTTCACCAAACAGATTCACAAGTAAATTTGTTCTTTGCAAAAGTTTTTCCCTTTTAAAACAGACCATTGTGTTGAAAAGGATGTTTTAATCTTTCCTGATCAGTTAATTTATTGTTGCTTTTTAATCTTTCATTTATCTCATTTCTGTGTATTTGGCTACAAATGCTCTTAATTGTAGTCTAAACATAACACGGGCTCTTCGCATGGTTGCGAACATCCAAATTGATAAGAATGTACCAATTAAGTTACCTTCAGGTAATTTGCTCTCCACGTATCGGAAACGCCCTAATCTGCGTTTATCTTTTTGCAAATTATAGTTAGTCCTTGCGGATTCCCAAGATCGGATCTCCAATTATTCTCTTCCATCTACATTAATGATATATTGATAGAAACATCTGCATGATGAGATAATATAGATCTCCACTTACCATCAACAGCATGTCGCTGTTACAATATTCAATCTTCATATTGTTTTTACAATTTCTCTTTCTGTTACATTATTAATTAAAGATTAGCTTATTCCGTTGCGTTTGCAGTAGCAGTAGGAAATCAGTTTATCTTTTTAAGTGTGCGTTAAGTTTGCACTTCCCCTTTTGGTCTTGAAAAATTCAGCTGATCACTGATAAACAAGGGATGAATTGGTTTCAAATGAAGACCCCCGAGTGTCTCTTGGCACAGAAATAGAAACGAGCGTTACAAAAAGGAAATCTTTACAAACAATCTCTTTTGATGAAAGGGAGCGAAACGTCGACACGCTGGCTCAAGGGCAAATTCGAAACGAATTGTATACATGTTGATAATTCTAAAGTCCCTGCCAAACGTCCTTGAAATACCATGTTACTTTGAAAAATTACCCTGTAAAAAAAGACCGACTTAACATACCCTCTCCCCTGAAGTTATTTTGGTTATAGAGTTCACGTCGTAGCAATCTGGCAGGAATCAGTTGGACCACTCGAAGGGGAGGGATGCAATAGAAAATATGCAAAAATTTGGTGTAGTGTACCAACTTCTTGCAGCAATAAAACCTTCTAACTTCCCCTTCTTGATTAACCATTTATCATTTTTTCCAAATCCAGAAATGCCCAGTAACAGTTCAGAGTTTCAGAGCAGCCCAGTGTGCACAATATAACAATCAAACTGTGACTTGGATCCCGGTTTTAAGTGAACGTAAGTGAACTATGTCCATAAACATCTACTCTTTCGAATTGTCTTACGTAACGTTGCCTTTACATTTGCTGTCTATTACGCAATTCATGTAGAAAAGGCATGACATATGTATAAGTTTTGAAAGTTAAGTAAGATGGTGACATTATAGCCGTCTAACTTTTAGAACCTCTCTACCTATTTATACTCATTGCTGCTTTGTTGTGATACTCTCTGATATTTTTCTTCTCCTTCTAGTCTTCTGCTCTCATGTTCAAAGTCATAGTAATGTTTTTTTATCCTTCCTCGTGAACTAAAGAAACTCCACATTTGTCACTTATGCTGGTGTAACATCTCTGGACTTTCTTGGTCTCCATCACTCTTACTCGTTTGCTACCCAGGACTCTAGTAATCTTGTCATTTTTGCAGGTCGCCCGTGTGGATTATATTGCAGGCAAGATACAAACGGCATTCATTTCTCCGTGCGATTCGCAACAACGGTCATTGATGGTACAGAATGCAGAAAAGGGGGTGCTGGGGGCATTTGTGTCGATGGCAAATGTGAGGTATTGTATTCAGTCTGTTTCGTCGTTGATTGGAAGAAAGTTTTCCGTTTGGCTTATCAGTTCTTCAAGAGCAATGTATCAAGAGGACGAAGCCACGCCTTTCCACTTGAAAAACACGATCCATAGTGTAAACTAAGAAATCGCTGGAGACTTGAACTTTTTTCTGATATCTTAAACCCTCTCATGAAATTGCCTGTTTCCTATTTTTACGCCCCTTCCCAATATTGTTCTAAAGCCCCAGTGTCACTCACCCGTACCAGAATCTCGCACAATTTTTCCATTCAAAGAGGTTTCTAATAAAATATAGTTGACAATTTATGTAAACTTCCTGAATGTAAGCAACAGTTAATAGTTTCAAGCGTGTATTCGTTTTTATTGTAATCTTGCACCGCTTATTTGGGCTTCTTGGCTTGTGCTGCGGTGTAACAGCTCTTTCACTTAAGACCACTTCTTTGGAAACATCACTTTGACCTCGATTTTCGCACTGTTACTATCGGCTATTTTGACTTGCTAACAGTAAACAGTCGCAATAAATATGGATTTAAAGAGATAATAATAAAATAAGATGTAGTAGCAGATATTCTTGAACAGGAAATTGGCATGGAACCACGTTTAGCTTAAGATATTTTTGCCAAAGGAGATTCGAAAAAGAATCAACTTGCGGTTGGAAACCCCCTTTGTGGAAAAAGTGACCATTCGCTGCCAATTCGTAAACAAGCAGTATGTTCAACGTTGTGGGTTTGATTAAAGAGCTTTGAAGCATAATTTTAAAATCTGATGTAGTTTGGCAGAATCTTTTTTCTAACGGTGTTAAAGAGCAGTCTGTCCTTCATTTAAATATAAAGCGAAACAGTCCAATGACATATCATTATCCACCAAACTCTCTCTCACCACCACACTGGTCGCTTGTTACTGTTTATATGCTGCGATTGTGCAGTTGCATTCCCTATCGTCTCTTATTGTTGACTTGTTTGGAAAAGTATTTCATGTCTGTAACTGTTAAATTTATTGTAGCAAGTCGGTTGCGACAACCAACTGCATTCAAATGTTACTAACGATGCTTGTGGCATATGTGGTGGAAATGGCACTACATGCAATGTTATCGAAGGGGAATTCACACAAATGTCTGGAGAAGGTTAGCACAACCTGGATATTTTCAATAAGAATTGCCAACTAGATATATCGTATTTTCTCGTGGATCGTTTGTGATACAATAGCACCGATTTGTTGTTGACAACTATCATTGACAGTCAGTAGAACCTGTGACATCGAGGGTTGTGAGATCCCCGAAGTCGTTTCTTTAGATATTTCACACTCTGGAACTACTGTGAAGAAATTATACGCATGAAATGCACCAAGATTTGAAAATGCACTGTCCCTTAGCATGTGCCTAATTTTGGTATCAATATGCTGTTTTGATTAGAAACATACTGTGAATTTATTTGAAAGCCAGTGGCAGACACCTGAGGCAGCCGCCCCCCAATACTTTAGAGGACACTGGTCTTTTGTTCTAAAACAATAGGAAATGTGATGTCATCTTAATAAAACAATAGGCTTGCCCCCCCCCCCCAATATTTGAACAAGTGGAAGCCCCACTGCTCTTTTACTGTAAGGTAACCCGTATTGTTCACATTTCAGGCTACGTCACAGCTGTAGTAATTCCCCCGGGAGCCCGCAATGTAGTTGTCCAAGAAGAAAAGCCATGCGCCAGCTTTTTGGGTGAGTTACACCTTCGTATGCGATATTGCTCGAGTATATTTCTACTCAGCTGCTGGGCCATCCTATTTCTCGCCTTTATTGTTTTTATTACTGGACGTCAACTTGTTTGACCACTTAATCAATATTCCTCCTATGACGTAGTAATGTTCTAGCCCATTCATTTCTTCTTATTCTTCATTCACCAATTTTTCATGGCGTAATTCTTCCTGTAGGCTATTGAAATGTGATTTCATGTGTCAACGTAAACTAATGTGTTTCGCCTCTGATACTAGGTCAAACCATAGCACGGTCTAGCTTTCGCTTAACTTTCCTTCAGTCACCGCAATCTGTAGACCAGCCTCGTGAAGACAAACAAAATTATACTTGATATAAAGCATTTCTTTTTGAAGTCGGATATTCTTTATGTCCCATGTAATCTAAAAGATATTTAATTGACTGATCTTAGATCGACCAAAGCACCGCTCAAACGCGGTTTGTCTCTTACAATGTCATCAAAAAATATAGCTCTTTTTCATTTCTCGGTTTTAACCAGTAATAAATTCGCCCTTTATCGTACAACGAGACAAAAACAAAACGGACCATAAGCTTTTGTATACTTTGCCATCTTAATAGCAGCAAAAGCAAAAAGAAAAGCTTAGAGATTAGAGAACGAGGAACAGTGTGCCTAAGATATTAATGTCAAGGAGCCAGCTTAATGCCTGTAACACCAAATGTTCATCTCTTAAGAAGCAGGCTTAATTTATTTAACTCAGTTTTTTCCATTTTGTCTCTTCTGTGGTGTAAAACTGTTCATAGCAGTAAGAAAACCCAATTTGCTAGTCATTGTCTTGTAGAAGAACTCTGTAGGACATTTAAGACTTAATTGTACTTTTGGTATAAGAAAAACACTCGTGCTAAGAATACCTTTTTATTGTAGCACTCAAAGGTGACAGGGGAACGTACCATATTAATGGAAACTGGAAAATAGAGTTACCAGGAGAATTCGATATCGATGGCACTATTGTGTATTATCAAAGGAAAGGGACACAGGAAACGTTTTTTGCCAAGGGGCCAACAAAAGAGCCACTTCACATTATGGTGAGCAAATATTTTCTGTGCCCTAGTTTTGCCAACAGTAGTGCTCGAGAAAGGATTTAACGTCATACACAGTGGATTTATTTGGAATAAACACGCTGACTGCCTGGGGGCATTTCAATACGTCTTTCAACACACGAGAGATACCACACCCCCAAGCCAAACCAATTTCTCTCCTTTGCAAGGAAAATTGTTTAAGTTTTAAAGGAAGCTAAAGATTGTCTATATTTTAGATTTGAAAGAGAATATTGAAAAATATCGTCAGCTATAGAGATATCGTGGGTTTTCTTTAATGCTTTGATGGGTATTTTACGTTTTAGGTACTCTTCCAAGATTTCAATTTCGGCATAAAGTACAGTTATACATTACCTCTGAAGAGCAACAAAACAGATGTAACAACAAAGGTCATCAGACAACCCCAAAGAGGATCTTATGGCTGGATGCAGGGTCCTTGGGGCCCGTGCTCTGTCTACTGTGGTGGAGGAATAACACGGCGCAGGCCTTCCCGCTGCGTACATATCGATGGTAGTAAAGTCAGCCTGGTGAGCAATAGCTACTGCTCAGGAGCCAAAAAGCCACCAGTAGAAATGAAGACATGCAACGAGAAAAAATGTGGAACTGTGTAAGTACTGCTATGGTGATGTTGCTTTTTGGTTTTATTTCTTTGGGAATTGAGATACATTCTTGATGATGGGAAAAAGAGATTGGAAATGGAAGATGATGAACTATGAGATAATGAACCTTGATTTGATCACGAGATCAGATCCTAATCACTTGATCGTCTTTTATGTTACTACTTGACGTCATTTTGCTAACAGATTGAACAAGCTTATGCCACTTCATTCGGCACAGTAAACACTAGTAAATTGCATTTTTACATTTAGTGTAAGCAGGTAGCTGGGTATGCTTGGGGATAACTTAGTAACACTGATAAGCAGAGCTTACCATTTTTCAAAAAAGTAGTCACTAAATATTTATTTCAAATTTCTGCAGATGGGGTGTTGGTGCTTGGTCATCATGCAGCAAGACGTGTGGACTGGGACGAAAGTACCGAACTTCGCAGTGTGTTAGGCAACAACCCGAAACAGGTGAATGGAAAAAAGTGTCATCGAAGCACTGCTCTAAAGACAAGCCAGTCACTCTGCAAATCTGCGTCGAAAAATCTTGCTTCTTGAACTGGAAAACTGGTCCCTGGTCAAAGGTAGAGCATGCTCAATACTGCTTCCTTATTTTAATGTATGGTACTCTAAGATCAATTAGCCTGATATTTTTCTTTGTATAGCCGTCTTTCTTTGTTATTGCTAATAAAATAACTGTGATCAAGCACCAGGGCAACCTCAGATCTTCAGTGTCAACTGTAGATAACACGCGCTTTCTATTTCTGCGGTAGGCGCGTAATTTGCGGGAAAAAACTCGATTTCGGCTGCTTTTTCAACGTATCAACTAACCCAGGTCAAATCTAGCCGAATTTTCATTGACCTGTTTGGAAAAATTTTCAAACTGTGTAATTAAATTTTGAAAGAGCTGTCTCCACCAATGCTAATTTAGGTCTAGGAATAAATAGCTCAAGAGGGCAGCCATTTGGTGATACTTTTATAAACGACAGGTTATTACTAAGACGAGAAAGGCTGACATTATTAAAAGCAAGTTTTAGTAATTGCAATTTTATTATCTGCATCCGCCATCATATTGCAAGCTATTATCGAAGTTGTTAGTGATTTCAAAATAAGAGCACATTTAGCTATCTTGGTTGTATTTTGCACTGGGAACAGCCCAAGGTCTGTCTCATCCATATCACATCATTGATTAATCTAAGATAATCTATTTGTACGCTATTCTTCTACACGACCCAATTCAAAAACTCGATTTTTACCTAAACAAAAAATGACCTAACTTGTCTCCGTTTAGTTATCCACTGCTATTGTGCAATGTCATATTCACAAAGCCACGTTGTAACAGTTTGAACTATTTGAATGGTGTTTTGAATATGTAATCTCTTAGAGTGAGTTAAAGAATATCTAAACATCCATCGTGGCTCCCAGCAGTTGAATGCTACTGTTTTACGATGAATTAAAATGTAAAACTGATCGGTACACATTGAATTAGAGTATGTTTGGCTCTTTATTTCCCATTACATTTCTCCAGAGACGACAAACAATTCTTTCCGGCGCCCTTGCTTCATTTCTTCCTTATCTTGCAGTGCAATGCACCATGCGGTGAAAAAGGCAGTATGAATCGTGAAGTCTCTTGTCCGCTTAAGAATGCTTGCCATATTTCAAGAAAACCGAAGCCAAGCAGGCCATGTGTCACACCGCAGTGCTCTTACGCTTGGATTTCTTCAAAATGGTCACAGGTACATTTTCAAATCTATATTGCTTGAACCTTTCTTCTAATTTCGGTATCAATCTTAGGAAATCATTTTTATCATATATTTGAGGAACCTGGTGCATAGAGCCAGGTTCCTTAGATAATTAGTTCGAGCCAGTTCTAATTTATCTCTTTCTCCAATCCTTTCAGTGCTCAAAATCATGCGGCATTGGATTTCAAACCAGAAAAGTAGATTGCAGGGAGACATATTCTCTAAACGAAAGTGCAGGCATGTGTCAAGCAAGTCTGAAGCCCCACTCTAAAAGAAAATGCCCTGATCAACCGTGCAACAAAACAAGCACAGCTTTGCCAACAACTGTGACTAAGCCTCAAACTACGACCGGTATTCCTGGTGCTCCAGAGGCTGGTACGTAACTTTACCTAAGCAAGGATTCTAGTATCTATTGTACATGTATTAGATTCGTTGTGTGATAGATGGATCTAAAAATCTTTTTAGTTCCATTGTCGCTTTATACTTATGGCTAAAATCACTCCGCGCGTGTTACCTGTGTAAGAATATAGAATCAGTAAGATTTTAAAAGGCAACTTACTATGCAGTGCGTTTGCAAGAGGTACTGTATTTATCAAGGTGTTGTATAGCTACAAGGATAAAAGCATACAAGAGGCTCCTTTTTGAGAGGTTAAGTGCTACGTAAACGAACAAGGAGGCCCTAAAAAATTTTTCCCGGTTACTTTTCAGTAATAACAGCAAACCCCCATAAAGCCCCTCCTCTTAATAACTGGGCTTTGGTATTCCTGATAATTAATTTGTTTTATTTTCTTTTTTACTATAAGCTTGGAGGTGAAACCTGAATAAGTTGGCCTTCAGGATTGTTCATACGAGCTGTTAAGATTATTGATAAGGTCTATTTGTCAATTTTAAGGCAATCCTCTAAACAACATATCAACGAGAAACTGTATTGCCTTCTTTAATGACGTGTATGACGTTTGATGAAATTTAATGACTTTTAATGCTCTGTCCTTTCGATGTTAATTCACTAAAACTTGCTCTTTCTTTTTTACAGCACCTGTTCTGGGAGTAGAAAATTGTAAAAAAGACAAGCTTGCAACATGGGCTTGCGAAATCCTTACAGACAAGCATTTTTGTAGCAATAAAAAAGATGTACTCAAATGCTGTGAAACGTGCAGGAGAAAAATGAAGTATTTTAAGAAATAAAATTTCTGTAAATACCGCTTAGGTGTTGCAAATTTCAGGTAAATTTGATCAATCTACATACCATCAAAAGACTGCTTGTTTCGATGAAGAGTTTTGGTTTATGCCCCTAGGATACTTCATTTTAGATACTAAATAACACGTGGCCATGACAATATTTTTTTGGGAAAATGTTTCCTATGTGACATCTCTCTCTATTTTATACCTTAGTATTGGGATACACAAACCCCTAAGATTTATCTCAACCTAGACTTGTCACAGTGCAAAACAGAATTAGGCTCTTTCGTTGTCAACTCGTAGTGACAGTTTCATAAGTGTGCTAATGAGCTAATTACGTTATCCTGCGCTGAGGCACCTTGAACTGTTTAAAAAAGTATGTTTCGAATCTAGAAATAATAAAACCCATTTGCACGAATACTTCGAAAAATGCTTGCTCTCTCTTAGCATCTTTGAAATGATTTCCCTGAAATTTTAGTCAAACAATAGCATTGTATTATTTTGATGGTATCAGTTTGATTCAAATTTACCTTAGTTGGTTATTGAAGTTATCTGTTGCCAGTCCAATGCTACTTTCACGTAAACTTGGCTGGCCCTTTCGACTTAAGTATTCGACGTTCACTTTCTTTAGCTATCCATTGTACAGTGTAGATATTCCCTAGCTGTTTTTGTGTACTGTAATCGGGTCGATTCTTATACTGCTCTTTCTAAAAGACCGAAAATTTATCGCTTGGCACCATTACGATTAGCCCTCCTATGGATCGATGCCAAACGTTATGAAAGAGACCTTCTCGAGATTTTGATTCATCACGCATCATATAGTTTATTGACGTTATTTATAGGAGGACGGAGCAAGTGGGGTTAGTTGGTTGCATGAAAATATGCTAATATTAGATGCTACTCTAATATCGATTTTTTTCGATGAAATCGTTGATAATCAAATGTTAAATACCTATATTTATAAATCTATAATGTTGATATTTTATGGTAGAATATATTTTTTAAATTTAATTATATTTACCACGTAGTTTTATAAGTGAGATTTCTGGGATCAAAAAATCACATGATTAATATTATTCTCGTTAAGGGCGACTTAAACTTCCCTTTCAAGACATAGTGTACTGTTTTTTGAGACGTAGATTACTATAACGTGTAGGCCATCTTAAAGTCTGTTTGAACGGTATCAACGGCGGGCAAAGAAATTTTTGTTCTCCCACGTGCAACTTTTGGGTTTGTGGCGCTTTAAACTACTTAATCCACTGATTTCAAAACTATTAATCGCCTGTCCCTAATCTTAGTCTTATAAAGAGATTTATTATACTTTCTGGTTTTTAAGTAACCTTTGAAGAAAATAGGCAAGTATTTCGGTCGACAAAGTATGTTTGTCAATACAAACAAAGAATGAATTCACTTTGTACAAAGTACAGAATTGATACATTAAGAGGCTTATTAAGGCTGTCCAGTTCGAGTATGTCAAGCATCCAAAATATACCAAATGTGGGAAAAATTCACATTTATGTTTAAAAATTTATTTTCGGTTGAGGCTTTGACATTGCCTCGCGCTCTGGGTTAAACCCAGTATCTTTAGAGTTGCGAAATAGAGTAGCAAAGAAAATGAAAGTAGCAAACTGTTTTTTTAAAAGCCAGATTCCCTTTCCATCTAGTTGAACAGCTTTTAAGACAATAAGGTTCGAAAGATTTCGTCGAACAATTACCAATATTGTAGTACAGTTTTGTGACGAGCCACATTTGTTGTTTGTATTCCCTGTATCTCATTTAGAGACACCAATCCTCTTTTTCATGGGAATGTAAATTGTTTAAACAAAGTTTGCAAAATACCCACAAACAGATTTAAAGTTGGCCTTAGGAACTTTTTGACTTTAGACTCCTTAGACGTATTATCAATGATCGAAGGATCGACTGTTTTGTATTGAGTGCTTTAATTAGGCTTGGTTCAACAAGTGACTTTGATTTGTAATTACATTACAATATGGAATTTTCACTGGTAATATCTGTTTCTTTTTTGCCTACCCTTGAGTTTTAACCACATGTGGCATTCTTCATTTCACAAATAAGTCAAAGGCGAGTAATATTAACTGTTTATCGTGTTATTTATCGAACAAACGGCCGTGACGTCATACAAAGTGTACAGTGACTCTTGTTTGAGCTTTAACGAAGAGCATAGAGGCAAAATGAACAAATGTTGTATAAAATGATGGTAGCAGTATTGTTCTATCTTATTCACCATTTGACAAAAGTTGCAGTAGAATAGACTCACTAAACGTTTGTGGCATGATCGAAACTTTTCTTTGAGATCCTTATCCAGCAGTGTTTAAAAGACGTTTACAAATTGTTTGAACAAATTACTTTGATGATTTTAAACAGGTTAAAAGGAACCTAAGCTGGTTATGATACGGGTGACAATTGCCCAGCTAAACCAATTTACTACAACAGTTCTATGATAAAACATTCAACACAGCCAGGAGGGACAAAAAAAGAGTGGCTGGAAGATGGGCTACAAATTAAGGGATTTTATGGAATGCAACAGCCAGTCCAAGATAACATTATGTTATATGGAAATCAGTCCTCGTTCCTTACAGGAGGAAATTTTAGAGGGTTTGTTGGGTGTAAGTAACCCCTTTTTGTCCTACGCTGCCCTTAATCATGAGCAAAACTTGAAATTTGTGAAATTTAAAGGACATTCTGCCATGAATAGACACAAAATAGTGATATCTTCTTGAGCCTTGTTTCAGGTGCCTGCTGAGGGGAGGGGACCTCCTCTAATCTAAATCCAATCCCTCCCCATTGAATACCTTGATTGTCAAAATCCAATTCCCCCCCTATGTGTAGTAGGATGCTCCCCAGATCACATGACCTTTTATAATCACGTGACAAGTACTATTTAATCCGAAGCTTTGTAAAGTGTAGTTCAGTTATCTTCGTAACCTTGTTCAGTTAAGTTATAAATCTTGAATGATTATCAAGATATGAAAACGTAAAGAGTGTGTTTCCTTGCTCTACTATCTCATTAATGTAAATAGAACACCTCTCACATATGAACCTGCTTGCCAACAGTAGAAATTTCTCATCTCGGTAGCATTGGTTTTTGTCAAAAAGTAAATATGACCTTAAGGGAAAGGTTAGGCAGTACTGGTTTAATCATAACTTTCAATTCTTTAACAAATAAGGCAAATCTTCAGAAGGGAAAAAGTTTACATTTTCCTAGGGGGCCTTGATTAGACCAAAAATGCTTGATAAATGACAGATCCAAAACATAAGGAAAAGTCTTAAAATCTGTACTAAATCTGCTGGATTGCTCGCGGGATCAAATCGGGTTTTATCTTTGAGACCCTCAAAGGCCTTCAATAAAAAAATATCAGTCACTTACATATCTCGAAGACCAACTGACATTTATATCTATCACAAAGAATTGACTTTACTAGTTCATCATAAATGTCTTTAAAATTGGTATGATTTCTGTTAGTTTGTCAACATTGTATTCAGCTAACTCCTTGGCTGCTTCATTCTTTTCATTGTTCAGAAGGACAGTCACTTTGAAAAAAGATAGAACTGGGGTTATCCATTGGCAGTACTAAGTTTAGACAGTGCAAACCAAGTTAACTACATATTGATATAAATCAAGAAGATAAAATCCCATAGTTTGAAATTGTTTTCCTTGATTAAGAACATGATACACTTACTAATTATTTTATGACACATGTAATAATCACCTTAAAATATTATATCACATTTATTCACTTTCACAACACCAGGTTTCCAAAAAGCTGTTCCAGTAAAACAGGGATGTCAAAGCATGGAGTGGATGGGGCAGGTTGCTGGTTCCTGGTGAAACTTAGCAATTTTTATTTCATTCGCTATTATTACCCTTTTTGTTGCTTTTCTCCCTTGCCTTATAACTTGTATGGCCTCTCTGCAACAAAGGATTGCACAGTAATGCCACTATTAATTTTGCATTATTAATACTACTTTAATATAATACTATCAATATCATATTAAATTATTATTAGCAATATTACTTTTAGTTAAGCATCTTCATTGAAACATTTTCATCATTTTTTGTAATTGATACCCCCAACCCTGCATCACCACTTTTTAATTAGATCAGATAAAATTGCTACCAAGACTGATCTTGTGCTTAAGGTATCCCTGCAATTATCATGCTCTATAGGATATCACTCATCTCATGTAGCTCTGTTATGGGGCAATTTAAAAAACATTTCATTCCGGTTTAAAACTTTTGCAGGATAATGAAACAAGTTTTCAAGATCAAACAAGATGCATGGAAGAAAGACTATCTAGCCATGAAACAGACATTATCTTAGGAAAAAATGGCATGTTTTCCTCCTCCAATCTAGGTAACTTATGTAAAAAAATTGTTATTGTAACTTGTTAATGTTTGAAAGAATAAAATAGAAATTATTGGATGATAATTTGGGAAGCACGGTAAAGCATAATTTACTAAAGAGAACTTACTTGCTCCTGCACTTTTGCCACACAATATATCATGTTTATCATCACCTACAATTATAATATTATTGGGATCTGTATCCCACTTGGATGCTATATGAAGCAGTGCTGCAGGGTGTGGCTTGACTGGCTTGAAATCCCTTGTAAGGATCTACAAAAAAATAAGATTTTGAATTTCTGGTAGTGTGTTAAAGGCATTGAGTCATGGTAAATAGGCCTTCTCTATAGGGGGCCATTTGGTTTCAGCGTGATCGCCGCTGTTTCATGTGATATTTGCATCCGTTGTTGACAACTTGCTATTGATGAAAATTGCTTTGTCAATCAGTACGAGGTGCGTTCATGTGACCAGTTTCAGGTCAACCAATAGCATCACAGTCATGAAAATCATGACTCAGCGGATTTTGGCACTTAGGGTATACCCAATCCATTTTATCATGACTCAATGCCTTTAAGCATGTAAAACACAATTTGCTACTAAGACAGCTAAAATATTCTGTTAATCTTCCTTGCTCTTTTAAAAGCTGACCATTCAGAATAACTTATTTGATTGATACCACTACATATAATGGGATGTCTCAAGTGGACTCTGGTAAACTCTGGAATGTAAGCAAACAAACAAACAAACAAGTGAGCAGAAAACATTCAATAAGAAAAAACAACACAATTACTGCAAGTTTTATAAGAAATGTCAACTTATTGTAAGTTTTATTACGATGGCATGGCTCTTAGTTTTTCAACCCATTTAATGCGTAACATTATATCATATTGGCACGGATCTTAGATTTTTTCATAGCAAAAGCTTTGTTGGACCCCCTGCTATCTGTTCCTGGAAAAGCAGCATCTAAACATGTAAACCCTGTGGAAAACATCGGTTCATCCTGTCAAAATATTTCACAAGAAAAATAAACAATCAACTAACGATTGAAAATAGCTCGTGTGCATCTGCACAAACATTATCCGTAGCGCATTTTTCGAGAAAGTGTTTAACAGCAAGGGTGTTGTTACGCGTCACCAGGGCTAACTTAGGCCTGAGGCTTGTTTCATGGAGTAAAAATGTAAACAATTCTTCTATTCCTGGCTGGAGCTCCAGGCTTTTTCTTCCTTCTTCTTCAAAGGCTTCAATCGTTTTCATAGCATTGTCCTTTTCATTTCCAACTAAACTATCAACGTGAGCTAATATATCAATATTCTTGTTTATACAAAGTTGTTTTCTCAACTTCATGAAATCCAAACAGGGAACTGTCAGAGTTCCATCCATATCGAAAACTACTCCATGTAACTGTTTCGTGGTTAAGACGGACATCTTCACAGACCGGAGCACAAGATATTGCTTTAAATGGAGCAAATTTTTAGACCACGCTCGGTTTTGCAACATCGCATTTCACAGTAACTTACTTAGGCCGGTTGGCATCGCGTTTTGTAAGGAGACTGGTTTGGAGGTCGAGGGTCATCTCTCAAGACAACTTGCTATTCAAAGACCTTCAACGTGAAAACATAGAAGTGGAAATACGTGATACTTGGAAAAAACGGCCTTTTACTCACAAGAATGGAAATCCAGAAAGAAAACAAACAAAATTTGCTTATCGATTGTCTTTGTACAGCCCACCTGACCTATTACTCTTAGTACAGCCCACCAATCACTCTTAGTCTTTTTGCTTACTTGGCAGAAATTTGGCGGGAATTTTCTGCTTACGTTTAAGCTAAACGTTTTTTGCAAGAAACTTTGTTCTAAATATTTTTAAGTGGGTTTTTTGTAAATTCTCTCAAGTTGCAAAGATGGAATTCAAACTGTCTGATCTATATAACGAACTGAAATACAAACATTTTCAGCGGGCACAAATTAATTTTCCAACAGTGTTCTACTATTTCCCATAACATGGTCTTTTAATAAGAAAAACATGTTATCCCTCTTCTTTCAAGCCTCCTTCGATAATTAATCGATTAAGAATGCCTAGAACGATCTAGAATGAAAGCCCTTATAATCATGTAGTTGTAAATTCAGGTATATCTTCGACAACTTTTTTTCACATTTATGCTAAATACCAGGTCTGTAAAAGAACAGGGTTTCGTCCAAAGGCCCATTTATCCTTATAATTGAAATCATTTCAACCAATTTCAACAATGTATTTATTGTCACGTGATAGTCTTTTCATACGTTTGGCAATCCTAATCCAAAAATTTGTGTTGTCCCTGAGCACAATCTTTGCATATCAAAAGACCACACGTTTAAACTCTTGAGAATGATGAAATTTAAGGGATATCTTTGCTTGCAAACCGTGTAAAGATTACCTTTTTCTGGTCTTTTGAAGCTGCTTTGAAAAACACATGGTAAAGAAAGCCCACCATCCAAAATGGAAGCAGATTCTTTCGAAGCTAAATGGAATTAACTCAGTGTCCGATCAGATACCGTAATCAAATGAGCGGTTTAAACCGTACGCACGGTTTCAAATTAGAAAATGTTTTATAAGCTGCTTGAAAGAGTATAACAGATTTTATTGAATAAATTCATTAATTAGGAATCTCAGCAGTAGGTCATTTGGATGGTTTGCGCCGATGCGTATATTTCATTTTCCAAGAACTTCTTATTTCTAACTGAAACATTGCACTTAATTAGCTGGCTAGACATAAAAAGATTTTATCTTTATTTGATTTGATCCTAAGATGAATTAACGCTTTCAGAAATCAAATTTCGTTACAAACTTGCAGCTTTGAGAGTCAAAAGAGAATTGAAGCCGTTTCCTGATCAAAAGAACAGACTTTTCAATAGAAATTCGCATCTTCTGCTTATGTTATATCGCTGAAACATGGCAGCATAGCGCCAAATAATAGGGCATAAACACTTATATAAACATGGTAAGAGCACCTAGTTCATGTGCGTTAGGATTTAATACAATATCGATCGAATGATAAGTGTAGAGAATTTAGATACACAATTTCTTCAATTCTTAAACAAAAGCCTTTAAGGTCTACTATGAAGCTTCATTTGATTGTCTTCGCCGTTGTCTATTTTCTGCGCGTTACGGCGTTCCCTATTTTCGAAAGTTTATCTTCTTTATACGTCTAGAATACGTGCTACCGTGGCCTTTCTCTTTTTTGCATAAGGCTGACTATCACTTACTCAGACAACTAAGACATCCTAAGAGGTAAAAGAACAATGAAAAGTTGTCTGTATTTAGCTTAAGGTAGTAAACTGAAATTGGTTCATGTTGATATTATTTCATTCAAATTGGTTAGCTCTTTTGGACGAATCCAGTCACACAGTTTTCGATATTTTCAAGTTTCTACGACTCAAATTTTCAGCACTTAATCAGCCAAAGATTTCAGCCATTGGATTGCTGTAGAAAACCCTATAATCGACCATTCATTGAGTATTCCTATTCAAAGATTCTCAGTGAACTGTCCAGGGGCATAAAATGATATATGCACTCTTTTCTATAAGAGCCAGTAAATAAAAGTTCAGACTTACCGTTCTTAATTTTTTCGAAGATTGGAGGCTGGATTGTTCTTAGTTTGTTCTTAAATTAATAGGATGTAAAAGCAGTGCGATTGCTAGCTGTTTCGCTCTAGGGATGTGTTCAGGCCTCATTTGCCAAAAAAAGTGAGACAACCTTAATTTGCTGCCAAGTTTGAATATTCACCGAAAAAGCACCCAAACATGGCTTAAAATCCTCGTTGATGAGATAAAACGTTGTTCAAAATTGCATTTTACAGTAGCTCAACCATAGCTTGTTCTTAATTTGTTCTTAACATTTGACCAAACTGCGTTGCACTGATACACAGGAGCATTGTTCAAAACGAGGCAGGCTGACTGTCGCTAGGACCGGGAATTTTGTTTAATATTTTGTGTCAAAAGTTAGCGATTTATTTAGACAAAGTATGTTGCAAAATGTATCCTTCAAGAAATTCAAAACGGACAAGGCGTCAGATCGGCACGAGTGTAAGTAGATACTTTATTTAAATCAGCTAGAGTGAATGCTTGCATGTAGTATTTTTGCAACGCTAGCTAGGCCTAGTTTCCATGGCAAGGGAAAATGGATTCCATCGCCATCGCTGCATATTTATATTAACTAACTAAATGAAGATCTGCGTAAAACAATAATTACATATATTTTATTGCTTTTTTGTTGCCAAAGGGCTAAAGTTAAGAATTAAAATAATCAGCTGTTTTACTTGCGATGACTTTAATTTAAAGTTGCTTATATATAGTAGTATATAGGACAAAGCTGTTTAGGGACAAAGTATGTAGCATATTTTACCAGGAAAAAAATCTAATGGAGAGTCCATTATGCATCTTTGTGAAGTCTGTGATTTCCAAATGCATGATATCTACTACTCTTTTCCATTCTCTCTCTATTGTTATTTTAGCATCCCACTCTCTATACTGCGTGCAACTAAACACCCTGAACAATTTTAGAAAGTAGCACGAGGAATTCCATAACCTTTCACACCAGTGGTGCAGATTCAATAGAAAATGTCATTGGAGCGGGAAAACTAAAATTCTCAAGACTATGCCTGCTAGTTAGGTTGAAAACTCTTTATTCACCTGGGCAATAGAGCTTGAGCTTAATAGATATATAAACTAGCAAAATGATCTGCTCTATATTAAGCCTGTGAACTATGCTGATAGCAAGGCTTGTCCAATCCATACTTATAAGACATGGCCTTCAATAAATAGACCATAAGTTTCAGCCACAAGTTAATGTTTGTTGACATTTGTGTTATGTTAAATTTATTTATTCTTTTTTCTGTACCTACCATGAACCTCTTCTCTATTAGTTCTATCATCTGTGCCATTTAGGGTTCTGAAGGCAATGATTCATCTTTTTCTTCACTGCCAGTCAACAGCACATAAAGAAATATTTACAATTACTGCAAATATTATATCCAGTGGTGTTGCATAAGCATTCTTGCTGGGAGGGTATAAGAGATGCAAAACCGTATTATTTTACCAACATAATTTTTTTTGCTGCATTAATATTTCATCATAAATTTAATTCTACCAGTGAGTTCTCTGAAAGTTGAGGGGTGTACACCCCCTCGCATGCCATGCCCCTGATTATTCAATCCTGATGTAGCCATGGTTCAGAGCTATCTCACTCTCCTTCTGGTCCCTTCAATATTGCCAATTAGTCTGTCTGACTGTAGCAAAAATCTTAGGAATGGAGCACAAATGAAGCTTTTGCAAAATGCAAAAGATTTACATATTCAAATGTAAGGCAGGGAAGGAAATTGAATGCTTTGTTTTGAATGTTTCTCAAGTGTGCCTTTTCATATCAATGTCATATCAATATCAATTTTTACCCTGTGTAAATATTTCTATTATTATTATTATTATTATTATGTCTCTGCTTCAAAATAATACTTTTCATATCATGTACTATTCCTGACAAAAGTCTTGGAACACTGATGTCAGTTTCCAAGGTCAAAATCAACCCCCCCTCTCCCCCACGGAACAATGCTGGTTTACTATGAAAGGGGTTAGGATTTGGGGAAGCACTTTCTTTTGTGCTTCTTTATGATATTTCTCTAAATTATCAACATTGTTTGAGGGGGAAGGGATGGAATTAGTAATTTTTTTTGAAGAGGAATGAAAAATATGAAATGCAATGCAAATTTCTGGGTGTTCCAAGTACTTTTGGCAAGCATTGTTGTACCTTTTATAATTGCAACTAACCAAAATAGCTCTTTATTTCCTGTAGCGAATGTCTAGTCTCAAACAAACAACACAACTTGATGTATATTTTTGGCCTCCAGTCCCTCTTTAATTCTCATTAGTTTCATTCCTCGTTCCAACAGGAGTTTCTATCACCATCACAGATAAACTTTTAATTGCTCTATTTTACTAAAAGTTAATTAGTTGAATCTGTGAGAACCATGTACCAGAAAAATCATTATAATTTTCTCCTTTTCTCAATTTGAAAATATGTCCTCCCCCCAATGGCATTAGAATCTCATCATATAAATCTGTGGGTTTTATCTGCAAGGCATGGAAAATGTATTTTATTTAAATTGACTTTAAAATCACCTGTAAAGTAACTCTGAACCAAAATGAAAGTTTCTGGTATCTTTCTATTTGTTTTAATTCTCAGTTAACTTGATTTATGTGTAATTTGATTGACTGAGCTTAGAATAGTCTTGGTATTGATTAATAAAAAGCCTTGAAAATGCTTGTATGATTAACTCTTTTTGCTCTGATTTGGTCATGTTCAAATATTAATGATGTTTTGTGGTATTTAGGTGAGTACTGTGAACCTTGGTCTGAACTATGGTGTGGCAGGGAGCTCTGTTTCTGGAACAGCTAATCTTCATTCTCAGAAACTGGTGAGTTGAAGAATAATTGTCCTTTTTCTTTATTTCAATACTTTGACTTCAGGTTCAGTTTTGAAATAGCTTTCTATCCATTCCCGTTGATAAAATCTTACTGCGAATACCCTTGTTGATCTATTCTGTTCAATATACAAGAGAAAGACGCCTTATTATGTTGTCCTTCAATTTTTCTTTAAAAGTAGTAAATAGCTAAAAGTTTAGTTTGTTTGCTTTCAGGGCACCTCAGATGATTTGGCCCTAGAAATTGGCAATTCACTTCGAATGAAAAGCAGGAGCAACTCTTCAGGGTTAACCAAATCAAGGGTTCGGTCTCCAACAGTCAACGATAGACCAGCATCAGGAGATTCTTGTAAGGCACAATGATAAGCATTTCTTTGAACCATTCAAGAGAAATTAGCCATGGACGCTATTGAAATCCTATCAGAAATTTTATCAAGCAATAGCAAAGTTGTGTTTTATCAAACGGCCTTTCGTTGGTCCTTTAATGGTTTAAGAAATTAAAGCAAATTGTTTTTGAAAAAGGATAATCTTATAAACTGTTTGATTAATCTTGTATTTTCTGACGACGTCAGTTAATTGAATTTTATGTAATCTTTCCAAACATCAGTTGCTTTGGGATACCTCAATGTTTTTTTCTTACCAATTGCGGACACCTGGGGGTCGCCCCCAAATATTTTATGAGACAATGATCTTTGTTTTAAAACAATGGACAAATGTGAGGTCATCTTATCAAAAAAGTGGGCTTGCCCCCCTCCCCCATTAAATGTCTGCCACTGTACCTAACTCATTGAGCTCTTTTAAACATCTTTATAGTGAAATCATAATTCTTCTCTGTTTACTTCAGTTTACAAAACAAAAGTTGATGATTATGATCAACCATCAAGTAAAAGCTCGTGGCAAGCTGCATCTTCACCCTACGGAAAAGCGAAGCAGACGATGCAATTATCCAGCAAGTTTACGTCACAAAATTCATCCTTTCAGAATAGTCCAAGAGATTTTGAACGCAGTTTGCAACGAGGCGAGGATCCTGCTCATCCAATGAACAAATCAAGTCCCCACTTTTACCTTCCAGGTAACCTATTCGTTTTTGTGTTAGGCTAAAGCGATGTTAGTAGCTCTTTTTCTTCACTTGAGACTTCTAAACGGTTCCTTTCTTCCGAATTTTCTTTAGATTTTCTCGACATTATCTAATACCTTTTAAAATTATCTTCTTAACTGATTGCAGCATTGCATTCTAGATTTCGGATAACATTGTAAATCAAAAACATTTCACAAGCTTGCCAAAACAATGCGCGCTTCAGTACTCAATAAAATTTTCAAATCGACTTTTTGTCATTTTCTCACTTTAATGATATATGCAGCGTCAGAAAATCTGGAAATTTCTAGTGTGAAAAAAATCGAAATTCAAAACATTTTTGTTGACAAATAGTGGCAACAAATTTATAGGGTAGCTTCCCTTTTTATCTTATTGTAGACTTAAACGAGCAGTTAAAAAGAGCACTTTGATTTATAGACTCTATGAGGAAACGCCCCGTTTTGTCTGCAGAAGATCGAGTCTCTTGTCTTTAGATTTATGAAGCGGCTTACTTCCCTGGCCAATCTTACGAAACATGTTGGTGTGATTTAAACACATTCCAGATTTTCTAGTAGGCTTCACCCTCTGGCTGGGTCACAATTGATGTGTCTGTTTAATGGATATACCCAAGGGAGTGGCTTCTGAGCTTTTTGAGGTTCAGATTGTCCATCTTCCCGAAGGATATAAGAATTAGCCAGCTAATTCTTTCACTGTCCAGATATATTTATTGGATTTCTTTGCTTTTCCAAAGCACCACCCCTCTGATTCTTAATGGTTTTTAAATCTTTTCTAAACTTCGATGAAAATTTTCTTTTTCTCTAAACGATCCTTTGATTGTAAATAAGGAATGCGGATTAAAGTACCTGGTGTTAGCTTCTTCAATAGTTATCTTTTTGCCTTGTCATACAATATTCCATCCCCTTAAAATAAGGTGGTCTTGTTTGTTTTGGTAATCTGAAAGTAACAGAAACAACGTGTTGTGATGTACAGTTAGTTAAGCATCTTAATCGGCATTTCAAGGCCTTTTTTTAAGTGTAGAAACTCAAGATTTTACTGTAAACCGAGAGATTTGTTTAATCATAGATGATGTGTCACAGTGTCCTCAAGATAAAAATTTTCAATAAAGTATCACATTGATTGCCCTATTTATGCATGGAATTAGTTTATTCGTTTCTTTGTGCCGTTAGAAATTACATTTAAAGAATTAAAGAATGGAGCATTCTTGAAAAGATCCTAAATATCTTATTTTTTGCAAACCTAGGAAATTGTTTCATCAATTTTTCATGATCCTAAGAGACATCTAGAAATGCGTTCTGCTTTGTTGTAAAAAATGCCAATTTACATTGAAGAAACACTATCAAACCAGTATTATAATCTACACGGAGATAGATAGATTATTGTAAGCGCCAATTTCTGGTCTTGAAATGATGATTTAAGGCGGTAGTATCACCTTGTACCAGTGGGCGGACGCTGTGTCCACGAAACAGCTGCTTGGCAGTATTGCCTTTCACATCTTAATACGGCTAAATCTCTGAACTGCAAAGGCATCCTGGTGTTCTTCTTTCAATGTTACTGTCAATTGTCATCAAGATTACAGTTGCTGAATGCAATTGTCATTTAAACCCAATTTGCTTTAGGTAATGGCTTATTGTCCATTAACATGAACAGGTGTAAATAATCTAAAGTTTTTGAGAAATTCGGCCTGAAAGCTGTCCAGATTATCGATAAATTGTTGGAATTCTGTGAAAGTAGGCAAGATGATAATGTTAAGGTTTGACAGCTTTAGAACCAAATAAATCTTTGTTGTAATGTGTCAGTGAGAAGTATTTTTTCGTATTCTCTTTCTTGCAACTCTTTCTTGCTTGTATTTTTGCTCGTAGCCCTCTGTTAGTTAAAATTTCCTTTTCAGTTATACCTTTTGTGAGAAATATTGTCATCTATAACTTAAAAAAACTCATTCTTGCAGAGATGTTTAGGTGGTTATTCCGCTTTTTGTTTCAGAATATTTTCTTAACTTTATTTAAGTGTGCAGGATTTTACTTTTTTAGGTGATAGAGTCATTTTTACTGAAGATATTGCTGCGCCTGGTATTCCAGTAATTTACCGAATCGAAGATGAAAGAAGAGCTAATCCCGATAAACTAAACCTAGACAGGTTATATATTTTTATTTTTCATCTTACTTTGGCTTAAGTTGTCTCTAAAACTGATTTGTGCCTTGATAAATCTCACCAAATCGCCCGTAAGTGAAATGGTCATAATGAGATATTCCCCAAACTGTAGATTCCAAAGCCTACATTCCAACTAATTCAAACATTGTGAAGACATGAAATAACTTTTCACTTGATCAAGTATAGAATTATAAAGAAATGGGATTAAAGTAATCAATGGAAATCTTTTGTAGTATTCCTTTAAAAGTTCAGTCTTTAAGTTTCTCACAGGGAATATTTTTGTGGTTTATATCTTAAAGGGACTATCTTTCGTGTCTTGTGATTTCTCTTAAAATAGTTACGGCTGCAAACTGATTATCCTCCGATAGAAGTTCTTCATTCTTGAGTCATGGACAAAAAACTTATCGAAAACTTTAACGTTAAATTACAGGGTGTTTGTAAAAAGGCCTATGCCACAGAATTTGGTCTTTTTTAAACGTCATTTTCTCTCTTGCAATGAAAAATAAAACTTTTTTGAACTATATTGCAATGGTAGCGGCTCCCTTTAACATAACTCTAACTTTTTCCAGTTTTTATTTAATTGCAGTGTCTCTACTCTTTTTATAGAAATATTTTTACCCAAAAAAGCATGCTAAGTCTGCATTATATCTTTTCTACTAATCATGCAATCCCACCAATGTTTTGCAATCTGTTGCCTCACTTTTTAAATATCTGTATCTATTGTCCATTAGACGTGAGGGTAAACTATCATTGCATTGAAACTGCATTATTCCAGTTAACATTAATTAATAGTGACATTAAATCATAGTACTTAACACGGGTGTCATCAATGCTTTAAGTAGTCTATATGCAATTGAAAATCTGCCAATAGATTGTTCCATTCAAAAATTTTTGCCGGTAGATGCATATTGAAAAACGAAGCATATTTTACTATTACTCATGAACCACTGTTATAACTAACTCTTTTTCTTATGGTAGTTGATCCTTAACCATGTAACAAAATATTTCTATTCCAGACGCGGCCTCACTATTTGCCCTATTATAGAAGGAGAAGAAGGTCTTCGTTTGCTGAATTTTCAACATAACTTGATTCAAAAAATTGAGAATCTAACATGCTTTCGAAAGTTGATATTTCTTGATCTGTATGACAACCAGATCGATGGAATAAGTGGCTTGTCAAGTCTGAAGTCATTAAGGGTTCTTATGCTGGGGAAAAATAGGTAAAATTGACAAGATTCCATTTTCATTTTCATATTTTATTCTTACTTATGATATTTGATGATATTTCTCTTGCAAGCCTAAGCAATCAAGTTTTTAAAGAAATTGTAAAGTGGCTGTGTTTATGGTCCTTAGTTTTCATCCTGTCTTCATCTTTGCATTAAGAAAGCACAACTTGAGCTTACTTCATGTTTTTTTATTCTTGTTTCACAATCCATATGTGGGTCTCTCTTGTAATAGCATTTGCCTAATATTTCATCACATGGATACCCGTTTCTACGCAAGGTCAATTTGTTGCCAGTGCCTTTTTATTTTATAAGCTCCAATTTTCTGCCTGCAACTGGATTCATTAGCTTTCTAGCGGAAGGCAATTGATATTTTAAATCTTTTCTTCTAAGTGTCATGACACTAGTCACGTTGAACAATAAATATGAAATTTCTGACATTATAATTAACGACGATGACCCCTTAAGACTTCTCCCGCCAAAGACCTCCCAGTGATAGAATCACCTTGGTCCCATTGAAATCGTCACCTTGCACTTTATCAATTGTCTACTCTTTTAAGAAATTGTCAGTTGTCATAAGATTTGTCTGTTTTCTTAATTCAGGATTAAGAAGATTGATAATCTTCACGATTTACTGAAGCTTGATGTGCTGGATCTCCATGGGAATAAGGTTTTCTTCGCAAATATAATCTTGTGTTATGATAGAATTAATTTGATAGGATGAGGATTTATCGATGAAATATCATGCAGAGTTATTGCATTGCGAAATCGTCTTATTAAAGTTGTCTGTAAATTTCAACGGATTACATATTCTAATTTTTTCAAAGAACTCATTTGATGAAGATATGGAAAAATCTTCTTTGTCACCTTCTTTGTAAACCAACACTTGTTAAAAATTTCATTGAAAGTATTGCTTAAAGATAACCATTGATGTCTTACAGCGATTACAAGCACTAACGCCTAGGTGTCTGCAATATTTACCTAATATGTATTAGCCTGGTTCTGCTTTCACAGGTATTCATTAAGACACTTCACGTGAATCATGAGCACCGAAATCATGAATCTGACACTCTATTTTATTTCAAATAATCACACTTTCCTTTCTTCTGTCAACTTTCAAAGCCATAAGCAACCTTTTATTTTGCATGCTTAAATGTGTTAGAGCTCAAACCTGACTGCTTTTTAAAGAGTTACTGATTTAGCACCATAATTTACTCCTTACACTACTGAAACAGTTATTTTTCTGGGATGAAGTGTTTAAGATTTGCAGTTATTTCACAGAATATCTTTACTTTTTCAGAACGGCTTGTTTAATGGAGTGACTTACCAGATATTAAGTTTTTTAAGAACTTTAATATCGCTATCTTTAACGCTTCTTTTTTTAACTAACCATTCCCCTGTCGATTCATAAATGGCAATGTTTGAAAAAAGTTGAAGCTTGCTTTCAATTTTTTTGTTTTGAAGATAAAAAGACTTTTAAAGTCGCACTTTGCAGTAGCTATACCTCTTAACTTGCTTCAAGTCAAAATATTCCAGCGCTTATTATGTCTACAAAATTTAACTATGCATACGTGTGTAGAATCGCTTTCATTCCTAATTAGCTACGTTTTAAAAGCAGGTGAAATTTTCCCTCGTTGATTTGAACTGTACATTCCTTGTCCTTACTTTCTGTAAACATTTCTCATTGCAAAGCTGCGTTTTGTCTTAAATGTTCAGCTTTGACTAGTTTCATCATTCTAGTCTTGTTTATTATTGCTTTTTAGATTGTGAAAATCGAAAATTTATCTCACCTGCTGGAGCTTCGAGTGTTAAATTTAGCTGGCAATGAGATTTCGGTGGCAAATAATCTAAGCGGCCTTGAGTCACTGACTGAGTTGAATTTGAGAAGGAACAAAATTGGGTCCGTTGTAAGTTTGATAACATGCTATGCGATTTTGATATATTTCTTTTCGATTGTAAGTGTTATGTTCCACAAGATTTTGAAACTAATTCTTGGCATGTACTAAGAAGCTTGATTTTACGCTGGGGTGTATCTATTATTCTAAGTTATTCTTTTAAATTTCCTTATCACTGAAAATCTGAGTTTGAAATTTTTAGATTTGATCTTTAGGTAGGCGCTAATAATTTTCCATTTCTGTCATTTCCTTTACGAAATAACTTGACTTTCCATTGATAATCCTCAAAACTCTATGGATGAAATCAAAATTTGTTATTGCAGTCTTTACAAGTCATCCGTCCTTTTGACGATAAGCTTTTTTGCCGTGCACGTTAAGGTGTGTACGATTGTAAATTTATCAATTGATTATTGATCATCGCTTCATATTTATATTTCAGTATGAAATTAATCTACTCCCAAGCCTACAAAGACTATTCCTTAGTTACAATGAAATTAAAAGGTAAACTCTTTCACTACATTTTTAGCTTTGATTACTTAACGTTTTGTTTATTTTTTCTAAGTATTCACACAATAAAAAAAACTTATTTGTCATTCTTACTTGATTCATTTCTTCACTTTTCTTCATTTTTGAAATTTTAGTTTTTCCAAGACCTTTCAGTTTTCTTGAGCAACCAGACGTTGAATTAAGATTCTATGATGCATCATTTTGTGGCCAAGAGATCTGTTAGAGGAATATGATTTTATTGGCTATGTAGGTCTGAAAATTGACAATTTGGTTGTCTAATGTTTACCTCCAAGCTCCATATTTTATATTACAAAAATAATACCCACAGAAGTTTTTTTTATTTTTCTTATATCCATCTTTTTATGGTAGTCTTCTTTGAGTTTAATTCCGAACTAAATTCATTCTGAAATGTTCGCATTGAAAAAATAATTTTTTGACGGTTATATAGTAAGCTTTATCTAATTTATTTCATTGTATATTTAGGTATGAAAAGCAATCAAGATATTTTTATTGTTAAAGCTTTCAGGGCATTTCGTGTTTGACATCATCAACATCTCTCACTGAGTTGTCACTGGATGGTAATCCTTTTGCAAACGATTCTTTGTACAAACAAACAATCCTACAGAATGTTTTATCCATAAAACAATTGGACATGAAAAAAATCTCTGTAAGTACTAAGAAGCTGTTTTTATTTAAGTGTTTTTATTTAGATTGCGTTTTTCAATATTTTCGTTTAATCTTTTTTCTTTTGTTTTTGAAACAGCTTGTAGCACATGTAATTAATCATTGATAAGTATTTGTCCAAAGTTGCTCAAAATGCTGGATTTCAATATATTTCTGTGTCTTATTTAACCGTTAAAGGTGAGAAACCTCCTCGTTCGAGACAAATTCAGTTCTCATTTTTCCATCCCAATTTGCCAGACTATTATAACCATAAGGAAATTGTAGTTTCACAAACTTATAGCAGTAATAGACACGATTCCCTTTTCATGTAAATGGGAAAGTATTTTTCTATATGAAAATTTCCTTTCTTATTTGGATGTTTACTTGTTCCTCATGTATTTGTATGTGTATTTGGATGGAAACTGAACAAACCTTCTACGTGAATGGCCTGAGCTAAAAGCAGAGTTCCCCCAGCGTTTCCTCTTTGCCAAAAATATATGTGAAAATCATCCAAGCATAATGCATGAACTAACGGTCATGCCAAAGTATCTTTCATCAATTTTCACCCTCAGCTCATGCAGTCATGTCTGAATTGCACTCAACTGAAGGCCCTTTGTAGAACCAGCCTCGACGCCTATAGGTTGTTACGGTGCAAATTATTTGTCTTTAAAACAGTGCAAATTTTAAAAAGAAAATACATCATATAGCTACTTTAAAATAGAGTTCAGCGCAAGTTCTGTTCCTATCTGTTTTTACTTGGTTGATTTTTTTGTCAAATAAGTATCCATAATTTTCTTATTACCACCTTATTTTTTATATAGAAAGCAAGGCTAATTCATCTTTTAGGCTAAAACTGGGCCTAAGAACGAGAAAATAAAATGTTTTCTCAAATGATAAGTCATTTTCGATAGCATCTTACTATCAAATGTGAGGTTTACTATAAAATGGGAAGTTTTGATAACTGTCGTGTATATTAAATGTATTGTCTTCAGTTTTCAGCAGAGAGACCAATATTTGAAGGTTGAGGAAAATTTTGATTTGTTTTAAGATTAATTCAAACGAATATATGTATTTGAAGACCAACAGTAATATCCTAGAAACTTATCCTTTTAGCTATGCATTAAGTCAGTTTTAACTCCTCTACGAATACATGATCATCATCATATTAGCGCTTCAGGCCACTGCCAACAGATGCCCTTGTGCCTTATGCAATCATCTACATGTTTCCACAGTCCCTCTCATTCTTTTCTCTCCATCTCGCCCTGGGCCTCCCTCTGGATCTTCCTCCTTGCCGTGATGCCCACTCTGTTACTAGCTTTGCCCACCTGCTATTTTACATTCATTGGCTTTGAATTATTCACATTTTTTCATGTCACGCAATCTTCTAAGAATACCTTCCGAAATTTTTTCACTCTAGATCAGTTGTTGCGAGTTATCATTGAAGAATACGTTAACCTCGTAAAATATGAAATAGATTTTAAGCCACCATCAATAAAGATCCCTAACAACCATCAAATATCATCTCCTACCACCGAACAAGTTCTCCCTCTTTTTGGTCCATGGCCAAGATCGTCACCAAAACTTTTGCGAATCCCCTATTCCTCCCTCTTTACATCAACCTCTGCCTCCTGTTCAATTCTTGCTGATCAAAGATAATGATCTTTCCATTATCCCCCTTTTACTCTATTAATGTCACCAATCAAGTTCTCAACCTGCAATGAACGCGAATCTCGTCTCCTACTAATCACTTCTAGGTCGACAGGACCTGATGATATACCAGCAATTGTTCTTAAAACGCATTATACCCCAGTACTGGCACCAATTATTATTAAAAATTTCAGCTCTCGTATTTACTCTGAATATTTCCATCCTCCTGGAAACTAGCCTATGTTTATCTATTCCTAAAGAGAGGGACAGGTCTGACCCCAACAAATATCGTCCAATCACAATCAATCCTCCCATCTCTCAAGCCAAGGAGACCATCATCACCAAACGACGTCTTACCCACTGGTGGTCTTCTAGCCTATGCTACTCATGTTTGGCCTATTGCCCTGGAAACATTTGCTGAGGGCAGAATGATCTCTTGACAACTCCTATTTTCTTTTCCAAATTCACGAACTATGTCCCACAACTCATCCTTCTTCCCCAGATCTTTTGAAAGATCTACTCCTTTCCTGCTTCCTAGACTCTTCTAATCTGTCTTTATTCAAAACTAACATTAAACTCCCCCTCTCCTCTATTGGCTTCCGAGTCTTTCCTGGCATTACCGACTTAAAACATGCTTTATTATTTGTTGAGGTTTAAGGGATGCTTGTATTATGAAAACCGTCTCATCCTTTTCCCTTGATCTATTTATAGGATAATTTAATACAAAGAAGGTGATTTTATCAAAATGTCTGATATCAACTGATATCAAAAACATTAAAAAAAATTAACCCAAAGTTTAAACGTTTACTTGCTTATTGATACTTTGATCGTCTTTCTCTTTTATTAGCCTATGCATGAATGAAAAGACTTTTCCTACCTGGTAGTTTCTTAAAAAATAAGACAAAGATTTCCTAACCCTTATTAAATTCTGGGCAGTTATCCTTAAAAATCTTAATTCTAAGTTGATTATATCTCGATCTTTCTCAAATAGAATTATTCTCTATTGTCTTGTGCTTCTTCTCGTTATAAAGATAGTGTCTTGCTCTTCAAATATTAATTACCTCGTTAATAATTAAAAATCATATTCTTTAGGACGAGGAGCGGAGGATAGTTTCAACAATGGCGAGAAAGGAAGACGAGAAGCGTCGTGAAATCGAGAAGATATCATCATTGAAGGTACCAAATATTTTTTCAAACCATTCCTTTTTGCATTGCGTTAATCGTATCATTTGTATTCGCTCTCTGTGTCATACTTAAATTATCTTTTAATTGACGTATTTATAATACGTTAAGGTTTCTATGTGATCGTGCAAATACTTCTATCAAAATTTTCCATTTCATAAGATGTGGTTTATCACCAAATTTTGTTACTTTGTTTACACGCTTGTTGTCTTGATTGGATTAAACTACTGAAGTTGTGTATAGGCTAGTGATTGTCTTGATCTAAAACTGCAAACTGCTTTTTGAAACAGCTCTTATTTGTATCGTCAGCGGACCAGTCGCGAAAGCAGTTTAAAAACTGTTTTTACATGTTGATTCCCCTGTAATACTGACAGTCGAGACGTCTGATCGCGATACAGTAAGTACCCGCATTTAAGAAACCGCTTTTTTACACTGAGACCTGAAAAAGTTTTTTCATTAGCAGAGACTTCATCATCAGGATCTACGTTTCTTATCAATAGGTACTGTCAAGTCAAATAAAGTCAAGCTATATGACAGTACCGTCCATAGATGTGTATTCAATGTTACTTGTAGTAGTGTATAATACATGATCGATAATAGAACTTCTCATATCAATAGAATATGACTGTTTACACTTGAAAATAAAAAACATTTTAATTTCAGACATTAGATTGCTTCTAATAAATTGAACCCCTTTTGACGAAAATGAGGCCTGTTTCTTATACAAAGGGGTTTCTTATATGTGGGTACTTACTGTAGTAACTGAAAATGTTTAATTAGCATTTTTTTTAACTCACTTTTATCTCATTGCGATCACATACGGTTTAAAAAAGGTCGAAAATTACTGATAGCCCAACAGTTGGCTACAGGTGACCGAAATTAGGATCTTAAAGTCTTTTGTAAAGTAAAAATGGCGTTTGATTCTGACAATCAGTTGTTGCAAGCTTGAGATCTGGGCAGTTAATTTGCCGCTAGTGTCTAAAGAAAACGAGTTTAAAGCACATTAAAGGCTTTCGATTGACGTAGTACGAACAGAAGGCTTGTAAGTTTGTCGAGTTAACGCTCTCTGTTTCTTTAATATTGCTAATTGAATTGAGTGAATGCAACGCCCAACTGCGGATTATGTTGTACAGGAGCACGTATTTTAAGAAAGTATTAAGATAAAGCAGGCAAAGCCATGGCTCAGTCCAGACTTGCTGGTTGCAATAAGCTGCTTTAATACGAGAACGAACGATACCCGAAGTTTCTTATATCTGGATAAATGCGTCTTTAACAAGAGTAGCTGAAGCTTTAATGTTGACCTTATGATAAGGGACACATATCTTAATTCTTTTGAAAATCTCTGCCTGGAAATGCTGTTAAGAATTTGATTTATAGAGATAGAGTCAAAATTACGGGTAATAGCATGTCCGAAACCCTAGAACCACTATCAAATGCCGTCGAGGTTTAGTAAAATCGCAGTGGTACTTTCCTTTGGTTAATTTTGACAGGATGATAGATTTAGACTTAATTAGTGAAAATGATTATACGCCAACTCCCGCGAGAAAATTCGCCAATGATTGTTTCTATTGTAGCTCTGAGATTAATGGATATTTCTGTCAAAAGTTAAATTTCCACTGAAATTCGTTTTTTGGCCTAATCCTGCATATTCGGTTGGGTCTAAGCCACTCCACAGAGTGTAATCCTCACGCTTAAAAATGCTCTTGTTATTGGATTTCTTTTAAATGTCTGCCCTTTCTTAGAATCGTGTCTGAAGTTATACTGTATTATCTCCAAATGTTCTTTGCTGTCGTTTTTTCGTTTTTGAGTCGACAAAGGACACAAGTGAAGTTGTATCTGCCTTTTCTGACGGAAAATCAAACTCGTTCTTGAAAATTCATTTTGCCGAGAAAACGTTTCTATGGCAGCCTTTAGGACCAGAGGTGAAGGAGAGTTTCTTATGTTCACGATTCTTTTTCCCCGCGAACTCTGTAAACGGCATTTTTTCAGAGGAGTAATACCACAACCTTGTACAAACGTGCAAAAATCATTCTGTGGTGATAAAGTCTAGAGAATATCGCAACCAAATGGAAACGAAAGCTTTTTTACACCAAAATCCGACATCTATGCTCGAAATTGTTGAACCACAGTCAACCAAAAAAACCAGCTAAAAACAAAGCAATTGAAATTACATCAAATTAGGTGACTGTAATTAAAATGACGCCTCGATTGAGGGTATCAAACCCAGTGATGTCGCTCAAGAATTTCAAGCAGTATGTGACTTTCGTTTTACAGAAATAGCTGCAATAAAACGTCAATTCTTGCTTACCTCTGTTTTTCAGGGGTACTCTCTGCTCCACTTCTGCTTCAAAGCCATTTCTTATCAGTATCCCATACTTGATTGGCCCTCAGAGCCTTTCAACAATCCTTGATGCGATCATCTTTCTAAGATGTAAGCTGAAGAATATACACGATTTTCGTGTTCTACATCCACCACATGTCCAGTATGATTTATGAAGCTCTTTCTCGAGGACTTTGAAAACCAATTTTTCATTTTTTAGCATATGATGTTATTGTCTTCGAACACCATTCCATCAATCTCATTCTTGCATTTACAAGGGAAGCTTTCAATGTTTTGCTTTACTTGTCGTGCCTCACCAGGTGGCCTAGGTACATGGATCTCCAGCAGTTGTTATGTTCACTTTGATCACTCTTTTCTTGTTTAACCAACATTCTTCTCCATTTTGAATCAATGTAATTTACTTTCTTTAGACCTGCTCCTGAATATGCCCGCTGGATATCAACACTCTTTGCCTTTCAAATGACAAATTGTAATGAATTTGATGCTTATCAAAACCCCTTACTGTCCGTCCATATTTCTATATAATTTATGTAACTATAGAATCTCTTGAAAATCAGTTAACGCTTCTCTTGGGTAAGATTATTTGTTTGTTTTATTCTAATTTTTTGTTTTCATTTTCATTCAAATTTTATCAAAGTTTTATTAGCGCTTATTGTACGTCGAAACAATTTTACACCAAATCGTGAAGAAAATGATGTTTTAAACTTCTGCTGTCCAACATTTTGCTATAGGAAAGAAGACAACTTGCGATCAATAATGCAAAACGCCAATTTAGGTCTCAGATTTTCAAAAGGTTTGTTTACCTTTTTGCTGAGAATTTTCATCATCGTCATTATAATCATAATCCTAGTCGGCAGTAATTTATTTTCACCACGGGGTCGATAATTATCCTTTATTTCTTAAGGTCTTGTGCAACTTTGATAAGTTTCTTACTGTTTAAAGAACCCTAGACAGATGATGTTGACATTTTGAACCCCACCCCACGTCCAAGTTGAATTTCTTGCTATCAAATCATGTGCGTCCCAACTTTGTATGTGGGGTATACATGGAACATTTTATGACGCTAGGGAGAACCTTTAGAGGTGCATGGGTAATATCTATTCTCACCAATACACCTTGTAAAAATTTAATAAAAATCTTAAGAAATGTATCTAGATGAAAACATTGAACAGCATTGGAAGAATGAGAAGGCAAATTTAAAACACGGAAGCCTGAAGCATTTTGCTAAACCATAATTCATTGCACGTTTAGATAGATCTTAATAATTAAGGTGTGCCAATTTTGGTAGTTGGATAACTGCCTTTTCCAAGAATGTATCCTCAATGAAAACTGCAGTGGTTTTAGATATTATGAGGCTTTTCTTTCTCTGTAATCAAATTCCAGATTTCATTTTGTATTTTATTTATTGCTAGTTCCAACGCAGAAAATGAGCTCAAAGACAAATCTGAGGACTCGACGACCCCAAGAAAGACGTAAGTTTTTTATATCTCAACTCTCAGTTTTTGTGTTTGAAATACGGGGCTGTGGAGAAGTTACCAGCAGAACGAAATGTTAGAGCAATATTCAGCAATATTGTCATTTTGAAAAGATATTATTTTCGTCTCTAAAATTATCTTTTCAAATACCTGTTTTTTGTCCTTTCCAAACTTCAGTTGCTGTTTATGAAATGATTTGTGAAATGATCCCAAAATAACCAGAATTTTCAAAGAAACTCAAGCACTACATTCAAGATTTCCTTATCTTTTGTTTACTGAAACAAAAATCGAAAATTTGAATTCTTTATCTGTAACTCATATTGCATTTTCCAACTTGCTTTACAAAAGCCACGACGTGCGTAAAACATATAAACGTTAATAGTGTTGTTCTTGTCCATTGGTTGATTCATTGGGTTGGTTCATATCTGATTTTATGTGTATGTGATAGAACTCAAAAAACGATGTAACTGTATGTTGAATTTACTACGAATGAGCATAGCGTTTCTTGTTTTTGTTTCTAGATCCTCAAACAAGACAGATTACAGTGTGTGCCACTTGGCAGAACTTGACGATAATCGCCTGAATTTCTATGGACCCGGATCATTAGAGGCTGTTGATAGAAACTGGGGCGAAAAGGCAGCCTCCTCTGTCACTTTCATTTCATTTCACTTTATACATTTTGATAGCATCGTGCCTTTCCTCTCAAAGATCAAAAACAGATTCGTTAACGTATCGGTGAGCAACGTATTTCAATATTCTTTTTCCTTCTAGAGCCAATTTGATAGGACAATTGTTTTAAAAATTCACAATTCAGGGCTCTTATCGACTTTTCTATGTCAGATATTTGAGCAGTTCTATAATAGACAAATGCGCGGTATATTTCCATGACGTTATTTATGAATTTCAATACTGATTTCCTGTGCCTTATCTATTGTCATAGGTGCTATTTCTTTCTGGATGTTGGCATATAGTTTAATGCAAAGGCTCTTGAGACAAAAGGATGCATCTGATTTCTGTTTTTAATCTAATATTGTTTATGTCTAAGCTTTGAATAAGATGATAACTTTTTCAAGGCTGAATCTAAGTTACTTTGGTAGGGAAAAACCCTGCTTTTTATCATTGAGTCTCAGCCCTGCTTTATACCATCGAAATTCATTAAGTTAAAATATCTCTTCAGTTTTACAAATTAGCTTATCTTCTCAACGTATGACCATGTCACGACAGAATACAGGAAACATATGACTTGTCCGGAATTGCGCAATAAGAAATAGTCAGTTAATTACAGACCCGACACTTAAAGTGGCTTTTTGTGCATTTATTAGTCTAAGCTAGATTCAATTTCTAATAGCATATCTGGGTACTTGGACCACCAAAAATTGAACAGATAGTGTCTGCATTTCTGTTGGGCTCCTGTGCGGACGATTCTATACATGTTTTAATGAATTTTTACCAAATAACAAGTTTAGTTGGAGGTCGGTTCTGTTCCTCGACACAGCATTTTTTTATAAATTTGACGGTTTTTATTGCTTAATTGGCTTTCTACCATCAAGAATGAAAGTGTCTTTGTGCTTTTAAACTGTCTATATTAACTTACGATACTTTGGTTGGAGGTCTCATTTCAAGGAATTTGTCATTCTTCTTTGCCATTTTTAGTTCAATGAAAGATTTTATTATCTGCTGTTTTCTTAAGTCAACTAGCTAGGGCTAGGGAACTTGATAGTGTTCAGTGGTGCCTATGCAAAACATTCAAGTACAAAATGCAGTTAACTGTCTGTTTATTTAGCAGTAAGGAGCATTCTTCCCTTTCTGTTGATGTATGAAAGGATAACGCAATGAGGCTCTTGCTTCATTTGATTTGGCCTGCTGTCACGAAAGTCAGGCATCAGCAGCAATCAAATAAATGCCACTTCTCCAAGAATAAGTTTGAAAAAAGACTTTGATAGAATATGGATTATGTCAACATGTAAACAGTAGACTTGATGAAAATTGAAATTTCGTACTCAATTTCGTTTTCTTAAAGTTGTTTTCAAGTCTGTTAAATCTTTGGGCATGCTAATAAAACATGTTTGAATACTTCAACAGTCTCATCTCCAAGAGATCTTTATTTTGCTGCCTTGTCTGGGAACTGTTTAAAGCTACTATATATATAAAAGAAACATAAGTTGGGCCAATTCTACAAATCGTTTTATCTGGTTTTTGGTTACCTTATTCTTTCAACGTTTAAAAAATTGTTTTGCTATTTTTCAATTTTATTATGAAATATAATATAAGACTGAAAATTATCGGTTATAATTCTACACCTGATTTCTTTGCCTTTCATTGATTTTCCAAATTTGAAGTCATTCCTTTATTTTTGTTTCCACCTTAAAAATTTTTCTGATGCTTTTAAGATACTTTATTATTTAAATAATGAAAAATTACTGTTTACCGGTCTGTCAAGTTGTAGACGCGTTTAATGTAAAGAATTGAACGGTTCTAAGTTGCTAGTCTGAGTTTCATGCTTATTGCGATCATTAGGCAACTGCTTTGATTATCCTAAATATATGATTATATTTCCTGGATTTTTCTAGACTTTGTCATTTGGCGAGACCAACATTTGTCACTTCAACCAAATAAGTGCCCTGGCAAATTTACGTGCTCTCGAAGAACTGGTTATCGAAGAAGCAGGAAACACAATCACGGAATTCTCAATGTGGAAACCCTTTGTTCTATACAGGTTGTCTCATTTGTCGTTGCAAAAGATCAATGGTAGTGAGGTTTGTATCCTTTTTGTTGCAATCAAATACTAACGAAAATATTTCAGGGCAGTGACACAATTCATCATGTGGTGCATCTAATGCAAAGTAAGATGATAGCTTTGATAAGAACGAAGTTGTCTAAAAGCGATGAGAGAACTGGGTCTTTTCTATTCAATGTTTATCACTAGGAAACATGCCAATCGAATAAGAAGATTTCATTATTATTTATAAAGGTTATTCAGATGACAGCCATTTTCTCTTGTTAGGTAACTACCAGGGACTCGGTTCATGCTGAAAAGGTTTTTGGCGCACTTGGACATGTGATGACGTCACAGTTACTCCAATCTCGTTTAATATCAATGTTGGCAAAACAGAAGTAAGTTTTTTCCTTTCATCGTTTATCTTTTAAAGTGCTGTTATTACAAACAGTAAACAGGTTTAATTAACATCGATAGACATAGCATTTACAAAATTCCTTCCAGGTTAAGGATTTCTATAGATTTGTGGAAGAGAATTAATAAACGGCCGCTTTTCTCACTTACAATTCGTGTCACACTTGGCCACACAAAGTCAAAGTTTGTCAATTTTCAATAATGGCAGGAAATTTGGTGGTCTCAATTCTCATTCGTCTTACTTTAAGTCCATTTAAAGTCGATCAGGTTGACAAAACTGAAATAATTGACTTTGGCTTGACTGTTGCTACGTCGGCTGTCGTGGGCTTTAAATAATATTTTGAAGATTTCTGACTCTGTCTTTCTCCATCACCTAGCACCCTTTGTAAGTAAAATATTTTGCAGATTATAGGTGCATTGACTTATAGACCCTGAAAGACGTTTGAGCCTTAATAGAAAATGAGTTTGTCACCAATTTCTACTTTACTAGCAATCTGCTGTTCCCCATTAGAATTAAATGTTAAAGCTCTTAGAAATGCAGACTTATTTTTCTGTCAATTCGTTGTGCTTTGCAGAGAAAATTGGCCTTTTTAGTGAAAGCCAGAGGTTGACGATATATATCAAATTGAGATCTCATTCTTATAAAACAGTGATTACGAATAGTCCATTGGTTTTGTTTTCGTTTTTGCTCTTTGTGTTAGTTATGAAATGAGAGTAGATTTTTCACATTGCTCTTCTATGTTAGTGAGACAATTCTGTAATCAAAGTGAGCAATTCGTGTCGAATAATGAAGCTTGTGGATGATGGCAATTTGCATGAAACGGCCTCAAGTTTTTGCACTTAAAGTAACCGTCTCAGTTGTAAGATACACAGATAATTCCACTCTCATTGATCAGACTTATTGATTGCCTTTCTTCTGATAGAAAATCTGTTTGTTTGAATTTTTCATATACGACTATTTTTACTAATTTCCTTTAATTAGTAAATCAAACTTGCAAACAAGTGTTTTCCTAATAGCAATTTAGTTTTGTTTTTGCACTATAAAAACTTGACCTTTCATTTTCTTTTGATGCCTTTGTTTCTATCCTTTTGAAATGTTATTCCTAAATTTTTCAGAAAATCTGGAATTATCCAAGATGGCTCAAAAGGCGATGCCACAGCTGATTTTCTGAAACGAGGAAAGTAAGTTTGCAATAATTATGGTATAGATTTATTGATATGTTGAAACTATGTAAAACACTCTCGATACAAATGTCATTTTGGTAACTTACTTCAATTTATGAGCCGTATTCTCATTCCCTTCTAGTGCTTTCACTGAAATATATCCTTCAAATAGTATGCTTACAAAATTTATCTTTATCACTAATTCCTGGGCTTTGACATTTCCACCTACAAGAGAATCCTTTACAGCTAAACTGACAGTTTACAGTTGCCCAGAAATTTTTCTAATTATTCTAAAAGCATTTGTTTTGTGTTGTTTCCCGATGAATCTTATTTATAAGTACATGCATGCATGATTGTTTTCCATCCACATCTGCGTCATAAAAATGGAGTAAAATCAGCCTAGGTGGCCTCAATAGGACTTGTCTTTAGTATGAAAAGGAGGCTAGTGTCACTATAAAATTATGGTCGTTGAAAAACCTGTCTTTTTAGCACGAAAATCTCGAGTAAAGAGACATGGCTTATTGTTGCGATTGTATGCTACATCAGTTAATCACAGCTGTGGTTGTTGATATTTCAATTTCTAAACCATAAGACTTCTCACGTCCGTCATTTTTAACAGAACATCTAATTCTGGGGAGCCAGTTGGACGGGCAGGTTTGATGTATCAGCAAGCGGCTTCTTTTAAGCAAGATGACGAGGTAAGGGTTTGTCGCTAGCCTTTCTTATGCTGTCTACGATGTTCTAACTTACTTTTTCAGAAAGAGGAATTACCTTTTTCTTTACTGAAAAAGTATTAACTTTTCAATATTAGTTAATACAGACAAAAGCGCCCACACAGGCGAAGTTTTTTATTTGCATGAAAGCTACTCGTAGTAAAAACGGTTTCAGATCAAAGAGTCCGAGGAGCTTTCAGTAACAATTTAACTATTTTTGGCTTATCAATCAAAATTATATTTATGCATAAAATGTATATCAATCAATCATGTATTTGATCAATCGACATATAACTTATCCTGAATTGTAAAGTCCATTTTTAGTAAAATTCCTTTAAGCTTTTAGATATTCTGAATGTTTCAGAAATTCTTCCAGAAAATTTGTTAAGGAGAATTTCAACTCCATTCTACAAGCTAGCTAAAAACTCACCTATTCTATACAACAAGCATTCAAAAAGGGTGTGCGATATAATTTGATTAATAAGAAAATAACGTTATCGGGAATATTTAGATTGATCTACCAGCAATCTCTTTACTTCAAACATTTTCCGATAAATATTTTATTCTTGAGTCAATTTGTTTCCTTTCAAGCAGTTTTAATTGAAATTATTTCTCTCCTTTTACAACAATTTGTTTTGAGTTTAGCGCCATTTTCTTGTTTCGTTCACTTTAAGTCTCCCCTTTTTTTGATGAATTTTTCCAATCGAAATGTTACTGTTTACTGCCAATAATCTGTGGGTAATCCTGTGGACACCCAAAGCCATTTTGTGTGGAGTTTTGGGTGCCTGTCACATTCAATATTCTTTCGACTTAAACTTTCTGCTAACTGGCTGTGTAGATCTCCCAAATTTTCATGATTTCTTATGTTGATATTAAGAGCAAGAGCAATAAAATGTCATTTTGTTTGAGTATTAGGGTTTTAACGAAATTCATAAGGTTTCAGCTCAAATATTTGTCCATGCTTTCGAAATGGGATGTCTATACCGGAAATAAATCTTATTAAGAACTGGCTTCGATTTTGTCCAAAAAATGCAGATTTAGATCTTATCGAAACACTGATTGGCTAAATACGAAACCTGTGATTTCTGCTATAAATAGTTTCAATTTAGAGGGAAGTTTTTTGTTGCATTGTAGATGCTGATGCAGATATCGGCTATCGATAAATCAATACTTTTGTTCAATTCACTTGTAAAATTTGCGGAAAATGTTTGGCTACCCAGTCTAGATTCACATATCGATTAGTTGATTTATTCACTTGAGCCTTGCTAAAAACTATTTTTGAATCTACTTCTCCTTGCCACAGTCACCCAAACGTTTCAACAAAAGTATCTGATTCCTTATCGGTTTCACCAAAACTTTTCTCTCTAGCCTTAACTCTTCCAGATTTTTTACGTATTTTTTGCATTACTTAGTGAGAATTTGTTTCAGGATATTAAAGAAAGGAAAAAATTTTCAAGACAATATATAAATGAAGTAATTAACAATGCATCAATAAGCGAACAGAAACGGGAACAATTTGAAATGATCTGGCCAAAGTTTTTTGAAGAATATGTTCAGCGTACAGCAAAAGAAATGAGTTGCCTGGATCGTTATATGGAATCTTCTCTCGAAAGAATTAAAAGATGTTGACAGGGGGTACTAGAGGCACCAGCATAATTCAAGTTGTATTTGCCAAAGCAAGACACGAAAACTCAGTTATTGCTGATATAACTTTGAAACAGAATGGACATCCATGTAATTAAACAAACTGGGTAATATTTATCCAGTTTGAATTCACTTATTGTACAGAATTGATTTCAAAATGTGCTCTCCTAGGCGCAGTAGACAAAGGAACTGAGAGAGCTACAGCTCCCTCCTCCCCCCAATCAGCAAAATTTTTCGACATTTAGGCTCCATTCGTGCAGTTAGCTCCATTTAATTGAAGCGGTAATACTTGAGCGGCAATACTTGAGTATCACTTAGCACCACCCCCTCCCTCCCTAAGCGTTAACTATCACCTCCCCCTAAGCTCTCACCATCCACTAGGCCCATGTTCCAATTTTATTGCATTGTGCAGAGCATAGTAATATATTCAAAGGGTGTGCTTTTTAAAGGTATACCAATATAGAGATCAAGGTGTTTTTTATTCAACTATACTGCGCCCTTAGACCCTTAATTCAGAGATTGTAACTAATTAAAGTAAAATGTGATTTGTAATGGGATTTATACGACACGTGTAAATTGAGATGATTGCATTTTGAAGCACGCTTTTTCCGTGTTGTGAATTCCCTTTGTATTCTCTTCTTGCACTCTCTGCTTCACAAATAATACGTAAATTGTGTTTCTTGGAAAACCAATCTCGTGGCTGAATAACCTCGTTGCTTGTTCTATTATAAGACGAGGTTTATGCAGCACTTTTGCAGCACAGTGTTTTAAAAATGGTAGCAAATTAAACGAATCTGAAAAAGAGCTCTTTTCATCTTGACGTTGTACTGGAGTTTTCTAATACCTTGCTAGATCTTGTGGGGTTAGGAGATCGTCTAATAGAACCCATGTTCAAAAGGCTATCATTACCTGCTGATTTTGTCGCCTAACCCTTTCTGACTAATAGGCTCTAAATCTTTCAGCCCTATTCTAGATGGAACAAAATTGTAGCCTTGATCAGAATTTTTTAACGGTCCATTACAATAACTTTCTTCATGTTTGTCATTGGAACTAGAAAAATATCTTAGAACTCTGAAGGCACATGTTTTATTCATTTTCGTGATCATTTTCCATATTTCTTTTCATGGACACATCAATATAACTAATACAAGACACGTAATTTCTGAACTGATGTAGCTATCAAATACGATCTCATCACAATGTTTGTTTCATTGGGGAGAGATTTTGAAAATTATGCAACTTATTTTATCATTTTGGCAAAGCTATATTGAAGAAGTGTCAGCAGGGTAAGCTCATCTATGCAAATCTTCTAGACAAACTTTTATCGATTTTCAAGATCTTCTATTTTTATCTATTTATAAACTTTTTAACTTTTTACATATATGTTTGGAACAACCTTGTAATATCCAAAACGGACAAAATACGTTATAGAAAATAATTGGTTGTATGGTTGTTATTATTTGTTGATTGAATAGGTTGTACTGGTTGCATGAAATTTTTGTGAAAAAATGCCAAGGTCTCCCAATAAATTATATTTATGAAACTGTGTAACTTGACAATTGACACATTATGCAGGACGTTTAAGTTTATCACATTTATAAACATACAAAAATATTAGTTACTAAAGTTTCATTTTATTAACCAATACTAATTATATTTTCCCAGTCTGCTTTACATTTTTTGCCAATTTTAACATACGGTGAACGGATTTAATTTCTACATAATAACAAAGAAGTCAAATGTCTTTTCCCCAACTTTTCTCTGGGTGACTTTTGTGTATAATTTTTGGCTGCATCTCGATTGCTTTAAAAACAATCATAGATTGATAATCAAACAAACATAGTTGTCTTGATCAAATCAGGCTTCTTCCCAGATATTTTTTTCAGATATCATTTTTTATATTTAATGCCTTCATTAGATAATTCAGAATCGGTTCTACAAGTTCATGTTCATTTGTGTTTAATGAATGACAGAACTTATCGTGCGAATCTATCCTAGAATTTATCCAGAAAAATTCGGAGCTTTGTTTCAATATTCCTGTACTTCTTTAAAGGAATAATTTGGCAACACAAGCTTAATTACCATTTGCATAGCCATTGGAAGGTAGCCTTTAATTCATAATTCTAATCTTATCTGGGTTTCATTTGCATTATTTTTTGTCATTGACTTTAAACTATATTCTTTTTAAAGTGCAACTGAACAGTCCTAGATTTTTATGTACTTATATAGTACTATAAAATATAAAATATTGTATGGATTTAGCTGGAATTGTCCCATTATTCAAATCCAACCAAATTCACCTGAAATTATTCAAATAGGGGGAGGGCTCTCTCCTCGATTAGTTTACCTATTGAGAGAGCTCCTCCTTTGAGTAATTCCCTGCATACAATATTAACCCACTTTTGTATTCTTATTATGTATCATTGTATGAATCTCCTTTGAACATTGTCTTATTTCGTTGTAATCTTGTTGGTTATTCTTAAATTGTATGTAGTGCAATTATTAATATATGAACATTAATCTTCATATATTATGAACATATATTAATATATGAACAAAATGAACAGTGGAGTACATTTTGCAAAAATCTTCCAGGACTTGCTGTACTCCGGCTTACAGAAATTAAATTAAAGATAAGAGCGACTTTATCTAAGCTAGAGTTAATGAAATTTGTTCATTAGCTGATGTATCATAGATACTTTTCTGAAATAACATTCCCAGTATTTCCAAAAGTTGGAAAGTTGGTTTTTTATCTATGGACATTTTGAATTATTTCCTATAAAAGATAGACTGGTTCCTTTATAAGTATTGGAAACTTCATTAGTACTGAACAAAGAAGCTTTGTTGTCATGAAACTTTACCCAGAGGAATGTGGCTTTGTGGAATCGAATTTGGCCTTCAAAATATGCATGAACTACGGATACAAAAATTGTTTTAATATTTCGCATTTACAATGCTTGACTGTTTACATTTGCTATGAAAACATAATTCGTTCTGCCCTTTTGACAATATTAGCTATTTTACCAGCATGCCCAAAATAAACCATGATAATACCTGCAGATGCTTTGTATTGCGATGATTTCGATTACCAATTCTAATCAATAAATATATTCTCAAGAACATATGTTAATTTGCTAATTAGAAAGTTAAATAGGATATCGTAATAATAAAGGACTTAGACGCTCTCCGCTGCACTGTATTAGCAGTTCGGATCATCATTAGCTGAATACTTTGCTCGTAGAGTCAATTCGAAAACCTTGTTTAGCTAATTCGAAAAACTAGATATATCTATTTGCGTGGTTGAAATGTAACACCTTCCATAAAAGCTCAATTTGTAACAGTTACTTAGCTCTGTTATTTTTATAAAAGTGATTATTGTCTAGTGACTTTGTAAAAAAGAACAAGGACCACAGAAAAAAATTATTTGGTATTTCCTATCCTGTAAAATATTTGTCTGCACTTTTGGAAAATACATTTATCTCAGGTATTAACTGAGGAGGAGGATATCCCAGCAGCCCTTGCAAAAATGGAGCATGGCATGGTTTGAAGAAAAGATGGCGACGAATGTTTTGACATTTTACCGACACTAAAGGTATGGGAAAACTAAACAACTGAGATTTAATTATTTTTGAAACTTTATAAGTAACTTTTATTGTCGTTTATCAACCCATTTAATAGGAAATATTTTCAAAGAATAACACCCAAACGCTACAGAACATTTCCCTAGTGTTCACACGTGGTGCGGGGTTTCGTGTGGAACAGAAAGTTCACCTCGTGTGGCGGGTGTTTCAAATTTATCACAAATTGTGGTTTATGAATTCCAATATACATAAAGCAGTCAATTTTGATATTGCCATATTTAATTTATGCATTAAATATAGACAGAGGTTCCAGTGTTACCAAATTTAAATAGTTTATATCTAGTTTAAAAAATATCTCTACATTGAGCATTTCCAATCAGCAATTAATTTTTTCAAGGATGTTTAGTTGGGAAAATTGTTCGAATTTGTTCGAAAGGTTTATTGTAATTTGCCAGAATTTCTGTCACATAAATGATGTCACCTAAAATAAATGGATTTCAAAACCCTCCCCTATGTCACAACCTTGTTGACACTTGGTATCATTTTGCTAAATATGCCTCGGCGTCCCCCTTAAACCACATTTTGGAGTGGGCGTCTCTAGACAAATTTTGTTTTGGAGATGAATCATGTCTGTCTTCCAGACATGTACTAGCCCCCGTTTTGGGGTAATTGCACATGCCCATTATCACTTGAAGCTCTGGCAGGAAATTCAAGAGTTGTGTGGTCACAGGCAGTACTGTTGTGCGAATACTGTTATTAACGGGCATGTGCTATGAACCCGCAACACTGATTGGTTTAAGACAGTAGTGTTTTGAAACAAAGGACTGATAGTTTCATCTCCCCAACAAAATTTGCAAGCTTTTACTGTAGTTTTTCCACCATTATCATTGATGCCACAACCTGAATATCATACTTGGCAAAAAATGTAAGGGGGCTATAGCCCTCCAACAATGTGTGGGGGCTCCCCGGCTATGGCTGTAGACAGACATTGTTTCCTGAACAGACTCTCAGTTTTATTTCTTTTAATACTGTTCCCAATACCAAAACCTAATTTTTGCCCTCCTCAATTTTTTGACAAATTTGCAAAAAAAGATGGGACTGGAATCAAATAATTATTGAAATGATCCTACATATTTTACTGAAAATAAGCATGTTGCTATCAAACTAAAGAACGATGCTGTATGTTTTCTGTCAATTTCCAAAGTTAAATGCAACCAAAATTAAAATTGATCTTTTCTAACCAAACTGTAGGATGTTGTAGCAAGGGAAGGTTTTTTAAAGAACACCCCTAATACCTTTTTGTCAGCTTGCTTCATGTGGTACAAATTTCCTTTTGTAGGCTTCGAAAAGATCTCTGGGGGTGTGTCACAGATCTGTCCTGATTTGGATATGTGACAAGACATTGCATCAACTTAAATGTTCAGAAAATGATTGAGCTGCCACAACTAGCAGTTTTCCTGCAAAGAGGTTTAAAGTCATGAAAGAATGCTGGTGCCTATCTCCATGTCTTTTGAGAGTCATTGATCGTTCAGATGCATTGAAATATCGAATGCAGACCTTATGAGAAATTGAAGCATTATGATGCTGACTATGTGATTGTTCCCTCTCTGTTCGTCATTTGGAAGCTAAGGATTGCCTTGAAGGAAATTAATGGTAAGGAAGTTTCTCAGATTTTTTTATCAATCCTCATAACCTTAATACGACCACTCGCATCAGTTTGAAAGTTAATTTTCTTATTTGACATGGATATATCTTTTAGTTAAATGAATGTTTTAACTTCTCTTATAAAGGGTTTATTATTTTAAGTTTCAGTCCTTTGCCTTTGGTTGCTTGATTCTCATGTTCCTTTCCCTAATTTTGACAACCAACTTTAATTTGTTTTTTCTTTTTGTGTCCCTATGAACTTTTAAAAAAGAGTTGTTTAAATGATGTGTGTGTTGTTACATAAACCTAATTGTATAGGATGCCTTCATTCCTTGCAGCATTCTATTGAAGATGTGTTGTTCTTTCAATGAAGCCCTTAATTTTGTTGGCCTATTGATTTCAAAATGTGGCACGATTTTCCTTTCGTAGGGTTCGAGAAGATCTCTTCAATCAATGGAGGGTGTCACAGATCTGTCCTGATTTGGAAATGTGACAAGACATTGCATCAACTTAAATGTTCAGAAAATGACTGAGCTGCCACAGCTAGCAGTTTTTCTGCAAAGAGGTTTAAAGTCGTGAAAGAATGCTGGTACCTCTCTCCATGTCTTTTGAGAGTCACTGATCGTTGAGATGCATTGAATTATCGAATGCAGACCTTGTGAGAAATTGAAGCAAATCCTTGCTGAGTATATGATTGTTCCCACTCTGTTCGTGATTTGGAAGCTAAGGATTGCCTTGAAGGAACTTTAATGGTAAGGTAGTTTCTCAGATTTTTTTATCAATCCTCATAACCTTAATATGACCACTCGCAACAGTTTGAAAGTTAATTTTCTTATTTGGCATGGATATATCTTTTAGTTAGATAAATGTTTTAACTTCTCTTATAAAGGGTTTATTATTTTAAGTTTCAGTCCTTTGCCTTTGGTTGCTTGATTCTCATGTTCCTTTCCCTAATTTTGACAACCAACTTTAATTTGTTTTTTCTTTTTGTGTCCCTATGAACTTTTATAAAAGAGTTGTTTAAATGATGTGTGTGTTGTTACATAAACCTAATTGTATAGGATGCCTTCATTCCTTGCAGCATTCTATTGAAGATGTGTTGTTCTTTCAATGAAGCCCTTAATTTTGTTGGCCTATTGATTTCAAAATGTGGCACGATTTTCCTTTCGTAGGGTTCGAGAAGATCTCTTCAATCAATGGAGGGTGTCACAGATCTGTCCTGATTTGGAAATGTGACAAGACATTGCATCAACTTAAATGTTCAGAAAATGATTGAGCTGCCACAGCTAGCAGTTTTTCTGCAAAGAGGTTTAAAGTCGTGAAAGAATGCTGGTGCCTCTCTCCATGTCTTTTGAGAGTCACTGATCGTTGAGATGCATTGAATTATCGAATGCAGACCTTGTGAGAAATTGAAGCAAATCCTTGCTGAGTATATGATTGTTCCCACTCTGTTCGTGATTTGGAAGCTAAGGATTGCCTTGAAGGAACTTTAATGGTAAGGTAGTTTCTCAGATTTTTTTATCAATCCTCATAACCTTAATATGACCACTCGCAACAGTTTGAAAGTTAAGTTTTTTATTCGACATGGATATATCTTTTAGTTAAATAAATGTTTTAACTTCTCTTATAAAGTGGTTATTATTTTAAGTTTCAGTCCTTTGCATTTGGTTGCTTGATTCTCATGTTCCTTTCCCTAATTTTGACAACCAACTTTAATTTGTTGGCTCTTTTTGTGTCCCTATGAACTTTTAAAAAAGAGTTGTTTAAATGATGTGTGTGTTGCTACATAACCCTAATTGTATAGGATGCCTTCATTCCTTGCAGCATTCTATTGAAGATGTGTTGCTCTTTCAATAAAGCCCTTAATTTTGTTGGCCTATTGATTTCAAAATGTGGCACGATTTTCCTTTTGTAGGCTTCGAGAAGATCTCTTCAATTAATGGAGGGTGTCACAGATCTGTCCTGATTTGGAAATGTGACAAGACATTGCATCAACTTAAATGTTCAGAAAATGATTGAGCTGCCACAGCTAGCAGTTTTTCTGCAAAGAGGTTTAAAGTCGTGAAAGAATGCTGGTGCCTCTCTCCATGTCTTTTGAGTGTCATTGATCGTTCAGATGCATTGAATTATCGAATGCAGACCTTGTGAGAAATTGAAGCAAATCCTTGCTGAGTATATGATTGTTCCCACTCTGTTCGTGATTTGGAAGCTAAGGATTGCCTTGAAGGAACTTTAATGGTAAGGTAGTTTCTCAGATTTTTTTATCAATCCTCATAACCTTAATATGACCACTCGCAACAGTTTGAAAGTTAATTTTCTTATTTGACATGGATATATCTTTTAGTTAGATAAATGTTTTAACTTCTCTTATAAAGGGTTTATTATTTTAAGTTTCAGTCCTTTGCCTTTGGTTGCTTGATTCTCATGTTCCTTTCCCTAATTTTGACAACCAACTTTAATTTGTTTTTTCTTTTTGTGTCCCTATGAACTTTATAAAAGAGTTGTTTAAATGACGTGTGTGTTGTTACATAAACCTAATTGTATAGGATGCCTTCATTCCTTGCAGCATTCTATTGAAGATGTGTTGTTCTTTCAATGAAGCCCTTAATTTTTATGGCCTATTGATTTCAAAATGTGGCACGATTTTCCTTTCGTAGGGTTCGAGAAGATCTCTTTAATCAATGGAGGGTGTCACAGATCTGTCCTGATTTGGAAATGTGACAAGACATTGCATCAACTTAAATGTTCAGAAAATGATTGAGCTGCCACAGCTAGCAGTTTTTCTGCAAAGAGGTTTAAAGTCGTGAAAGAATGCTGGTGCCTCTCTCCATGTCTTTTGAGAGTCACTGATCGTTGAGATGCATTGAATTATCGAATGCAGACCTTGTGAGAAATTGAAGCAAATCCTTGCTGAGTATATGATTGTTCCCACTCTGTTCGTGATTTGGAAGCTAAGGATTGCCTTGAAGGAACTTTAATGGTAAGGTAGTTTCTCAGATTTTTTTATCAATCCTCATAACCTTAATATGACCACTCGCAACAGTTTGAAAGTTAAGTTTTTTATTCGACATGGATATATCTTTTAGTTAAATAAATGTTTTAACTTCTCTTATATAGTGGTTATTATTTTAAGTTTCAGTCCTTTGCATTTGGTTGCTTGATTCTCATGTTCCTTTCCCTAATTTTGACAACCAACTTTAATTTGTTGGCTCTTTTTGTGTCCCTATGAACTTTTAAAAAAGAGTTGTTTAAATGATGTGTGTGTTGCTACATAACCCTAATTGTATAGGATGCCTTCATTCCTTGCAGCATTCTATTGAAGATGTGTTGTTCTTTCAATAAAGCCCTTAATTTTGTTGGCCTATTGATTTCAAAATGTGGCACGATTTTCCTTTTGTAGGCTTCGAGAAGATCTCTTCAATTAATGGATGGTGTCACAGATCTGTCCTGATTTGGAAATGTGACAAGACATTGCATCAACTTAAATGTTCAGAAAATGATTGAGCTGCCACAGCTAGCAGTTTTTCTGCAAAGAGGTTTAAAGTCGTGAAAGAATGCTGGTGCCTCTCTCCATGTCTTTTGAGTGTCATTGATCGTTCAGATGCATTGAATTATCGAATGCAGACCTTGTGAGAAATTGAAGCAAATCCTTGCTGAGTATATGATTGTTCCCACTCTGTTCGTGATTTGGAAGCTAAGGATTGCCTTGAAGGAACTTTAATGGTAAGGTAGTTTCTCAGATTTTTTTATCAATCCTCATAACCTTAATATGACCACTCGCAACAGTTTGAAAGTTAATTTTCTTATTTGACATGGATATATCTTTTAGTTAGATAAATGTTTTAACTTCTCTTATAAAGGGTTTATTATTTTAAGTTTCAGTCCTTTGCCTTTGGTTGCTTGATTCTCATGTTCCTTTCCCTAATTTTGACAACCAACTTTAATTTGTTTTTTCTTTTTGTGTCCCTATGAACTTTTATAAAAGAGTTGTTTAAATGATGTGTGTGTTGTTACATAAACCTAATTGTATAGGATGCCTTCATTCCTTGCAGCATTCTATTGAAGATGTGTTGTTCTTTCAATGAAGCCCTTAATTTTGTTGGCCTATTGATTTCAAAATGTGGCACGATTTTCCTTTCGTAGGGTTCGAGAAGATCTCTTCAATCAATGGAGGGTGTCACAGATCTGTCCTGATTTGGAAATGTGACAAGACATTGCATCAACTTAAATGTTCAGAAAATGATTGAGCTGCCACAGCTAGCAGTTTTTCTGCAAAGAGGTTTAAAGTCGTGAAAGAATGCTGGTGCCTCTCTCCATGTCTTTTGAGAGTCACTGATCGTTGAGATGCATTGAATTATCGAATGCAGACCTTGTGAGAAATTGAAGCAAATCCTTGCTGAGTATATGATTGTTCCCACTCTGTTCGTGATTTGGAAGCTAAGGATTGCCTTGAAGGAACTTTAATGGTAAGGTAGTTTCTCAGATTTTTTTATCAATCCTCATAACCTTAATATGACCACTCGCAACAGTTTGAAAGTTAAGTTTTTTATTCGACATGGATATATCTTTTAGTTAAATAAATGTTTTAACTTCTCTTATAAAGTGGTTATTATTTTAAGTTTCAGTCCTTTGCATTTGGTTGCTTGATTCTCATGTTCCTTTCCCTAATTTTGACAACCAACTTTAATTTGTTGGCTCTTTTTGTGTCCCTATGAACTTTTAAAAAAGAGTTGTTTAAATGATGTGTGTGTTGCTACATAACCCTAATTGTATAGGATGCCTTCATTCCTTGCAGCATTCTATTGAAGATGTGTTGCTCTTTCAATAAAGCCCTTAATTTTGTTGGCCTATTGATTTCAAAATGTGGCACGATTTTCCTTTTGTAGGCTTCGAAAAGATCTCTTCAATTAATGGAGGGTGTCACAGATCTGTCCTGATTTGGAAATGTGACAAGACATTGCATCAACTTAAATGTTCAGAAAATGATTGAGCTGCCACAGCTAGCAGTTTTTCTGCAAAGAGGTTTAAAGTCGTGAAAGAATGCTGGTGCCTCTCTCCATGTCTTTTGAGTGTCATTGATCGTTCAGATGCATTGAATTATCGAATGCAGACCTTGTGAGAAATTGAAGCAAATCCTTGCTGAGTATATGATTGTTCCCACTCTGTTCGTGATTTGGAAGCTAAGGATTGCCTTGAAGGAACTTTAATGGTAAGGTAGTTTCTCAGATTTTTTTATCAATCCTCATAACCTTAATATGACCACTCGCAACAGTTTGAAAGTTAATTTTCTTATTTGACATGGATATATCTTTTAGTTAGATAAATGTTTTAACTTCTCTTATAAAGGGTTTATTATTTTAAGTTTCAGTCCTTTGCCTTTGGTTGCTTGATTCTCATGTTCCTTTCCCTAATTTTGACAACCAACTTTAATTTGTTTTTTCTTTTTGTGTCCCTATGAACTTTATAAAAGAGTTGTTTAAATGACGTGTGTGTTGTTACATAAACCTAATTGTATAGGATGCCTTCATTCCTTGCAGCATTCTATTGAAGATGTGTTGTTCTTTCAATGAAGCCCTTAATTTTTATGGCCTATTGATTTCAAAATGTGGCACGATTTTCCTTTCGTAGGGTTCGAGAAGATCTCTTTAATCAATGGAGGGTGTCACAGATCTGTCCTGATTTGGATATGTGACAAGACATTGCATCAACTTAAATGTTCAGAAAATGATTGAGCTGCCACAGCTAGCAGTTTTTCTGCAAAGAGGTTTAAAGTCGTGAAAGAATGCTGGTGCCTCTCTCCATGTCTTTTGAGTGTCATTGATCGTTCAGATGCATTGAATTATCGAATGCAGACCTTGTGAGAAATTGAAGCAAATCCTTGCTGAGTATATGATTGTTCCCACTCTGTTCGTGATTTGGAAGCTAAGGATTGCCTTGAAGGAACTTTAATGGTAAGGTAGTTTCTCAGATTTTTTTATCAATCCTCATAACCTTAATATGACCACTCGCAACAGTTTGAAAGTTAATTTTCTTATTTGACATGGATATATCTTTTAGTTAGATAAATGTTTTAACTTCTCTTATAAAGGGTTTATTATTTTAAGTTTCAGTCCTTTGCCTTTGGTTGCTTGATTCTCATGTTCCTTTCCCTAATTTTGACAACCAACTTTAATTTGTTTTTTCTTTTTGTGTCCCTATGAACTTTTAAAAAAGAGTTGTTTAAATGATGTGTGTGTTGTTACATAAACCTAATTGTATAGGATGCCTTCATTCCTTGCAGCATTCTATTGAAGATGTGTTGTTCTTTCAATGAAGCCCTTAATTTTGTTGGCCTATTGATTTCAAAATGTGGCACGATTTTCCTTTCGTAGGGTTCGAGAAGATCTCTTCAATCAATGGAGGGTGTCACAGATCTGTCCTGATTTGGATATGTGACAAGAAACTGCATTAACTTAAATGTTCAGAAAATGATTGAGCTGCCACAGCTAGCAGTTTTGCTGCAAAGAGGTTTAAAGTCGTGAAAGAATGCTGGTGCCTCTCTCCATGTCTTTTGAGAGTCATTGATCGTTGAGATGCATTGAATTATCGAATGCAGACCTTGTGAGAAATTGAAGCAAATCCTTGCTGAGTATATGATTGTTCCCACTCTGTTCGTGATTTGGAAGCTAAGGATTGCCTTGAAGGAACTTTAATGGTAAGGTAGTTTCTCAGATTTTTTTATCAATCCTCATAACCTTAATATGACCACTCGCAACAGTTTGAAAGTTAATTTTCTTATTTGACATGGATATATCTTTTAGTTAGATAAATGTTTTAACTTCTCTTATAAAGGGTTTATTATTTTAAGTTTCAGTCCTTTGCCTTTGGTTGCTTGATTCTCATGTTCCTTTCCCTAATTTTGACAACCAACGTTAATTTGTTGGCTCTTTTTGTGTCCCTATGAACTTTTAAAAAGGGTTGTTTAAATGATGTGTGTGTTGTTACATAAACCTAATTGTATAGGATGCCTTCATTCCTTTCAGCATTCTATTGAAGATGTGTTGTTCTTTCAATGAAGCCTTTAATTTTTATGGCCTATTGATTTCAAAATGTGGCACGATTTTCTTTTTGTAGGGTTCGAGAAGATCTCTTTAATCAATGGAGGGTGTCACAGATCTGTCCTGATTTGGATATGTGACAAGAAACTGCATTAACTTAAATGTTCAGAAAATGATTGAGCTGCCACAGCTAGCAGTTTTTCTGCAAAGAGGTTTAAAGTCGTGAAAGAATGCTGGTGCCTATCTCCATGTCTTTTGAAAGTCATTGATCGTTCAGATGCATTGAAACATCGAATGCAGACCTTGTGAGAAATTGAACCATTATTATGCTGACTATGTGATTGTTCTCTCTCTCTTTTTCCTGAACCTTAAGTCAAGAATGGTCCTGATTTTAGGATTGCCCTAAAGGAAACTCAAAGGTAAGCATTTTTATCAGGTTTTTTCATGTAACCTCATTACGTTATTTTGACAACTCTAAACAGCTTGAAATTTCATTTGACATGGTTCATTTCTCTGATCATTTTCATTTCTCTTATCAAGGCCTGTTTCTTTTACGTTCTGTATTTTGCATTCATTCGCTTGTTTCTGATAATTCTCCACCAATTTTTGCCTTTTGAACATTTTTGGAGTTCTGTTCTACTTTTAAATTGAGTTTTCTTACTGTAATTTTTTTTTAAATTCTTTTTAATAAGATATGTTTTTTAAAATTTATTTTTTGTTTTATTGAAAGCATAAAAATTATTCGTGTTTTTTTTATTATTTCAGAAAATATTTTTTACTTTTTTGTAGTCTCGAAAACCTTTCTATGTGATGACTATGTTGCTTTCTACTTGAATCGGCGAAAGTTTTGCTGGAACGAGAGATTCTAACAAGATGTCAAGAGACAAATAAAGACCAACATCATCAGGTAAATCTGCAATGCTTTTATTATTTTATTAGCTTTACATGAAATTTTATCACCCACTTTCTGCCAAAACACCTTAATGCTTGGCTTCTCTCTTTGAATTACTTCTTCTATGCCAAATCCATCGATTTCGAATCGATATAAGCAAGCTGTGCCTTATGAAGGAGAACCTGGGCTTGGTCTAAACCAATTTTCTAAGGTCCTTTTAAATATTTCAATACCAAATTACAGCAACGTTTATGGCTTTATCTTTAAATAAGGTATTGCTGAAATGCGTGAACCTTCACCAGTTAATACTTCTTTCATGAACTGATATTTTTAGTACTACTTTAGGCGATCAACAAACTATTTGGCTAGACTCTTATTTGAATTATATAATACTATAAATTTGGAAATAATTTTTATTTTATACATGTGGCTTTTCATACACCCTGAACACAGTTAAATCTTCTGCCATCAATCTTAAAAACTCTTTTTTATCTTTCGATTTTTAACAAAAACATGAGCAGCTATTCAATGATATGCTTAAGATTTTAAAACGTTAGCTTTGTGACAAGATAATTGCTTTTTGCCATATCCGTTACTCCGTTATTTATTCCCATCGTCTTTTTCATTGTTTGCTTGCAGAATAATAATTTGACTTTTTTATTTCTATTTTGAAGGGAAATTGTCCTGAGGATTATGCACGAGAAGAAGACGCACAAGAAGAAGATTCACAAGAAGAAGATGCAGAAAAAGAATATGCACAAGAAGATGTCAACAAGAAGATGTTCACAAGAAGAGGAGCAGTGAAGATGGACTGAAGTACTCTTGAGAAAACGGAAGATTGTTATTAAAGCCTTACATGTATACACAAATAAGATTGTGAATGGATTAGAAATGCAGTATTTGCTGGCAAGTTATTGGTTGCAAAACGCTCATTAGAGCAAATTTTGGTCATTTCCCAGTGGGTATGCTTGATGGCATTTTGATACTTTGCAAAAAGTTCCATCCTTTTGCGCGTTTGGAGAAGTAAGCGTGTAAAGGGTCATTTGAAGGATCTAAAGCGCGTAGGTTTTCACGTTGGGCAAGGTAAAGTGGTTACTGGAATGTCTTTGTGCATGTATCGACACTTTCAGTATTGGACAGTGATAGGCAACTGTTGGAACACCCTTTTTAAATATGCTTGCCAGCATTTACTGTATTTTTTTCCACCATAAGGGAAGGTCATTTGAGCAGCTTCTTCAGCAGAACAAGGCAGAGTCTTTTTCCGTTTCAAAACAAGGCAGAGTTTTTTCCGCTTCAAAACAAGGCAGAGTCTTTTTCCGTTTCAAAACAAGGCCGAGTCTTTTCCGTTTCAAAACAAGGCAGAGTCTTTTTCCGTTTCAAAACAAGGCAATTTTTTTCCGCTTCAAAACAAGGCAGAGTTTTTTTCCGCTTCAAAACAAGGCAGAGTCTTTTTCCGTTTCAAAACAAGGCAGAGTCTTTTTCTGTTTCAAAAAAGGCAGAATCTTTTTCCGTTTCAAAACAAGGCAGAGCCTTTTTCGCTTCAAAACAAGGCAGAGTTTTTTCCGCTTCAAAACAAGGCAGAGTCTTTTTCCGTTTCAAAACAAGGCCGAGTCTTTTCCGTTTCAAAACAAGGCAGAGTCTTTTTCCGTTTCAAAACAAGGCAATTTTTTTCCGCTTCAAAACAAGGCAGAGTTTTTTTCCGCTTCAAAACAAGGCAGAGTCTTTTTCCGTTTCAAAACAAGGCAGAGTCTTTTTCTGTTTCAAAAAAGGCAGAATCTTTTTCCGTTTCAAAACAAGGCAGAGCCTTTTTCGCTTCAAAACAAGGCAGAGTTTTTTCCGCTTCAAAACAAGGCAGAGTCTTTTTCCGTTTCAAAACAAGGCCGAGTCTTTTCCGTTTCAAAACAAGGCAGAGTCTTTTTCCGTTTCAAAACAAGGCAATTTTTTTCCGCTTCAAAACAAGGCAGAGTTTTTTTCCGCTTCAAAACAAGGCAGAGTCTTTTTCCGTTTCAAAACAAGGCAGAGTCTTTTTCTGTTTCAAAAAAGGCAGAATCTTTTTCCGTTTCAAAACAAGGCAGAGCCTTTTTCGCTTCAAAACAAGGCAGAGTTTTTTCCGCTTCAAAACAAGGCAGAGTCTTTTTCCGTTTCAAAACAAGGCCGAGTCTTTTCCGTTTCAAAACAAGGCAGAGTCTTTTTCCGTTTCAAAACAAGGCAATTTTTTTCCGCTTCAAAACAAGGCAGAGTTTTTTTCCGCTTCAAAACAAGGCAGAGTCTTTTTCCGTTTCAAAACAAGGCAGAGTCTTTTTCCGTTTCAAAAAAGGCAGAATCTTTTTCCGTTTCAAAACAAGGCAGAGCCTTTTTCGCTTCAAAACAAGGCAGAGTTTTTTTCCGTTTCAAAACAAGGCAGAGTTTTAGAGATGGGGCTTTTCCAAAAGTTTTTTAAATATACAAAATTTCTCACTAGGTTTTCAGTCCAATTTACACAAAACATTTTTTGATTTTGTTCTATAGTTTTAACTTGTCCAGTTTCGAAGTTGAAAAACTGAAACTAAATTACTTTTTAGCTCAATGCTGTATATTTTAACTGGCAAATATCACTTGAAATGTTAGGGAATCTAACCGTACCCTGGTCTCTCGAAGTGGAAAAATTTGGCCCTTATGATTTTCTTGACATCAAAAGTTTAGCTTTCTATCTGATGATTTCCATATTTTATCTAAATTCTGACCGGCTAAGATCAATATAAGAATACAGAATTATAAACTGTTTAACAAAAACAGAAAAAGTCGTAGGTAAGAAAAGCTGCTTAAATGACCAACTTAGAACTTCCTATCCATCAGCTGAATTTCGATTTTAAGGGAAGGGCCCTTGTTTTAAGTCTTAAGGCTGAATTTTTGTGACGTCACGTGCCTGTAGCTGGGTTCCACGCTTTAAACTGTACTAAAGAAGAAGATGCATTGGTCAGGTTTGGTAAAAGAATAGCGATGTTAGCCTACCCCAGCAACTGGCCAGAGGAAAGGATATCTATTACAAAGGAATTAACCTGAAGGAAAAGACCATTTTCACGGGTACCACTCAACGTCAATCAAAGTTAAGTCATGATGGGATTCTTTGTCAGTATGAATTGATAGCAGCAACGAAATAAAAGAGTGTCGCGATAGAAGTAAGGACGGAAGTGATGTGCAAGATTCACAGCTAAACTGTCGCCGGGAGTTTGTAGGAAAACAGGAAATGGCAAATGGAGCTTAGAGCACGCAGAGACTAAGAGATGGTGATCCATGCATTTCTACGCTTTCTTTTCGGTTTTCCTTTTTATAATGCTTCTCTTCCTGTTATTTTTTCCTCTTTCCAGCCTATTCTAAAAACCAGACATTTTTACTTGTCCCAGCTTAATATTTACAGTATTTTTTTCAGAGCATCACAAAAATAATATTTTCCTCAGAACAGAAGGTCCCAAGTTGCGAAAACATCCCACTGTTCCTTTTTCCGTCAAGTTTCCCTAGCGTTCAAACACACCACACACAGACATAGGGTAGACCTACAACCAAGCCGTAATGTAAAACGCGTCCGTTTATCTCTCCTGATAAGACTGCTCTCCTTAGGGTTAGATTTATCTTTTTTCGACTTCTTTCTCCTTTAAATGCTTCCCTTCGTTACTTCATCTGTGATTCTCCCTATATGAACGGCCGGACAAACCATTCAAAGATAGAAGAAAGCAAGTATGAACGACATCTATGATGATGCAACGTCAAGGTCATTGTGAATGGCATGAAGCTTCAATAATGATTCAATAATGAAGAGCATGTCTGTCACTTGGCCCGTGCGTCACATTAGTCCAAAAAAGTTGTAACTTTAACCTTCTTTACGAAGTGCTTGAAACTACCAAATTTGGGGACCATTTTTACAAAATTCAGCTGATAGGAGAAAGTTCGATTTTGAAAATATTTGTAAATTGTTGTTGTATTAAGTATTCTTTAAATGCAGGTGCACAACTGGTGTGATAGAGCCTATGGCAACAGCCCATTCCCTGGTATATTTGATTACCCGATTTTCCACCACTAACAGCCCCCCCTTTACTTTAAGATAAGTCAGGAGGGTCCAGTGTCCTTGTCTTTCAAAGGGAAATGCTTTTCCTAACATGAGTAGGTTTTTTTGCTGTTTTTCAGACCAACAAAACAGACCCGGGCGTTTTTCAATGGTGCTTTTTCTATATAAATGTACAACAAACTGGGCTCCTTCTTCACAATCTTCCAATTTTTTTCCCAATTGTTATATTTCCAAGGTTTTCACTACTTTCTTTGAGAATAATCCAAACCTATCTGCAAAGAGTAGGAGGTTTACATTTCTAAGCATCCCAAAGATAAACGTTCACGTTTAGATAGTGGTAAAACGTTTTGAGACCTTTGGTTCATTTCCCTTCCCGATTTCAATTATCCCTGATATACCAGAATTTTTTGGGTTCCCGAATTTTTTTTGTTCGGTTCCATAGTTAGTTCCCTGGTTCATAGTTTGAAAAGCATCCAAGCCAGACAGCTCTATTCCACCATTTTGCACCTGCATCGTGTCTGCACATTCTCTTTACGGCTTCTTGTATTAGGGATTGGGACAGTGAATGTTTGTGCGGACACACCCCCACCCCGCCCCGCCGTGCTGGGCCTCTTCCCGCGGAGTGCTCCGACGTCCTGCCTGCGCTGCAAGATTCTGGTGGTCTCCAGCTGGTCGTTCTCCGCTTCATCGTGTCTTGCCATCTCTTCAAGTTTGTCCTTCATCTCCAAGGTAAGAGGATTTATTACCTCTCTTCCACTATCTCTTTTATTGCTTGTCATCTTTGCTTGTATATTGTACACATTTAATCAGGATCCAAACTCATCATTGGGACATTAATACGTAGCTTTGTTTACCTCCAAACACTGGGTGGGGGCAATGTTTTCGGTGGCTGTTTCAATGATAGGTAACTTTAACGGCGAGTGAATCATATTGTATTAGAGTATTCTCTTTGCTGCAACGATGTCTTGGTGAATGGGAGTGCCGCAATGGAAACGAAAGGCTGCAATCTAGCAACTAAAAGTGTTGATCGGGGTTGTGTTGTAAGGATAGCAATTTCTGATCCGTCCTGGCTCTCTAGTCGGGTGCGAGGGTTTTTTGTATATGTAGTTCTTTTTATTATTATTTAATTTACCCTATCGGTCAAGGGTACGGCGAAACGTTCTGTTGAATAGGTAACCTTGCAGTTCATCACGTTTATGTGCGCCTTTTATCATTTATTAGTGTAAGAATTTTTCTTTGATTTTCCTAGGGTAAAATAATAATAAAGTAATTATTTATAAGGAATAACTAACTTTTAAGTAATCATTTATTCAACTATTATTTCGAAATAGGGAAGATGTGAGCAACGACCAATAATTCAATATCAATAATGCTGACAGTAATAGTAACGTAAAATAAGGGCGAATTTAAATAAATAAGTTGTTAAAAGTAAATTAATAAGTTGAATAAATTGTTAAAAGTAATCTAATACAGTTTTTGGGGCGGGTATTTCCTTAATATATCCCTTTTACGTGCTATGAAATTGATATATATATATTTAGATCTAAGAAACTGATAATATTATTTACCATTTGATAATATCCTTTCAGTGTAATTGGAATCAAAATAATTATTATTATTATTATCATTGTGTAAGTTTCACAGCTTATGTTGTAAAACTGCAAGATTAAACCCAATTGACTAAACAGCTAGTTATTTTTTAATAAACTAGGTTTTTTCTTTATCAATATTCGCAAGTAATAACCTGAGGTTAAATCAAAACTGCAAGATTCACTGATGCTTTTTCTAATCTTTTATTCAAGAATGTGTACTATGTTCTTAAGGTTAAATTTTGTAATTTTTCATGACAGGGGTTTTATTTGCAAGAAAGCCCTTAAATTCGCACATACTTGATATTATGAATAGAGAAAACATTTAATTACTAGGTAATATATTTAATCATTAGCCAAATGGAACTTAAAATAATCTACTCTGAATTCATTAAGTAGGCATATAATTATATTTGTTCGTATAACTTAGCAATTTATTTTAAATAGCTCTTTTGAATAATATTTTTATTTCTACTGTTACTAGTTTCTTTCTCATTTTCTACCCTCTACTTCCCCCAACATTTCCAAACCAAAGTTGTGCTTTCCCATTTTTCAAAAAATATCCATTTTAATTTCTAGCATTTGTTTCTATACCAAATTAGCAAGCTTGCCATCCTTTTACATTAATTTTCTGATAAAATTCTTTCGTGAAAGCCGTTTTAAGTATTTTTGGAAAAGTCTTTTTTTCGACTGATTTCAAAATCAAGAACTGGTCAATGATTCAAGAGTTCGTTAAGCTAGGAGATTTTTCAAAGTTCCTTTGGCCCCCTTTTATGTTTCCAAATGTTTTGCAGATTTTAATAATGTGTTGGTTTCATTTCTCTTTTTCCAAAACTGCTCTCGTTTTCTGAACAATCTAAATACTTTTGCAATTCAGCTTGCCCCCTCTATACCTATAGGGTTTTCGTATTTTAAAAAGCAGGAAGGCAACGGGGGTTTAAAAAATTCCTCCGCTGCCTTCCTGCTTTTTCAAAATCGATTTTTACATCCATATAGGGCAGAAAACCTTCTTTGTCATGATGTGAATTAAAATTGTCTTGTCTTTTCACCACCCTCTGCTGTTATTTTCTTCTTAAAACTTTTTAATAAAATCTATGTTAAGTATAACTTCTGAGTTTATTGTTTTTAACCTGTTTTAGCAATATATTTTTACTGAGTTATATTTCTCTCCGCGTTTTAAGTAAGCATTTTATTTTTATATGATTAGTATATTGCGTGATGAACTGCCGACGCTTAGGCTCTTTTCGACCATTCGCTGCCAAATTTCCCCTCGTCCATAACACTGCAACGGGACGATTTTTCTGTGTGCTTGGCACGTACCGGGCAATGACGAGAAATGCTGGGTGGCGCGTAGACGTTGTGAACAGTGGCCTTACTAGTCAAGTTATCAAAGTTGCTGGTCAGGGCCGGTTCCAGGAAATTTTCTTGGGGGGGTGTAAGCTCTTATGTACCGAGTAATTTTAGAAAAAACAATACCAAAAATTTTGAGCTCAACTAATCGTGATCAGAACTAACAACTAAATGACTTACACTAACTTTAATTTAAGAAATTTAACTTTAACGAAAGAACTTTAATTTTAACTTCAATCTGAAAAAAGCGTTTCAACCAAATACAGCACGTTCTAATAAAAATACAGAGTCAATGGTGGGTCAAAAAATAACCCTCAGATTTTTGCGAGTCATTTAATTAGGAGCTTTTGACCCAGCCTCTTTTTCAGTTCTTATAGCGCAATATATGAATAAATTAACTTTAAGTAGTGTCAAATCGAACTCTTCTGTTTTTTAAGTGTATCCAGTTCTTGACAACATCTTCCAAGTTGACATTTTCAGAGAAATCCTTCTCGCATGATATCAGCATCAGAGATTCCAGGCGGTCCTGGAGCATTGTGCTCCGCAGCTTAGTCTTCACCAACTTTAGTTTGCTAAAAGATCTTTCATTTGAAGCCACAGTAATTGGTGCAATCTTCTTCTGTGGCGGTGCTGAAACTCCTCTTCTGGATTTATTCCCATGTGCATTGCAATTTGTGTGGCAGCTTCAATCTGCTTTTGCACGTCATCTTCATTTCGAATCTTTTCTAACGCCCTAGTTGTCGATGACACTAGCTCAAGTGCGTCGAGTAAATTCAAACCCTCTTCCTGAAGTTGCACAACCAGAACCTTACAGCGCCGCATTATGAATCTCATAGTAGCCAAGCTGAAAACAAAATCAAATGTTTTCATTTTTTTCAAAATTGCTTTGGCTTGATCCTGTGTGTTTTTGTCACAGTCAAGTTGTCTATCCATTATCTGCTCGAGCAGCGAGACGATTACTGTCAAAGAGATCCAGACACTGTCAATAGATTCAGATCTAGCAATCCAACGAGTTTGCGAAAGATTTCGCATCTTCAAGGCCCCTTCTATTTCAACTTGTGCTTTTTCAAGTGCTTCAGATCGCTTGGTACTACTAGAAAAGAATGTGTACAATGACTGTAATATGTCAAACATCGATGATACAAGACTGCTTGCTTTGGAGCTTCGTTCTACATATGTACTCAGCCTGTGAGCCTGGCATGGGATGTAAAGGATTTCCTTTTTGTGTGGAAAATCTTCTTGAATTTTATCACTTAGCACTCGTTGGCATCCTTTATACTTTCCAGACATACATGACGCAAAATCGTACGATTGAAAGACGAGTTTTTGTGGGTCCACACTACACTCATTGAGAGCTTTCAAAATTTCTGCAGCATGGCCTTCTCCGGACTTGTCTTTGAGAATCCTCAGACACAGTAAACGCTCAACCGGCTTGGCATTGATGACGTATCTTACAACAATTGCCATCTGATCTTTATTGCTTGTGTCCGGGGTAGTATCAGCCATTACTGAGAACGCTGAGACTTCCTCTAGCTCCTTCACCATACGATGCCTCACTGCGTCACCTAGCAACTTTATCAACTAATTTGGGGTGTCTTTGCTCATATAGGTAACATGGTATGGTCGCATCCTTGTTTGGTTCTGCCAGTATTTCAAAATGCCGCAATGTCGACTGATTAACTTCACAATCTCATGAAAGTTGCTGGATTCGTCAGTATTTCCACGAAATGCAAGGTCCTGCATAGCCATGGTGCGAGCAGCATCACATAATATTAACATAATTTTGGTGTTAAACATTGCGTCGTCAGTTTCTTTAATCATTTCATGACGACGAGACAAATCCAAAAGTGCATCAATGTTCTGATGTGGGTTAGTGAATCTTGCAAAATCTCGTAATGCTTCTCTGTGACTTTGGCTGGTGAAATGCTGTATCAGCTTGCCCTTCTTTCCTTTTCCAACACTCTTCATTTTGTGCCACTGTCTAACGCCATTAATAGTCCATGAAGCATCTGAAGAGGGTCTTCCAGCGCCGTTTGGAAATAAGGAACAAACATAGCAAAATGCTGCGTCATTTTGAACGCTATATTCAAGATGTGGAAAATCTTTGAACCAGGTGCTTGAAAACTTATTTTGTTTACCAGATTCAATGAATTCATTACTTGGATAAACTGTCAAGCGAGGCTGGTAGGGACCTAGGTTTATCACAAAACGGCGTTGGCTATCCGACAAATCTTTTTTTCTTTTTCCAGGGTCGTGTTCTATTAGTGCTGCTGCTTCTCCAGGTTGTACAGATCCTTTTTGCCTGTCAATTTTGACTTTAAGTCGTTCAGCAGATTTTTCTAAATCATTACACTGGGTTTTAATCTCGTTGGCAAACTCTTTTGCAGATATCGCAAACTCTTCGATATTTGGGGTACATGGTTGTGTTAGAATGTTTAACGTCAAATTACCTCTTAGCTCCAAAGTGGATAGCAGATGCTTGAGCTTTCCCGCACAGCTAATCCAATAATCATCATTTTCATCATCGGTGTCATCGTTTTCGGAGTTTTCAGCCTCACTCTCGCTCTCCTCATCAACCACATTCTCACCGACAACATTACTAATATTAGATACTGATTCTTCTTTTGCAGAATTCGCTAACCCAATCTCTTCGGTTTTGTCATCCAATATCTTCTCAGATGAAGATGAAGAAGATGAATCTTTTTCTTCAATTGGATTATCTTTCTTGCGTTTAGCTGCTTCGAAAGGGTTTTTAACTGCACCTGCGGTTTCATATGGCACATTTTTGCCTTCATGTTTCTCTCTATTGTGTTGGAGGCGATAGTCACTGTTGAACTGGGAATTACACCCTTTTGCCTTGCATCTTATTTTTACTTGTCTTCTTTTCATAGCAGTGAAACATAGCCTGGTAAAAATAATTGTTCTCAGTTTTACTTCAGATGAAGAGACCCACTTGAAAAAATTCTCAAAAGCTCAAACTCAGGCCTTGTCAAATCTTGGAAAATCTTGCTTTTCAAACAGGCCTAGACTTTTTGTCACAGGCTTACGCGAGAATTACAAAATTCAAAACAAATGATTATATGGATATGTCTTCAGAAAATAAAATTCAAAAAACAGAAAGATCATTATTTGAAGCAAGTTTTTGAGTTACCTGAAAAGCTGCCGTTTCCCTTTCAAGTAGCGTAATACTTATTACTGTTACTATTTTTTTCAATTCTACTTTTGTTCGTCAGCTCAGCTTCATTCAGATAAAGGATTACCAGAGAATGTTGCTTCGCGGGTTTCGCGCCTTCTTCACAGGTGGCGTCAGTCACTATGTTTAGTTTTATTGAATAAATCGATCAGTGGAATTCGAACAATAGGGAACAATAGAGTAAGCAGGAAACACAAATGGTTTCTCAGGTTCTCACCGAATGAGACCACACCAGCAAATATCACATGGTCTTTGTAGGCACAGGGCAATAATGAAGAAAACTAGATATTCAAAATGTTATGCACATTTAATTGCTTTTTGCGCAGTGATGCACTACACAGCATTTAATATAAAACTTCGTAACATAATTTTACCGACCAAAAATCGAACTTTACCGAGTAAATCGCCAAACTCAATTCTTGGGGGGGTGTCACACCCCCCCACACCCCCCCATGGAACCGGCCCTGTTGCTGGTAGGTAGGCTTTGGTAGTCTTGGTCAACGGGTCTGCAACACCTCTCACATCTCACACTGATCAAACTGCAAGGAGTGCGCATTTTAGCACTGTTTACAAAAACCCTCAATTTTTTTCCTAAAAGCAGTGTGATCTTTCGGCTGGTTAGGTTGTCTGTTTTAGGTTTGCAGGGCAGTGCCCCCAGTAAGCCAATGGTGTCTTGCAGCAACGGGGAGAAATGGTGCAATATGATTTACCCCTCAAAAATAGGCTAGGTTAGGCCTTAGGAGATGAGTTTTGGTACTGGTTCTTTGTTGTACAATATACTTGTTAAAATGACGGGCAGTGGAAGAGATGGTGTAGGAGAAAATAAATCCTCTCACCTTAGAGATAAAGAGCAACCTGGAGAGATGGTAAGATGGATGGAGCGTAGAACGACTGGCTGGGGCTCATCAGGGTCTTGCAGTGCAGGTGGGGCGTTGGGGCACTCCGTGGGAGAGGCCCAGCATGGCGGGGCGGGGTGGGGGACCCTTTATACTTGTAAAAAAATTTTCGAAAAATAATTTTGAACCTTCCCCCTGTGTTTTCTCTCGGAGTGCAGACTGTCCCCCTACTTTTCATCTTGGAGACGAACATGTCCCCCTGACTTGTCAGTCGGAGACCAGCCTGCTGACTCCGTTGGTATCCCCCGGTAAGCGGTCTTCCCCGGCTCCGGATGTCCGGAGCCAGGGACTACCGCCCACTGGGAAGCGCATGCGCCGTCCGAATCCCAGCTCTTTGTTCCCATTTTGAATGCCCATTGTTTTCGCATTTCCCATTGTTCCATTGTCCATCTATTGTTCCATTGTCCATGTGATTGCCGCTTGAATTTTCTGGAGGAAAAACAGCGCTTGAGCCGGGATTCGAACCCACGACCTTGTGACCTTTGACATTAGCAGTCACCCACTAATACCACTGGACCACAAGGTCGCTTGGTTAGCGAGGGTAACAAGTGCTAGTATATTTTGCTTCACCAGAGATCACTAGAAGGCATCATTACTGCGATGCTAAGTCTACAAACATTGCAAAAGGGTTGAAAGTTTAAAGTTAGATGAATTTCTACTTAATTTCAATAAATTCAGAGTTTTTGCGAATTTTATGTTTTTTTAACTCTTAAAACTTATCAGATGAGCGCAGCTAAGCGGGTAATTCTACTTTTCAACATAAGAAAAATTGGATACAGGTTTTCAAAAAGAATTCCCTTAGAATTCATACAAAATCACATGTTGCTAAATTTAAGCAGAAAAATGAAAGACGACCAAAAAAAGATAAAAGTATTTCAAGCAAAAGAAAACGTTTGAAAGGTCGAACTCTCGCCTCTCAAGGGTCATGGTCATGCCATTGGACCAAACAGCCTTTGACGCCAATAATTTAATTAACAAGATGTTCAGGCTTACAAAATACAATCAAAATAAAATCGCAAAAACAAATCTATGACAACAAATAAAAGAATAAATAACCAACAAAGCGGGATTCGGAGACAAAATATTTTTATTTGATCGAATTTACGGCGCTTCAGAAAGGAGAATTAAGGATGCAGTGGCCGGGGGAGGGAACTATAGTCCCCTGAAAACAACAATATTTATTTTGAAATTTTACTGAATTTCTTGGAAAATTCTATTTCAGTTTCTCATCTAAAACAATAACCCCTAATGCATTCCCGTAGAAAATAAATCGAGAAACAAGGGTGGGAAACTATGTAATGTAAAATTGGGGGCTATGTAAAATTCTACATAACATCAAGGGCATTGGAGCAGATAACTGCGTGAAGGGGCTAAACATTTTAGGGGGCTACACATGCTAAAAACAAGAGTAAGAAAGTTTTGTCGCTGCATAGAATAGTCCTACTCCTATGGCGAATAAGATATAAAACCCGAGGTAAATAGACCCAAAGTCAACATATATCAACAATATTGTTTGTAACATTTTCCAATTGAGATTTGGCAGGTAGATGAAATTATTCCTCTTGCAAGGGATTGAAGAGCAGAGTGGCTAAAAGTCTGCAATCCTTTTCAAAAGTCTCGCACAGATAATAATTTCAAAACAAAATGTTCTGCTTCTATAAGCTTTTGAGACACAGTTTATTATCACAGATGTGTGCCCCTTTAATGGCTCAATACATTTAAAAGCTTTGACATCTGACATCTATTCCCCAATCTCTGGTAATCCATCAGGCTCAAGGAGCAACTTGGATCCTCTGTCTTAAACTTATTCCAAAATTTAATAATTTATTCTTGGTGAAAAATTGGCAAACTACCCCAGGTTAACCATGCCAAAATTCCCAGGTTTACTAAATTCCAAAACTTGAAAGGCCTGTGGTTCTGAAACTGCATACAATTGTGCTGCTTTGAGAACTTTTACGTTTGTTTTGAGAAAACAGGAACACTCTTTTAAACAACACATGTGACTGACATATTCATCATTTCATGTCCCCTTCTTAGGACAGGCCTCAATAAATAACCCTGGGAAAAAATGATATTACTTACATGTATCACCTTATTATTATAAAACTTAAAATCAGGTATTCAGAGTCATCAACTGTAACAAATCTACAAATAGTTGGCTGTTCTTTATCTTGCACCCATCACTTCCATTTCTCTTACCTAAAAAATTGGTATGAAAACCATTAAAATCAGCTACAGTAATCTTTTTATAAAAATCAGAAGTAAGCACTTAGCTGTCCAATTCAAAGAAAACATCACTACTTTGTCACAAAGTTTCAACTACAAGATCTCATTTTAAGACATGGTTTCATTTGCTTCTCCACATATTCATAATAGCTCAGAATCTACTTTTTCAAGCATCTCAGGCTGCCTAAATCATAAAAAATTGAAACGCCTAAAGTATATCTTGCAATAAACCTACTGCAATATAAAGTTATCAATTCTGAAGCCAAAACCTGGTATTTCTATAAAAATCTTCAGTAAATCAAACAAAGAAAAAAAAGAAAGTTTTAACAAAATATTACAAAACTTTGGTAAGCTGCAAACTTAGGCAACAGCTGAGAAAACTCCCATTTTTTATCACAATTAATCTGCAAATAATTTTAAAGTCTTGGTAAATTTATTAATCTACTATAGTCTGCCTGCCAAATATGATGGCAAAAATGAATTTCATCTGTCTTTATTGGGTAAAAGAAAATTGGTCTATCAAGAACCATGGTAATGAGGAAAAAGATATTGATTAGATAAATGGGTAATAAAACAATTTGCCAACATATTTTTGCCACATGAGTCAGCTGGAAATAGTTTATTACTTAGATATATCAGGAAAAAAGAAGGGAACTAAGATGGCTAGCCAAGACCCCTTTATTTTCCTTCCATTACTGGATAGTTTCTTGGCACAGCAAGTGCTGCTGTCCCAAAAAGACTGTCACTGACAAGGCCTTCACAAGGAGAGTGAGTTGTGGCATTTACATTTAATACCATATTATAGTATTGTTTTTAGCTACGTATTCATAACAGGTAAGATAAAGAGGCATGAGCTTATATTTTGGCTTTGTATTCAAACAGTAGTGCATTTAATACAAGGCTCTAATTTTGAAATGTGTTAGCCAGGTACCAGGGCTGTGCTACAACATTTTGACAGCTGGCAACAATGAATAGAATAATATGGTCCCCTTAACATTTGTTACCTGGTCACAAAGATTTTACTCTTGTTACCCAGACTATGTGTATCGTTACGACTTTTTTCATCAAATGGTCATAAATGTTTCCATGATTAAATAAAAGATCTGAACGAGAACGGGTCTATCCATTGAACTACTTGCTTTTCTCTAAAAAGATATCTTACAAGTGGTTTTTAAATTTGCTGTTGATTAAGACTTCACAGAGTGGTATTTAGTTCATTCTCTGAAGAAATTTCACAGTAGTGGTATTTAGTTCAAACAAGACTTAAATGTTTTATTTATCAGATTTTTAGGCAAAAGACATCATTATTATGGAAACACAGAAGGGGGAAACAGAAAAAACAAAAAGATGAGAAGTTTATTAGAGAGGGCAAACAAAAAACCTGTGACCAAGGTATAAAATCATTGGAAATAGATTTTGCTGTTCTAATGCTGTCCAGTTCTATTTTATTAAAACACATAAAAGACAAGCACAAAAAATATGTTTTTAGCCTGTTGTTTTCATAACAGAAAGAACAGTAATCAGGGAAGATACTAAAAAATTTTAGGTTTTCAAACTAAAAGAATTTTAGAAGTGGCAGCATGGGGACAGAGGGGCTTATCTATTTTGACTTTCCCTATATATTTTACAGCAATTAGCCTTGCCCTATCAAGTCCACCACTAACTGATTCATAAGGATTAATGAATGCCCTTGCAAAACGGTGTTTTACCAACAAAAGATACAAGACAAAGCGGCAGAAAAGTTGGGTCAGACTTGGGCACTTCATACATATTATGTGCTTGATGAAAATTACTGCTTGTGTTCTTGTCTGTCATAAAGTGTTTTTTACCATACAGGAAGAGCTGTTCATGCTATTTGGTATATAGAACAGGATGGTTCTAAGTTGCTACTCCGAGTTTCGGGCTTAATGCAGTAATCAGGCAACAGTTGTGCTTAAAGTGCGTATGAAATAACTTCACACATAGTTTTTTTGAAAGAAATCGAAACTTCTACAGGTTGTTGCAATATAAAACAAAGTTAACTCAAAAATTTGCACAGGAAAGTTTGTTTTGGGGGTTTTGAAAACAATGACAAAGCATAAGAATCATTGACGTCACATGGTTTGCAATTGGTTCCGTCTTCATACCAGTTAGTCAGGGCTGTTAGTCAAACTGATACGAAACTAAGGGCAATTTGATACGGCACAAAAGATAGGATAAAGAACCTAACTGAAAATTTCCACTTTTTCTATTTTTAAACTGGGGTACTTTGCTACAGACCTTGGGTTGGTGTTATCGCATCTCAGTCGCACTTTAGAACTCAGCACAAATCTTTGCAGTATAGGACAGTTTGATACGCTGATAAAGATAGGAAGTAGACATCGACTAAAAATTTCCCCCTTTAGACTACGGTGCTTTACCGCCACTAACGACGATATTTTGATATCTCTGCTGAAAGTGGGTACAATAGCAGCAAACTTTGCAATAGGTGGCATTCTGATAAGCAGAAAATGATAGGATAAAGACCCCACCTGAAAATTGCCCCCTTGTTTTATTTTTAGACTGGGGTACACTGCCCCAGACGTTATAGACAGTATTATCATGTTGTATTTCAGTCATACTTTGGTACAACAATATGAAACTTTGCAAAAAAGGGCAGTTTGATGAGCTAAAAAAGGTCGGATATGGACCCTAACTTAAAATTCTCCCTATTCAGCTATTATAACCTGTAGTTTCAATAGTGACATCCATTTTGCTTAGTGTAATAAACACCAACTGCTTTCTTGTTTGCAAACTTTGTGATGTCACAGATAACATGGGCTTTGTCGCATTTGAAAACGTGAAAATAAGATATTCAACCAAAATTTTAAGATGGTTTTGCAAGAAAAAAATCAACTCAAATCAAAAATAAACAGTGTACCTTTATCTGAACTTGTCAAATTTAATTTCATAGATACCTTAAATACATTTAGAAACCGGTATGTTAAGGAATCAAGGTCAGATCTATCCATATTAGGCTCAATTCTACAATTTTATGTGAAAACGAATGGAAATGCCTATGCTTCATATGTATATGCTTAAAATGCACTTTCAAAACAAACCATAATAATAAAAAAGCTACACAAAAAACAAATGCTGTTTAAAAACTTGGGATCATTGATTGAGATGAGGAATGAAAGTTGAGATAGTTGCATTGCATTAGTTTTTTGTGAAAACCCAATAATGTTATCAAAGAATTTTAATAAATGACTATGAACTTCAATTGGTTTGGGTTTTGGGAAACCAATTGAAATTAAAGCAGAGCAACAACAAAAAACAAAATGTAGTGTTTACAAACATTTCGGATCATTGATTGAGATAACGAGTGACAATTAAACAGATAGTTGCATTGCATTCCTTTAATTGAAAAGCCAATCACTATTGAATGATTTTAAGTTGAAAACAGACAACTATGAACTGCAAGAGCTTTTGAGAAACTGATTAAAATAGATGCAGATCTACATCAGTGATAAGGAGAGTGAACATAGCATTATTTGTTCTTCAAAATCTTGACTACCTAGCGCCTAACTTCTCATATAATAGTTGAGAGGGCCATGACCCTTGTCAATTTGCAGGGTGCCTATTGCCCTTCTGGAAATTTCTTCACGAAAAAGGTCTGGGAAATAACTTAAGTTCTTATCTGCAATTAATGATTGCAAAAAACCAAAAAGAAAGAAATTAAAAGATGACATACAAAATTGGATCATCTGCATTGTAAAAGAGATCTTCTCCAATGTCTTTCCCACTGATGTTGCTTCTAGCCAAGCATCATGATGTGAAGCTTCCATCCATGTCAACTCCTCTTAGTTCTGTGAGAAAAATTGCTTGTATATACCAAATAAAACTGCTCTCCAAATTAATAAGCTTAAGATAACTGGCTTAATGTTAAAACGTTTTTGGTATGAAATGTGCCAATCACTTACAAGCAGACTAGTGCAAAGACATGATTTGAAAAGAAACTTTCTCTATAACATATGCAAGCCAAACCTTCCAGAACCACCAACCAACCAAAACAAACCAAAAACTATTATTATCTCAAATCTAATTGATAACAGTATCAGCCATGATAACTCTAACAGCAGTCTTTGTCGTTTAATGCGTGCTATCGCACGCGCACGCATCGGCACACGCATGGCACCAATAATGCGAGCGATTGATCGCACACATGAGTTGTATATTTGACCGTCGTTTTTGAATAAAATTGTTTTCATCAACGAAACATTCAAAGCTTTGTTTTTCATAAGCTGAGCAACATTGGCTAATTCTTTTAATAGTGCCTATTTCGCTCTGTATCATGGCTTATCGCTTTGCTTTGTTCTAATTCTTCCCGAAACATGGCGGTCGTCAGGTAGTGTCCAAAACTTTTACCTTCCCGTTTTCGCCATTATCGGAGTAAATATCGATGAAATTGCTCAAAAGAAAATTGGCTTTTTTATCATAGATGCGAGAGGCAGGCGACGAATAGACCCGCAAAAAGAATATCTTCCGGCAATCAAGGTTAATACCAATCTAGTGATGTAGATAGGAGAATTCATAAAAGGGGCGAGAAATTTAGATTTTCCGACAAAAATGTTATAAGAGCTTTCATTTTTTCAAAATTCACGTAAGTCACCCTGCCCCTTGGCCTCTGCAAATTGCCCCAGGGCCTCGAGGTGAATGGGGCCTTACAAAGTAATGAATTCTGTTTTGAAATAAAATTGATTAAAAATAACAAAATTATGCCCATAAACAGTAAAACATTTGAAGCGAATAAACGATTTTAAGCTAGCTTAAAGGGCGTGGTCGCAAAAAATTTCTGCTCGCTTCGCTTGCAGGGCCCTGATTCTCCACTTTAGCCCCAAGACCTCCAATTCTTTAGGCGGCCCTGCATGCAAGTTTGGCACCGTGACAAAACGGTCGGTCGCGGCTCGCCTGTTCGTTTACGCTAGCACTCTGGAACCGAGCTAATTGTGCTCTGCCATCCGGAATGGTTTTGACCCTGTTACGAAAGAAAACGAATTTTGTACCGTCTCGGTTCCGTTTTTGAACAGGATTGTGTAAACTGGGACCGAAATAGCCTGATTTTTAAGACTGTGAATCGCAGCACGCATGAAAGAAATAATGCCTGTGGTTTGCCATACGCATGATGATTTCCTTATGACGAAGACTGTAACAGCAAATCTTTTAATCTTAAAACTTCCAGTACTAGCTGAATTTATTAGCTTCGCTTCACAAAAAATGTGTATGTTCTGCGACAACGAACTTGGAAATAACAAGCCTTCAAGTACTTGAACATCAAAATGACAGTTTTCGAATGAATGCTAGTTTGTACTAATGTTATAACAAAATCACACTATGTGATTTAATTTTGGTTCTATTCAAATCTTGTTAGTGAGAATGTTACTGATTTGCGACTATACGAAACTATCGTTTCATTTCTGTCAGAGAATCGCCATCCTGTTTTGTAAACTTAGCTGTTAGGGACTGTTGTTTATTCATATACCTTTATTGACGATTTTCAAGAGACTCAAAATCACCTGCCTGACTTTACTGAGGAGAGTGATGTACCGCTCGCCTGCTAAAATGCTCACAGCCAGGCCTGTAATAACAGACTTTTCTAATAGTTTTAACAACTGTCACAATTCGCTGTGGTCTTGAAATAGACCATGTTGTCAGTTACTTTTAAAGTTAGGTATCAAAAAAGCAGTGGTTGTCAATTTAAATCCTTATTTCCATCTTAGCATGCCTTTTGAATGTTGAAAAAAACCTGGAGCTTATAGTGAATTGCAGATTTAGTGCCAACAACAAATCTTCAAACCACTAGTTTGTTTACCTTCATTCATATCATGGAATATCATATTTAACCAACAAAGCAACTACCTTTGCTTGATCATTTACTGATTATATGACAGGAAGGTCTCTGAAATACCTAACGCGTTTCTTCCAACAAGTGGATTTTACCTTAAATTTACCTATTGAAGTACTGTAGGGAGGAGGTATGACAACCCCCCTCCCCCACACCCCTCAGTCGCGATGCCCCTGAGCCGAAGTAAACTGAAAATGATGTCAAATTTCTAATGTTTCAGTTTATTTTTTAATGCAATGTTTCAGTTTATGGACACAAAACTACCAATATTTGAAGTTTAATCAATTCATTGAGTTTAATGAAGATTTTTATTTATCACTTTTGCTTAGGGGATAGCGCACAGTGGAACACAACCACATATAAATTAAGAAATTTTCAAACTTCATCAGAAAAGGTTGCAAAGTAATATTAGCTCCTTTGGGCTAAGAAATCACAAGCACAAAATCTTTTTGATACTGCTGAAGGTAAAAAGTTATTTCAGTTCAGCTATTCATACAGGCATGTATGTGCATTAACTACTTGTGCATAAAATTACTCTGACACCTGCACACACCTAATAACTCTTTTTTAAATTTCATGCCAGACTTGTTTCGGTGGCCGTTTACTGTGAGCACTGTTAGGCTGGTGATGTAAGGCTCATGAAAACAAAGTAAAATGTTGGTGCCAATGTAATTTTGTTGTTGGTTGTCACAAGTTTCATTGAAACTTGAATGCTTTATCAGATGGTTCTGCAAACCACCACACAGAGCTGTTGCTAGCTACTGTCACAACAGGGGTCCTCTAATCCAATTTGCAGACAAAGTTGGTGAAACATCCTTTATTTGCTGACAATTCATGTTGGGTTGATATTTAAGTTTATGGTGGAGCTGGCTCTGTGTTTGCTTCTTGCAAATCTTGAAAAATTATCGCAAACAGGCTATATTAAATCATTGCAAACAACAGAAATGTTAGATTACAGCTTACTGTTAGACTGTTTCTTTGTAAGAATTTTCATGGAGTATTCAAATGAAGAAAGCTTGACTTTTTAGACAGTTGATGTTTTGCCCTTGTTCCAGGGCCTTCTATTTTTGTTTTTGTGCAAATATTTAATGCTCTTGCTTGCTGGATTAATAGTCAAAATGTAATAAAATCCAGTGCCAGAACAATAACCATGGCATTCATTATTTCATTGAATTTTGCAAGATCCCTGTCTGCAATTATATACTGACGTATTTTAATTGGATGTACATATTATAAACAAACCAAACTTTTACAGGACTTAAAATAGTTGTCTGATTATCTAACGCAGGAGCAAAATTTGGACAGACCACACCCTAAAAGAGCCGAACCTCTAAAATACTGAGTTGTTCTTTCCTGAGAAAGAATGGATACTGTAAAACTTATCGAAATTTGAGAGGTTGGGAGACAAATGACTTTTATAGTTAGTCTGACATGATGATATGACCCTTCCTCTTTCCACAATAAGTCATAGAATATTCCACAAAAGGTAATTGTGATGGTTATACATTTTGAACATAAATTTGCATACATCTAACTTACAGAATAAAAGTGAAGAGGTTTTACTATAAACTTATAAAGGTTTTTGAAAATAGCTTGAAAATGACAACTGTAATAAAGTTGATCTTAAAATACTATTTAAAAAAATAATCGAACATTAAAGTTGCGAAAAATTACAGAATATTGTTTAACTTACCACCAACTAGTGAATTCAGACTTGGGTATTTTCGATACATCAAATATTTGAAGGCCTTTGCAAGCGAACAGTCGGACGCCATCTTTGCCTCGTGCTTCCAGTGAAGAACGTTGGCGCCTCCGCATAACCAAAAACAATACAGTCGCAGGGAGTTGATTTTCTGTAGCCTGCAAATTCAATAACTAAACCATTAAACAAAAATTATATGGATAAAGAAGTTCACTATTTAAGCAAAGGTAAATAAATCTCAAAATGGTCACTTTTTATAACTATTGTTCCCAACGGACAGACATTATCAGAAAAGGCTCACTTATTTCGAATTAAAAAGTTAACTAATGGCTTGTAAGACATTACCCTCTTTTCATATAGAGTTATAAAAGATATTCTGAGCGACCAAAACTTCCTAAAATGAGGTTTAGGGTCAAGTGCTCTCCAGCCTTCGTAGGATAACAAATTCATAGATTTTTCCTAGGGTGACAAAATAAAAACTTAACATAAGGGAGGAAAACAGTTCTTAAATCTATAATTGTAATTCAAGAGTGGTGTAGGCACAAACTTTAAGATTAAATGCAATGAAAGAATTTGAGATTCCTAATTAAAACCTAGGGAAGAAGCTCAGTTAATCATTTCAAAAAAATATCAGCAAAAAAAGAATCATTTCAGTCTTGAAATAATAGACTTTTTGCAGAGTAACAAAAAACGGTTTATTTTCATCCATGCTGCAAACTGAATTTTATTATAAAAAAATAACGAGAATGTTGTTGCGATAATACCGAAAACTTTTTCAATTAGAGGAAAAAAGAGAAAGATAATGAAAAGATATGTTGAAAAAGGGTTACATATAATCTTGATTAACTTCAGAACTAAAAACTTACAAATATATCCCAAGTCAACTTAAAGAAAAATATAACCACTATAAAATACCAACCAATGTTTAAAGTCACGATCAAAAGCAATATATGGGGGAAGTTATTCTATCTAGGTTGCAATCACAGACAACGATACCGTGGCTGCTATAAGAAAAAAAGGAGAGGAGAGAAAAATGATAAAGAAGAGCACTGAAAATGGTGCAATCTCAATTTTCTGCAGTGGTAAAAAACTTTAATTAAAATCGACAAGTCGATGAGAGAAGAAATATAATTACTATCCAATAACAAACCAAGGTATTGGGCCAAGATCAAAATATATAAATGACAAAGTTTTTCAATCTAGTTTGCAATCAAAGGCAAGTATACATTGACTGTTCTAACAAAGAGAAAAGAGAGAAAAACGATGGAATAGAGAATTGCAAGTGGTGCCATGTTTGTAGCAGACTTAAAATTCTGCAGTCGTACGGAACTTTGATTGGTAACTACAAGTCAATTAGGGGAAAGTTATAATTACTAATCAATAACAAACCAAGGTGTTGGGCCAAGATCAAAGCATTAAAAGAGGGAAATTTTTGCATCTAAGTGGCAATCAGAGGCAAGTTAACAGTGGCTCTTAAAAGAATGATAAAAGAAAGAAAAAAGAACGAATAGAGAATTGCAAATGGTGTCATATTTAAGCCAGCTTAGTATTCTGCAGTCGTATAGAACTTTGATTAGAAATTACAAGTTCATAAAAGGAAAGTTATAAATACTATCCAAAAACAAACCAAGGTGTTGGGCCAAGATCAAAGCATTAAAAGGGGGAAATATTTGCATCTAAGTGGCAATCAGAGGCAAGTTAACAGTGGCTCTTAAAAGAATGATAAAAGAGAGAAAAAAAACGAATGGAGAATTGCAAATGGTGCCATATTTAAGCCAGCTTAGGATTCTGCAGTCGTAAAGAACTTTGATTAGTAACTACAAGTCGATTAAAAGAAAGTTATAAATACTATCCAATAACAAACCAAGGTGTTGGGCCAAGATCAAAGTATTAAAAGGGGGAAATTTTTGCATCTAAGTTGCAATCAGAGGCAAGTTAACAGTGGCTATTAAAAGGATGATAAAAGAAAGAAAAAAGATCGAATAGAGAATTGCAAATGGTGCCATATTTAAGCCAGCTTAGTATTCTGTAGTCGTATAGAACTTTGATTAGTAACTGCAAGTTGATAAGGGGAAAGTTATAAATACTATCCAATAACAAACCAAGGTGTTGGGCCAAGATCAAAGCATTAAAAGAGGGAAATTTTTGCATCTAAGTGGCAATCAGAGGCAAGTTAACAGTGGCTCTTAAAAGAATGATAAAAGAAAGAAAAAAGAACGAATAGAGAATTGCAAATGGTGCCATATTTAAGCCAGCTTAGGATTCTGCAGTCGTAAAAAACTTTGATTAGTAACTACAAGTCGATTAAAAGAAAGTTATAAATACTATCCAATAACAAACCAAGGTGTTGGGCCAAGATCAAAGCATTAAAAGAGGGAAATTTGTGCATCTAAGTGGCAATCAGAGGCAAGTTAACAGTGGCTCTTAAAAGAATGATAAAAGAAAGAAAAAAGAACGAATAGAGAATTGCAAATGGTGCCATATTTAAGCCAGCTTAGTATTCTGCAGTCATAAAGAACTTTGATTAGTAACTGCAAGTTGATAAGGGGGAAGTTATAAATACAATCCAATAACAAACCAAGGTGTTGGGCCAAGATCAAAGCATTAAAAGGGGGAAATTTTTGCATCTAAGTGGCAATCAGAGGCAAGTATACAGTGACTGTTAAAATGGGGATAAAAGAGAGAAAAACGATGGAATAGAGAATTGCAAATGATGCCAAGTTTGTAACCAGCTTAGTATTCTGCAGTCGTAAAAAACTTTGATTAGTAACTACAAGTTGATAAGGGGAAAGTTATAAATACTATCAAATAACAAACCAAGGTGTTGGGCCAAGATCAAAGCATTAAAGGGGGAAATTTTTGCATCTAAGTGGCAATCAAAGGCTAGTTAACAGTGGCTCTAAAAAGGATGATAAAAGAGAGAAAAAAGATCGAATAGATAATTGTAAATGGTGCCATATTTCAGCCAGCTTAGTATTCTGCAGTCGTAGAGAATTTTGATTAGTAACTACAACTCGATTAAAGAAAAGTTATGAATACTATCCAATAACAAACCAAGGTGTTGGGCCAAGATCAAAGTATTAAAAGGGGGAAATTTTTGAATCTAAGTTGCAATCAGAGGCAAGTATACAGTGACTGTTAAATGGGGATAAAAGAGAGAAAACGGAACGAATAGAGAATTGCAAATGGTGCCATATTTAAGCCAGCTTAGTATTCTGCAGTCGTATAGAACTTTGATTAGTAACTACAAGTTGATAAGGGGAAAGTTATAAATACTATCCAATAACAAACCAAGGTGTTGGGCCAAGATCAAAGCATTAAAAGGGGGAAATATTTGCATCTAAGTGGCAATCAGAGGCAAGTTAACAGTGGCTCTTAAAAGAATGATAAAAGAAAGAAAAAATATCGAATAGAGAATTGCAAATGGTGCCATATTTAAGCCAGCTTAGGATTCTGCAGTCGAAAAGAACTTTGATTAGTAACTACAAGTCGATTAAAAGAAAGTTATAAATACTATCCAATAACAAACCAAGGTGTTGGGCCAAGATCAAAGTATTAAAAGGGGGAAATTTTTGCATCTAAGTTGCAATCAGAGGGAAGTATACAGTGACTGTTAAAATGGGGATAAAAGAGAGAAAAAGGAAGGAATAGAGAATTGCAAATGGTGCCATATTTAAGCCAGCTTAGTATTCTGCAGTCGTATAGAACTTTGATTAGAAATTACAAGTTCATAAAAGGAAAGTTATAAATACTATCCAAAAACAAACCAAGGTGTTGGGCCAAGATCAAAGCATTAAAAGGGGGAAATATTTGCATCTAAGTGGCAATCAGAGGCAAGTTAACAGTGGCTCTTAAAAGAATGATAAAAGAGAGAAAAAAAACGAATGGAGAATTGCAAATGGTGCCATATTTAAGCCAGCTTAGGATTCTGCAGTCGTAAAGAACTTTGATTAGTAACTACAAGTCGATTAAAAGAAAGTTATAAATACTATCCAATAACAAACCAAGGTGTTGGGCCAAGATCAAAGTATTAAAAGGGGGAAATTTTTGCATCTAAGTTGCAATCAGAGGCAAGTTAACAGTGGCTCTTAAAAGGATGATAAAAGAAAGAAAAAAGATCGAATAGAGAATTGCAAATGGTGCCATATTTAAGCCAGCTTAGTATTCTGTAGTCGTATAGAACTTTGATTAGTAACTGCAAGTTGATAAGGGGAAAGTTATAAATACTATCCAATAACAAACCAAGGTGTTGGGCCAAGATCAAAGCATTAAAAGAGGGAAATTTTCGCATCTAAGTGGCAATCAGAGGCAAGTTAACAGTGGCTCTTAAAAGAATGATAAAAGAAAGAAAAAAGAACGAATAGAGAATTGCAAATGGTGCCATATTTAAGCCAGCTTAGGATTCTGCAGTCGTAAAAAACTTTGATTAGTAACTACAAGTCGATTAAAAGAAAGTTATAAATACTATCCAATAACAAACCAAGGTGTTGGGCCAAGATCAAAGCATTAAAAGAGGGAAATTTGTGCATCTAAGTGGCAATCAGAGGCAAGTTAACAGTGGCTCTTAAAAGAATGATAAAAGAAAGAAAAAAGAACGAATAGAGAATTGCAAATGGTGCCATATTTAAGCCAGCTTAGTATTCTGCAGTCATAAAGAACTTTGATTAGTAACTGCAAGTTGATAAGGGGGAAGTTATAAATACAATCCAATAACAAACCAAGGTGTTGGGCCAAGATCAAAGCATTAAAAGGGGGAAATTTTTGCATCTAAGTGGCAATCAGAGGCAAGTATACAGTGACTGTTAAAATGGGGATAAAAGAGAGAAAAACGATGGAATAGAGAATTGCAAATGATGCCAAGTTTGTAACCAGCTTAGTATTCTGCAGTCGTAAAAAACTTTGATTAGTAACTACAAGTTGATAAGGGGAAAGTTATAAATACTATCAAATAACAAACCAAGGTGTTGGGCCAAGATCAAAGCATTAAAAGGGGGAAATTTTTCCGTCTAAGTGGCAATCAGAGGCAAGTTAACAGTGGCTCTTAAAAAGATGATAAAAGAGAGAAAAAAGATCGAATAGAGAATTGCAAATGGTGTCATATTTAAGCCAGCTTAGTATTCTGTAGTCGTATAAAACTTTGATTAGTAACTGCAAGTTGATAAGGGGAAAGTTATAAATACTATCCAATAACAAACCAAGGTGTTGGGCCAAGATCAAAGCATTAAAAGGGGGAAATTTTTGCATCGAAGTCGCAATCAGAGGCAAGTTAACAGTGGCTCTTAAAAGAATGATAAAAGAAAGAAAAAAGAACGAATAGAGAATTGCAAATGGTGCCATATTTAAGCCAGCTTAGTATTCTGCAGTCATAAAGAACTTTGATTAGTAACTGCAAGTTGATAAGGGGAAAGTTATAAATACTATCCTATAAAAAACCAAGGTGTTGGGCCAAGATCAAAGCATTAAAAGAGGGAAATTTTTGCATCTAAGTGGCAATCAGAGGCAAGTTAACAGTGGCTCTTAAAAGAATGATAAAAGAGAGAAAAAGGGTCGAATAGATAATTGTAAATGGTGCCATATTTATGCCAGCTTAGTAATCTGCAGTCGTATAGAACTTTGATTAGTAACTGCAAGTTGATAGGGGGAAAGTTATAAATACTATCCAATAACAAACCAAGGTGTTGGGCCAAGATCAAAGCATCAAAAGGGGGAAATTTTTGCATCTAAGTGGCAATCAGAGGAAAGTTAACAGTGGATCTTAAAAGGATGATAAAAGAGAGAAAAAAGAACGAATAGAGAATTGAAATGGTGCCATATTTAAGCCAGCTTAGTATTCTATAGTCGTATAGAACTTTGATTAGTAACTGCAAGTTGATAAGGGGAAAGTTACAAATACTATCCAATAACAAACCAATGTGTTGGGCCAAGATCAAAGCATTAAAAGGGGGAAATTTTTCCATCTAAGTGGCAATCAGAGGCAAGTTGACAGTGGCTCTTAAAAGAAGGATAAAAGAGAGAAAAAAGATCGGATAGAGAATTGTAAATGGTGCCATATTTAAGCCAGCTTAGTATTCTGCAGTCGTAAAGAACTTTGATTAGAAACAACAAGTCGATTAAAAGAAAGTTATAAATACTATCCAATAACAAACCAATGTGTTGGGCCAAGATCAAAGTATTAAAAGGGGAAATTTTTGCATCTAAGTTGCAATCAGAGGCAAGTTAACAGTTGCTCTTAAAAGAATGATAAAAGAGAGAAAAAAGATCGAATAGAGAATTGCAAATGGTGCCATATTTAAGCCAGCTTAGCATTCTGCAGTCGTATAGAACTTTGATTAGTAACTACAAGTTGATAAGGGGAAAGTTATAAATACTATCCTATAACAAACCAAGGTGTTGGGCCAAGATCAAAGCATTAAAAGAGGGAAATTTTTGCATCTAAGTGGCAATCAGAGGCAAGTTAACAGTGGCTCTTAAAAGAATGATAAAAGAGAGAAAAAAGATCGAATAGAGAATTGCAAATGGTGCCATATTTAAGCCAGCTTAGTATTCTGCAGTCGTATAGAACTTTGATTAGTAACTACAAGTTGATAAGGGGAAAGTTATAAATACTATCCAATAACAAACCAAGGTGTTGGGCCAAGATCAAAGCATTAAAAGGGGGAAGTTTTTGCATCTAAGTCGCATGAGAGGCAAGTTAACAGTGGCTCTTAAAAGAATGATAAAAGAGAGAAAAAAGGTCGAATAGATAATTGTAAATGGTGCCATATTTATGCCAGCTTAGTAATCTGCAGTCGTATAGAACTTTGATTAGTAACTGCAAGTTGATAAGGGGAAAGTTATAAATACTATCCAATAACAAACCAAGGTGTTGGGCCAAGATCAAAGCATTAAAAGGGGGAAATTTTTGCATCTAAGTGGCAATCAAAGGCTAGTTAACAGTGGCTCTAAAAAGGATGATAAAAGAGAGAAAAAAGATCGAATAGATAATTGTAAATGGTGCCATATTTCAGCCAGCTTAGTATTCTGCAGTCGTAGAGAATTTTGATTAGTAACTACAACTGGATTAAATAAAAGTTATAAATACTACCCAATAACAAACCAAGGTGTTGGGCCAAGATCAAAGCATTAAAAGGGGGATTTTTGCATCTAAGTGGCAATCAGAGGAAAGTTAACAGTGGATCTTAAAAGAATGATAAAAGAGAGAAAAAAGATCAAATAGAGAATTGCAAATGGTGCCATATTTAAGCCAGCTTAGTATTCTGTAGTCGTATAGAACTTTGATTAGTAACTGCAAGTTGGTAAGGGGAAAGTTATAAATACTATCCAATAACAAACCAATGTGTTGGGCCAAGATCAAAGCATTAAAAGGGGGAAATTTTTCCATCTAAGTGGCAATCAGAGGCAAGTTGACAGTGGCTCTTAAAAGAAGGATAAAAGAGAGAAAAAAGATCGGATAGAGAATTGTAAATGGTGCCATATTTAAGCCAGCTTAGTATTCTGCAGTCGTAAAGAACTTTGATTAGAAACAACAAGTCGATTAAAAAAAAGTTATAAATACTATCCAATAACAAACCAATGTGTTGGGCCAAGATCAAAGTATTAAAAGGGGAAATTTTTGCATCTAAGTTGCAATCAGAGGCAAGTTAACAGTTGCTCTTAAAAGAATGATAAAAGAGAGAAAAAAGATCGAATAGAGAATTGCAAATGGTGCCATATTTAAGCCAGCTTAGCATTTGCAGTCGTATAGAACTTTGATTAGTAACTACAAGTTGATAAGGGGAAAGTTATAAATACTATCCTATAAAAAAACCAAGGTGTTGGGCCAAGATCAAAGCATTAAAAGGGGGAAATTTTTGCATCTAAGTCGCAATCAGAGGCAAGTTAACAGTGGCTCTTAAAAGAATGATAAAAGAGAGAAAAAAGGTCGAATAGATAATTGTAAATGGTGCCATATTTATGCCAGCTTAGTAATCTGCAGTCGTATAGAACTTTGATTAGTAACTGCAAGTTGATAAGGGGAAAGTTATAAATACTATCCAATAACAAACCAAGGTGTTGGGCCAAGATCAAAGCATTAAAAGGGGGAAATTTTTGCATCTAAGTGGCAATCAAAGGCTAGTTAACAGTGGCTCTAAAAAGGATGATAAAAGAGAGAAAAAAGATCGAATAGATAATTGTAAATGGTGCCATATTTCAGCCAGCTTAGTATTCTGCAGTCGTAGAGAATTTTGATTAGTAACTACAACTGGATTAAAGAAAAGTTATAAATACTACCCAATAACAAACCAAGGTGTTGGGCCAAGATCAAAGCATTAAAAGGGGGATTTTTGCATCTAAGTGGCAATCAGAGGAAAGTTAACAGTGGATCTTAAAAGAATGATAAAAGAGAGAAAAAAGATCAAATAGAGAATTGCAAATGGTGCCATATTTAAGCCAGCTTAGTATTCTGTAGTCGTATAGAACTTTGATTAGTAACTGCAAGTTGATAAGGGGAAAGTTATAAATACTATCCAATAACAAACCAATGTGTTGGGCCAAGATCAAAGCATTAAAAGGGGGAAATTTTTCCATCTAAGTGGCAATCAGAGGCAAGTTGACAGTGGCTCTTAAAAGAAGGATAAAAGAGAGAAAAAAGATCGGATAGAGAATTGTAAATGGTGCCATATTTAAGCCAGCTTAGTATTCTGCAGTCGTAAAGAACTTTGATTAGAAACAACAAGTCGATTAAAAGAAAGTTATAAATACTATCCAATAACAAACCAATGTGTTGGGCCAAGATCAAAGTATTAAAAGGGGGAAATTTTTGCATCTAAGTTGCAATCAGAGGCAAGTTAACAGTTGCTCTTAAAAGAATGATAAAAGAGAGAAAAAGGATCGAATAGAGAATTGCAAATGGTGCCATATTTAAGCCAGCTTAGCATCTGCAGTCGTATAGAACTTTGATTAGTAACTACAAGTTGATAAGGGGAAAGTTATAAATACTATCAGATAACAAAACCAAGATGTTGGGCCAAGATCAAAGCATTAAAAGGGGGAAATTTTTCCGTCTAAGTGGCAATCAGAGGCAAGTTAACAGTGGCTCTTAAAAAGATGATAAAAGAGAGAAAAAAGATCGAATAGAGAATTGCAAATGGTGTCATATTTAAGCCAGCTTAGTATTCTGTAGTCGTATAAAACTTTGATTAGTAACTGCAAGTTGACAAGGGGAAAGTTATAAATACTATCCAATAACAAACCAAGGTGTTGGGCCAAGATCAAAGCATTAAAAGGGGGAAATTTTTGCATCGAAGTCGCAATCAGAGGCAAGTTAACAGTGGCTCTTAAAAGAAGGGTAAAAGGGAGAAAAAAGATCGGATAGAGAATTGTAAATGGTGCCATATTTAAGCCAGCTTAGTATTCAGCAGTCGTAAAGAACTTTGATTAGTAACTACAAGTCGATTAAAGAAAAGTTATAAATACTATCCAATAACAAACCAAGGTGTTGGGCCAAGATCAAAGCATTAAAAGGGGAACATTTTGCATCTAAGTGGCAATCAGAGGAAAGTTAACAGTTGCTCTTAAAAGAATGATAAAAGAGAGAAAAAAGATCGAATAGAGCATTGCAAATGGTGCCATATTTAAGCCAGCTTAGCATCTGCAGTCGTATAGAACTTTGATTAGTAACTACAAGTTGATAAGGGGAAAGTTATAAATACTATCCAATAACAAACCAAGATGTTGGGCCAAGATCAAAGCATTAAAAGGGGAACATTTTTGCATCTAAGTGGCAATCAGAGGCAAGTTAACAGTGGCTTTTAAAAGAATGATAAAAGAGAGAAAAAAGATCGAATAGAGAATTGCAAATGGTGCCATATTTAAACCAGCTTAGTATTCTGCAGTCGTAAAGAACTTTGATTAGAAACAACAAGTCGATTAAAAGAAAGTTATAAATACTATCCAATAACAAACCAATGTGTTGGGCCAAGATCAAAGTATTAAAAGGGGGAAATTTTTGCATCTAAGTTGCAATCAGAGGCAAGTTGACAGTTGCTCTTAAAAGAATGATAAAAGAGAGAAAAAAGATCGAATAGAGAATTGGAAATGGTGCCATATTTAAGCCAGCTTAGCATCTGCAGTCGTATAGAACTTTGATTAGTAACTACAAGTTGATAAGGGGAAAGGTATAAATACTATCCTATAAAAAAACCAAGGTGTTGGGCCAAGATCAAAGCATTAAAAGGGGGAAATATTTGCATCTAAGTGGCAATCAGAGGCAAGTTAACAGTGGCTCTTAAAAGAATGATAAAAGAGAGAAAAAAAACGAATGGAGAATTGCAAATGGTGCCATATTTAAGCCAGCTTAGGATTCTGCAGTCGTAAAGAACTTTGATTAGTAACTACAAGTCGATTAAAAGAAAGTTATAAATACTATCCAATAACAAACCAAGGTGTTGGGCCAAGATCAAAGTATTAAAAGGGGGAAATTTTTGCATCTAAGTTGCAATCAGAGGCAAGTAAACAGTGGCTCTTAAAAGGATGATAAAAGAAAGAAAAAAGATCGAATAGAGAATTGCAAATGGTGCCATATTTAAGCCAGCTTAGTATTCTGTAGTCGTATAGAACTTTGATTAGTAACTGCAAGTTGATAAGGGGAAAGTTATAAATACTATCCAATAACAAACCAAGGTGTTGGGCCAAGATCAAAGCATTAAAAGAGGGAAATTTTTGCATCTAAGTGGCAATCAGAGGCAAGTTAACAGTGGCTCTTAAAAGAATGATAAAAGAAAGAAAAAAGAACGAATAGAGAATTGCAAATGGTGCCATATTTAAGCCAGCTTAGGATTCTGCAGTCGTAAAAAACTTTGATTAGTAACTACAAGTCGATTAAAAGAAAGTTATAAATACTATCCAATAACAAACCAAGGTGTTGGGCCAAGATCAAAGCATTAAAAGAGGGAAATTTGTGCATCTAAGTGGCAATCAGAGGCAAGTTAACAGTGGCTCTTAAAAGAATGATAAAAGAAAGAAAAAAGAACGAATAGAGAATTGCAAATGGTGCCATATTTAAGCCAGCTTAGTATTCTGCAGTCGTAAAGAACTTTGATTAGTAACTGCAAGTTGATAAGGGGAAAGTTATAAATACAATCCAATAACAAACCAAGGTGTTGGGCCAAGATCAAAGCATTAAAAGGGGGAAATTTTTGCATCTAAGTGGCAATCAGAGGCAAGTATACAGTGACTGTTAAAATGGGGATAAAAGAGAGAAAAACGATGGAATAGAGAATTGCAAATGATGCCAAGTTTGTAACCAGCTTAGTATTCTGCAGTCGTAAAAAACTTTGATTAGTAACTACAAGTTGATAAGGGGAAAGTTATAAATACTATCAAATAACAAACCAAGGTGTTGGGCCAAGATCAAAGCATTAAAGGGGGAAATTTTTGCATCTAAGTGGCAATCAAAGGCAGCTATACAATGACTGATATAAGAAATTGAAAGAAGAGAAAAATTATCGAATAAAGAATTTAAAATAGTAAAATTTCTTGTAGCTAGCTTGATTTTCTGTAGTGGTATAGATCTTTTATAAACATCTACAAGTCGATTGGAGAAAAGGTATGTATACTATTTATTAACAAACCTATGTTTATGGCCAAGTTCGAAAGCAGTAAATGGGGAACATTTTTCTATCGAAGTTGGAATCAGAGTCAGTCATACAGGGGTTATTACAAGAGAATTAATAGAGAGAGAAATGATCAAATAGAGAAGTTAAAATAGAGTCATGTTTCTTTGCAACTATTATAGCTGATATTGATTTAAACCTTAATAAATATTTAGAAATCGATATATAGTTCTTTTTTCAAATGAAGGTTTTAGCACACGATTTTAGGTAATAAATGTGTAAGGGTTTTTCCATGCTAGTGTCAAACTGAGACTTTCGTCAAAGATTGTTAAAGGAAAAAGAATTGAAAGATTGCTGAAACTTACTAGTATAACTAGTAATCGTTTGAATGGAGATATAAAAATGTACAAAAATTATGGTAACTTTAAAAGCAATTGTTACCTTAGAATAAAATAAAATGCTTTTATGGCACGATTTATCCAAATGTAGAATAAAATACAAGCAATACCAAAATAGTTATTTTGAGCGAATATCGGAAAAAAGGAAAAAAAGTTAGAGAACGTCGGTTGTTGGTTTAGTTAGAGGCAGCATTTTTCCCAAAACGAAAGATAAAATCCTACATGCATATGAAGGACGTGGGGGGTGAAAGGGGGTATTGAAATACGAAAATACGCCTACTTTTAGTGAACAAATACGAAAATCCGCTAATTTTTCCGGCGAAATACGAAATCCGTCAAGTTAATGTGTTATTTATACCAATAGTCACGATATCATGATATGTATTTGTTATTGATCCTCACAGCTTTTCCATATCGAGTGGAAACTCCGACCAGAAACGTCGACCTTGTGTCGAGCTCAGAATTTGTTGCATCATCATCTTTGTCGTTAGTACTTTAATCATACTCGAGTTCAATTTCGTTTCCAATGCTGTCAATTTCCTCTGCATCAACCACTGTATCTTTATGATTTGCAAAGTTAGCTTTCTCTGTGATGATTAGCTTTCTTTGATAGATCATTTCAGGCATGGGTTTTGCCATGGTCGTTTCTTGACGAGTTGTCCTCTGACTTTTCATCCATGTTTATCTGAGGTAGTGGGGAAACCAAAGGTAGGGCTGATGAATGAATACCATGCTCTGGCTTTGGATACCATGAGGCTTTTTCACTTGTGTGATAGTAAAAGGATGATGATGACAAGCACTTGATACTTTCTTTGACGGTTTTGCCAAAATCCCTACAGTATTCTTGTTTTGATAGTAAATTATGAGTGTTTAATATGGCTTGCTGAATGTAGATTACCCACATCTAACGTCATGCAGCTGAGAAGGTTCGTGCCTACAATTCCAAGAGATGACATTATAGGATCCAACCTCTGCAAACCCCAAGCTAGAATATCTACTGACTTGATTGTAGCCGCAAAAACCATCTCCTGTGGTCCATTTAGGATACTTGGTAAACGTTCTGTAGAACGAACTGCTCTTTCAAAGTCCATAAGAACTTGCTTGCACTGTTACACTTTGTTGGATGCTTCTGACTGTGTCATGTTTGAGTATGACTGTCCTTTCTTATGGACATACGAACAAACTAACATCTTTACATGTAAATGAAAAAGCTGTCCAAAATGTGCAAATCAGGGGGGTGGATTTGAAAATTTTTGAAAAAAAAACGAGACCGAGACAAAATTGAAGTTGCCAGTTTATGAGTACTTTGGATTATGAGTCTCTGTTGTAGGCTGTAGCGTCAGTTAAGTGAGGCAGTAGCGAAACAGAGGCTCATGGAGTAAGTCTAACTGTGAAGTCCGAAATACGTCGTAGAATATCGGAAAAATACGTGATCCGCCAAGAAAACAAAATACGAAAATCCGCTCTGCCAAACTGATAAATACAAAATCCGCTCCTTGAAATTAACGAAATACGCCGATCTGCCAAGCCTTTCACCCCCACAAGGACCCAAGAGAAAAATTCAAAGCAAATACCCAAGTATGTAGAATATTGGCAGTAAATTTAAGTGCCTTAAAAATACATTTGAAGAAGGATATATTTTCCCATGTACGGTGCATGCAGCTCGGTATATAGAAGAACAACAAGAGAAAACAATTGGGCGAACCTGAGGGGAAACCAAGGATGAATTTGTTTTCGGAAAAATGATCGTTCAAGGGCCAACTAGTATTACTAGAAGTGGACAGAAGTAGGTAAAAGTGTACTTAAGACCCAATTTAGAAAAATGTGGACCAATCATTGCTGGCCGTTAGAAGAGGGTGTATAATAGCAACGCTCAAAAAAGTTCATGCCCCTTTGAAAAACTTTAGTTGCCCCGTTAAACCTTGGTTTTTTCATCTAGATTCTTTACTCCCCGTTGCCTTTTCTCATCGTACTCAAAAGTTGTCGAGTGACCCTTTAACCCTAGCACAGGGCACCGCTGGCTAAAAACCTGATGACCACAGCCCCTCCGACTGTCCAAAAACATGATATACTTCTTTACTGCATTTGTACACTATGATAAATCTGAAATTAACGCTTTAAACGCTTTTAGCTTCAAAGAGGAGGGCTAAAGAGCAACTGCGTAAAATTAAGTTAACCTTAACCAACGACAAATTTCATTTCCGTGTGAAGTCGATTCCATGCGTTGGCTCCTCGAAACGCAAATGATTTTTGGCCAAACGCTGTTCTCATTTTTGGTATAGCAAGATTACATTTTACCACGGATTAGCCTGGTATGAATATAAGACGATTTTTTGAAAAAGGCCAATGAATGCGTTCAAATGACCAGTAGATGCACTTTTAGCAAAAGAATGATTAAGATCAGGACATATTTTCAGTTTCCAATTTTCGGCTAATTTTAATACGAAAACCTTAACTAAGGTTTCTTAAGTAACAAGCGCTAAAAGGCTACTTTTGAAAAAGACAAATATCACATGAAAACCTAACATTGCACAACAACCTAAAAACGAACACTTAACCGACCGCAAGGATTTCTTTGTTTTCGTCTCTCTATCTTTCTCAGTTGAACCAGAAACTGGCATCATCTTCGAAGAATTGTCGAGCAGACCTTCAAGGTTGCAGAATATTCGATCCCCCTTTTTTGTATTATATTGTATCCCTGCTGTCGCTTTTTAAAAGAACATTGAGAGAAGAGTGAGAAGTCGCCAGTGTTGAGAAAAAACGTGAGGCAGTCTCTCAAAATTTGCGATCGCGCATACTCGCAGGGGCGTACTGTAATGGGGTTAGGATCTTTTTTGTTAGGGAAGGCGGCAACCATGGTTGGCAGTAGGAAAGAATTTGCAGATATGATATTCTAGTTATTGGTCTAGAATGTCTACCACATCGATTCATAGCCAAGTAAGATCCTAGGCACCATGGGTAAACTTTGTATTATGCTTATGCTACATGGTAGTATAATCTGGTTTGATTTTGACAAGACAGGATTCCCACTCCTTGTTTTTCCAATGAGTTTAAAACAATCCATAAAACAAATGTGTACCTCAAAATAAAAAGGGAAGGCAATACACTTTGCAGGCAAATGGGACCTTCCCCTTAAACTTCTGCCTTTAAAGCTGCCACGGGTGACTTAACCCATTCGAGCGATTCCTAGGGGGGTTGAACACTCAGCACCACAACTTAGTTGTCATGGTTTTCTTCCTTGATTGGCACCGGATTACCACACAGAACTAAGGAGCCTAGTTAAATCCTCTAATTATTTGGCTACTTTGCAAAAGTCATCTACAGCACTGCTCACTTTCTAGATAATACATTCAATGCAAAAAACACCCACCTTCGTCCCCAATACACGATGACATGGCTTTTTCTCTACCAGTGTTGGTCAGAACATACGAACTGTAACCACCCAGCCATTTTGTTTAATGATTTTACATTAAATGCATTATGGGTAAAAAAGCTCCTTCGCATTTATATAGTTCAAAAAGTGGCAAAGAACGACAACGGGGATCCCTGAACACTTTCAATAGTTCAAGCTAGGTGATTTGGGGTCATATTTTTACTACCGCTTTTCACTTCAAAAAAGGCGTCATTAAATTTGAACGGATTGTGAGCATTGATAAAATGAAACTGACTGATATCCATGGACTTAGTGAACGAAGCAATTTAATGGCCTTTTTAGTGCTGCATCTCATTGTCAAATGGCTAGATGACCATGACAAAAGACCTGCAACTTTAATGAAATTGTTTTCCCGATCTGCTTGTCACTCAGTAAAAACGGGATAAGAAGAAAGATTTATAAGAACAGCTATACCTTTATAGCCTATGACGTAGAGATAAAAGAGCTTGAAAATCTTAGATTTTTTCTAATTGCATGCTAATAAGGAACATGTTTTTAGAGCGAAACTCAAAAAGGGTTCTACATTCAGTCCAGTATCATTTATCAATGTAAAAGAGCTTTTTCCCGCTGAGAAACTGGTGCGAATCCTGCGATAATCTGAACAGATATCAGAAAGATAAACCATCGGAGTGAGACAGTAACGGATATATAATGAGAAAAAACGTAACTAAATCTTGTTACAAAATACATAGATATTATGCCACTTGATTACATGAAAGTAGTTTTGAACTCTCTACTTTTGCAATTAAAACAAAATAAAATCAGACTTTATCGTAATAAATAGAACCTCGATACGAATGACGTGTCTGAGAACCTTAAATCTCTACTATACTCGTGTTAAAAAACTATTCGACTCGATGAAAATGTAAAAGGTTGAAAAATCTAAATATGAAAATTACCGAGGGTGCTTTAGACCAAGGCAGGACAACATAGATCCTAGCAGGCATTTCGTTATGTTCATCAGGTATAACAAACGTCTTAGAAACAAGAAAGATGGGGGGAGGTGGATGCCGCCCGTATTCAAAAGGGGAAAAACCATCGGGCCCAAGCAACCGTAGGCCATCGATGACATCATTATTTACGAAATGATATGTGATGCTATTAATCACACACGATGTGCATTGTAGGAAAAACGAACAGCACTCAGAAAACAAGTTCACTGACGAATGTCAATATTGCTACATGAACTATGTAGAACCAGATGCGGTCTTTTGACGCTGCTTAGCATATTCCGCCGATAATTTCAGATAACCTACCTAATGAGCAACTCTTTCTACAATTAGTATAAATCGACTTTGCAAACTTCGCAGAAACGCAAGAAAGGTTTGCATGCGTCTAAATCGACCAGATATCTATGACTTGCTATCCAAAAATATTACTGTTTTACACTGAATATCTTAACATAAATTTGATCAATCAAATACAATTACCAATTGATATTTACATTATTTGAGAAGCCCATGCATAAATTAGCAAAGAACAAACAGCAAATTTAACAAACTAGTAAATACAATTCCAGTTACTCTTTTCAGCGTGACCTGCTGCACTAATAAATCATTCAAAGTTCCAGCTATTTCCTAGAAGCTTTGTCCTTTCTGCCCAACCTAAAAACATACAACGTACTTTAGCAAACCACTTTTCTGTAAGGTGTTTTAATAGTCCTAAGGCTCCCTATGACATTCTAACCTATAAAGGAGACACGTTGTTAGAGGGGTGGAAGAGCAAAGATGTGCTTGTGGAGTTCCTTCTAACCGCAGTCACAAACTCGCCCACGTCAATACGATCGAGGCATTTACAGATCACCTTCTAAAAATCTCTAAAACAATCCTCTTGTCCGATCAACTAGCATTTATCTAACGTAAGGGTGATATCCTCTTTGATTTGTGCTGTTTTGAACTGTTCCTCTTCCAAATGCAGCCGAAGTGTCAGCATAGCTTACTCCAACACCGTAAGCCGCTGCTGCGTCTGCGGCTCCTCCATAAGCAGCGGTCAAAGCCCCAGTTCCGACAGATGCGTATCCGGTTAAATCGGCGCCAATGCTTCTGGCTGGTCCAAAGCTTGAGGCCTCCTGCTGGTAGTTGCCAAAACCTGCAGATGAGAACCAGGGTAAACGTGTGAGCCATACCATGTTAAGTTTTTCCGACCAGAGAAATTCTCGGCTTCAATCATGAGCAACTAGCGGACTGGATGCGAAATGAACTGTTCCATTGGAGGCCTCACCGAGCGAATCAATGAACAAAGACGGTTTAATTGGAATCTATCAGTGCAATGCTAAATTCTTCTTGAAAAGTTATTCTATACCTGTCCTTTTAAAAAAGTGACAATGAATTGGGAGAAAGAAGAGCTTGTGTCGCTGTTTAGATTGAAAGTTCAAGAAAAATTACAATTTATATATACTTATCGGCTGATCTAAGAAGCGAAAATCGCATCAATAGAATTTACTCCAATCAAACGAAACTCCAATCAATGACATCAAACTGAAAGCAATTTGCTGGCACAAAATAAAGTGCGCCAAGTAACGGATGCGATGCACTCAGAACAATGCATTTTTGGCGGCTAGAACATGCAAAACATTGCATAAAAAACATTGACCAAAGTGACACCACGAGTGGAAATTTTCTTGCGTCACAATTTTAAAACTGAGGCATGGAAAGACAAGGGAATTTGACCTGACTCAGCTAATCTTATATACGTGCACTGAATTGGTTTCAGCCTATGAGAGTTTAAAAGGGGCTTTTAGAAAGCCTTTCGGGCGACACGATCTTGATCTTAATGCCATGACTGGTGCTTAACTGAAGCGGCCCTTCACAGTGCGACTGTATTGTTGGCAGTCCTTTGTTCAACAGTGGAGACATCGAAATTTGTAGAGTATATATATCAAGATTCACTCACCATACATCTGAGCTCCGAATGAATAATCTGCCCCTGGTGCGGCTGCTCCCCCTGCGGCCGCAGTAGTTTGGCTAGCCATGGCAGAGGTCGAGGCAACTCCGTATTGTGATGTAGCAGCACCAGAAAGAGCACCGTAACCAGCCGCGCCATATGCTGAAAAATCAGGCAAGCGTCGTCAGTGAATCAATAAATGAACAGGCTATTTATAATGTTTACATGGAATAAGATGAAGAGATTCTCGTGAGATTCATGTCAACATGTTGGCTGTATAACTTATCAAATAACCCAAACATTTTTTATTTAGAGTATTTTATCATTTCCAGAAAATATCATAGTATAGACAGCAGTCTAAGTATTTGTTTATTTTCTCAAAAGGACTAACCATATCCAGCTCCGTATGGTCCTGCGGCAGCTCCTGGTGCCTGCGCGTAACCCGCTTGCTGCAGCATACTGCCGTAAGCGCCGTAGGCATTTTGACCGTAAGCCCCAGCAGAGCCATCGGCCTGGCCATACGCTGCACCTGAAATTTAATCATAAATAAACGTAAATTAAACAGGCAGTTGCGCTTCTTCAAATACAAAGTTCGGTTGCACTGTAACAGAAATACATTTTGATATACACCAGGTTGACATGATATCATTTTCAATAAATGTTACTAAGTTTTTAACTCCCTTCCTGCCCCGTTAACAAGGATACTTCCCTGTTGAGTTGCAACTACAATCCCTGCAAAAACTTGGTACACTGGTTAAATTCTGCAAATTGTAAATAGCACCCCTCTCTTTTCCAGGCAGTGTTCTTTTATTGAAATTTGTTAAAGATGGGAGTACGGTATTATACTTTTCGCCCAGGAGCATTCCTATTTTCACCACAAGACTGACGCGACAGGGCGTTTAAAGGGTTTAATGCAAGGGGTGTAGCCTGCGTGCAGATTGAATTTTCATTGAAGATTGTGCAGAAAGGTAAACTGCCACTTTAAATAAACAAATAGAGAGCCCTCCCTGTATTACCCTTTTGAAAACAATGGAGAGCTAGTAAAAATTGACATGCCTGTCATATCCGCACCTGGTGCCCCCATAAATTGTCCGTTCATATTCTGCATTTGACGCTGTTTTGTCCCTTGTTCATCGCAGCTTTTGACTTCAACCTGCAAAAATTAACTTTGTTTATCATTTTATGAAGCATTTCCAAAACTTGAAAGGCTAGTTTTTAATTAATTGTTCGTGCCACTGACAATAACTTCTAATAGTCACTATTTATTTTGCAAATAATTAATTCAACATTGTTGATTACTACAAAAACCTTAACTGATTACCTTGATTATTCGCTACATTACCCGTGCACTTAACGAAAAATCTAACTGATTATTTCTACTTATACAGTATTGAGTCTGATGTAGTAAACATAGGCACTGTGGAATGATTAACATCTACTTTAAGAAATAAATACTTATTTTCACCATGCGATAATTAAAGGCGCCAAGCAAAGATTAAGATCGAATGCATCTAGATGTAGAACACGCAGTAAAATAATGGACAGGCCTTTCTTTAAATTGGCGCTTTTAATGACACTCTGGTGCTTTTAGGAACTAATAAACTTATTTGATACTTATTCATTTAGAATGCATGTTACTTTGAACTGAAATAATTCATGAAAATCTACATTCCGGTTGGCAATAGGTTAATCAGACAGAAGTCAGCTAACGGATTTCAAACTGGACTATTTTAAACTTTTAATTATAGAAATATATATTATTTTCGGCTCGACATAATAAAATACCATACATATTCAGTGCTACAAGAGTTTTATCTAAATAAAGTCTGGTGAAAGGCAGCGCGAAGATCCCCCAATGGAATGTGCAGAACATTCGCTGGAACGTGCACCTGTTTTGCTACAATTTATTTACATTAACACGTGACAGTGGCTGTGCAAAGCTATGCTAGACCTTTCAAGAAATAAACTTGGTTGCCAATCTGCAATATGGTCTGCATATAGCTCGACACGCAACCAGAATTTCAAAATGCCAGACAGTGATCAGCTGTTGCTCTCCTGCTCTCGCTGTTGCCAATGATAGCGCAAAGAAAGTTGCCTGGCACTTTTACTAAGCCGACAATCATTCAACAAACAAAGGTAATTAAATATAATTAAACTACACTACACCGTTCTTCCGTTGATTTGGTGGAAGTGAATTCTCAGGAGTCTTTGTACTGTATCAGGGTTGTCAAAACCAACAAATGCAAATCCTAACGAATTAATTATGACAATGCAATTAATCAAATACTTCGGTAATACCTGCGAAAATAGTTGACATCAAGATGAATTTAATGCAAATAATGAATGCAAATACATAAATAATAGCAGTAGCCCTTCTTGTTCCTAGATACTGCTCGATAATATCTCAATAGCATTACTTAATTTAAATGTCAAACTGGTTGCTCATCAACAACTACATTTCATGACAAAAACAGTACTTTAATTTACAATATGAAAAGCAACATGATAAAACTGCAAAAAGAAATTGCATAAATAAACTACAAATTTATAGAAGAACTACATTAATTCAAGTCAAAACACTTAACCACAATGGTAATTATCTACTGTTCATACTCATTAAACTTTGTCAATTTATGATAAAAACAAACAAAAATACACCAATACAATAACAACCGTAAAATACATGAACTGAAAAAATCATCACTCGACCATAAACCTGACATCAATAAAAACTTATCATAACTCTTTAAATCTGGAAATGCTGAATACTCAAATCTCAATTAAACTTTTCCAGAACTAATCTTAATCCAGAACCAAAATTTTTCTAGAACCTTAATCCATTAAACAAGGCACACAAAAGCAACACAACATTTAAAAATCTGTTATAGTCTTGATCTACCATTGAATGCCATTTTTATGCTTGCTTGACACAAGAGGATGGGAATGAAACCTTGCTTCAAGGCTTGGATTCTCCTAAAGTTGCTTTTGTGTTCTTGTTGTTGCTATTGATAAAATGTTAATTCATACCTCGAATATTTCCTGTATTTCTATCTTGTGGAATGACAACTTCCATTACCTGAAAGTAGATGAATATAAGTATGTCAATATCCCTGTATTTAGTATATCATGCATCTTTCAAATATAAATTTCAAGTAAAAGAACAATCTTATTACAGAAAGTAAGGAAGAAGACAGCAACTGTATTGCATGTTAAGTAACATAACAGTAGCATTTCATGACACTCACATTGCCATACTCTGAGAAATAGGCTCTCAGTTCATTATCTGTGGTTTGTTGGCTGATTCCTCCAACAAATACTTTACATTCTGGATTCCTTGACCGAGATCTTGCAGCACCGGAAGTCACATTTGATAGGCCCTACAAAATGAAATTATTTCAAATTATTGGCAAAAATGCACAGCATTTTAAAACTCTTAAGGACGATTTTGTATTGGTAAGTGTTTTTGAAAAATGCAAAGGCTTTGAGAAGCAATTCATTATATTATCAAATAAACTATGGTTATTTTTTCAAATTTTAACCCTAGGTTCATTTCCATTTCTGTTAATTTATTGAGGGTCAAGACTATTCCTTAAATAAATATGGAGCAGTGAAACAGACTGTTCAGACTTCACATCCACAAAATACGAATTGAGAACATTATTCAAACTTATCCTTGACAATCAGGGCATGAAAATAAAAAAGGATAGAGTCAAATTCCAATGATTGCATGACAGTTTAAGGTATATTTATAAAGACTTAAACAATTTTTAACCAATTAAAAATCATTATCTTTTTTGGTGAATGAAAATTGTTCTTCATTTATGAATGCCCACATAATACTATTTTTTGAAGTTATTAAAGATATATTTTATTCAGTAAAATGACCATGATATGCAATACACAGAAGAGGCCTTTGGCACATCAATATTGCAAAATTTTTAAGAATTTTCAAGAATTCTGCAAATTATAACATAGATTCTTAAGGCAGATGAAACACTGCAAATTTTAATCAAACATGAATTTTTAAAAACATTCTCAAGGGTTCTTAGGTAGGAAAACCATTTTAACCTGTACAAGACACGTACATAAGATAAATTCCTTTGGTCTTCATGTTTCCCCTTTTGATGAATATAAAAGAAATAAAGGTGCTTTGTGCAAAAGGTTACTTTTAAACAAATATCTTACAGATCTGGTTGGTTCAGTCCTGGTAATATTAGGCGTGCGATTGCATGTGCGTGCATCTGCACAGACCTAAAACCCCCTTGCGGCCTACCTTTTATCAGCTCCATGTTTTGAATAACTTCTTGAATAATTTTGAGCAATTCTATGTTTTTATTTCTCTCTAGTAATTTTTAATTTATCTTGAGTGCATTATCTTAATGTGCATTATAACCCTTTAAGGCCCCCCCCCCTCATTACTCCCTTTTGATATGTCTCTGTTCTATAATTCCATTCTTGTATTTCCCTGACTACTTTGTTTTGGTGAAAACAATATAATGTGTGTTTCCATTGCTCTATGTTTTCCTGTTTTTATATTGTTTGTTCCAGCTCTTTTTGAAACTGAAAGTGAATGATTATTTGCTGTTCCCTATGCAAATGATTCTGTTTTCAAATGACTCCACTTTGAACAGAATTTTCATGACTTTGGTTTGGTATCAAATGAATCCATTTTTTGCATATTAATGGCACTCAAAATCTAAAACAGATTAATGGCAGCATGCCTAAAAAACTTGTAAACTCTTTTGAAATTATTTGGTTTTCAAGAAACTTCTTCTAAAATTTCGTGAAAACTATTTGGTTTTAAAAAAATCTCATACGCTTTTTCAAACAGTGATGCACATCTTTTAACACACATGTGACATATAAAGGGCTATCAGATCTTTGTAAAAGTCATAAGGTCTCCATTTCATGAATCCCATGTCATCACACACCTAAACTTTTCAAGGCATGTGATTACCGGCACGCCAACAAATTTCATATTACCAGGACTGTGGGCTAGGTGGGTTTTCATGCCCTGTTTGACATAATATAGCATAATAATAAAAATAAGATTCTGTCTAACATTTATATAAGCATCAGAATTTATGACTATTCCCCAATATTGTCTCCCTAATCTAAGGAAAACACAATGAATGCAGGAATGATCAAAAAATTTTTGCCCAATAAGACACCAATGCTTTCATGAAAAGAGAGCGTGGCAACACTAGGGCAGTAGAAATATGAAGCTGCTTAATACTATGGTTCCTTCTGCTTGTACCTTAACCCTAAACATCTAAGGACAAATGCTTTAGCAGTTTAAAAAACCATTGATAAAATGGTGAGTTTTCACACTTTTATAGATAGGAGCTATTATAAACTTTTAGGAAATTGTAGGAAAATATAAAAACTTTCCCTTTATATATAAGAAAATAAGAGTTATTTCAATAAAATAAATAATCACTAAAATGCTAGGGTTTAAGCAGTGTACAGGGTGATACACAATGTGGATAAAAGATTCTTTCAAGCCAAGAAGATTGTTCTTTAGTAAGTGATACACTGTGTAGAAAATGCAGAAATGTTAAGAAAAGTAAATACAGTTATCACAAGGCAAATAAAATGAAGGAGAGTGTCAAATTTAGGCCCAAACTGAGCTTCTATTTCAAAATATTTGAAATAATTGAGTCTTGAAAAGAAGATTACTTTGAAATATTTTAATTTCAGACTGAAAGCCCTGTGTTGTACAAAATGCAGCTAAAATGAATTTATAACAAGAACAGTGATAGGATATTTTAAATGAATATTAGGACTAACCATTTGCTTCAAAATTATGCTCTGACCAGGTCCTTTAGGTACAGCTTTCTTTGGATCAATCTGTAAATTGTACACAAATAAGCTTAATGATTCAAAAACATGCTCACCTCGAATGGATTACATGATCAAGTGAATGGTAAGTACAAAACTGCACAAGTCTCAAAGTTAAACATTTGCAAATTCAATAAAATGATACAGACCTGTTTGCCATCAAGAACATGAGGGACTTTGTCAAGGACATCTTGAGCAGATCTTGCATCAGCAAAGGTAACAAAGCCAAACCCTCTATGACATAACAAGAGATCAGTTGGTTTTAAAAACATTATCTCTTTCTGTCTGGTGAAGTTACACCATCATCAGTCATAAAAAACAGCATATCCAAACAGAAGCTTGTCACACTAAACAATAAAAATCTATATTTTTCAAAGTATATTTTAAAATAAAAAATTATCAGAACAAGGCTTCAACTTTCAGCTGCAGAAATTACAAGTAACAGCTATACCTATAGCAAAACATTGAACTCAATTCACAACAGGTATTACATCATCTTCTGTTACTGAAAATGTTACAAATTTTCTGGTATAGACAGCTGATGTTTTTTATCATGAGGGATTCTAAATCAAAGCATAAATAAAAATCTATATATAAAAAAACACAAGAAATATGGATTTACTTCAATAGCAAACCATCTTGGAGTACTTGGTATTAACACTAGTAATCAAAATAAAGACATCATAAACATACCTTGATTTCCTTGTGACATTGTCAATCATAAGCTTGCAATCATTAACTTGACCAAATCCAGAGAAATAATCTCTCATTGATTCTGTTAGGTTAAAACAAAGAAAAATTGAAAATGCTACATTTCAACAAATCAGCTTTTGTTAATTTTTGCATGTGTTTCTAATTATATAAACTTAGATTGTTGCTCAACCTCAAGTTCGAAAAAAATCTGCGAAATGCAAAAAAGTTCACGCGAAATATGTCTTGGACATGTGCAGTGAACTTTTTCTGGGATTTCTTGCCAAGAATTTATCTTTGAAAAAAGTTAAGACGAGATTAACTTTTTTGACTTTTTGCTTGCAAAATCCTTTCAACGCCAATCATAATCCATACTGCTTTGTCACGTTTCCAAGCTTTACATTCCAATGTCGTGAGGTCAACAAAAACATTCACAGAAATTTTTCAGGTGAAATAGTTTGCAGCAAAATTTCACAAGACTTTTTCACACTGGAGATTGGGCTTTATAAACTGACTCTTAGATTGTAACCTCTTTAAGATTGTGAATCTTAGATTGTAACATCTTTAAGATTGTGATTCTTAGATTGCAAGTAACATCTTTAAAATTGTGATTCTTAGATTGTAACATCTTTAAGATTGTGATTCTAAGATTGTAACATCTTTAAGATTGTGATCTAAAGTGTCTCTTAACCCAACTTTAAGCTATGCCATCTTATAAAAATAGCCATGAAAAAGTCTTATGAAAAAATCACATCTTTGACAAACAAAATTTAGAAAAAGATCAAAACAAAGATCCCTCAAGACTTTAATTTTGTCTTGCTTGCTAAAAGACACAATTTAAGCAAACATATTCAGCATTACACTGAGAAAAAATAATTATACCTTCACTTGTAGAAGGATGAAGTCCTCCAACAAAAAGTTTCCTGAAATTGAAGAAAAATCAGTAATCCAGGTTGATTCAAGACACTTTGGAAAATAGCAAGAAGCTGCACAAGGCTGCATTCAAACAACATTTTTCAAATAAAGCCCTAGCCCCTAAAGAGATGTTAGAGAGTAGATTGGGCTTTTTCTGAAAGATACCGCATCAAGCCACTGTTACAATGACAACCTGAAGAGTTTTTGACCATTAGTTCCATAGCTGACTTAGATAAATTGAAAATCAAGAGCAGTTGTGGTTTCTTTTATTTGTTCTTCAATTTGTGATCTGTGTGTGGAGCAGCAGAGTACAGGCTGTCATCTTGCGGTAAATTGTCCATTTGGGTTTGCAAAAGGTAAAGGCAAAAGGCAGGTTTATGTCATCATAGAACCTTTGAAAAATAATACAGTGCAGTCTTGGTCATAAAGATATTTTTATGTGTGTGGCAAATCACATGCATAATATATTTCATGTGTACCATTCACACATTTTCCTAGGGCTTCCAACAACAGGGAGCCGTGCCCACCCTCTTTTTTGCAAAGAAATATTCTTTACAAAATCTTTTTTCATAAATTGTTAACTTGTCTTTGCCCCCCCCCCCCTACAACTTGTGCCAGAGCCTGCATTACCTGTCTGGCTTTAGTTCTAAAAATTTTACTTTTGGTGGGCACTTACTTTCAGTATTGCATGCATTTTTGGGAATTAAAAATCATATTCAGTTTTGGATTGCACACAGTTTTTGAACTTTATGACAGGTACTTAATCTTCTGAAAGAATCATTGCCATACCATCATTAAAATAATAATTTTTGAGCTGTCTGTTTACATCAAATGCTAGTGAAAAGAACAAAAGTTTAGGCAACCCCTTCGAAATGTAATATCTAGCACAACACCCAGAACTAAAAAAATAGGTGTAATTTTTACTGTTCTTCTCTCAAAGTTTCCCCTTTCATAAGAAAAAAACTTCATTGGAATATGCTTGTCACTATAACATGTTAAACTTCAATCCAGATTTACCTAAGCTTACAATATAATACAAGCTTGAGGAAATGTTTCCTTGTTTTGTGAACTGAAGATTTTAAAATAAATTGAAGAAGGAAGTTGTTTTGTATATAGATCGTACGTCCTGCTATAATAGTTTATTTGCAATCATCAATATCAATTTAAAACTGCAGTATCAATGACACTCTATCAAACAGCTGCCATATATGAGACATGCCAGATGCTACCCTTGTGCTATTTCTTCCCAAGATGACCAAAAACAAATTTTAAACCAAGTCTGTCATCAGTGTCAATTAATCATTGTATATATTTCCACAAAATCTATATAGTATCATCATTTCATTCCATCTGTCTATCTATATAGAATCAGCATCACAAATTCCATCTCATGGTAAGCATGTGTAGAAAAAACCAATTCTTGGTTTAAGTTTTTTCTCAAATTTGGACTGTTTTCTTCAACAATTTTCGTTTTCTAAATCTTGGATAGAGCTGTTGAGACAAACCCATAAAAACATGCTTAGCAGCATATATGTAAAGTCTAGCCTCTACCTCCCCCGGAACTTAAAGTTAAGGTTTATGCCCTTTAATATGATGCAAAAAATATCACATTGAGCTGGGGGAAGGGGGATGAAAAATCTGATTATGAACTGTCCAAGATTTTAGCTAAAATTCCAGAGAGATCTTAACCAACTTAGAACTTTTTTGATGCTTGGTAATGACCTTCACTGTCTCTAGATAGGCCTGTTCAACTTAAAATAAAAATTTCTTAATATTTGGCTTCTAACTGGGTTTTTAACCAAATTCTTAACCAAATCATTTATTCATCTACAATCATAGACATGCTTTTGTTGTATAGAACACGACATTTCTAAGCTGCTACCACATGCAGTATTGAAACTGGTATGAACATAAAATCAGCGACATGGGATTGAGATTTTGCACCACTCCCTGCCTGGATTTCATGACAGTTTTCAACGAGATATCAGGAGTGCAGAAGATATTACCCAGAAATTTCTCAGTTTTTCTTGAGTGTGTGCAAACTTTACAGCACTTATTCTGTTAACATCAATTTTACAACTCGGGGAAATTCAATGGTTGAGAGATAAACTATGCTTACCTACCACTACCATCAGTGGCTGTTACTCAAAGTCCTAAAGGTTCCGCAAGCAAAGGAATAATTTTGGATATTATGTTTAAAAAGCCTGAAATTATTATCCCGAAGGATTATCTCAAGCAGGGACACCTAGAGAGGGACAGGGGGCAAACTGCTCAAGGGCCTCAAGGTCTAGGGAGCTTTATAGAGAAACTCTTTTTTAAGAATGGAATTAAGCAAACGTAACAGAATTGTCCCTAAAAAATATAAAAACATTTTTGGCGATTGCAAGAAAATGACTGCAAAAAATAGTCTGAAGAGTATTCAAGCTTATCTAAAGAACCTGGTGATCATAAATTTTTTTGCTCACTTCACTTGCAACAGGCCATGTTTTTCGGTTTTGCCCCAGAGCCACTAAAATTTCTAGGCAGCCCTGATCTCAAGAAGATCATTTAATTAGGAACATCACACTTTTTTGCAACCTCAGTTGCGAACAAATTTAGAAAGTCATTTTGTCATATTTGTAAAAGCATTTTAATTTGAACCAAACCCAAAACCACTCCCATATTTCAGGTTTGCAAGAGTGCACTTGTAATTTTACAAAAATTAAATGAAATCCACACTGGTCCCCACCTATAAATCAACATACAAACCAACTTTGAAAGGGGGAATGGGATAGACGTTTTAGTATATTCACACATACATAAAGGTTCCTATTAACAGGTGTAGCCATGATTGTGTATAATTTGGAAGGCTTTTTTATATTTTTAATTTTTAGCATTCTTCAATCTGATAGGACAACAATTTATTCAGGTTAGCCTTTAGACTCAGGGTCAAATATTTTGATACAACATGCCATTGCTGTTAAAAAAAACGCATTTGACATTAGGTTATGGAGTTTCTTTTAGAGTTGTTCCATATTCTTCTGTCACACTGTTATATCACTAATTGAACTACGCACTTCACTGAATGAATTCATTATAATTTATTTCTATACACGACTTATAATTAGCAAAATAATTAACAAAACACAAGCAGAGCGCACATAAAATCAACCTCTTGGTAACAAACTAAATTTTTCAATTATACACGCACAAAGTTGTTACGATATTTAATTTGCTTCTAGATAACAACAAGATCACTCATCTTTTAGCTTACAGTCCGAAATTACTGATGTTTTAACATGTAATGTAAATTATCATCAGCACCGTCACTGTCGATATAACAAAAATCGATATAACAGCCAAGGCTTAGGCCCGCGTGTTCGCCCTGAACGCAAAGAAACCTAGACATAAGCTTGATCAAGGTCTTTTCTGTATTCTCATGACTCTTTCGATTCCTTATATTAAAAACAGTAAGAAACCTACCCTGGATCATCTTGTTGACCTACAGTTCCCATCATATTTGCAAAAATCTGATGGCGTTAAACAGTCTTCTCTGAGTTCACGTAAAAATGGCGGAGAAAAGGAAGTTGAAAGAACGTGTTCTGTCAATAATTGGTCTCTAGACCCCAGTCCCCTATTCATGTCAAAGCGACCCAACAATCCCTCAGCATTGTTTTCCGGACCAATCTTGAACTGGGTTTATGAGGTGATAGTACCCCTGTCTGGGCTTGTTATAAATACATTGACAGAGATTGCACACTGATGTTATTTCTCGCGTTACGATGGTTGTTCTTTTTATAAGCATTTAGCTTTCTGTCATATATGGAGAATTCAAAATCTTTGGGGCAAAGAAGCTCAACGAGTTGAACCAAGGAGCAATTGTCATCAAATTAGGCGTGTTTCGTGTACTATATTGACACTTTCACGTATCAAAGTTTATTTCAATGTTTGTGTGCCTTCTATTGGTTTATTTTTTGCAGAAAAAAAGGTGACAGAGTGATATTTAATTCAAGAAAGAATGAACAATTTTTCAATGATCTGTACTACAATGACTTGATCTCCTGATTTGCTTACCTAAGACTGGTAAGAAAAGTTTCCCAGCTCTTCAGTTTTCGACATTTATCAGAAATAAATCTGCAGAGGCGGATCCCGAGTGAGTTCCTTGGTGCACAGAACCCAGTCAGTTTTCCAACATATAGCTAAAAATAGTGTTGCCTGAAATAAGTAATATTTAAACTAAAAAAGTGAAACCTAGAAATTATAAGTTTTATCGCAGTCTCTTGAAAATCTTGAAATTGCCGGTTTATGTAATTCGTTCGCCCTTTTCCTTCCTTTTTCTCTGTCGTGATTTTGAAAAGAATTTTCCAGACTTTGTGGAGGACAACAACAGTCAATCTTAGAACTCGGAAATAAACGTTTTCTGCCTCGAAAGTCAATAATGTGCACAATAATAGTCGATGGAACTCAGTCAAAAAGCATCTGGAACTCGGAAATGATACCATATTTGTAAGAGAGCTGTACAACAGCCAGTAGTTGATTGGCTAACTATTGTTTCTGACCTGTTGTGGAACTGCAAAACTTTGAATTCTTATTTTCACGACCCTCACAGCATTCTAGCAGAATATTAAGCGTTTGAGATAAAACCAGAAAGTATCGTTAATTTTCCAGGAGCATTAAATACTTTTATTTTGAATTGCAGTCGTTGATGGCAAGGGATACCTATGGTCAGACGGAGCACCATATTTTGAAAGATAGGCTGGTGTCTACGTAGGCAAAGCAATAAATTGCGAGCAAAACAAAAGGGAAAACTTAGCTGTGGCATCCAAGACAAACAAGAGGGTATTTAGAAAGGGAGAGGGTTGCAAAAATTTTCACAGAGGCACTATTTTCTGTCGGAAATAAATTCATAATCTAGATTTAGTGAGGGGATAGTACTTACCCCCCCCCCCCGACCCCCCGGTACCAAAATGCATAAATATGAATAATAATGTTGTCTTAGGCACAATTACCAATTCATTATCTGAAAGACCTTAGCCTTGACCTGGAACCAAGTCAGATTTTTTGCTGGACCCGCCCCTGAATCTGGTACTTCTTAAAATCCAAAAAGATCATTCTGGAAATATTTTTCACCTATAAACCACTTTGGAGAAAGGTTTAGCAAGAAATATAAGACACACCCTTTGTATGTATGTATAAGTGCTGAGCAGCCATCCTGTCTTTGGGAGTTTATGGGTGCATTTAGAACTTAACTACGTTTGTGAGCATAAATTTACTCACAGGTGGCTTACGTATATATTGCTACTAAGTAAGAATAACCTGACGAAAAACAATAAAGAAAACAGCAAGACTCAAATATTGAATGATGTTAGACAATCCAAGGTTGAGCTCTAGTATCCATGTTATTCATAAAATACGTGTCGTTAAACTAGCTACAACACAACGTTAAACACTTACGTCAAACCATTTTTAAAATTCTGCACAAAACCCCATAGTGCCAAATCGGCACATTAGCAAAATCTAAGTACGATTTGGTTTTTAAATAAGCATTCCATTCCATCAAATTTCAAAACTGCGCAAAAATGAGCATTTTGCAAAAAAAACTATCATTGAAGAGAAGCTTAACTTAAGAATGTGTGTCTATCAAAGCAAAAAAAACCTTAATTTGAGCAGACAGAGAGAGTTTGCTCTCTCAGTCGGAATCATAATCTACGTAAAGGCAAGTGATTGTCCTTCGGTCAAAATAAGTAACCAAATTGTGAAACATCAACAATAAAGTGACTGTAAGGATCTTGACTTTGTCTTTTAAAATTTCCCTTTCCTTGATTATTGAAAATAAATTTTTTATAACTTTTGAAAGTATATTGTTGCGAATGAAATATTTTGTTGCTGGATGAAAATTATTTTTGCTGAACAGGTTTGTCTGAATCATGATTAAGTTTATGCATTATATGTGTTCTGAATACCCGTCCCTTTAAGCTGATTTTATTCTAAAAAGCCCCACGTTGATTTTTAAGAATCATGGAGGGAAGAAAAACTCAGTCGTTGCCGGATTTTTCCATGAATTGCATTACCGAGCTTGCCAAAGAGAGGTCAATGACACTTGGCTGAGAAATGCTATGTTGTCTTTTCAGCCTCTGCAATGAAAAAGAGGACGATACATTGTTACTTAATGTCATCCACATCCATTCAAATGTTGTGGATATAAAGTTTAGCTGTTATTCTACGGTATAATACAAACTATTATATGTCAAATCAACTTTTATATTCAATGTGTAAAATCATAGTGAAATTAGATTTTATTCGCTGCTAACTATCCGTATACTTGAATAATGATCTTCACTTCATAGCAAAATGACGGTAACTTGCCTTCAGAAAAAGATAAAATTATTTCTTCTGAATAAAAAATTTAACATAGGTTTAATTTTCAGCTTCATTCGTTCAAGGATACACAATGGCAATTCGATCGTATTTTGATAACACGCTTAAATCGAATGTAGAAAATCCATAAATAAATAACTAGTATTTATGTCATCACACAATGACATGTAGGCGGAATTTCAATGATGGCTTTTTCACTAAAAGCCTTATCAGGTGATTTCGCATCACCTGGACGCAAAGATAGATGAACACGTAGAGAAGGTGAGCAGAATATAAAAGCTAAATACAGACAAAAATCGACATTTGCGTGGATAGCGAGAAAAGTTACGCAACATACAGATCTTTTTTCATCCATATAGCGCATGTGTTTAGAGGTCGTCTCTGACAAGCGATTCCTCTGAAGAGTTTTGCAACAACGGAACCTTAATGTTATGTAAGTTAACGTGCTTTTATGTAAAATGTTTCTTTGTGCCAACATGATTTCGTTTTTGTATAACTATTTAGTAAAATAATTTTTTGAAATTAGCTAAATTATCAGCAGAATTGGGTATGGTAGGAGGAGATTGGAAGGGCAACAACGATTAGGAAAACTGTTGTGCCATTTGGCACCTTGAAACAACCCGACTATCATTCTTTCGACTTTAGACTGAGCTTTGCCTAGGTTTACTGAACAATTAATAGATAATCAATAAGCTAACAAAGTAAAACATTTTTAATAGTTCTTTGATTTAAAAAATAAATCCAGGAAAAATAAGGTAACAGTTAAAAGAGTTTTCATGCAAACATGGACAAAAAATCAAAAGAAATGCGTCCTTAATCACACTGTTGAACGTGATTGCAAGAAAATATAATTAGCATGTTTAGTCGAATTTTTCGTCGATGAAATGGAAGCAATTGAAATAAAAAACTGGTTCTTTAAAACTCGAAAAAGTAAAAGGATGGTGTAATTATTCCTGCTTGTAGAATAGGATTGTAGTTCACGAAATTTGAAATGAATTTTCTGAATGAAATAGTATTTTTCTTCCTTTCCTGAATCCTCGTTTTTCGCAAGTCTTGATAGGCCACCTAAGGAATAGAAGATTTTTCCAAGTAAGCGTACCTCCGGGTTCAAACCATACACACGCAGGCCTGATTTTTAGAATAAACAATACCAACCCTTTTGCCTTGTTTACGCAGCGTTTCGAGGATTTCTTGAAAAGCAGGCCTTCTTGATGCTTCATGATCCCAACAAAGTTCGAAAAGCTCCTAAAAATGTTCAAAAAACGCTCTGACTAATTATACTTCAAACAAATTCTCGTAAAATTCTTTCAATTAACATCCAAAAATCCGAGAACATCTTCTGTACATAGGTTTTTACCACATCATCTGTTCTTAATTCAACCTGTCAATGCAGCATATATGAACGAAAATTCGATTTCGCGTAAACAAGAATCATTATCTAAGCATTTACTCTCCCAACTGCAATCGGAATATCATCCAAGGCATTCAATCTTCTGCCGCATGAAAAGTTCCATATAACAATTTCTAAATGCTCTTCCGCGTATGGATACACCTCCAAGAAAATTTCATACAATATTGTCCTGAAAAGAAAAAATATCAATACATCATTGTGATAATTACTTGATAATATAGCCTCAAATTTCTTTGAAAGAAGTGCTGCTCTTGGTTGTCTAGCATTATCCTAAAGCCACCTTTCTCATCACAGCTAACTTGTCTGATATTTTTTTAATGAGGTAACTAAACAAAGCCTTGTCCTCGAATATCTTCATCAAGTCGTTTACTTTCTAACTTTAAACTTGCATATCATTGAAAAAGATTAACATTTCTTCGTTTATCACTGACCACTGACAATAAACTGTACACTGAAATCCTAAATTGTTTCTCTAGTGCAAAAAAGCGTACCCATATGCGAAAACATCTCCGGCTAGCGTAGCAGATCGCTCACTCAACAGCGTGTTTTCCTTTATCCGAAGCGACTTCATTAATTCTGGGCTAAAGTACATGATCTGACGGTCAGGGATGTATCCGTAGCGTTGGCTTAAAAGAGAAGCGATTATCGTTACTTTATGAATAATTTTTTGTTGCATGCTATGAAAAAAAAATGTTCTATTTTGCAAGCAACCTCAAGCCTCAACAATGATGTGATCGCGTTTGTAGTTGGCTATTTCGATCCACAACAACGTACAAAAATATTCTAGCTTAAAATTTTCGATCAATATCCTGATTTAAATAGTCTTAAAAGTGTCAGTAAATCAAGCACCGATATTGGCTCTACATTGGATGAACAATACATGATTCAATGTTTTCATACTGTAGCACTGAGCATGGCTTTTAACAATATGGTAACCCGCTTAAATCCGGTCAGTCTTTCGTATAACAAATTTACTACTTACTTCACCACTGGGATGTGCCTGCTTATGTAGTCTGTCATTGCTATCTTCACTTTTGACTCCAAGTAAACATTTCTTGAGCAAAGTTTTCCCAGTTCAATCTTTTTAGCATGCAAATATTCCATACCCTTCAAATGAATGAAACAAACTGTTCAATCGAAATCAGAACATGTTGCTTTAGTATGACTGACTGTTAGCCCTTGAATAGCCTTCAGTGCAAGATCAAATTAATACAGCAGTTGCTATTTAATCAAAAGGTAGTTCAGGATAAAAGTTACCAGCCGTTAAGAAGTTTAAGTTACTTTAGAATCATAAAGCAAAAAGGCTACCTGGGCAATTTGTATCGCAATACTCAGCTTGAAATAAAGTTCAAACATTGTTTTCTTCTCATGAATATGCGTGTATAGGCTGAATCCTTTGACAAGACTAAAAAAGACATTTTTAATTAGCAGCATTTGAAAATATTTTTAGAATGACAAATCTATTTACAGTTACAAATATAAATTATATATGGAATTTGTATCTACGCCAGGAAGGTAGGTTTACCAAAAAGGTAAACTTGAGAAAGAAGTGCCATGACCAGCCCCTATCAACTACCAATATTAAACACCATCTATATATACTTAGATATTTCAAATGACATACTTGTTCTACCCTGGGTGACATCCTTCGCAATCCCTTTCCCCCGTTCTTCATCCTTTAAATCTCTGAGGCTCTGGCACCCAGGGTCAGAGGCGGCGCCAGAAATTTTCCGACAGAGGGGTTGGAGCTTCCGACAAGGGGGCTAAAATGACTAAAATAAGCAGTTTTCGTACGTTATTTGTCAAATTTGCTCCGACAATAACCTAAAATTTCCTCCGATGGGGGGGGGGGGGCTAGATGCTTCCGACGGAGGGGCTGTAGCCCCCCTAGCCCTTCCCTGGCGCAACCACTGCCCAGGGTATACATTTTCACACAAAAGCCTAACATACCCCGCTAACTAAACGAGACAAAATATTTCTTCACATGAAAACGATCAACAATAAACCAATCTGTCTTATAACCCAAAATATAACCCAAAGACAGCGTGTAATTAAAGATAATGGCTTACCTTGTGATAATTGCAAAATCAGGACCTTCGAAGCTGGCACCCATGAACAAAATGATATTCTCATGTCGAATTAGGTTGAGAAGTGACACCTGAGAATAGTAGTTTAAGTTCATTAAGAAAGCACTTGGTTAATCAAAAGAGGCACCAAAAGAGCTATGTTACTCAAATATTCATATATTTTGGAGCTTTAGACGTCCTTGTGCAGGAGTAGTGGCGTAGGGGCAAAACCTTTCGTGGCACTTCTTGAGACACGGGCCCCGGGAATTTACCCCAGTTCCCCCGCTTCTCGACGGTACTAGTCACAACTATTTACTGTTACCTCTCTAAGAAAGTCATCTTTCTTGGTCTTTGAAATCCTGTGCACCATTACTTCACCATGCCAGCGTCCCCTGTTGAACAGAGAGTTGCCGTTTAGAGAAATGAAATGAAAAATTGAGACTTAGACCCTTCTAAAGTTATAATTGAGGCCTACTTGTCTTTGTCTACATAATCCCCTCTGAGAGTCAAGCCTCATTATACCTCAGTTGTGAGATATTTTCATGTGAGATGCTTCCTACCTCAGCTTCACATGTTAAGAATGTCTTTATCGTATATTGAGAACTTAATCCACGTGCCTTTATGCTCTACATCGAAACAGACACGATGAAATCTGGTGATATTAATGGAGGAGTCACCAGCGCTGACTATCCATCTCCGCAATATAAACACACCTGTAGACAGGGCCTTTCATACTTCTTGCTACCATTTCCTCAAGCATGATATCTTCGTATGGAATATGCCACTCTGACAAAGACGAAGACTGAAAGGAAACAGTTATTGCTTACATCATGAATGAATGCTCGCGGACATGAACAGTTGTACTAGCTCACTTACAAGATACAATGGATCTTTATCACACACCAGTAAATAAAATCCATATTAAATTCTAAGAATGGAGGCAATAAAAAGACATCATCACAAGAATGATTTTACTGCAAATTTGCAAGTGAGGGTCACAAAAGTCGAGACTGGCAGGTTAATGGTTTTATGAAAGCACATCATAACACGAACTGTTTCTTCTTCAGCTGGCGATGCAAATTAAAAAAAAGCTTTTATAGCTAATAATAATCAAACATTTTTGTCATGGTTAAATTGAACCAATTTGTAGAATTTCTTGGAAAACTGAGGCATGTTCTTACAATTAGAATGAAAGCTGCAAAAATCTAAGCTTCTCTCATACCCGCGAGAAAGTATTATTTCTGCTTGAAGCAAATGTCTGCCGAGAATGCGAGCGAGACCTGCAAAAGAATGCAATGTATCTATAAAGATAAATCACAGACTTGTGCACATGTAATTATATGAATAAATCAACGCCAAAAGCCTTCAATCTTCCCCATAAACGAATCAGACTGCAACATCGTGGACTTCAGACTGCAGCAAAGTCTTTTTCTTCTGCTTTTCCGCTTCGAAATCCATTGCCGCACTCGAAATTTTGTGGCTCTGATACCTAAGGTATTCCTTGAGAACCTTGTGCAACTTTGTTGGGTACATGGACCACGGACCAGGCTAAATGTGGGAGGGCTAAAAAGAGCGTGACTGAAATTGTTGAGGCCCCTTTTAGAAAATACTGGCTTATTTCTACTGGGGTTTTATAAACAATCTGGTTCAGAGAAAATATCAATAGCTATAAAAAAAATAAGCTTGGGGATAATAAACCATCAAGAAAAACATCTAGAAAATGAACAAAAGGCTTCCAGTCAAGAAAAATTGCTACTTCTTAGGAGTATACTATTCAATGTTGCGTTGGAGCATAGTTAGAGTAAACTTTTTCTAGAGTAAAAATTTCTCTAATATATTATTGCAAAAAAGTGGAGGGGCTATAGCCCCTGCTAGCCCAGTGGCTGCGCGGTGCCTGGTTGGGTAGACTGTTTCTCTCTTTGAAAAAGGTTTCTTTACTTCGTCTGTTAATCTGTTCTACCTCACCCTCTTTAATGCGCCAATTTCAGATTGTAGAACCATCTTTTTCAGATCGCGGCGTAGGTGTTTTCTGGCTCTATTTGAGCCTTTGATGAAAACAACTGGAAAAGGGGAAATTTTTTAAAGTCCTGTTTCTTTATTTCTCCATATTTCTTTGTACCTATACTTTTGAAAGGGGATTTCCCTTAAAACAAAGATGACAAGAAGTATGGAAACCATTGGAGCAATATGAATGAGCAAAGAAGACATCCTAAACTGCACTAAACAAAATTCAAAGGTAAAAGCAGTAAAGCGAACAAATGAATCTCTAAAACCTTGAATAGATAAAAAATTTTTGCTCCAAGTGACTGCAATAATATGAAATAACTACACGATATGAGTTTCCAAAAAAATCATTAAATTGTCACCTTGGCTCGATGGCATCTAATGGACTGTAAATGTAGCTCCCATTTCTTTTGTGTAAAACTGGAAGAAAACAGATTTTTTTTAAGGTATGCTTGGGGAAAAGATAGGAATTTTAGAGAGAAGGGGACTGGAAATTTGCGAGGAGTAAACTTATGAGAAAGGAAAGAAGGCTGGAAATGTGACGCGCAGGAGTAAAGTTGAGCACAATTGACGATGATTTTCTGATATTTAGGTTCTGGGGGCATTAGAGGCCCCGACAGTGGGTTGCAGTGGCAATGCCTTTTGTTTTTGATGCAATGTCAATGCTTTCATGATTTTGGGTTTATTTGTAGTTAAAATATCTTTAAATATCCACGAATTAAGAAATCTACCAAACATGCAAAACTGACAAAGCAACATTTGCACCAAACGAGGCCCTATCTACACCCCTGGATACTATCAAAGTGGGGAATAAGCAACTGATGCTCAAAAGCCCAAACCCTAAGGCAAATACCAAGAAGAGGCAGTGGTCTGAAAGTGCATTTTTTGAAACGGTTTTCCTGGGCCATCGATAGATTAATTTTGAATTTAAACAAAACGTGAATCTATGGTCATCAAATGCCAAGTTTAAGCATGTTTTCAAGAAGGAAAAAAGGCTCAGTTTCTGTAAACTTTGCATAGCTTGTGAATAAAAAGCACAAAGTGATCGAAACAGAGGTTGTAGCTCCCGTGTGTACAAATCGACACTTTGACCTGCAAGCTTATTATATAATCTTCATAGTGATATATTGTCACTTGTTTGAGCCTTTATTAAGAAATATCCTTTCTGTTAAAAGTAGCCTAGAGAGTAAAAGTTACAAAGACACTCCGTTTTTACGCCTACAATGGAATTTCCATTACCGGACACCTCTATACAACGGACATCTCTCAACAATGGACAGATGTTTTTGTTCCAAGTGGTCAAAACGCTCTTAGAGGAACCTCTCATACAACGGATACCTGTATAAAACGGACAATGACACTGGTCCGAACGGTATATAGAGGCTCCTCTGTATGCACAAATAACTATTAGAAAGTTCGTGAAAAGTAATTAGGTTGATAAACTTCCAATCAGAGCCTTTGTTATACAATGCATAAGACTCACTTTGCTCTTGAGATTTTGCATGTATCCTGATATTTTCTATTTTGAGAAAGTTTGGTTCCAGTCCTCTACGAATGCACTTGCAACTAGAAACTGACGTGATGTCATCACCTTGAAAAGGCCCTGGAATTTCGGTGAAGCGCATCTTCGTGGCGGATGATGTCACAGCATGGCCAAGCACAGTTGATAAACTAGAACTTGCAGTTGTTGCTATCTCTTCTTCTGGAAAGTCATCAAAACTCAATTTACTTCCAAGGCAACATTTTACGAGGAGTAAACGTTTTCTCGTCATGCCAATCTTTTTGCCAAATCTACGCTTGCAACTGCGCTCATTTGTTCCATCTCCATATTCGACAGGCAGTTTCATTGCAGTGTTTTTCTTTGCACAAATTCTTAGATGCTGGGTGCTTTTTGCTGACTCACCTGGATAGCTTGTTTTTGCATCGATATTGCTCATTTTCGTACTGTCAAACCAAGACCACAGATTCTGCTCAGGTATCGACCCACTTTCTTCATGCATCTTCACAATCAAATGATGTCAAGCGCGATGCCTGTGTTGAAGTTAGGGATGCTGGCGGGGAAAAAATTTAAAAACTTGACAGATATAACATAAAGTTTATTGCTTACTTTTTCATCAGTTTAAAATATAAAAGAAGATTTTATTACTTATAAAGAAATGCAGGGACACCACAAAAAAATATGCCCAGAAAATAAAATCATCTCAACTTGAAAATATGATCTATTTAGCAGAAGTGACATGTCAATATTGCGTAAGAGTGATGGGAAGACGGTGTATTTCTTTGTCTTGAGAACAGATTGACTTCTTCATTTCTTCTCCTATTCAACAATCAACTTTGGGCTCTGCCAATCTGGCCCCTACATGAAGTATGAAAACAACAAATTCCCTTCCAGCTGACAATTTGTATAATGTATCGTAAATTAAGACTCTTCCCAGACAGCAGACTTGTCAAGTTCTCATCGTCTCAGATCCTCAAATAACATTTCAAATCTGCTATTAATTGTTAAAATCTGATAAGCTAACAGTTGCCTTGCTAAGGTTTAAGCAATATGACAAAAAAGTGGGACATAAGGAATGACTGGGTTATAACTTTATTTAATTAGACATTTCCTCGGAACTGCTGATCATTAAAGTTATCTTTTCCTAGTCAAGTCATAGAAGTGCGATCGTTCAATCAAAACGCTGTTTATGAAGTTCTAATTCTTACGATTAGTTAATAAACGTGTCGGCCTGAAAGGATAAATGAAATTGTGTCAACTCACCTTCTTCTAGATATATAAATCTACGTGTAAGAAGCGATATACCCGCAAGAAATGAGCAGGCAAACAAAACAGAGGAGCAGGTGCAACGGAGGTCGAATTCGGTTGTAATGGAATATGACGGGGGGATACCATTCCTGTTTGCGGATGACAAGACTCCTAAAACAAACATAAATCTAAGACAACACGGGATTTTGGACTTGCTGGTTGGAAAAAACTCCATGAAAATGTGTATCTCTGAGTAATAAAACACCACGACTTGCTGCTACTCTTAGCTAACCATTTCCAAATCATGCAAGTGAAGATCTAGGGTCATTTAATTTGGCAATTACAGTTAAATTTGTTGCTACATCGAATCAGTCTGATATCTATAAAATCTAGTCCAGTTTTTCATTGATGAGCTCAACTCCGGTAACAATTTAGGCTCACTGTACCCTGGGTACCAGACTCATTATATAGAATAATCTTTATTTTATTTTATATATAGTGAGTCTGGTATTCAGGGTAGGCTCACTGCAAATAAAAAATAACGGCAAATTTCTCATGACAACAAAATGTTCCAAATCATATTGCATGTTCCGACACTTTAAGCAGTGAGGCTTAAGTAGAAAATAAACAGTTTGAACAAGTTTACAACCAAATGAACAGATCAAAATTTTCTCACTCATAATAACAGCGACGTGTATACGCAAAATGTGCTCTCAAGAAATTTCTTACACTGATTACGTAGCTTCAGTTGGGAAAATCAGTTGTGTCATTTCCCATCAGCTCTGTTCCCAAGAGCTGTAAGCATTATCCTACCTATTTACATAAACAGGAGACTCCGTTTTCTTTAATGGCTGCTCTCTTGTTATCCCCTTGCGGTACTCATGTAATTTATCTTCTTTTGCAGAGTTGGTAGAAGCTAGTTGTAGAAAATGTTGTTTATTCATCACCGTTCATTGCAACAAAAGCACTTTCTCCCTAGAAAGAATTCAGAACATCTGCTTCTTTGTTATAAGGGGGTTGATACGTATAGATTTAATCATACATGTACGATAATGATAAATCGTTATAAGAGGTTCGGTCCACGTTTTTTGTCTTTTTCAAATTGAATTGCAAATTTCAAGCTACCCTCACAGAGCTCAACCTCGAAATCAAACGAATATTGTTATGCACATAGCACAGTCATCCTCGCTGTTTATCAACATACTGCATGTACACATATGACTGTTTATTACCAGAATCGAATCACCTAACTTTTAACTATGGTTTTTTAAGAAAAGATATATAGAACAAAAAGGCCTCTCACCTGAATACGATTTGAACTACAATAAAAATTTATAACATTTATATAACAATAGCAACAAACACCAGATATAATAAAAAAGGTTAACCTAAGGACAAAGTAATAGTAAAGCAAGACTAAACAAATTAAAGTGAAACTTGTATGTTGAGATTAAATTTTGTCTTTACTTTTAAATTTGGTCTTTCCTTTTGGAACTGAAGACATCATTACGAAATGCATCTCATCTCCTACAACCTTCGTTCCTTTTGACAAGCAGCATTTGCAGTACCTTCCAGGCCTTGCTATTCTTTTGTTCCACAATCTTCCAGCCTCTTCTTCATGATTATTACACTCATTCGTAATTTTGAAAGGCATTGCCCTCTTTTATCATCGTTAATAACACCTAGGTATGATTGGAGCTTTAAAATCGATTTAATCTGGTCACAGGTGCTTATTTTTTGTCATATACTAGATTCAGTGGCGTACCCAGGGCTGGAGAAGTGGGGAGGTTTGAGGCGCACCCCCAGAAATTTTTTGGACCACGCCCTTCAAACACTCGCAAATGCGGGGAAACGCCCTTTTTGCAAAATTTTCCGCCATTGTTTGATTCATGCTAGCTACGGTAAATAGCAAAGTATTTTACAATTGTTATTGACACAAGCATACAGTATACTACACCCCCCCCAATGAGTTTTACATCGTTTTTGGACAAATCTCGAGGATCACATTTTAGAAAAATGGGGGGTCCGGACCCCCCTATTCCCCCCCTTGGGTACGCCACTGGCTAGATTACTGTTAAGGCAGGAAAAAGTGCGATTTAAAGATTACTGGAAGAGATAGCTTTCAAAGTATGATTTATCCCAAGAATTGATAGCAGAGACATTTTCACATGGAAGCAGAGATATAGAATATAACCTGGTGACGTGTCTAAGTTTCAAGAACTGCGATCCCTATTGTCATTATGCTTTCGATTGTAACTACCTTTTCTCTAGATTGATTGCAGAAATTCAAGTTTGTGCAGGTTACATTATGTTTAATTCTTGTAAGATAGTTCACTAAAATTGTAATTGACGAAATCTTTTAGTCGTTTCTGCTAACTTCACCTTAATGTGTTTTAATTTTTATACAACATTTAATTTGCCATATTTAGTAATAATGTTCAGTGCTCTAAATAAAATTGAGTAAATAAAATAGTTAAACGAAGGTTTATAATACACGCCCCTGGTTATTCATCTGGCAGGGTCGTTCAACAGACAACAAAGTGCACTTAACTGCAAATTATCAGCAACTACATACATATCAATATATATCTGTATAAGATATCATAAACTTCGTTTGCTACATGTATTTATTAAATTGTAAGCATGAATGTACACGCCGCCAGCTACCGCTGCAAGTCTTACTGGAATCGATCAGTAAGAGAGTAAATTCACAATTCTTTATCATTTTCCTTGCAATATTTATCGACAGCTTTTAAAGTTTGATTGTTTGTGAACATTTAATGCAAGTTTACGTAATGATGCTAATCAGCTTTGATGCAAGTTTTGCTGGGCGGAACGTTCGGCCGTTGGTATCGCGAGAGCTCTTGCTCTTATTGACTGTGACAATTTTTTTATGCTTCTTGATTTTCAAATTTTTTGCACATGTCGAAAGCGGCAGTCTTTGTGCATCCAATGATATTAGCAATTTAAGAATAGCTTCTTCCCATCATTGTGATAAGACATTATTTCTAGGCACTGGTCAGAAGCCAATTCTTTTGTGTCAGTCGCTACCATCTTGAGGAAAAATCCTTACAGAGTTTCCTTACATATCAATTAGATTATTTTTTTCGACTAATAAATGGATTAATGGCCAAAAAAGCTTTTAAAAAAATTCGTGGAAATCGATAAAAACGTTTTTATGAAAACTGCCTTTGAAACTTGTAAACAATTTTCTCTAACAACAGATTTGCAAACAAATTCGAAACTGTCCGGATACTTTCGTGATGGGGGTGTATTTTTGAAACATTTTCTTTACCAAAGACCGAATTTAAATTTTGTCAGGTAAACAAAAGTTTTGGGTCTCACTTTAACAAACTGTCTCTTTAACAACGTCCAAATGGAACATACCCTTTTTTCAATATTTTAGTTAGACCTGTCTCCTTCCAGGACGTTAATGGCCCTGGGTGAGTCCCTACCTCAAGCTGTAAACCTCAGTTCCCAGCACTGAGTACTAATCATTAGCCCCCTCCCCCTGTACCAGCACCCTTCCAAATTTCCGCAAAATGAATTCTAAAATCCTATCATATCAGTTTGTTTTTAATCAAATAAAGCTTTCTTGAAAGCGTCCTTAACAACGAAAGAAGCAACAAGAATGGATTTCGGAAACGAGGCATCTCAAATATGGGCACAGAGTAGAAATTTTCTATTCTGTGTTTTGGGTCACTATTAACATGAATTACAATTACTCCCAAGGATGACACAAGAGCTAAGTTACATGCAACTGAAAACTGCCAACGAAGCAAGAATTTCGGTAAGAGTAAATTACGGTCAATATACTCATTTATACGTTGCCCCTTTTTTAACGAATAGATCCTGGCTGAATTTTATCAAAAGGTGAATTTAATGGGGTACCTTTTTGCCAATTTTCTTTTGCAAATCATACATGTTTTTGCCGCGAAAACATTGCAATTGAAATTGGAAGATCTTTGGATCTGTTCATTTCGGCTCATACATGCGTCAATTCTACCGCATACATGCGCTAAAAATACCAAAAATCCAAAACTAATTTACAATAACATTTGTCAGCAAACAAAGACAGATGGAGATTTTAAGTAGAGTTATTGCTTAAAAGAGGAGTTCTCTCAGTTGATAAACTAAACTTTGTAATATATTAGCAGCTAATAGGATCCTAGAAGAAAAAGATAAGTCGGACATCCTAGGCAACTTTATTTTTTGAAATTTTAATCATTTTAAATTGTTACTTATCTTTATCGACACTTTATTGACTTTTAATGTTGTAAAATGATTGCTGATTATCAAGTGAATTTGAATTTAAAGTATTTTTGCTAGCTATCATTATCAATGACTAAATTCATTTCCTTAATTTTCGAAATACCTGCGGGAAACATTACCAACGTTGCTCAAATATCTCTCTTTTTATTTGACTGAGTAAGTTTTTAGCAGAAGCATTGTATTCCTTTCTTATATGCTTGATTTTATGCTAGCAGATGATTTCATTTTATTTCCACCAATCACTACTAAATTCTGCTTCAAAGCCAATGAAATATAATTAGAATTACTGTATCATATTTGTGAATTTGTAAATTCAAAGAAAATCAGGATTATGGACATTCAATATGCTAAAATTAAATGCAAAAAATGCAAACAAATATAAAAAGAAATATATGTATTTTTGAAATCAACCATCAAAGAAAGACCTGTAATCAGTCCCATAATTTCATTATTTTTTGGGTAAGCCATGCTATAGGCATATGTAAATTTGCGCTCATTTAAGCATCATACTTAGTCACTGTCAAGTGTGCAGAAAAAAGCTATCCATACTAGTTATTGGGGATACAGTTGTTATTTTGGCGTTTTGCAATTACAGTAGACTCTGTTTACAGTAGACTGGTAGTCACCCCGGTTACAGTAGACTGGGTGACAGGAAGCAGTGTAACTGTAAGTGAACAGTTTTCATAATTTGGTCTAAACTTCATGTAAATGTCAGCAATTCTATGAATTTAGGCAGATTAGGTATGAGTGGAGTTGATAGAACTGGAGGGGGGGGGGGGCAAATTATTTGGAAGGACTTAGTAATTAATAGCTGCTGTTGGGGAAAGCTAATAGCAGTATCCATAAACCTGCAGCTAATTACCTAGCAATTATATTATGTACTGTAAAATCTTATCGGTAAAAATAGCAGTCTAACAATTTTGCACTTTATTATTTTCAATATCCCACTTTGAAATGGCATGGCAATAAAAGGGAATACAGGACAAAAAGTGCGCAGCAAACATCACATGGAAAAGTTACTTATCTGATGCTTTATCTATTGACTTTATCTTTATCCTTAAAATTTAGTTAAGCATCCTGATAACATAGCTTATGTTCATATGTTAACTTAGACTTTATTTTTAAATTTTTGCTTCTTCAGATTAGATTGTATATACATATATTAGATTATGCTTAAACATTTTATGTTTTCTTTCCTATTGTTCAGAGATCCTAATGCCTTTAATCTAATTTTATCCAAAAGGAGGAGCAACGAACAGAACAGAGAAAAAGAAACATTTTATTACTCATTTTGCATTACTTGACTGAAGATGGGTATGTCAGTTTTAAAAAATTGAGTGTTTGTTTCAAAATGTTAATGTTTTGATGTTATCATCAACAACTGAATCAATTTAAAGATTATCCCTTTCCTTTTAAGGTATCTAGACACAGCTCATGCTCTTGAAACAGAGGCTGGTGTGAGTTTAAAAAAATTTGAAATATGCGACAATATCGATTTGCAAACAATTCTTCAGGTAATTACATTGCTAACTTTATATGTCAAAGAGCATATGCAGAACCTCGATGTTTTTTATCTTCTTACATTGTGCATTGTTTCTTGTTGAGAATGCCTGTATTTAATAAAGAAATTTTTACTGTCTTCTTAAGCACATTCTTACTGCATTCAAAGGCTACGGTGGACTTTTGCTGCATATGCCTAAGCTACAATCATGTTAATGAATTAGGCCAAAATCAGTCCTAGTACCATTGGCCACTTTAATTTTTCAATAGCCATTATCAAATTATAAAAATAGCCAACTTTGCTTTCTCTTATTGTGGTCATGGTATCATTAAACATCAGTGTGAAAACAAAGATTTTGTTTCACGGAGTAGCAGCATGGGAGTGATGCTCCTAACAAGAAACAAGTTGCCCATTTCTACCACTTTTGTACCTTTTTGCCAGGCTAAACCACCTTCAAACTTGGTGTTTTTTGTAATAAACAGGCAAATTTTAAAAATGTTGAAGAGCTGGTATGCTTCTCATCCCACACACCAGTACACCAAACCATGCACCTGCCTCCTCATTCACCACATATCCTTACTCTGCACATCAACTTCTAAACAGAAATTAATCGGTAGAAGAACACTAGATTTATCCGCCTGTATGTACATTTAATTGGAATTGATATAAACTTTATTTGATTCTGGAAAGTTCATCCTTACCTTTGTTGAAAATATTATTTTTTCACTGGTACACTTATCTGTCAGTTTGTGAAAATCATACAGGCAGAAATGTTCTTTTTTAGCAAAGCCACTAGGAAAATGTTCATTGTGCTATAGGAACATGCAATTGCTACTTCACCAGGCTTTCTTGGTTTCTATCTACATCGATATTTACAAAAATGCCATGATTTTGAAAGCAGAAAATTGTGTAAACATTAAATGTGATCGTTTTGTAAAGTTTTTCACTGAATAGCTTAAGATCTATCAATTTCTTTGGAATATTGCAAGCAAACTCAAAGAAAGTGGCATCGATTTTGATCTTTAGGTTTTTTCAAGCCATTTTCTCATGTGATTAAGCATTGTGTTGTAGAGTCTGACAGAGTGATTCTTCATTCATTAAAACGCACCATACCATATTGTAACCAGAATTGTGCTTACACTGTACACACACTGTACTCACATTGTACACATACTGTGCGAACACTAGCAGTTAAATGATAGATAAGTCTCAGTATTTCATTTGATTGGTGTTTGAAGAAAGGAGAGTATATTCTTGCAAAGGACCTATGAAGTTTATGTGATGAAAACATTTGAGATACAGCTGTTTCCCAGTTTTTTTGCAATTGTAAATCCCCATTGTGAACGTATATTTTCATTGTACAAAAAATTCATAGCTGTGATCTCCGTGCTATTCAGAAGTTATTAAAGTACAGTGAATTGCTAGAAGAAGCTTCAGTCATGGAAACAACTGACGTAAAAACAGCGTGTTTCAAGATTATGCAAAAAGGGCTAGATATTGATAATCATATTATCAACTCTTAAATCAAAATTTTGGTTTTTGCCGAATAAAGGGATTATCATCGTGAAATTATAACATCAACCTTGAGGAAGTTTTAAAGGAGCTAAATTGTTGCAGTCACATATTTTCACTTTTATTGAACGATGAAATTAAATTGAAATCATGTTAGAGAAATCATTCTCAGTGCTAGAATAGTGCTTAGTTTAAATTATGAGTAACCGATGCTTAGTAACATTTTTATTGCATTTTTATCAAGATGATTGCATTTGTTTGCTTTTTCTACCCAAACAGGAATTTGAGACATATTACCACGTTAAATTCAACAAATGGCCAAAAATAACAAAAAGAGTTAGAGATAGCGGTATGTTGTAAAAATCTTAACTCAACAATTTTTTATTTCAAAAATCTTTTTATAGAGATTATAAAAAAAATCTAGATTTCTCATAGATGAAAATTCATTGTTTGGCTGTTAAGTATCTTTGTGAGTACGATGATATGATACTCGCCGTTAATTACTTCTTCTCTTGTTTTATCCAGGTGATCCAAGTTTAAAAGGCGGATCTTCCAAGAGAAGAATTTCTTCAAAGGAGTAAGAACTGCATCACATTTTCATAGTTCTTAGTATTAAGTGTACTAATTAATTTTCAGCGGTGTATTTAACAGTGAAACGCTTTCAATTCAACCATTTTTGGCGTACTCCAACAACTTTTACACGACTGTTGTTTGCATCTTGTTTGAAATTAAGCTATATCACAAAGACTGTTTTTGGGAAGGAAATGGACTGGAAGTTGTTTCAGTAAGTTAAAGAGACGAAAAATTCTGAATGAAGGGCCAAGTTGTCGCAAGTTTCAATACATTACATTTAGACTGCCATTGTACCACGAGACTGTATGACCCTGGCATTACTGCTGCAATTTGACAAATATTAAATGAAATATTAAATGTTATGTTAAATGTACCAACAAATATTAAGCGAAATCGTTAGTATATCTAAGAATCTCAAAGAGGCGTTTTTCTAAGAACTGTCAACAACCGATTTCAGCCTCAGTAGAAGTGTCTTCATATTTTTTAACATGTATATTTGGGTTAGTAATTATTGCTTTTTTTGTATCGAATGGAACAACAAGGTATGAACAATGAAAGATAAAATTTACTTCCTTTTACAAGAAAGCGACATCCCCAAAAATTCTGAAATCTGCATTGCATAGTTTGATCTTCAAGGCAGTTTCATCTTCTTTGTAGTTTTACAAAAAGCAACTCGATTTCACTTCCCAACATTGATCCTCAAAATGAAACCCAGAAATCGTCAGCAACGAAGAGACCGTCAAGTGACACAAAGCGAAAGACTCTCAAAGCAAAGCCACCAATCGTAAGCGAGAAATCGATTATGTTTCTTTGATTTTGATGTTATGTGGAGCAGGTTTCTTGAATATTTGAATGTTTTAATTCTTATTCTTCGAGATGAATTTATGGATATGAATTTTTTTTGGTAAGAATGTATATGAAGTGACACAAGATTTCTTTTTCTGGGAAAAAGATTTGGGTAAAAAGAGCATAAAATACAATTCCTTTAGGGTAAAGTTTTTTGACAGTGCCATCTAACACTCAGATGTAATCATATCTTTGAGCACATTTTCAAAGTTATTGGAGCAAGTTTATTTTCTTCTCTTTTCATTGTTTGGAAAACATTTTGTTTTTGTTCTCCTTCTTTAATTTGTATGTTATTTTTCATTCACCTTTGAATGTTTTTGACATAATAATACTTCTCATTCTAATTCTTATACAGAATAAAAACCCGGATGCTTCGGAAGTCGCAAAATCTCCCAGTTTAGACAACCTTGATATGGGGCTATCGGTGCAGTCACTAGGCACACATCAAAAACAACCACAAGAAGTAACAAGAGTCGAAAACGTTCATGGAAAGGTGAGTTTTTAGAGGTCCCTCATCCAGTGATCAGTTCATTCTTTGAGTAGGAGCACATGGCTTAGAAGTTGTGACGTCATTTTCACAATTTTAGATACGATATTTATCGTCTGAATTTTGTTTAAGTATCTCAAAGTTTGTACCCACACATATTGCAAGTTTCTGATGCACCTGAATAACCGTAATGGGTTGTTTTGCTCTGCAAGCTAACGTTAAACGCCTTTCTTTACTGGGTGCTTTACCGTGTTTTGTTTTGTATGATCATCATGAACTATTTTATTTGCTCTTTAATTTCTAGAAAGTGGTTATTGACTACAGAGCAATGCTAAACAACGCTCTAAGTGGATCACATGTGACTGAGTTTGCACCTTCGGTATGATAAACTAATCTCCTGAAGATTGTTGCTTAGTTTTGTTTTCTTGTTGTTTGTTCATATGGTTAACCTAGGCTGCAATGGAATTCAATTTTGAATGTGTAATCTTTTGACGCGTGTAATGTTTGAAATTGTATTCATATTAGGTTTGTATCAGAGCATACTTTCAAGAAAAACAATCTTTGTTAATGGATCTTGTTGCGTGATCATGAATGTGTCGTCTTTCTCTGTTTATACTTAACTTCACTCTATCAAGCTAAAATGTTGACGACAAATGGCTATTTTTCTTGACAGGAAAAATTACTGAAGCCTTTGGGAGGAGTTCCTCATCTAACAGGCGAGTGGAGGGACCTTGCTGCTGTGGTGAGCAAGGTAAGGACGTTCACCATCTTGTGGATTATCTTTTTTCCAATATTTTATGAAATTTACCCTTACCTGCACAAAGGTGAATAATATCTAGCATGACCAATAGTATATGACACTCTTAGTGGGCAAGGTTAACATATCTGTCATTTTAAAGCTACTTTCTATATACAAATACAGTGCGTTCTACAATATCTGTTTGCAAAGTAAAAAGCAAGTCCCTTCCTTGAATGACTCATCAGGATTAACTCTGATAATGTACCCTGATTATATGATAATGTCACTGATAATATAGTTAATAGACTTAGGAACTTTTCTGTGGACGTTGTTGCCAATACTATTTCCCAAAATATTTATAACACTGATAATAATGATGCCCTTTTTCATAGGACATCTATTTGGAGAATCCAAACGTGACCTGGAATGACATCATTGGATTGGATGAAGCTAAGCGTTTAGTAAAGGAGGCAGTGGTTTATCCAATCAAGGTGCATCATACATTATTAGCATCGTAGAAAATAAATAATGAGTTTCTTTGACTTTTTTATTTGTTTTGATATAAATCATGAGAGTTGTTCTCGGTATTCCCTGCATCAACATCACCATATCTCCCCATAAACTAATCAAATCTTCGTTGAAAGAAACTTGATTGTAATCTTTGCTTAACAGTTCATGCAAAAAAGCCAGCATTATTCGTTAAGAACGTGCAGCTGAAAGATTCACGACTTACAAATATTATCGTCTCTAATAGAGTTTGCCTGGACTTTCTTATCTATCATTCCATTGCACAAATCAATTTGTGATTTAAAGTTGATGTAATCACTTTCTTTAAATAGTATCCGCAGCTGTTTACTGGTATCCTGTCACCATGGAAGGGATTATTGCTTTATGGTCCACCAGGTACTCGAATATGAAATTTTCTCATTAGAACTAAGAGCAATGAAATGAGAATAATTGAAAACGAATTGATAAGCTAATAAATGATTTACTGACTCTTAAGCACACTATGGGAATACCTCTCGAATATGCTCAGATTGTAGATCTGTTGCAGATACAGTACCCTTGTACATATACAGTATTTTGAAACAGCAATATAAATCATGGCTGTTTATAACCTTGAAATCTTTCGAAGTCCTTCAACGACGTCTATTGTTTTTTATGTCTCTAGGCACAGGGAAAACACTTCTTGCAAAAGCAGTTGCGACCGAGTGCAATACAACATTTTTCAACATCTCTGCATCGACGATAGTGAGCAAATGGAGAGGGGATTCGGAAAAGCTTGTCAGGGTAAAGTCTCAAATGTTTTGGAACATAAAGAGTCTTAATGATAGAAATTGTGATTGTGATGATAATAATGATTATGATTATGATTGCAGCGATTTATTGTAGTGATTGATTGGTGGACAACGATCATTTGTTTTTGCCACTTTGTTGCAGGTATTGTTCGAGCTTGCAAGGTTCCACGCACCTTCGACAATATTTTTGGATGAACTGGATTCCCTTATGAGCCAACGAGGCGCTGGAAGCGGCGGAAGGTACATACTAGGAAATTACACTACAATCCCTGTCAAACGGCCTTCTTATTTCCAAATACAATTTACAGAAACCTAGAAACCAAAATACAGAATGCAGGTGAACCTATCAAGCTTAAAAGCTCTTGTATCATGGGCGAGAGGGTCTTGCCAGTGGAAATGTGTAAAATTTTGTGTGGTGTACAATGTAACAATAAGCACTGTAAGTGTGGTTGTATCTATCGTAGCCAGCTCGCTAGACGGTTCAGTATTGTCATGCCTTTGTGTTGCGAAAAATATCTAAAAAGTAACTATTTACAGCTCATGTGCTTTTCTTTCCCTCGATTTACATTGTGTAGTACTTGAGTAGAAGTAAGAAATCTCCATGATTACCAAAACATTGTCCTTATAGTGGAGAGCACGAAGGCAGCAGAAGAATGAAGACAGAACTGCTGGTTCAAATGGATGGACTCTCGAAATCTGAGGACCTGGTCTTCCTACTAGCTGCATCAAACCTTCCATGGTGGGTCTTTTTGCAACTCTTTGATAGTGGTGGACTGGCAAGGGATGCTTGGGTGCGATCGCATTTAGTAGCCCTTCATACAATACTAGAGCTTGTTTGTCAAACCATACGAGTCCCTTTAACCTCAGCAGAAGTATCCCTAGGAAAGTGATGTCGGTCCACCCCTGCTCTCACTAATCAACTATGTTTTACGGTTTTCAACAGCTTCATAGCGGCAAAAAATTAATTCTTCAATAGAGAATCCATCTTTCACAAGATTACGTTACTTTCTTTACTAATAATTTAGAAAGAATTTACTAATAATGCAAAACTTGCACTTTCACAAATTTTCTTGCACTTTCTATCAAGCAAATAGTTTACCGCGTGTCCTTACTTGAATAAGGAATAGGTACCTATTTATTACGGCGAAAAGTTCCCTGATGATCGCATTAAGCCTTAATTCGGAGTATCAACTTAAAACCGTCCTGTTCTATACACCAAAAGTGGCACAGCTCCGCCTATACGGCATCCAGCACTTCATGATAAACCTGTAAACAGTAATTCTTATTCTTACTGCGAATATATAGCTTTATCTTGATCACTCATAATAGTTACAAGTAAGAAACTTATCTTGATCATACAGGGAGCTTGATCATGCAATGCTGCGTAGACTGGAGAAGAGAATAATCGTCGACCTTCCGAATGATAAGGCGAGGAAAGCAATGTTTGAGCATTACCTGCCTCCTGAAATATCGAACGTGAAAAATTCTGTGAGGATGACGTCAAAAATTGATTATGATTTGCTGGCACAGGTAAATTTTTTGTATCTCTTGTTGCTGAAGCATCAGAATTTTATTTGGACCTTGGTGCATTGCCAGGATGTTTCTTCTGAAAATATATCGACAACGCTGTTCTTAAGTACTAAATAGGTATAAGTGATCAAACTCTTTTAGGGCCCAGTTTCTGGAAAAGACCTAACAGGATCTCTTTGTTTCATCCGATGATTAATTCTGTGCTTCAATTAGTTAGTAGAAATTGAGTTCCAATCCTTATGAGGGTCAGGCTTGCTCATGTATTGAGGACAGTTAGAGTTTCCCTATGACAAAATATATTTTGCAATGAGTTCATTTTCAATATACATACATCCTCATATATACATATATATACATCCTTTCGCAGGCGACTGTCGGGTACTCAGGTTCCGATATCTGTCTGGTATGCAAAGAGGCAGCAATGCGACCAGTGAGGAAAATATTTGCAATTCTTGAGGACCATGAAAAAGGTATGCCATGCTGTCTAGAAGTAGTCTAGCAGCCACATAAAATCTTAGAATGCCCAATGGTTGTTTAGAGCTGAATACACTTGGTGTCTGTTTAATGGGCAAGTATGAAGAATGTTTAATTATGAATATACGAAGCTTTTTTAAACTTAACTGCAGACGCACTACATATGTTTGAGTAGAGTATTAATGGCAATAAACATTTGCAGTAACTGACGAATAGCAAATGAACGGTTTTCAAATGACAAGACATTGCTGTGTCATTGTCCTAGTAATGCTGTAGTAATGATGAAATTGTTTTCAAAAGGTAGGTTTTTGCCTTTTTTGCGGCAAAATATGAGACTCTCATTTCAGTAAACTTTTTTGCAATTCATGCTGGATACGCAGCCTGCGAAAAGAGTGGTAACCTTTTCCGATTTTCTTGAAATAATGGACAATTTTTTATCTTACTCATTAACTGCTAAATTTGATTTATTTGTCATGAAAATACGTCATTATCAACGGTCAAAACAGAAGCGCAAATCCGAACCAATTCATCTTTATTTTTTCAAGGGACAAATATAGAAGAAGCAATCTCATCTTTACGCATTGACCCAGTTACAACGGAGGATGTGAAAATCGCATTGGAGAGAACTAAGCCATCCACGGCAAAGCTAAGAGCCAAGTACGAGGCATGGCAAAAACAGTTCGAATCTGTGTGATCCATTTTGATTTGTATATTATAGATTAGCTTTAAAGTTAACATATTTTTATGGTATTAGTTAATAGTTACCTCAAATTAAATTTTCGGATTATACTTTCTGTAGTTATTTTTCCTTCATATTTTCTATATTCAGTCATAGCATGAGATGAAATATAAGTGAAAATGTAAAGAAAAACAGGTGAATGTATAAATTACTTTGGTGAATGCTGAAATACCAGCTCTTAGTTGCGAGATTATCGGTTCCAAAAAAAAAATTTGGAAATATTGGGAAAAAAATTTGTGGCTAGTTTTCTGTGGGGTTGTTGAAGGAGCAGAGCAGATTTCAGCACCGAACAAAACCCACCCCCCGGTCTCTTCTGGAATTTGTAAAGCATTCCACAGTGCAAATTAAGGATAGCATTAAACACCTTCGGCAATTGTGTGGGGTTGTGCATACTTTAAAATTCCACGACAGCATGGGCATATTGAGAGAAAACAGCAAAGAAAAAACAGAGATGTTCAAGATAAAAATTTTATCAACTATTTATCTAAAAGTCAACAAAAGTTTATCGCCTTAGAACTCAAACAGTTTTAACGCGAGTAAAAGATCAAAAAATATCTTCTAATCAGTCCAGGCATAAGGCCACTTTGCATCCTGAGGTATCTTCGCACAAAACTATTCCTTACACCTAGGCATCTCTTGAATTGCAGAGCAACATCAGGGACCATGCCATTAACAGTCAAAGTTGGTATCTTCTTAACTTTCTCTTGGGATTTCAAGCGCTTGCACTTGAAAGTCGTCCGTGCAGAAGGTTTTCTTAACCTTTGTGTTGACAGGCAATCGGCGGAACAAGTTCGAAAGCTCACAGAGTAACAGAGAGAAATGGAACTTCTGCGACAAATATTGCAGATTCAATTCCAGGAAGAAATAGGATTTCCAAGAAGGAATGAGGCTGCTGAATAAAGCAGCAACATGGTCATGTGAACTGTACTGAGATGCATGCTCAGGAGAGATATCTCTCTTGGAATGCACGCTTCATCAGTTAACGGTTGAAAGTGAAACTCAGAAAGCTCTTTAAAGCACCATGTTTGAACAATAGTTAAATGGGACAATTTTATCTGAAATCGTGACTCTGGAGGAGCAACCGCTTTTGTGTTGTCACAGTGAATATTCTGGCAAGCAAAGGTGCTGCAAACAATTTCATCTCAAGGTGATAAACCATCACCGTTTACGTATTCTTCTTTGCAACCCACCTGCAAAGGAAAATGAAGAGTAAGTGCATAGTTTCAGAGAAAATGAACAACAGCAGACAGTTCATGACTGAATTCTCTTCAAATCAGATTTTCTTTCCTAAGTGAACAATATAACCGTACCTTGATTATGTTGTTTTTGGCACAGTTAAAGTTTGGGCCAAAGACGAATCAATTAGGCAAACTATCGGAAACGCAAATAAGTTCTAGAGTATTTTTATAAAGAACATTTTCCTAAAAACTAAGAGTTGAAATTTGAAGTAGGTAGTTCAGCGAATCCAATATTGTCTTAACGTTGGCATCAAAGTGACGTTTTAAATTAACTTGATACGAAAAGAGTTACAACGCTTGGGTAAACACGACCACAATACTTGTTTAAATCAAGAAAGCCTACAAACAAACCTCTGGTAGAAGTCGACAAGAGGCTCAACCTCGATGCCAAGCTTTCGACAAGCTTCAAGTGCATCTTGGGTAGCACGTGTACCAAGTGAACCACTCGTTTCGTTGGATAATCGTGAGGTGACGATTGACACCAACTCTGCCTTGCTTAGTTTGCTCGCAAAATATGCAGCGCATTTGACAATTTGATGAAACCGCCTGCAAAAATTAGAGAAAATAGGAATGTTATAAATGTTATAAAAACAAAAAGATCTGAAAATTGATCGCAAGTACTTTATGAACTCTAAAGATCTAAAATCGAATTTCCAGTCAAGCGGGCGATGTCGTTATTGTAGCTTTTAGCTCCCAAAATACATTTAATTTTATTTTAGATTTCTCATCCATCAGTTGTCTCAATCATGAAATCGTACGCCTTACCATTCCTCAATTGCCAAGTTCTTTTTCTTCTTTGAAGATCGATTAAAGTCAACATCCCGCGACTCCTCATCTCGTTGAGATCTCAGCCATCTATAATTGCAACAAAAACGGTCACAAAAAGATTCTACCATTGTTCATTGGTCTAAGTAAGTGACTAGGGAAACAAGGAATAACAAAGCTATTGCGGCGTGAATCATTTGAATTAAACATGCAGTCATAATTCAAAACGATATATATACCATCCTTAACGTATTAAACGAGCGTTGAATACAGTATTCCTTGTGAAAACGAGCTCTTTTTGAAAAAAAAATCATAACAGCGGAAGTAGATGAAATACTCTTGAAAATATATCATGATTATATTGGGAAAATACGATTTTCGCTACACCTATTGTGAAGCTAGATATCTTGTACGAATAAAGAGTAAAGACAAGACGCATATGAGTATTTTTTTATAAGGTACCAACTTAAAACAAAGAAAGAATAATTACAATATAATTTATAAGCAGAACTGTGTTTAACATACAAATTTGTAAAGAAAAAGCAACTACATTTGGGCTTAAGCACGTTAAAGTGCTAAACAATTAAATGTTAAACAATTAAACGGAGACATACTTGCTTCTTTGACGAAACTCTTCTTCAAGGAACTTGATTGCTTCACGAGCACTTGGGTTGTACCTCTTCAGCTCATCCAAAGCCTGGACAACTGTGTCATCAAAAATAACCCCAAAATCCTTCAAAAACTTACATTGAACTGATGCCAGACTTACAGAAAACACTCGACAACGACGAGAAACTTAGGAGATAACTCATTTGATGTTGAAATTCTAAGAATAATTGCGTCGTTATTTTAGATCATAAATAGCGCAAGAAGATGGAAAAGAGTCCCTTCCACCATAAGTCAAAAACTTATAAAATAGTGGAGATTGGGACAGCCATAAATGTTTTGCTAAAATGAGAAATTAAGATGATATTTCATAATTGACGACTTGTCAGTCAATCATGACACCAGCTAAGTGAAAAGCCATAATTATAAGACAGTTAGAAACTTCAACGCAGTTAAATTCGTAGAAAATGAGTTTTTGAAACAAACCTTGACTTGGAACGATGATAATAAACTCTCTGCTTTTGCCGAGTGATCGAATTAAAGACAGATGGCGACAGAGGGCCTGGGAATCCACTATCAGATATGGCGGCAAGTTTGAAGTCTCTGGTGCACCTGAAGAATTCATTTTCTCCTCTAGCTCAGTAACTTCGTGCTGCAGAAAAAAAGTTCATTTGTTTAACACAAAAAGTTCATTTGTATAGGGCTAAACGACAACAGGAAATTTTTCAGTATTAAATGAATTTTAATGAGGATAATAAAAGTCAAAATCATCTCCATTGGACTAACCATTAACTTTTGTTTGGCTAAAGCTTTCATAAAATCTGTTTGACTTTTTCCATTTGTCTAGAAAAAGAGAGGAATAAAAAATAAAGGAATTTCTTTCAGTTTCAGCATCTCAAAATAAATAATCGACCATAAAAATATTCAAATTTTTCTTTTCTAACGCAGAGCTAGAAACTTTGCCGTTAGCAACACAGCTTATTTCTAATTTTATTGCCACAAATTTTAGTCGCCACCTCAAAATGATCGTGACATTCTTCGACAGAATATTCTTGCTTCAAACAAAATGTGAAGCCAGAGAGGCACTGCATGCATCTCTAAAGACAGCAGGTTTTTCGCCTACTGGATTTGCTTTTGTTCAAATGTTTTTGAAAACATTTTATTTAACAGTATATAAAAAGCTCCCATTGGCTAGAAGAATACTAGAAAATATGGGAGACCTCCTCATGAACGATATAGAGAAAAAGGATTTATAAGAAAATAGGTTCTAACAGCAGAAGTTAACTATTGACGATTTAAGTATTCTGAAAGAAATCCCAGTTGCAAGAGAAACCTATTCTAAATGTGAGAAATCAACAGATAACTTAAATAGACCAAAACTACAAAGTAATACTTGATACCACGTATAATTCGAAAGCAAAAGAATTTAGTACCATTGAAGTCCTCTCTAATTGACGAACGGGTGAAGGCCCGTCCATAGATTTTGGTTCAGCTTCTTTTGTGGCATGGTTAGGTGGATATGGTCCATTGGAAACATCGTTTACGAAGCCAAAGCTTTCATTTTCTTTGGAGCACGTAAACTGTCTGACCTGCAAAGATGGTAAAATACTGCTTAAAGGAGACAGAAAAAGGTACTAATGAATAACAAAAAATAAGAGGACTTCACCTATACTTAGCAAACACACGAAAAACACAAACCTAGATAACGGAGTTAACAATTTCAACCCCGGGTCTGTAATGCAAGAAATTTTTGGTCTGAAGACAACATGCTTCACCATCAAAGAAATAAATGCCTAGCTAACAAGTTTAACTTGAGATTAAATTTTAATGGCAATACAAACGCTGGTATATTTCATCAAAGACTGCACCCTTAATGAACTGTCAAAGTGAATATAAATTTGAATGCGGAAAATCACAGGCGTCTACTCTAAACTATCATTAGATCCTCGTTCATAAAGGCACCTACCTTCCCAGAAAGATAATTCCCGAATGCCTTCAGCGATTGAATTCTGAAGACGAACTGAAAAATAAAATCACTGATGTCAAAATGATATACCGTAAAATTATACATATAAGTCATTACTTTCAAAAATTAGTCTTCTAGTTGTCTTCTTGAAACAGCTTAAATTAGGTGACGTTATGTATATTTAAATGAAAGCAGACCCAGTATATAGATCTATAATAAAGGTTTGTAACAAAGATCGCTAATATATATTCATATAGCTAAATCATACAACTTTAATCTTCAATCATTTATTCATTTTGGGCCAATTAGGATAGGTCTTTAAAATATTCGTCGAGAAACGTGCACAAACACGATGCAAAGTTTGTCGTTCTACGTAACTGCAGACCCGCAACTGCAACTTTCCTAAGATTCGACAATCTTCCGTTGAACATTAATGTGTAGAGTCACATTGACTACCTGTAGAATGCTAGCATCAGCAGTTCTCATATCCCATTCATAGTCCAGTGTTTTGTGAAACGGCACAAGAACGGGGAGGCCAATCAATGCCTTATCTTCTGGTAATGCCTTCAATTGTTCTTGGGCAGGAAGCTTTAGATCTTCTAAGCAAAGAACGCTACGTCTTCTCTTTGAATATTGAAGAATTCCTAAAGATGAAATTGGCCACGCGTGTGAGGATATCAAAGGAGACTCTTTTCTTAAATAATATTCTGTTGGTAAAAATCTCTTTTCTTTCTCTGTTCAATTGTGTCAAAATCTTTTTCAACATAAAGAAAATGTAATCTTTCGTCAAGCAAATGCAATTGATATGATATTCTTTAGAAACAAGCTTTTACAGTTTGAAAAATTTCTGCCTTTCTGGTAAGAAATTTCGAAACTTAAGATGAGGCTATCAAACAAAAGTAGCAAAAGTTTTTACCCACCTGTGAGCAAAAGGTGATGTTGTGGAAGCTCGTTCAATGTCCTAGCAACTTTCTGCCAAACACAAGACAAATCCTAAAATAAACAATACGTTGTTTCAGCAGAGGCAGGTAAAAAAGAACTCCTTTAAAAAGCTGATTGTATGCAATTAAAATTACGGACACAAGAAGAAACGTTTTTGCAATCATTCTTCATTTTTTAGAATATTGTACAAAATCAGTAGCCATGTCTATGATTAAATGACAAAACAGCTTGAACTGGAAATCAGAAGTATACATACTTTGCAGAAGCATAAACAAAAGGATTATTCATCAATACTAACAGCAAGTATGGATAATTTGTCGTTCTGACTGCATTGTGCTATTTACTTAGATCAATTACATAGGCAGCCTTTGCCTGACCTTAAAGATTTAGGCAGAAAGCACAGAAAAAGAATGATTTTCACAGATATCTCAGAGAATTTTTTTCTACATATAAGGCGTGTGTTGAGAGAAACGACAAAATGATTTAAAAATGTTAAGTTCGTATAGTTATAGGAATTAAAGTCTACCTTTTCAAAAATACCCATTTTATCGCCTGCATACTTCAACCAGTCAGTCACGACCTTCATCGTATGAAGGTAGCTAAATTCTGAAAAGTAACTTAGGGCAAGATCCAATGAGGTATCCGATGCAACGTCTGAGCCAACTCCATCATTCCATAATGCATCTCTTTTGGGGTACCCCGGAGAGGCTTCAGAAAACGATGATTCTTGAATCTTCGCGCTTAAATGCTGCCCTATGTGACAAAGATTTTGAATTTTCTGGCGATCCTCTTCTCTACGTTTTTGGGATATGCTAGACAACAAGATACTGTCTTCGGAGCCATCGTCGTCTGTGCTGTCTTCACTGCTGCTTGTTATTGTGCTGCCCAATTCACCTGCAATATAAAACTTTTGAAAGTAATGTAGCTAGTAAAACGATACTTGATCGGGAAAATGATTTTAAGAGAACAAAAGTCCTGTATACATTGATGCCTCAAGCACACCGCTACCAAGACCAAATATGTAGCCGTTGCTGATAAGATATGAATGAATATGAATGAAAAGGCAGAATATGAGTGAAAAAGGGGGTTTTCTTAAATGTTGGCTCTGGTGCAGCAAGCATTTTATGGGAAAGAGGTAGGTCAATATTTGATTGCCAAAAAGGGTGACATTACGACTTTTTTGCATTACGACAAAACAAGGTAACCCAAGAAGTTTCCGTCGCTCTGCTGTGACAATTTTAGATGGCAACAGTAATCGGAAATCATTAATATATTTGTCTCAATTAAAATTCGAAACAAAATGGCAGAGAATGACATCCTAGAGCAAGGGGCGTAGCGTGCGGGGGGGGGGTGCGGAGGGTGTACACTCCCCCAACTTTCAGAGAACTCGTCTGTAGAATTAAATTTATAACAAAATATTTATGTAAATAAAGAATTTTTGTCGGTAAAATATGGTTTTGCATCTCTTACACCCCCCAGCGAGAATGGTCACGCAACTCCACTGCCTAGAGCACAGCATTACTCTCTTCAAAACTCATTCGTAGATTAAAAACTTGCATTTGTAGCAATCAAACCTTCACTAAGATCACTTCCTAAGTCATCTTCGTGATTTTCACCAGAATCCTCATTTTCACTGGAAACCCGCCTTCGTCGTCTACGTCGACGGTAATTCCTTCTCAATCTGTCTCTTTGCTTCTTCATTTTGAAGTTGCCATCTTTGTTACCGTTACACAAGGCACTGTCCGAATCCACTAAGCTACTTGAAGCTCCTGATGCTTGTTCCCCTGCACTCAAAGGAGAGTCAGACAGGGTCTTTGTGATGTAGTCCAATAACTTCGAAAGCATCGTAAAAGTGAACGCCACAGCAGCGGATACAACCTTGGAATCTAAAATTTAAAGGCATTCAAATAGGCCATGCCATGCAATTCATTCTGCAATAAAAAAATGCATTAAGTGTAGACACATTACTGCCACAAAACTTTCGACCATTGCTGGGACATACCTGTGACTAAAAAAAGATGCATACGTCACACGAACACAGCCATAGTCATAGCATTTTATGCTTTAGAAAAAGTGTAAACTGTTTTATAATGAGCGACACAGTCAAACATAACCGATTAACACTTAAAAGGCTGTCATTGAACTATGCTATGCCTTGTGCATGCTCAAAATGTGCATTACGACACTGACAGAAAAAAATGAAAACAAACTTTGTGTACTCTTATACTATAACCACTGCTGAAGTTATATCACAGCCTGCAATCAGAAAACTTTCTTCCCCGATGGTTGAAAGCAAACAAACGTGCACGTGATCGATTTACTCTTGGTAATGACACACAATATGCAATTGCAACACACCTTTTTCAAACAGGTCAGACACTGTAATTATGCAGATAACAAAAATTTTGACCATGAGACTGCCATTGACTCTCCGTTCTCCATAGATTTGAAGATTCTTATGAAGATCTTTTAGGGTGCCTTCAGTTTCGACGTCCTTCCAGACAAACAGGCCAAGAGCATCTGTAAACTTCTCGATTACTGATTGACAAATCTTACTAAATTCAGCTGGTGACAATCTAAAATGAATCAGAAAGGCAATCACTAATAAAATCAAATTTCAGCTTTATAGCAGAATTCTGAATGACTGACATTTCTTTATATGGTGTGTATTGACCCAGAAACGTAAATACCATCCTGGGACTTCCACATTTCGCTGCTTCCGAGCAAGATTTACAAATTCTCAAATTCATCCTGACCCAGTCCAGTCATGTGTTAATACTGGGTCGGAGTGCAGTTATTGGAATGCCACAATTCTCTACATACTCTATGAGCTATAAATGTTACATTTATCCATCATGAGATACAGTTTCTACCGATATCTTAAGCAACTCACCTTTCATATCTGAAGTGTTCTTGTAGTTCAAGGAATTCAATGAGAAAATTTTCGATTTCATCGACTCTAGAAACAGAACGATACACAGTTAAAGCTTTGATCAGGTACAAAATGGTGATCCAAATGGAGACATGAAGCTTTAGTAAGCTGCAAGTTGAAGACCATATTTTTAAGCACGGAAGCTATCATTTTCTATAAAACTCTAAGATCACTAATACCTTTCACTCTCTAATTTCTGTAACATTTCCTTTTTTAACCATTTGTTGCGCTCAAATGTTCTCTTCAGATTTTCTTCGGCACCGTCAAAACTAGCTGTTGAAGCCAGGCTATAAATCAATTGAATTTCAATCAGCAAATCTAAACTAATTGATTGAAAAACTAAATAGTTTTTACAATTTTCAAGGTTTCTAAAACCCAGTGTTTTTTCCACAACATTTGAGTAAAACTGAATTCATTATGCTCGATAATTTTTTACTTAAATACTGAACGTATGAGGGAAAGGCAAGCTATTTGTAAGTGTGTGAAGGCAGATGACTTATCGAGACTGGTCTGACTACGTTCAAGTGCATCTCATTGCAACGATGCCTAATATACGCTTAGAGGTGACACAATTTGAAATAATAAACAAAACCGGCTGGGAAAAGTATAATAAAAAGTATTATAGATTAAAATGGAAATGAAGCTGAGTAAATTCTTAGACAGACAAGTTCACAATTATAACGGTAAGTAACAAAGAAAGAACGACAGTAGAGCTTCAGAACTGTCTGGTTATTTCTAAAAAACCAAAACAAGACAACGTTACCATCGCATGTAATGATAAGCAACTTCACAGCTGGAAAAACTTGCTTGCTGCTTCAGGGTTCCAAGCTGATTATGAGGCATTCCTAGACAGGGAAACCCAATGGTGGGGTACTTTACTAAAATACTCGAATGGACACTTTGCAAATAACTTTAAATAATTACTTGCAGCCCTTTAAACAGGACAGAGTTAATGCTGCAAAATAACATTTTATTTGGGAGTCAATATATCATGAAATTGAAAAGTAAAGCCCTGGCAAAACGACTAAACATTTCACTAAATATTTTACACAACTTTTGTTTAGTGAGAAGTTTAGTGGAAAGTTTATTCGTTTTGCCACCTTGTTTAGTGTTGTTTAGTCGTGTTGAGCATTGTTAAGCAAAGTTATATTCTGGTAAAATTTTTTTAGCGCTGTTTAGTGTTGTTTAGCAAATGTTTAGTGACCCAAAATCTCTAGAATGCCTTCGTGAGACATTTGCTTCGTCTCTTTGTAGGCTACCGTGTCTTCTTCAACAGTCAACTTTGTTATCGATGTGCTAAAAAGTATTTTTTCCCCTTTCTTTTATCAAATTCTTAGTTTTTTCCACTTCTCGAACTTGAAATATTTTATGCTAACATACAACAAAACAAACAAAAAGCAAATCCCTATGCAAGATCCCCTACAGCCCCGCAGCGTCCTACACAGGTCGCAGTTAAAAAATGTTGAGCAAAGTTTAGTGAAAAGTTTAGTCACGTTTTGCCATCCTCGCTAAACTTCGCTCAACTTCATTGAACAAATGTTGAGTGAAATGTTTAGTGAAATGTTTTGCCAGGGCTTAAGAGATAACTGACTGCATTCTTTTCATTTCCTTTTATCCTCAAATGTCTACCTCAACAAATTATTCTTGTCTATTTATCTTCATCTACGACGTATTGATATGAATAAGAATGCCACACCGAAAATGCCACTATAGGCAAAGCGATTGGCGACAATGGTCGATTAGAATTCCTTTCATATTTTAAAAAGACCTGTAGTAACGCAATAAATAGATATATTGATTCTATGTGCTCCGGCGTCCCTGATTTCCTAAACATGACAACCTGATGAAATAATCCATGATATTTTTTATTTGATCAATAATCAAAAACAACAAAATAGCAATAATATTTAAGAATATTTATTGCCTCAGTCTGTTTCCTAACCACAGTGACCATGACCTGTTTGATTGTTGTACAAATTTAAAAATAGACAAAAAAACACAACAAATTAGTTACCATTTTCAGGGTTGACCCAAATTGCCTGGTGATAAAATCTCTCAGCAAGATCCAACGCTGAATTGCCTTCTAAATCCATACTGTATCTAGCTGTGTGAAAAGAAGCGTCTTGTAAGATAATTCTAGCTTCTGCCAGCTTAATAGAGCAAATATTGTACTTATAACAAACAGATTTAGAATGAGATTAGGTCTGCTTCTGAAGGCAGCTATCAACGAAAGCAAACATGAAAGAAAACTTTGCGAAAAGGTATTATTCCTTTTCTAAGCAAGTAAAAACATTAAGGTTTTCTTTGTTTCTCAATACAGTTAAATTCTGTTATGCTGGACTTTTGAGTTGTGAGTAAAGAAATGGTCTGACTTGGCAAATGTCGAATTTTGACTTGAAATAGGTAGGAAAATACAGAGAATTGAAAGTCATTCCAATGTCGAGGAAGTCTGAGTTATTCAGGGTATGAACTTAAAGGACTCATCTGTATGTAGCAATTATATATATATTTAAATGTTTAAGATGAACATTCTCAAATTGTTAATCTTTTAAGTTAATATTTAAGATGAACATTCTCAGAAGGTAAAATATCTAAAGAAGCTAAATAAATTTGTAAATAAATCTTTAAAAATTACCAATGTCACCAAGATAAAGCAAGCATCTTTGACACGCTCTTATTGCCCATTCTATTGAATCCTTTGAGCATTTCTTTTGTGCAAAATCTAGAGAGAAACAAGCTTTGGCACAAGTGATGGCAAATGCAAGAAAGAGGGAAGAGTAAGCAAGATATTGGATGTATCAATTCATCATGTGCAACATAGAAAGGAGATATGTAGAAAAACAGCTGACCTGAGACATTGAAAATCAAGCATTGCTTATTGATTTCAGTTTTTACCAATCACAAAAAATGACAAAACAAATAATTTCCTTCACAGGTCTGAATTTGCTAGAAAATTACAATTTATTTAGATCTTAACATGGGCATATATGAATGAACTCATAATTTTGGTGGCTTAGTTAAAGTCCACCGATGACATTTTGGTCAAAGGATTAACAGGCATCTCACTTATGGATTATGAAAAAGGCATATTGACATTCAAATCTGCAAGTTGCAAGAATCCTTTATATGAAAAAGGAAAGTATGAATAAAATCAAACCAACTGTACAAAATCATGGGATGAAATTCAAATCTGTCCCACTTATAATAAGAAGGTACAGAATAGGTGAAACTTGAGCACAGTTAAAATTAAACTATATAACTTGCAGAATTAGATGTCAAAATCTAACAAATGACAAGGGAGAAAAAACCTAATAATGATTTTAAGAAGTGCCTTTAAAAAAGAAAAATACCTGCTGTCCTTCTCTTATCATGTTGTAAAGCATTTAGCCAGTCTAGTGAGCTGGGTACAGGTAAATTATAATGATCTGTGATCTTGATCAAAAGTTGATGATAAAATGAGTGTGCTGCATTAAGATGGGCACTATACAATGCCACAAGGACAGGACTGCTCTGCAAAGTCTAAAAAACGAACAAATTAGGTACATGATGATTATTAATGACAGAAAATGAAAGCTTTTGAACATGAATATCATAAGCTCTTAAATAGTGATGAAATTAAAGGCAATCATAATATCATTGAGGATTGGTGTCAGCATTGAAAAAAAAAGAATCAATTTCACGCAACTTTGCTTTTGCTGTAACTTATGCTAATTGATCAAAGACATTTTTGGCCATACAAACTTGCAACTAATGTACTATATGTAGGTGGTTTTGGTTTAACTTGTCTAAGATACCCAATAGGATGTGTAGACAGAGCGTGTCTTGCTCTTTGGAGGAACTATGCAATTTTTTCTACAAGGTTAGTTCATATCTTTAATCAGGCAAGCAGGTAGAATGTGAGAATCTTTAGTGATTTTGTACACAGTAATCATGCTTCCTTTATCTGTTGGAGTCCTGCTTCTTTTAGGTATTGAAGGCTACATTCCCCTTAATATATTTCGATAGTATAATTCTTGTTAGGACAGGATGGCCTCTTTTGGCTCTATGGTAAAAAAATTAGCCTTTTTGTCCATTTCATCTGGAATAAAAAACAGTGAAATTTTTATGGTCTTTTGTGTTCTGATGCACCAGTGGAACTCCTCCCTCCTTATAATGATGGAATATGGTCTCAAAACCTGATATTGCTACAGTAATGGTTTGGTTTTGTCTAGAGGGGACATCAGTAATTTTTTTTATTGCAATCAAGTTAGATTTTAATTGCCTCTATTTATTTTTCTGTTTAAACTGGGTTTAAAACTTCAATGCTTCACATCATTAAAGCCCTGCTCAAATATACTGGATTTATTTCTGATCAGATCACATATAATATTGGATGGCAGTTTGTTCACACAATAATGCTTTATTAAGATACAATCCATATTCTTTGCTGAGGCATACCACACTGCTTTGAGTGTAGTATGGAACCAAAAAGGACCATCTATGAGCTTGATATGTGAATGCACTTACTAGTCTGACATGGCTTTGCTCCTAAGGCAGCTTAATTTTTCAAACAGTTTGGTGAAATTTTTAATGCCTACGAATTCATAACAATTGATATCAGCACATATGTAACAGGTCAAAGATAATAGATAATTCAAAGATGTGTGGAGTGTGGAGTGTAGCATTGCCATATGAACAAAAGTTATAAACCTGATATGCAATGAACCCAGTATCATGTGAATAGTCATAAAAATCCAATCAGATTGGGTCTGTGAATCTATTTCGGTTTTCAAGCAAATGCAAATAAACTCGAATGATGTACATACCTTTTTGTCTTGCCTCAGTTTTTGAATAATGTCATAAAATGCTTTCCTCCATAGAACATCCTCTATTCTCCTTGCCAAATCTACAGTGCCATTGAAAAGCATTTGCTCGCAGACATCTTTGAGCCTGGTTAGAAAATTTCATTAAAATAAACAATATATTTTCAAACAAAAAATATGTTTGATTATTTACTTTTTTATTCAAGTTTGCAAACTCTGGGGGAGGGGGGGGGTTGTTGAAAGGCTCATTAACATGAAGAAAAAACGAGGGGAGAAGATGGGCAGATAAAAGTAATCTTGTGTTACAAAGTGTAAAACTAGAGTAAAGAGACTAAAACTTACTTCTGTCTTGTCAGAATGGTCTCTGATTCAAAAAATTCTTTCCATTCTGTTGCATTTTGAAGTTGCATATCCAATCTCTGTACCAATTGCTGAGCATATCTGGGTGAATTCAAAGAAAGGCAGCATTGTAAAGAAATGGCAAACACGAAAGAAGGAATGTTTTAGCATTGACCAATACAATGTTTTAATACTGACAACATTTACTTTAAGTCGTGTAAAGTCAAACAAATGATTGAATGATAACATAAATGATATGATAAACTACTTTGTGTCAAAAAATAAGCAGTAAATCGGATGCAAGCCTTTCATTCTGAAGACTTTAGTCTTTTGATAAACATCTGATTTTGAACAGTGCCCTGCCATATTCATCTGCTTTCCAAAGCCTCAATATATTGGTTGAGCAACATATATTTAGGGGAAAATACACACATGTATCGCTTGGAAAATAGCGATTTTACTCGAGGATTCAAGCACCTTGATGCTACTGAATACGACTTTACAATGGGCAATAATATTGTTTGTATCCAATTACAGAAGCAAGTGATATCTGATGATATGGACAGTGAACATCAGTCAATCAACGATTTATCAAAAGCGCTGCTACTTGAATAAACAATGTTGATTCGCTCACCTGTACAGCTTATGTACATTGTTTTTTTGATCGATTGAAGCATTTTTCTGCATTTCATTCTCTGACATTCCCTTCTACGTCTATGTTCGTGCAAAGACTAAATTGTCTCCATCTTAATTTCCGTTATTTTCAGTTCAGATTTATGTTGAAGATGCTATGGCTTCCTTCCTTCATTACGAGGCCGTTTCTTTTACGGGGCCGATTCATAAGGGCACCTTTACCATGTTTATGGAAATGTGTAGATGAGCTGTTTGGTCAGTTTAATAATTTTTTAATAAACCGTGAGTAGAATATTTTTATTAATTTCCTTTATGGCTGATGTGCTAACTTTTGTGTATGAATTATGCAGAGAAATTTAAATGAAGATCAGCATCCAGGATGCATTCAAATCCTACCTTCAAAATATAACGTGTTTAGCGGCGACGTCACGAAGAAGGGTTTATAAATAAATAAAGTTATAATGCATTGCTAATAAGATCAAACACTGGTGAATACTGAAGCAAGCAGTACCAATAATGTTTTCCATATAATGCTGCTACTGTTGATTTTTTGTGTAATCTAGAATCCAGTAGGCTTTCCAAAGCTATTAATCTTCAGTGTTAGATCTTCATTCTTGTCTTTGATTGGTATGTATGTATTTACAGGTTACATTTAAAGTAGTTCTTATTTATAATCAGCATCATTCAGTCATGCGATTTTCTTTTTTTTCTATTTTTAGGCTAAAAGCTTTCCAAACACAATGAGGAGCTTGGAGCTAATTTCTGTGGACTCTTTAAAAATAGATGTTGATGAGAAGATCAAATGGTTTTGTGTTGACAGTTTATCTCAAAAGGCATTCTTTAGCACTAACAATGAAGTTTTTTCATTCCTGTTACAGCAGAAGAAAGTATGCTGATTGAATATAAATTACTAATTAAATTATTTTGAACATAATTATTAATAAGCTCCCCAAAAACCTGGAAGATATATATGTACATATTCCTAAAATGATTTTGGCGGAGATGGAGAATCTGGATAGGTATCTTATTTTGCTGGATGTCATATTTGTAAGAGAGCATTCCTGACCCTAGGTGATCTGTGATTCATTGATGTAGTCAAAAAACCCCTTGACCTGTATGACACAAGGTCAATAAGATTATCGTCACCAGATTCTTCAGATTCGCCCATTTCTTTGTTTAATGTTTTATTGTTGTTGCATGGGTGTTCAAGATTTTCTCTCCCCTAAAAAATCTCACAAAATTTGTAAATGACCTTTTTTAAAGCAAATAGTATATCAAGGTCAGATCACAGTAAATTCTTTGTTTATCTTCGACGGAGGGAAGCATGACTTGCCTAAAAAATGTCTTTCTCCACTTGTGTAATATTGAGTATTTTCTTTGCCAGTCAAGATTTATCTTTTGCATTAACATTTCTAATAACATCTGTTTTCAGGTTGAAAACTCAGTCAAAATTGATCAACAAAATGTTTTATCAATTGAGTACCTGATGGATGATGAAACCATATCAATTGCATCATCTAATGGAGATTTATTTGAATGGAGAATGGTTGACCAATCACTGGAGTGCGTTGGTACCATGGAATCTGGTATAACATGCATGAAATGGAGCCCAGATCAAGAGATATTTGCACTAACTACAGGTAGGCTTCTTTTGCTTGCAGACGTCCATGTCATTGTACTGGCATGAATCTATTTCAGTTCAAAGTTTATTCAGCCAATCAGATGATTTGTCAAAAAATTAGGCTAAGAAATTATTAGGCTTCTTTGGGCAGGATCATTATAGGCACTGTACAAATGGTTGGGTATTTGCTCCAAAGGTAAACAGGGAATGTGTTGTTGTGAGAATAATAACACAACCAGCAGGCTATAGTTAATAAAATATAAGCAAAGTGTCAATAAAACAAACTACAACAATGCAGGTAGAGAAAACATCAACAATCAAAATGGTTTATTATGGACTATTTTGTTACTAATCAGTTTCCAAAGGTAGGTTTCAGTACACTGCTTGTCAAGAAATGTCCTCGTCCTTTTTGTCTGTGTGACCAAACTTTGTGATTCCTATTCTTGGAATTAACAAAAGCTAATGACTCCCACAATTTCATTGAAAGGTTGATCATGTCAGTGGCTGGGCCTTGTAGTCTTTGGCCCAAATTACTGAGCAATCCAAATGGGTCATACATAAATGACGTCACCTAAAATTTCAAGATTTTTAACACAACCCCGCCCCCCTCCCCCCCTGTCACCGCTTTGTCACCAGCTTTCTAACTACCATGTACTATATTGCCAGTGACGTCACTTCTCACTCTACACCCCCCCCCTCCCTTTGCTAAATTTTCTTTTGAAAAGAAGAGCAAAGCAAAAAGCACAATTTTTGTTGAAAACATTACGTTTTCATAATTACTCGTCATCAACAAAAGCATTTTCTTGTAACATTTTGACACGATTGAATACTGGGGCACACCCTTCATCTTTTGGCTCTTCTTCCTCTATCTCTCCATCCCCCCATCCTCGGATTCTTTCTCTTCCGGGATTTCACCTTCTGGTCCAAAGCAACCCCCTCCACGGCGATGACGATTGACTGATGCCATGCTAGCATGGTAAATATGACAGCCTTTGCATACTCTGCGAGGAACTTTGTCAATTTTGCTGGGGCAGTAGACATAATATGGCAATGGCTTCTGTAAGCAATTTGAAGGAACCATGTTTTCAATTGCAAGTCTTTGCCAAAGAGAAGCATAGCCATCCGTCTTCTTTGCATCCCGTGCTGATGGCACAATTGGTCGCTGACAAACAGGGGGCCTTATGAATAGCTACGCACAATAATTCTCCTTATATTCATATATGTTTCAAACTTTCTCCACTTCATAATTTTTTGAACTTGTGAATCTTTGCATCGTCTACACAGTCTTTACTTTGTCTGTAAAATCGTCTATATTGGAAGGTAAAATAGCACATTAATCTGTTTTGAAGGCTACGCCACTGGCTGTAGAGCGCTTCGCGTTTTTTATAGATGGCAATTTTTACATGAAAGCAAGGAATGTATGGGCGATAAAAAGTTATGATAGGGTCACGGGGTAGCAGCCGTGAGGTACCATAAAACAGTTTTGATTAAGATTTCGAAGAGAGTTTTTATGTGCCTTCATATTCTGCTAGAGATGAACCTGTTGCTACGTTCTAACCCTTCCCTTATAAGAAAATAACAACTTGTGTCTGAGTGCTTATGCTAAAGCTAAATGCATTTTTCCTTGGAAAAGATGATCCCACATTTACCAAGGTGACATCACCAAAGCTTTAAACCCCGCCTCCCCCCTCTCAAAGTATCACCTTCCAAAGTATCAACTCAAGTTGGGTGCCTCGTTTTTGTCTTTGCATAGAGGTTATGATTCGCACAAACTGCAAGTTTTCACCAGTAGTTGAAATGTAATTCTATTTTATTTACAGGTTAAATTTATGTGTCATATAACTCTTCATTGATGTTTTACTTTGATCATCATCAGCAAAATACAGTAGACTTTTTCCATTCATAAGCACTTTTGAAATCCCAGGTGATGAAAAGTTGGTATTAATGAGCCGAGATCTGGAGCCGTTTTTCGAGACAGACCTCAATCCAGAAGAATTTGGTGAAGGTGAGAATCAATTTATTTAAGGAATTGTGTACTAGTAGAATGTTGTGTACTTTTATGAGTTAGTATGTCTGACTTTGTTAAATTTATGTCATTTTTTAGCTAGAGGTCTTCAGTAAAATTATCTTTAATATCATCAGCACAGCTAATAACGGTCGGTTGGGGAAGCAAGAAAACACAGTTTCATGGGACAGAAGGAAAACCAACTGCAATGGATTTAAAACCCAAGGTTTGCGGTCTTGATTTTATTCAGTTTTGTGGTCTTAAATGCTAGTGTCAAATGCTTAAATAAGTAACAATAAGCTAATTCTGTTTTGTCACATTGTTGCCTTAAAATTGATCTTTTGCTTTTGCAAGGTGCCTGATCCTGCGCTTCCATGGGATGACAAGAAAGTACGAATAAGTTGGTGTGATGATGGTCAATATTTTGCAGTCTCCTCTGTGGATCCTATCACAGGTAAAATTATTTTTCACGATTAAAAATATATATATTGTGTGCACTTTTTGAATAGATAAAAATCAAAAATATTTTTAACTTTATGGAAGAGACATAATCATAAGGATTTTCCCGTTTTCTTTGAAGGCTCTCGTAAAGTTCGTGTCAGATCACGTGAAGGAGCATTGCATTCAACCAACGAAGTTGTTCCAGGCTTAGAGCATCCTCTTCATTGGAGGTTAGTTGTCACTAGCACGGATTGCTATCGAAAGATGCACTGATATTTCACTTCAGCAATTGATAGATGAATTAATGTCTGAGAATTTTGAAGAATTACCGATTTGATTATGTGATTCTGATTTCAATTTTTAATTACTTGTCATGCTTGTCAATACACAACTGATGCAAAATCAGAATTCTTTCTTGTCAAATTAGCCTGATTTTTTTTTGTTTATTGTGTAGGCCATGTGGAAATCTAATTGCATCATCACAGCGAAAGCCCAATAAACATGATGTGATATTCTTTGAAAAGAATGGTTTGAAGCATGGAGAGTTCACACTTCCTTTCAAGCCAAAGGAAGCCAAAGTATTTAGATCTAAGACTTGCTTTTTAGTTTTAATGTAAGGTTTATTTCGAAAGTCAACATGCAGATAATAGTCCTTCACAGAAAGAACACCTTTATTGTTGTATGCTTTTGCAAAAATTTCATTTACCTAGCTCATATGAGGTGATAGAATACAATCTGACAAATAGAGATGAAGAAGTGGTGCTAAGTAACATAACTAGCGACGCATTTGCTTTTCACTTAGTCTTGTTTTAAAGGAATTATAAAATATTGTAGAAAGTTTCTCCTGTAACGAATGTTTTTTTTCAATAGGTAATTGAACTTTGTTGGAATAAGACATCAGATATTCTTGCTGTTTGGTTAGAGGAACTACATTACGACCAAAACACCCCACAACCACAGCAGCTGTCTTACCGTAAGTGCGGTTTTCAAACATAGTAATAATGTCTTTGTCACTGAGTCTGTCTTGTTGTATCCAAAGCCTTTTACTGCTGAGTGTATAATCGATATTACCTTTAAACTACATAATGATGACATTTTTTATGGGTTTCGCACATACCTGATGGCTTGCACAGAACCTGATCAGTAGCTTACACGATTTTCAACAACTTTTGTATTCTAATGCAGCTATCAGCCTATTCTATGCAGGATGATTTTTCTAAGTTTAATTATTATATTTCAGTTCAGCTTTGGACCAGAAACAACTACCATTGGTATTTGAAGCAAGAGTATCGATTCAGTTCTATGGGAAGAAGAATTTCCAGCTTGATTTGGGATGCAGACTCTCCTTTGAAGCTTCATGTAGTTTGTGAAGGTAACACAGATTTATAATGCCCTTTCAAAACTGTGTAAGCACTTTCTATGAATTTTAGCTTATTATGTTGTGTATGTGATATTAATCGTTTTTTAACTTAACATGGAGAGAACTTATTTGATATGAATGAATCCCCATATTTGACATAGTTGGCTCACTTGGCTCGGTATCAAGAGCATTGTACGAAACATTTCCCTGTGCATATTTTTCTGAACTAGCTATATGTGAATTTATTTCAGTACTTCTGACTTATGATGCCTAACTTGTTGCAGCCCTATGAGCTAGGAATGTCTTAACTTAAAAGTATCAAGATGTTCCAAAAAGTGTATCAACACGCAGCTTTTTTTCAATTGCTCTCTAAGTTAACTCTTGCAAAGACCTTAGTCGAAGTGTTTAGTTTTGCTTGTATTATTTTTTGTAGATGGATTTTATTACCAGCTAACATTGAGGTGGACAGTTTTGCAAAACAAAGACAGCTGTGTTGCTGTTATCGATGGCTGTGAGTGGCAGTTTCAATTATATGAGTTTCAGATTTAGTTTTATGTAGCATTTTTGGGTAGTTTTGTCAAGGACTTACGATGATTCAAGTACCACCATTAGCAGACATACTCTGTTTTAATAGTTGTTTTTTTCTTTCCTACACCAAAATATTTTGTACATAACATCTCTAACTTCATTTATCGTTTTATCACAATAGCCAACCTGCTGTTGACTCCATTTGCAACGGCTGTTGTTCCACCACCAATGTCATTAATGAAGGCGACCTTTAAAGCACCTGTCAATCAAGTTTGCTTTGGAAAGTCTCCAAACGAGGCCACTGTCTTTCTGTCGGATGGAAGCACTCATTGTATTACTATTCCAGTGTCAGAAACAGAGGAGCAGATCGATTCTAAAGCTATTAAGATTGTAAGGTAACTCTCAGGATCCAAACGTCTTTGCAGTTTAGCAAATAGGGATATGTCATATTCGCTTTCTTTCTGTTGATAACGAGTACTTTATGGTGTAATAAAGCAATTTTGATGAATTCCTTTGATTAACATTGTTGAAGCTATCGAAAAACCTAGGCAGACCTAGAGAAACTCTCGTGACAACCTTGAATAAAGATATCACCAGAGCAAGAGCAATGGAAAGATCTTTTCCACTACCGAACATAAAGAACAATGTAGATTTTGAAAAGATACGATCCACAGCAAAGGACCGCAAAGAATGGAGAAGATTATCAGAAGTAGTGTGCAGAGCTGCAGAAGCAGAAACAACATGAAACCTTCATGTCGGGACTGCGCAACTGCAATTATATATATATATAAGCTATCGAAAAGATGATTGCCACGAAACCGATGCTTAGCCTTCCTTTAAATCGTGCCCCAAGGAAGAAGATATGAAGAATAAAAGTCTTCTTCATAAGATGACTCCAAAATTTATGTAAAAGATGGCTGCTTTACAATTATTATTTAAATAGATCATTCAGTCTCTATATTATTGTTTTCTATCTTGTTTTGTTTTACAGGCATGCAGATGTAGCAAACAGTCTAGAGGACGAGTTATCGGGTTATTTGCATGTCACTTCGTGGGTTGACGGAGGCTATGTAGCAGTATGTCGTATGAAGAATCAGAAACAGGCATTGTGCCATGTAGCAAATGATGATGATACTGCACAGGCATTTGTTATCAGGTTATTAGCCATTGAGATTCTGTTTACCCCATAATATTTGAACTACATTAATATTGTAAAGCTATTATTTTATACAAGAGATACTCATAATATCAAACATGAACGACTTCGTGAGCAAAAATGATATAGGAACTGAAATGGACAGACTGCCATGCGAGTTAAATAGTGTTTTAATTCCATAGGAAAGTTATTCCGATGGACCTTGAAGTGCTGGCAGTTGCCGTTGGGAAAGACTGTGCTGCGGTCGAAATGCAGGATGGGACAGTCTTCTCGTGCGAAAGAGGTCAGTTTTGAGAGTGTTTAAATTTTTAATTGACATTTTTGCATTTTTTTTATTTTCCAACAATTTTTACATTTATTCAAACTAGTTTCAAGCTGGCAGAACAGCATCTTTTATAATGGAAGAACATTAGAGAAATACATGTTAGTTTGTCTACTACAGCTTGTAAGATGAGCTTTCTCGTAAGTTTTATGCAAAAGCAATGCGAAGTTTGAATTTCTTTTCTTCAGATGACGGATCCTTTGCTATCAAGCCGTGGGTAACGCCTTTTGGCTCATCGCTTTGTTTTCCAGTCCCCTGTGACTATATTGCCGTTTGTAAAGTAAATCACGAGGTTGGTTCACTTAAGTTAGCTTTATAACAATGCATGTTGGTGTCATTTGCTTAAAGAATTCTCTTGTTTAGAAAAACACTTATATGCTGTTTTCTTAAAACCATTTAAGACCTTTTGCTTTTGCAATTCATGAACAGTTGATGTCGTACTTAATGAAAATTCTCACATACGAAATTCTAATAGGATTATGTTTTTCGATGTTTCTATGGTTGCTGCTCTTCCCAGAGTATCCTACATTTGGTTTCTGCTCATCCCAAAGCACCATTAGGGTACCAAGGCGCATATTATTTTCGTTTTTCGCGCCGACCTGACAATAAACGTCATTAATAATACTCAAGGTTTCATAACTTCAAGACTGTTGGAAATCTTAATATCAGGCTGTTTTCTATAGACGTTTAATTTGTAGCCTTACATTGCTTTTATGTTGACAGGATATTGTGATTGGAATGACAAATCACTATCGCCTTTACGTTAATGAAAAACAGGTAACAATTTTTCTGATTTATTTCCTTTTTGTCCGTACTGAGAATTTTTTTAACAAGCTAGTTGAACCATGGTTTGAATGTTTTGTATAGAATTTCTTTACAAGGTATAACAAGTATATTATGTTAGAATTTTGACCATATTTTGAAATCCGTTTATAAGTTGTTAATATTCCTTCAGCACCTAAGTACGGATCTTCCATGTTTTGGGTTAGCTTAGCATCGACTGATATTTAAGTGTTATCCTGATTCCATCTCAGCTCGACTTTAATTTCTCTTGCATTGTCGTTTTACATCAGCCAGCCCACAGAGCCATGCCACTTGCAGTCTAAGATATGTATTGAGAGCTTTGCAAAATAACCAACCGTCATTTTTGAAAATCAATAGTGAACAATACCACCACATTGAGTACATCTGTTATGTATTTTCATTGATTAAAATAGCAATCGCAATAGCAATGGTATCATTTTAAATACCTGTTTCACTCCCAGGTTGCTGATAATTGCACGTCTTTTTCGATTCATGACGAGTACTTGGCGTACACGACCCACAACCACCTTCTCAGATGCCTGCGACTCGACAGCATTCTCAAATGTAATTCAATTTTTAATCGATAAAAACTTTATAGAAAGAACGCATTTGTATTCACAGGGACCGTATTTGAAAAATTAATTTCATAAAGCCCTTCAGAATATTTTCCCCGTTGAATTTTATCTTTTGAGTACCTGAATCATTGACACTCTGGAGGCTTACGTTACCTTGAGGGACCTACAATCACTGCCAAAAGTCTTGGAACACTAACGTAGGTTTTCAAAGGCAAATTCAGCCATCCCCCTCTCCTCCTAGGAACAATGTTGATTTACTATAGAAAAAAGAAAGGGGTTGTGGAGTACGCTTTTTCTTGTGGATTGTTTGATATTTTTCTATACTTTCAACATTGTTTTGGAGGGAAAGGGGGGCGGAAGTGGTAGTATTCAAGAAAACAAATGAGAAATTGAAAAGCACAGCGCAAAGTGTTAGGTGTTCCAAGTAATTTTGGCAGTGATTGTAATGCTAAGATACCTAGTGTAATGATGGATTTAAAATTTACCAAGGTATGCAATCGTATTTAAGTTCTTTGAACAAGAACATACTCGATACATTGAGTGATATTGATCTTATCAAACATAGTACCTCACTTTATACGATTAGCATGCTTATTTTTATGTACCGAGTCGCGATATAGGCTCTGTCTTTCTATGCGTGCATTTCTAATGGTTCTTAGAGTTTAATAATTAACTATGAAGTGAATTGAAAGTATAAGATTTTCACTTCCAGCAAATAACACACGTCAATTATTTGCCGAATCATTGTAAGATTAATAGTTCTACTTTGATACGATACTTGAAGTTAAATCTTTTATCCCTCCAGTTGTGAACTCCAGTGACAAGGAGCAGCTTCAAGGAGAGGATTTCAGCAGGAGTCTTGAACGTGGATCAAGGATAATTTCTGCAGTTTTTAACGACACCAAAGTGGTTTTACAGGTATTTCATAATGTTTTTATATACAAAGGGCTGAACTATTTCATTTTTTCATAATCATGGTTTTTCTCTAAGTGATCAGATTTCAAATTGAACATCGAAGGCCAAGAAACTTAACTATTTCCGAATTTTTTTTAGATGCCTAGAGGTAATCTAGAGACGATCCATCCACGAGCTTTGGTTATATCATTTCTAAAGAAACAGCTTGATAAGTAAGTTACCTTTTCTTTCTTCATCTTTTTTATCCATTAAGTGCCAGTTTTTTTCTCATCTGAATGTTTTTATTGCTCATCGACCTCCTGGTCTCTTCACAACACTCCTATGATAAAGATATTTAAACAGTTTTTTGGCCGTACAGAACTTGAAATGGCTTTGAAAAAAGCAAACATTTTATAACATATTGGCTAAAAGCTTTCTCGTCTGACACTCCTCAGAGCATAAAACGTCAGAATAAGGGTCCGAAAAAACACTATGAATAATATATACTCTGACTCTCTGACGTTTTATGCTCTGAGGAGTGTCAGACGAGAAAGCTTTTAGCCAATATGTTATAAATTTTTTGCTTTTTTTAAAGCCATTATAATGATATTTGAAAAATAATTTGTAACAACTTTCGTACGTTAGCTATATGTTATGATGGGCATCTTTTTTCGTAGGCTACTTTACAGAGAAGCATTACTACTAATGAAAAGGCATCGAATAAACTTAAATCTGATATACGATCATAACCCAAAGGTTAGTATACGAAGAATGATTTTGTTAGTTGAAAGATTGAAATTTTTACGGCATTCTATGTATAATTTCCAAGTTTCGACCTTCACAGTATTCTGCAGATCTAAGGAAAAGAAATGCATATGATATTTTGAAATTGGTTTTCAGTGGAGATTGAATGTTGATGTGGGATCCACTTACTGTCTTGCGTAATTCTTTATTTGCTTCATATTTTCTTATTACAATTTCATATATTTCTCATCACCCATAAAATGTCATTAGCGTTTTCTTTTACTCAGCAAAACATGACAATTTAAAGTGATTAATTCTCCTTTTTTCCCAGCTTTTTCTAGATAATGTCGATACATTTATTACAAATGTTAAATCAGAAAATGATATAAACCTTTTCCTCGCAGAACTCGGGTAAGACGCGTTGTGCTTTTTGAATGTTTGATTTTTAGGCCTTTGTCACTTAAATTCTTTGGAAAAAAGCATTGAAAATAGGAGAAATTCTGCAAATGCGGTAATAAATGAAATCAAATTTTTGATAAATCAAGCCCCATTTAAAGCAAAAAGCATGGAAATTTTTATAAAGCTGATAGAGTGTATACTCGTACCCAAGTACTATATGTATGCGAGACTTGGTCAAAAGTACCAAAAAAGCAAATGAAAAAACTTGAGAATTTACAAAAGGATGCTGTAACCATTAGTGATGGTCTCCCAGCTTCAACACCATATCGAGGCCTGACATATGAATGTGGCCTGAAACCAATGAAATACAAAGTAATAGAAAAAAGGCTTATATACTTACATAGAATTCTAATAATGAAAGAAATAAGATTAGTTAAACAAGTTTACAATTAGCAAAAAAGACTTAACTTCAAAGATTGCTGACACTGTCAAATTAAAAAAAAATTAAAAGACCTCATGATTGATCTTGCAGAGAGACAAGTCAGCAATCTGCCAACTAAGGAATGAAAGAAACTAATCAACCAAAGTTTAGAAAAATCTATTGAAAATGACCTAAAAAAAGACAATGAATCAAAATCAAGATTCATTAGGAAAGGTTCTTTTGGAAAAAACAATATTTAAAACACAGCAAAGCCCCTACATTGTTAAATTTGAAGTTAAATATGGTAGACTTAAAGGCAAACTTTAGTGGGAAACATTAAAAGGCTTTCCCTAGGAGGTGTGGAGATCATGAGAAATATGTGGAGCATTTTTGAGAATGCCCCCTATTTGAAAATAAAAACTTGCCTAATTTTGCAAACATGACAAAAAATATTCCAAAAGTATTGAGCATTATGCAAAAATATGTGGACAAATTTATAAACTTGTTGCGTTCATTCGCATTGTTTCTCTCTCTTCCTTTTGTCTGTCCTTCTTCAAACCTCTTACCAATTTTTATGAATCAAAAAGTTATTTTGAATACCTCCATATTAGCTAAACTGACATAATTTTCTAGCCATTATTAAATCCTCCTTAATTCCTATTCATACAACTCCATTACCTATCTAAAAATTATTTTGCCTCCAGAAAGGAAGATGTAACGCAGTCTCTCTATGCTACGTCCTACCACGTGACAACAAAGAATGCTACTGAGTAAGTTTTAATTATATTCTCAGTGACCTCTCAAAATCACAATATTGATCGGCCTAGCAAATCTGATGTATCTTGTGGTAGCAGAAAGCTCTCGTTGTTCAAACCCTTTGGTTTAAGCTTTTATAAGACGCGTTTATGTTTTCAATTCTATTTGTATACTACAGCGGTACAAATATACTGTATCATTATACTAAAATATACACGACCCAAGAAATTATTATTAAAAATCAGTGATAATACTGAAACAAAAAACTTAATATAGACTGTAGCATAATATTGTTGCATTTAAAGATTGTCAGTGTAGCCGGTGGATGACATCATATTATTCTTTGGATGTTTGCTATTTTAACTTACAACTATTTTAATTTTGCTATTTTGCTACATTAGTTTTCTAATTGTTTTGGTAAAATCGCATTATTTAAATAGTTTTGGTTATTACCTTATATGTTTTGAATTTTTGTGTGACCATTTTAATTATCCCAGTTTGTGTTGATATCTCTGTCATTCTAGAAATATCAACAAGGTCGATGTTATTTGCTCTGCAGTTCGTAATGCGATTGTGAAAATTGGTGTGAAAAGGTAGGCAAAATCAGATGTTACTGATTATTGTCCGAACTTTTTGCCATAAACCAGATTTAACCTTGTTGACTTACATTTTCGTTGCTCCTAAAAGGTTTCAATAATAGAACCTTTATTAAAGAAATAGTCATTGTTTTTCAGCTTCTTTTTGTCCTATCTTACCACGTATGCAAAGGAATCAAAACCTGGTCTGGGTGTAGTGTTATCATATATAAAGTCGCTAAAAGGTAATACATTTGTTATAAAAATTGTGTAAACGCATTCAAGTACCGATCAATTATTTTTATTCCAATTTCATTTAGTAAGTTTTGTCAATGCTCGTTCAGCAGGTATACATGTTATATTGTTTTTAATTAAATCTATATGTTCTGATGTGCTTTACTGTAATTTTGCAATGTTTTTGTTTATCCAATTGTAAACAGACCAAATGAACTTCTGACCTAGATAAAAAGATAGAGGCTGATGTAACGCACGAGAGAGCCCTCAGACACATTCTGTATTTCGCTGATGTCAACGAGTTATATGACGTCGCTCTTGGGCTGTACGACTTTGAGATTGTGCTCATGGTGGCGGAAAAATCAAATAAGGTCTGTTTATGCTCATTCTGTGCTCACCGTTGCTATTTAATTTTTTGGGTATTGAATTGCCCTTTGTTTCCTATGTCAGATTCGGAATTCTCCTTCTTTGCTGTTTTATCAAAGGCTGCGTTTAAGCACAGTTTTTAATTGTTTAGGCTAGAGCCTCCCTCAGCTGCACTCTTAGAACTGTTAAAAATTTCCTGGATTGGCTAGTTTTTGTCGATTTCATTTCATTGGTGTCATTTTCTACAGCCAAATTCGTCCTCGTGACCTTTAAAAGATGTTATTATTTTCTAGGATCCGAAGGAATATCTGCCTTTCCTAAACGAGTTGAAGAAATACGAAAAGTTCTATTGTCAGTTCAAAATAGACTGTCACCTCAAACGCTACACCAAGGCTCTAGGCAACATTCACGCTTGCGGTTCGTCAATTTAATTGTTTGCTTTGTATTAGTACTACTAAGAAATGTCACTATTGATAGTTTTTTGAAGCAATGTTTGGCATAAGTTTAATTTGATAATTTGATTATTTGTTTCTCGTTAGGCCCGTCTCGTTTTGAAGAATTTCTCGACTTCACAGCCAAGCACAATCTCTACAAAGATGCACTGCTTTTTTGCAGGGAAGATCCGTTTAGTTTCAAGGTGACTGCCTATTTTTGGATTCATATTGTAAATACAATTATTTCCTTAATATTTCGAGACTGTTTTTTTCTCTGTACTTTAATTTTATTTAATATGTTTCTAAGCCCCAATTTCTGAATTAAAGCTAGTGGTCTTATACCTTTGCATAAAGTTCATTGCTTGGTATGGCAACCAATTCATTAAGGCATCTACTCATCTCTGTAATCTCCCCTTTTGGAATTTCGTCGTAACTTTCTTGGTGATGAAGTCCCAATACTATAGAAAGTTTGTCTACTTGCTTTTTCTAGGAAGTTAGTGCCGTTTATGGTTCGTATCTTGTGCAGAAGAAGCGTTACAACGAGGCTGGGATAGGTAAATAAATCATATTTATTATTCCCAATCCCTGATGCTAAAAACCGTGTGAAAAGCTGTTTCAAATGTGGACACAGTTCAATTATCGCAGTTCGTTGCCTTGCCAACAACACAACAGCGTCGTATCCCATAGCTTTTCAATTTGACCATTGTTCGTTCATCGAAGCAGCTTACCTAAGTCAGATGGTCCTATTTTTTCTGCCAACCCATTTGTTCATATCTTATCGTTTATATAGGACTATTCAAATCATATTTGAAGCTATGCATCCATGTTCAAATTATGTTTTTTACCCTAAGAAACCTTTAAGTGTAGCATTATTTGTGCTGTCGCAAACTTGATATTTTCTGTACGTCTCTGCATAGAGAATAAAGTGAGAGATTGGCCAAGGAAGAAACTACTTGTGATAGAACAGAAATTACGAATTATTGCTTTCCTGACAGCTGTGGTTTGTGCAGCTGTTGTTCAGAGAGCTGGAGTTTGTAGCTTTCGCAGAGCTTACTTCTTAAGTCTGTTCTGCATTCCCACTTGTTGGTTTGCTTCTTATTTATTATTTTCTTATTTTTGTTCAAATAATACCATAATACCATGTTGATTCTTCTAAAATACCATTGATTTTCTAATCACATATAATATTCCCCTGTTTTGTCCTTACTCGTAGCTTTTTGCCTTAATTCCTTAAAATCGAGCCATTCCTATCTTTTATGTATTCATAGTTTATTCTCGAGTTTCATTGCACGAAGAGGCAAAGGATTCGTTTGTCAAAAGCCACAACTGGAAATTAGCAATTGCTGAAGCAGAAATGTTGAATTACTCCAATGATGCTTTAGTTCAGTTTGCAGTCAGTCTTGCAGGTAAAATTAACAAACAAGCCCAATCTTCACTCTTCGTTCTTCCAAGCAGTTTCATGTTATTTTCAAACCATCAGTTTTGTTTAGTAAGCAATAGCTGTATTAGTTAATATTTTTTCCACTATCAATATCTGTGGATAATTCCACTCCTCCAAGATGTCATAGGAATAAAGCAACAATCATATTGTTATCATAAAATATTGCGCATTAGGTTTTAATCGGAATCGAAATTCTATTAATTTTCCTTGTCGAGTAACCTCAGAAGAACACCTTGTTCATTTATAAGTAAGCAAGGAAAAGAGGTTCAAGTCTCGGTTTGAATGCAACATTGCACCATGCCTGTGTTATCGAGAAATGGCAACATCACTTTATCTGTTCTCAGTTTAAGGTATATTTTTATCTTTGAAGAAAATAACCCAGCTTTTATAGACTTGAAGTTTTTGCGGAGGAAATAGGTCAGTGCATTAGTTTGACTTATACAACAAGATGATTTCAAGGCGTATCTGAAGCGTGTGACCATAGTCGATTGAAAAAGCCTTTGACATTGGTCAAACTACTTTTTCAATTGACAATTGTCTGAAAGTCATCAGGCACTGTTGCCTTATAATGTTAAACTCAAATCTAAAATTTTGAATATCCCGATTTGGATGTCTAGCTATAGTACATATCTGTGGCATATGACATATTACGAAACAGAGCAATTTACACTTCTCATTTTAACTACTATATGGTTTGACAAAGATTGCCAATTTTTGTGTAGGATGAGCACAAAGCTCGACACTACTTTGCATGGACGTAAGCAATGAAATATCGAAGTAATACCACGTCAACTTAGCCTAGAAACTCAGCTTACGTTGGTTAAGTTACATATTTCAAGTTACTAGTCTGATAAGAGGGCATTTACAATTTAGGTGAAATGCAAGAATTGAAGAATTGGAAGGAGAGCGGAAACATTCTTGAATTATATACAGAAGTATGGAATTATTGCCGTTTCTTTTAGAATTATGCATGATTTTATTTTGATATGGAAATTATTGATGTGTTGACCAGCTTTGATCATGTCCTGTTTAGTAGAGACTCGTTGATTATTTCAGTTTTTGCAGGTTAACTTGGAACCATCATTTGTGCAATTGTACATTCAGTGATAGTCCAGACATTTCGTGTCTTAGGTGTTTGTCGTTTAATACTACAGAGCAAATTATTTCATACCTATTATTCAACTTCTTCTTAAGTATGGGCAGCCACCTTGAAGTTTAATTATTCCAGCTAAGAAGCTTTGCTGAGATCGGACATGAAAAAACCATGAATTCGTAATTTTGTACTTGTTAGATTTGATATCTTAGCAGATCAAGAATAAAGTTGCTTCCTGTGACGTTCTTTGACAGATATTTCTTTTCTATTGTGCAATTCTTCGCCCACAAACAGTATTGTTATTATACTCAAAGCGAGATTCCTCACAGTTTAACGATATTAAAAAGGTCCTCTCACTAGACGCCGAAATTTTCTAAGGCTCTTGCTCAAAAATATGCCTTTCTGAGAAGTGATACCTCTCTTACAGTTTACTTTGTTACTTTGAAGTGATACCTCTGCAAAAACTAGCTTCGATATCATCGATTTTCAATATTATTCTGTAATCAACATTGATCATCCACATTATTGATCTCTAAGATACGATATTAAAAACATTTGCTTAAAATTTATGTCCCATTGATTGCTCAGCAACATGTCTACTCCACTCATATGCTTACAGAAAAGAAGGTTTGCCCATGTCACTGGACAATATTCGAGCTATATTTGTGAAATGGCCAGTGTCACTTGAACCACATTGCCTGTATTTTTGCAAAGCAAGCACCCACTGGTAATCTTTGTCCACGACCATTTCCTAATGTTCACTCTTCAATTTATCAGGATTATGAGTCTGCAATATCTGCTTATCTCAGTGGCAACATGTGGCAGGATGCGCTTAGAGTGGTACGTGTGAGCTAATTATTTTAGCGTTTAAAGATTTTTTTTGTTTTTTTTTATTTGATTTTAAATGTTTTCCTTTACTGAGACTGAGCAAGACGTTCCTTGCTTTGTGTCATTGGCCGTAAAGGTAAATTTAGCTTGCAAAATGACTCTTGCTTGCTTGATTGCAAGTTTATTTTTGCAACAACTGAAAAGAAACATATGTTCCAGCATGTATTTCTTCTCTCCATCACTTGCCGCTTATTCAATAAAGAAAGTGTACTGCGTTGTCTCTTCACGGTTATTTTAAGATTCTCCCAAGTGACTTTACTCGAGGTCAATTTACTCGACAGAAACCTTTTATGTAAATACACATAATGTAGACATGGCAGCTTGCAGTGATATTTATCAATCTTTTTCTCCAAGAGGTAGGAGGAATAAAGGCTCGGGGATTTCATCCTTCGCTTGATTTCCACTGAAGAACCACCCACAACACAGAATTGACGTGATATTTTTCTTAAACGTGTTAGAATGAATGGTTTTATCATTTATTATTGATAAGTCCAAGATTGGGAATTTTTGGCTTCAGATAATTTCTCAACCATTTAAGAACTTATTTTGGCAGAGGAGACAAGCGAAATCGCGTAGTAGCTGTTTAGCTATTCAATATATTCATGTGTTTTTCCGCCAACATCTCACATTTTCGTCTGCCAGCAAGTTGAATTGCAGTGAACGAGGAATGTTAAAGTAACAAAATGTTGAGTGTGATGTTATTTGTATTCTGAGGTTGCATGGTGTCCTGCTTGGCTTAAGAAAAAAGTAATGATAGTGTGTCAATCTTTCAATGTGGGGAATTCAAATAAAGCTTGGGAATATTTGATTCTTGAAAACATTTTGACTGTCAAGAGCGTGTACTGAACTGGCCTAGATACACACATTTCTTCCTTTCTAATGCGTCATCTGATTATTGTCTTTCATAGTTGTTTGATTATCTTGGTGAGATTTATAAACTTTATGTTTCTTGTGAAATAGGCTTATAATCGCAGGCTAAACTATGATTTTAACTTGTGTACGTTAATGCTTATAATAATGAGAATAGTGTCGATACAGAGTCATTCTTGTCCCATGTCATCAGTGTATCAGAGATAATGACTGAAACTTATAAGGTATAAACCAAGCTGTTACTTTGAAAACTATTGACAAATGCATGTAATTATATCCATAAGACTGGTTTTACATGTATCAAACTATTGTCAAGTTTATCCTTTGATGTTGATGAGAATAATTTGTTTTCGCAACAGTTAAGTTTCTTTATTTTCGCGAGTTCGTGCGGTCTAAAGATTTGATCGTATGTATCTTCACGATTTCGAGTGCAAACGGAACAAAAATTGGCCTAAATCATGTTTGAACCCGCTGCTCGAAAGAGAGGTTTTCAATTGTTCTAGCTGACTTTAGGAGAGAAGGATTTATAATGCTGTTGGTTAAAGTAACTGAGAAATAAAAAAAAGATAAAGAACTAAATATATTTTATCTGATAGATATACAAAGCAAGAAGGAAAGACATCATTGAAACCAATTTCAAGACAGCATTAGAAGAAGGTACATTTTGATTTTCCAACCGTTTCAAGTCACCTTAAGATATTTTCATCTTAGCAGTTGAACTATTTGATTGTGCATTCAATTTTGCTTTCATAATTGATAAAGAACGGAATCCAAAGGGGAACTCTTTGTTTTTCATAACTTTGATTTTTGTAATGTTTATACAACAAACCCAAACAAGTGATTCTTAAAAAATTCATGAAAAAGAGACCTGCATCATTTTTGGTCATTCTTGAATACAAGCGGTCATTCTTGAAACGTAAGGCCTGCAACATTGACACAGTAGGGTCAGTTTGCCGTAAAACGGGGGCTATTGCGACTCCGTACTACTCATTCTCTGTTCCCCGTGCAGAATTTTTCCTTCAATTGTCCCCTTACAAATATAGAAAACATACCATTTGGACCCCAGATGTTGTCGCATAATCCCCAGTCATCTTTTCAGCCAAATTTTGTGCAGAATATCAGGTTGTTTTTCTAAAGTAAACTTTTCCTAGATGAAAAGCTTGATAAAGTTAAGCATCAGTGACTCAATAAAGTTAAGCATCAGCCCCCCCCCCAATCTACCTCATGCCTGTTTTCTTTTCCTGTTGTAGCTTACAAGCATCAACTAGAAGTTATTCATACTGCCAAGGAGAATTTCATTAAATATAAAGAAAGGCTTGCCGTTGTTCGGGCGTTGAAGGAAAAACAACATCAAGAAGTTGCAGGTTTTGTTCCCCTTGTTTCAAATCTGATATTTTCGCAAAATCAATTTTTATTCAATAGACGAATTATCAAATTCAGCGAGGCCTGTGTTTAGTGGTACGCGCTGAAGTATCACCCAGCAGCGAATAAATGAAACGACGACATTCACCATAAAATGCATCCGTTTTGCTTTAACCATCATATTAAGACTATTGCTCCTCCATTAAGCATGTTTATACAGCCGTATAGTTAGCATTATTCAATTTTCAATCAGATCGTTTTTCCGTCAACTCTTTGGCAACTTTCGATTAGTAAGGAAGCAGATAGTGAATTTGAATTATCGCTAACAATAGCAGTTGGTTTGATGGATATTTTACACTTTTAGATGGACTAAGGGAAGAAGTTGAGAACGATTTATTTTCTGAAGCAAGTAGTGTAACAGGCCAGTCAGACATTTCAGCAACCTCCAAAGGATCGAGAGCTTCTGGGTAGGAATTTTGTTTTTCTATCTTATTTAATCCTTTTTATTCTTAAATTACTGCTGTTTTATTAAAAGATGGTTCCTTAAGATGCACTTCCACCTTTAAAACCCATGTGAGATTAAGCACTCTTTAACTAAAGTCTGTGTCAAATTAAACACGATGAATGTGACTTTAACGTTTACACGAAAGCGGATGCACCATTTTTAATGCTTACATGAGAACGGATCCAAGATGGATTTAACAAGTTGTGCTTGCTTGATCGAAATGTGTTATTTTAACTAAACAACTTGACTCTTTTCCGCTCAATCTAAAGGCTAACTTCCGCGAGGCGAAATTCATAGCGGATTAGCCGTGAAAACGCTACGAAAATATACTTTGATTTCCTCAAAATTAAGACTTCCCTGCTTATTTTGCCTTCTACCCGGCGAAACCTTTAAGCACCCAATTTCAAAATTCAGGCTTTTCGAATCTTCATAGATTGTTGTCTCTGAAATCAAGCAAATTTACCGTGCTCTGATTAGTGGACAGTTGTTGTGAATTATTTCATCGAAAAAAGTAGAACATATTTTTATTTTCTTGTGATTTCGCTACTTCTTGCGATCAACCAGTCATTTCACTAAGAATTTGCTGCGAAATTTGCTTTATTTTCTCTGATAAATACAAGTGCGTGGATAATTAGTGAAACGCAAATATAGCTGCTCTCAATCATGCGTATGAAATATTGATGTGAGAATCCGAGGCTTTTCATGCAAAACACGAGTTAGGAATGCAGCGCACTTCTTCGAAAGCTCTAAACATTTGATAGGGCTCAAATTGGTAGAATGCTGCAGAAGTGAGTGAAGAATGCTTGTTCAGACCTCTTTTATCTCTCGCCGGTGTCATATGCGTTTCGGTACCAAAACGAATGGTGGAATTTAGCATGCAAAACGGTCCTGGTACAGAAACCCATAACAATTTTGCTTATACAAAAACGTACCCAATCTTTTAAAAACAGGGAACTGAAACAAATGGTGGAATTTAGCATGCGACCTGGTCTGGGAACACAAATGTTCTGATTCATAATGTTCAGAATGTAAAGAACAATCGAACTATTTCTAACAAGGGGGTACTAACAAGAAGCGGTGCTGTGATTTCCCTTGTTAAGTTTATGCAAAAAAGTACAACATTAATGGCGACTCCAAAGTTTTCTTGATTAAAAAGTGTGAAATTTTGAACAAAAAGAGCATTGTGTTCTATTTGTTAATTATAATGTGTCATAATATCGAGCTACGATGAAATCACTTGATTTGAAACACATTGCGTTTCACAATGTTGCTTTTTTGCATAGGGTACCAAAACGCATATGACACCGGCACGACGTTCTGTCTTGTAATCTAAAGCTGTTTGTCTCTGTCCTACCCAAAACCCTAAGTATTGAGTGCTATGCATCTATGTGTAAAATCGCCGCTACGCCAATGTTAAAGGAGAATATTTTGCAGTGAGGACACATGTAGGCAAAAAAGGTGCACCTCTGCGAGCTGCAAATATTCACTTAACCTCTGTTTTTTGACAATGATGGACCCATGCCCCTTGTGTAACCCTGTTGCTACGTATATGCCAATGGTTTTTTAAACAATAAGAATTGTTCTGTAAAAAGCTGCAAAGATAGATTTCTGATTTTTTTGTTTTAGCCATTCTTCAAAATCACGTCGAAAATACCAACGCAAAAAATACAGCTTGAAGGAAGGGAGCAAGTTTGAAGATTTTGCTTTGGTTGAGGCATTGGCAGAAATAGTAAACACGGTGGACCATTTACAAGGTTTAGATAATAATATTAACTTAACTGCTAATTATAATTCGTTTCTGGCTTGCTTTTATGTTACCTTCATTTTTACCATTTTACGCTAGAGGTTCATGTATTATAATCACGTGCTTGAAAAGAGAAACTGAATCTAGATATAGAAGAAACTTTCTTGGTGAGAAATAGATGAGAATTGGGAGTAGCTTTAATGAAAATAAAGAAAAAAAATTGCTAGCATTTTATTTTTTATCAACGATGGTTTAGTCAGTTACGATTGTTGATTGTTTGTAGCCGACGACCATCATTTCAAACCCCGTCATTGCCATACCTTTAAACTTGATTTGCTAGCTGATTTGTATAGGATAGAAGTCTTAGTCTGGTAAACGTATAATTTAGCAATATTAATTCAGAGCCTTTTAGGATTAGTTTTTGTTATTGTTGTCCTTGCATTTGCCTCACAGTGGAGGATAGGAAGTGTTCATCAGGTCCATAAGCATAAATCTGCCCCTCATATATTTTCCAAAGCATTGCACAACAGCGGTATATAAAATGTCAGGTCTTGCTTCAGTAATTTGCAACAATTAACAAATAACGTTTTTGATCAGCATGGCCAATGTAAATCAAGTGGGGGGGGGGCGTTCATTTATTTCATCGAAGGAAGACAGAGTAACATTTTCAAAGGAGCCCTGTCAATTTTTCTTAGAGGGTATCTCCCAAAAGCAAGCTTGGATGTATAAGTAGAATAGCTAAAGTATCACAATATCAAGACAGTCGACTCCGCTTTTAGTCGCTCCGTTTGAAGTCACACTGCCGGTTACAGTCACCTTTTAGGCCCTAACACGCAAAACTGTTAAATTAAGCCCCGTTCATCGTCAAACTCTGCTTACAATCAGAATATTGCAAGCAGTATTTTGTGTGCCTGTAACCGGAGTCTACCGTATCAAGATTTGACAATAAAGAATACCAGAATGTTTTTGTTGAATTTAACCTACAGCAAAACCGATACTAATAACTGCGCAGTTAAAAGCGCCAACCTTCGGGAATCCTACTCCATAAAGCTTCGCAATCCCCTACCCAATTTGGCAGGCTCCAAACTGTCATGATGGCAGAGTATATTCCAGTTCATTTTGCTGCTATAGTTGCTGTCAAAGCTTTGGTATCTAAATATTTGTTAAACGATGGCATTTTCGTTGCCTTTGTAGATAAACCCGCTTAACCATCACCCCTTTATATAAGAGAAAGATACAGTCTCTTACCACGCGTATAGCCATTTTAGTCAGCTAGCCAGGAAACCCATATTTCTGATGTCAAACCATGTTTTCCGTCCATAACCTTCTTGGCCTAAATACCACGAGGTCATCTAGCAAAGATGGCTGTAGAATAGCTAAATAGAATAGCTGACAAATATCTTGTCATCTGGGACATTTAAAATTACCTTTTAACTCCCAAAGGGGACAAATGCGTCAAAATGCACCTTTTCGAAGCATTTGCAAGAAGTGCTTAACAATGGCGGCATCACGAGGGAACCCTTAATGAAGAGTTTTCATTCTTTTTTCTAGAAGGGACTGCTTCTCTCCTGGAAATGTTGACACTGTTTATGCGCGATGGTGATGCTGCTTCATTGCAAGCTGCATATGACACAATATTCTCACTGATTAAACGTAGTATGAAGGAAATCTGGTCTCCATCTCAGTCCCAAGAGGCCATTGTACCATTTGGTACTGGCCCTGATTCTACCGTCAATAGTATAATTGCTGGAATGAAAACACCAAAGCAACTCGAACAAAATTCGGCAGCTGGTGAGTGGTTACTTTTAGTACCAAAAAATTTTAGTACCAAAAACTCCGGTGAATTGACTTTCGTTGGAAAAGTTGACGACCTACCTTAGTTAGGCTTTATAATATTGGAATATTTTCATTGAACTATCTTCTCGTAGAATTAATGAACTTTTCTTGTATTAAATGTACTTTGAATCACTTCCTTGCGGTGCCCTTTTGTTTGTTGTAATGCAGATAATTCAAAGTCATATGTTGTCTTTAATTTCACCTGTTTTGGGCGGAAGAATGGGTCGAAAAGTTTGGGAATGGGCCTTTTGGTATTTTAATTAGTTAATGTATGAAGGTACTAGATTTAGTTTGACTCGACCTGTTTTTGTCGACTTTTGTTTTTATTGCGGTAAACTTTTATTTTCTCCTTCTTTTAGGCTTACCAGAACCCACTCGGCCTGTTCTTCGGGAAAACGTCACATGGAAACTTGAAATGCTGTAGACTTTAATAAGCCAACGCAACACTTTAGCGAATTCATATGTGATAAATTATGCAATGTGGTATAACAGTGAATCGTCAAACCGAATTATGCGTCGTCTGACACCTAGTGACACGGCTAACGAGAACATTAGGGTTGGCAACACCAAATTATCTTGCCATCTGTTCTACCTTGGCTGTATATCTGATGAGAGTTTTGCAAATGAAAACGGATCGGCACTGAAGTTTTTTTTCGTTAGAAGTCTTTGATTAGAAATGTTTCATGCAATACTTTATTAATCCCCTCAGTGTGCAATAAGCGTTTCAGCATTTTCCTGCCGTATTGAAGTTTTCAGTACGAGATACAGGTTTGCTGGGGTGGAATAAAGCTTCACCGCCCTTTTTTATTGTTCTCATTCATACAAGGTTTTGGATTGCCTCTACCTTTGACCAACGTGAGTCTATTCATTCAGTTATCTTGCCAGTTTCAAACAGCCTCCTTCTACGAAACCAACTCAAGAACTTATAACGGCAATAAATTGGGAATAAAAAGGGGCAGTGTGCTGTCCGTTAATACAACATACAAAAGGCAGCATTTGACGGCAAATAAAGCACAAATCAACTCGTTATGTACTATGCGTTGAATAATAAAATTCTCCAATGAATATTTCAATGAAGCTACACCATGATGGCAATGAGCAAACTCCATAAAACCAAAGGTATATTTTCTAATTCTAAAACAAAACAAACAGCTATAAATCGAATGCTAATAGAGGTATAAAATCACTAAAAAATTTGGCTAAACAGAAGCAAATGCGAATGAGGAAGGTATTCACAATCTTGACATGACAGCGTGTACACCCTCGACTTAGCGGGCCTGATTGGGCGTGATGCTTATTTAGGGTGCCTCAGTTGCTTTTGCTCAGTGTCCTAACTGAATGAGGTTGATTAAAAGAAACCACCATACCCTGGCCTCAATTAATATTCACTTGGTTGGCGTTAAATATGGTCTAAGGTATTTATGCTAGCCATAGCAAACATCAGTGCTGCATTGGAAAGAGGATTTATGGAGACAAAGGTAATCCACTGCCATACGCCTATTCGAAATTTTATGCTTATCGTCAAGACGGAGCAGAAAATCGTTAAATATCTAGTTCTATCTGAGGCTCGTAAGCTTGATAAACATTAATTAACGATAGAAAGAAAACGAGGCAAAAATGCAGCTGCTGTGCGATCCTGTTTTTCGAAGATTGCCGGCTGGTTGGGCGGGGCCAGTTGTAGCCAAACTGCTTGCTGGCTACAAGCATAGTGACTGTGCCTATGTAATTTGACTGACTTAAATCTCCACCTACATATCAAAAACATGAATTCTGATGAGCCCTACTTATGTAACTTGACAACGTAAAGGTTCACACCGATGAACGCGTTTAAACTACAACGTACATTTGATGGTACAAAACACGTATATACTTTACATTAATCGGACTAATATTCTCAACGTATGCTTCAGTTATTCAATTTCAAGTGTCAATCAGCGTGCCCAGCACAAACTCCACAATTTAACAACAACAACAACAGCAACAAGAATGATTGTCGGTGAAAATATATAAGCCAACAGGTTTAGACAATAGAAGAAAGTAATCTATAAATTATTTTATTACAAAACCCGTAAACGTGAAAACTGTTTGAAAGCCAAGGTATTGGCAAAAGAGCAGCGGGCTTTCTAGGGCACGGTGGAGCAGCCAGCTGCAGTTCTGTTTTAAATTGTACAAACAAACAGGAAACTTGAGACTTATTTACGCTGTAGATTGCAGCATGTTTGAATCATAGAATTGCAAACCAGCCAAACATAAAAAAGATATCACAAGGGGAGAAAGATTATCTAAATGTACACAGTAATGAAAAGGCTATTTATCATCTGCTTACTCCGCTAAAATTGACTCCATCCCCTAATATCTAGAAGGAACGGCGCAAAAGCCAGTTCAAAGGTTGTCAACGATGCGTACAGCTGCTTAAATCCCTTAGCCTGAAAACCCGCTTTATCAAAGATCCTCATTTCTAGCAGAGCCAACATGTAGGAATTCTAATAAAATCTACGTTATATATTTATATATATATATATATATAATATTTATATATATTACAATGCTACCAGAATCACGATCAAAAGTCTTTATGGTACAATAAATTTTTAATTTACACAGCATTAATGAAACCAATTTTTGAAGAGTTATTTCGCTAACGTTTCTACCACTAATCGAACACCTCTAATCCCCGAGGTTAGCAATACGAGAAATAACAAGTGAAGGTTGAAAGCATCAAATCTGCATCGATACATTAAGACCTTCGCGGCAATCCCATTCAATTATTTATAAGAATGGCAAGATATTGCTGATCACAGCAAAACTGATGCTTGGGATCAAGCTAACAATAATTAACCTTAGAATTATTCATTTGCGAGCTTTGTCAATGCAATCACGAGCTCAGAAAATCCAATTAACATTTATGCAGGTTCTTTAATGATGCAATGTTTCGCTTGACATCATTTTTTTCATCGTTGTTCATAAGTGCATGGCTTGTTGAAATAGGACCACTGACTCGACTTAAAAAGGTAAATAGCACAGATGCCCATTTTTCATAGAAAATTTCATCAGTGAAAAGTTTTCACTTTTTAGGTGAAAACAATTTTTTAGCAAAATTCATAATAGATATCTTTCAGAAGCTGGAATATGCTTAAGCTGCAATTTTATCCAAAAGAAAACAACCAAAATTGGTGCAGGTTCAAGGAGCTTCTGGGGTGGATTTGCCAAAGGCATAACGATGCAGTGTAAACAAAAACTGGCATTTGCTTCCAATGAGCACTCCACTGTTTACTCCTATATAAAATGGATCAGGATTTAGGATAGTACTGACAGCGAGATAATCCCAAAAATCTTTAAACAAACTCTGTTTCTACTCAACTGATTCATTAACCAAGAATCTGTATAAATCCACAAGACCCACTAGCACTAGATATGAAACCCCCTAAACAGCATATGCTACCAAATTTCCTGGTTACCTTCCATCCTCGGTCGCTTTAGATTCGGTCCTTGCATAGTCTTTTCTAGTATATGGTCATCCTTCTGTCTCATGTATAGATGAGGCCTCGGCGAAACAGAGTGGGCACGCACTGGTGACGTCATTTCTCGATGAAAGTCCGAAGGTTCCACTTTCACATTAACTGACTTCCCCGGAGGCATCCCCATGCCACCTCTGCAAAAAGGAAATTTAATAATCAAGATGCTGCTGTGCAATTGGAAAAATTAATTTTTGATGATTTTTGCCAAAAAAAATTCAATAGATGGTTTAAGTATCTTTGAGGTTATTTTTGATCTAAAAACGCCACCAAGCACCTGCTTCCACAGTCCATGTGCCTCTAAATAACATGTCCGTTCCATACCCCCCTTCGACTTTCACTTATCAAACAGCAAGGATCTTAAGATGATAAACGCTAAGGATGGGTATGGCAGTGATCGAAAAATGAAATACCTGGAAATTTTTTCCTGTCTGTGTACCACATAAATCGGGGTATTACTTAAATCACATGTAAAATTTCTACTAAAAGTGGATTACATTGCCCGAAGGTATTTATCAATGTGTAATGTCTTATCTAGATCGTCGCTTATCTTGGCTTGAGCCCAAAGAAAGAGTCAAATGTTAAAATCAGCATGTTTTCGGCAACGAGCAGCCCCAATTTTTTTAGCCTAAGTAAGCAAGTGTTTCGTGCAACGCAGTACGAAATTGTATTTCAGAAACACGACCGGGGTGAAAGTTACTACAGAAATTTATACGCACTTGCTTTGGAAATGTCGTCACATTGCAATAAAAAATGAGGCCATGCTATGTTCAAATGATGACAACTGGCCTTCTCATTGACTGAAGAGAGAGCCTGTTCTAAAATAGGAAGTACCACAGCACCTCCATACGACGCTTAGCATTTAGTGTAAGGGAATTCAACTGACCTTTGTAGGGCATGTTGCTGCTGCGACGAGTAAGCCTGGTTTAACGACGATAACTGCATCAGCTTCATGGCATCTGCTGACTCTAAGGTATAATCGCCTGGGTAGCCACTGGGCAGTCCAGAGGGGAAAGATGAAGGCATCGAAGGAGGCATGCTTGGCGTAGCAAGGGATATGACCGGCGTCGCAAGGGTGTCATTTGTCGGGATATTCATGTGGACTAGTGGGGTTGACATATTTGGGGCATGACCGTCTTGCATGTTTGAATGCGGCTAAAATTAGAAACCAATCAATGAATAGAAAAATAAAGCCACTAAAGAAACAACAAAACTGTATGAACTGAAAACGTCTTCAGTTACTTGAATTTGTTTCAATTTCAAGAATGCCTATAAACACTTTCTCTTGCTCTTTAAGACTGAGTATTTTTAAAATTGACTATAAGTTAAGCTCGTGCTTTCGCGAAATTCCTCATCCTCCTCCATGTGATACTTAAAAATGACACGTGATTATGAATCCATCAAGTAATCTGGGTCCTTGTCCTAAGCAGTCTAAGTCATAAGTAAAAAACATACGGTTATAACATTATTCCTTAATCAAGGTCTTTCTTCAACTAACATCACAACAAAGGGCAATTTTCTAGTATCCATCATCAGGTGCAACAAAAACCGAAAATTCACCTGTCTCGATGAAGAGCTAGGAATGACAACCTTCAGACCAGGGTGTGTTTTTCCTTGATTAGATATGACAGCTGGCGATGTGCTTGGTGGCATCCCCCCACCTGCAAAATCTCTAGGGCTTCTTGAGTCCTGTTGGTGTCTAGGAGATGGCGAGGTCATACCACGGGGCTGTGAGCCTGAAAAGAATTGATTCGTCAGGTTAGCTACTGAAGGGGGGGGGGCATTGGTTTATGAAGGTACACTAAAAAATAACATGCAAAGAAACGTAAAAGAAAGAGAAGAACAAGCCAAAACATCCACTTCAATGCACCTTAGGACGGCGAGGTCCGGTGAAAAGCAAGGTCCCGGCAAAGGAATATCGAGAACAAGGGAAAGCGAAATGAAAGCGTAGCTTGTGACAGTTGAAGACTCAGGACACACTCAACTTGCGAAAACAAACTACTGCTTACTGTTCAAGTTTACGGTAGCTCCACCTTGATTTTGTCAATTATAAGACATTTCTGTCTTATGGGCAGGTCTTTCAAGGATAAGCTTAGAAAATTGACAACAAGAAGCAGCTAATTGCGTTGAAAATTCATGCCCAAGGCTAAGCTTGGATTCAGCGTGGGTTTGACTCCCCAATAAGGCAAAGATGACATGACTAAGTGAAAATCCCTGAAGAATATTCCATGAATGCCATCGAGCTGCGGGAATATATCTGGTAATTCTCACTCAATTCCTGTAACTCTAGTCTAGCTTTTCTAGGCCAGTCAATTTACTTGTTACTAATCCGGGAAATAACTGTTAGCTGTACGAGATTGCGGCTGTTTTTCAGGAAATCTTTGCATGATCATTGAAAATCTATGACCGACATTAAGCACATACTACAAAAACACATCATACTAAAAAGAAGGATTATGCTGAACGCCTCCCAACTCAACTGGATACGTTTATACATCTGATTAAATTTTATTGTTATGGGCCAACGACAAAAAAGGCTCGTGCTATGAACAGTATTTAAAGGCAGTAAATGCTTCATTGGATTAAACTAGCTAGTTACCGTCGCAGGTTAGGTTAAGAGCTATACTAGGCTTAGTGGACAAACTTTTGAATGAAATTTATCATCAAACAGTATCGCTTTTGGTACTCACTCCATTTTCATAACCATACACTTTTCGTGTTTCGTTACAATATTGCTATGAACCATGAATTCATTTTGCAAAAGGGATTTGGTTATAACTTATGCTAAGCAGAAAGGAAGTAGTCATTGAAAACAAAATAATTTTTCAAATAATAGGAAAACACGTTCATATAAGAACAAAAAGGAGTGGAGAACAGGGAAATTGTAAAGGGGAAGTGAAATATTGTCTATAGAACAAAATCCCGAACAAACATAATGCAACGTACATCTTTATTGGGCTTTGGTAAAAACCAAAACAAGAGTCAGACGAAAAGCAAGTACCTATGAGCTGCATCGGGCTTGATGAATGTCGCCTGTCCTTTGCTTGGGTCGACATGGTTGGATGCTGTGGCCTTCGCAGAGGCGGTGATGGTACTTCATTGGGTGATGTCTCACTCACTGGCACACTGACAGGCATCGTCTGGTGGTGGTATGGGTGCGTACTGACCTGTGAAGCCAAATGAGGCATTGGTTACAGAGCCAAAGAGGGAATGGTTCACATAATTGGTTAGATAGACTTCTTTCTAGTCACATAAAGATGGTAGCATGGTTTACAACCAACAAAGACTACAATGTTTAGAAGGCCTAAATACCTTACAGTGAATAAATGCTTTTGTCGCAAACCACTAGCACATTCGCTTCGATCTTTAAGTAACTTTAATAAGGTAGTACAGCCCATAAGGCTTTGGTAATAAGTACTTGAAGTACAGAAAGCTTCCAGATAATTGAAAACATTTTGTTGCATCATGCGCAGTGAGTAACTTACATAATGACCAAACGGCATTATTACTTGAAAAAGACAATAATTCAAAGAAATTCTCAATCACCTTGTAGGAGTTTGGCGCATTGTGCGCCCACTGCGAATGATTATCCCTCTGCAAATTAATTAAAAATGTATGATTGTGACGTCGGACACCGAAGCAAAACAACACGTGAATAATGAACACAAAAAGCCTTACTTGCAAAAACATAAAGCGTGTATCAAATCAATATTATGCAGACCTGTGATAGAACAAATGCATGTGATAGATTCGGCTAAAGAAGACAGGTGAAAGCCTTCAACACCAGAAGCATATAAAATAGCAGTACTAGATCGCTGACAGTGGACATCATTTTAATTTCAATGGAGGAGAGTTCAAGTGATTGTGCCTGACATTCTAGGATCTCAGTCTTATGTTTCTCTATCTTGTTCATTTATGGTGCATATAAAGAACCAGGCTTAATTTTCTGGAATATGGAACCTTTAAAACTTCTAAAAAATTAAAGGCTTTTGCACGGGGTTAGATTCGGAAATGAAATACGCCCTTTCGATCAGTATCGTGACTGTCTTTTCTGTTTATTTTTAAATTTACGTTTTTAATGCTTAAGTATAGTATAAATTCATTTATTCAAACTTTAACTTTAGATAACCCCAGCTGAGATAATTCTAAAAAGAGAACTGAAACGAAAAAATCAAGAATAAAAGAACCTAATTCTACAGACGTTTGAAAAGATGTGACACTGATTCAAAAAACTTTGTTACACTAATAGCTAAAAATGTTAAGCTTATATTATAGAGAGATAAGATATGACAAAAATTCAAAAACTCGAAAAGCAGAGGAGTCCTTAAGAATACACTATCACAACTACGGGTTATCACAATTAACATAACAAGGAAAATAAATGTTTTCATATATCGATAAAGGCCTAGATGCTCCTTTGCAGGAGCGTATTGACGTGTAGGATACATCGTCACAGACAAGAGAGGTTCTTAATCCAGTTACCTTAATCCTTGGAAAACGCAACCGTATTCAAATGAATGCATATGTGGATTCTCTTTAAAAGCGCGACTTATGCAAAGCCCAGGACCAAGATAAACCCTGAATGGAGGGCGAATAACAAACAAAAAAGAGCGAGCAAAGCAGAGGAGACAAAAAGATTTTTACCAATTGATTGTTCTTCATCATCTGGTCAAACTCTTCGTTGATCTTGTTGAATTTCAATTCAGTTCTAGGCGTGAGAACGAACTGCAAAAGGAGAAATGTTCTTGAAAACCTCTCAATGGTGTTTATGAAGAAGAGGCTACAGTGCCCGAAGAATGATACGCAGCCAACAAAATTGTTGAGAATTAGCTAGTAGAGAATTACCTTCCAACGATAATGTTTTTCGTGGTCTTCTATTTTTAATTACAGGAACGTAAGGTCTTATATATAAGATCAAATAGGTAGACAATTTGAATCAGACAATTTTCTTAACAAAATAAAAAAAATGTATCCATAGTTTAACAAAGTTTTCGCTTTTATATCTAAAGGTAATTGCCTTAAAGCAATTACCTTAGTTCCGATTTTTTTAATAAGTTAAACTTGCAATCTGAAAATCCGTTTTACTTTGTCATTTAGCAACGAAAATTCTAAAATTTGTGACCCAGTGTTTCTAGGAGACCGGTTTTAACAAGTGAAAAGCAACACACTATTTTATAAAATACATTAATTTATATAGACTCAGAATTACAGAAAAGAAAATTTCTTAAGAGAGAATGCTTGTTATTTTGCCACTTGGGTTAAATGATAAATAATGATTAGATATTTGAAGAAAAATTAACTCAAAAAGCAAAAGAAATGTTTGGGAAACAAAAGCGCTATTACAAAAGCGCTAATGCTAAGACAGCCTTTTGTAGTCTGATAATAAACATCAATTCGATGTTACAATACTGTGTAGTTCTAATTTCAACAAGAACTAAAAAACACCTCGGGGATTGAAAACAAAAAAATATCCATTTGGAAAATGTAAGAGTTATGTATCATATGTATGAGTTGCCTAGAAAAATGAAAGCAGAGTTTTTAATAAAGGGAACTCTGGGACATTTTTTAAAAAAAGCCAGCAACCTAACGACAGTCTACTAACGGTAATTCAGCTCAACTGGGTCAGTGATAAAATCGGCTGATAACCACTCGCTACCTCAAGCTATAAAAAAGGTACTTTCTTAGTGTTGGCGGTGAGATAACATGAAAAATAATAGTGCTTTTGTGCACCCGCTAGAAAGATGAATAGTTATTGTGACAAATATGGACTGAGTGAGGATACTCACACTTGCAGCGCCCTCTGCTTCTTCGGGTGAGTTGCATTGTTTGTTTTCTTTACGAGAGATTGCCTGTGAACAAAACAAAATTAATTTAAAGCCCGCATCTAATCTTGTGGAGAATATTTAACATTAGACTGTTTTTGTTAACAACATGACCAGCGAACGAATGTTATTCAATTTGTGAAAACCAAGGTCAATGGTCAAGCAAGATCAAAGCAAAGACTAACATAGGGGTTACTCAAGAGCTCATTTTTCTCCAAATATAGGACAGCGCTTCCTTGCCACATCTGCTTCAGTTTTCTAGGGCCTAAGTGGGTCTTTTATACCCTTTTCAGTAGAATCCCGATACAATCACACACCAAATGTTGCTTGGAAGTTGTGACCGAAAGCCGGGTATGACTATGAACGGAGCTTAATTGAACAGTTTTACTTAATTGGGCCTAAAAGCCGGGTATGACTATAAACGGAGCTTAATTGAACAGTTTAACTTAATTGGGCCTAAGTTCTATCTGACATTATCAACATTTAAACATCACCAAAACTTTAAAAAATTGTGCCCGCTGCTTTCCAACCATTTGGCGGTTTGGCCGCTTTGACGAACTATGTGCACCTGACGCGAGTTGTACCCAAGCGGACTCCTTTATGTGACCGCAGGCGGAACAAGAGAGAACAGCCGAGCAAACCAAAAACTAATGAATTTCCTGGCAATTAATGGACAGGTGGTAGTATGAAAAATACACGCCAAAAACGAACTTGAACTAAACCCCCGAAGACACACTTAAGTAAGTTTCTATCTCCTTCAAAATGTCGCAGGCTAACGCATATTGTTATAATAACAATTAATTAAAATCTGCCCATAGCCATGATGTGTATATGAATAATACGATGATGTTTTGAATAATATCTTGGTTGTAACAATATTGGAAAATATGAAAAGGCAGGTAGATCAATCCCGTTGCATTATTGATAACAACCTTTCATGGGCTCAACACCTCGACTTCTCAGGGCAGAGAACAAAACAAACGCTTACAGTTTTGACAGTAGCAGTTGAACGAGCGATAAATCAGTTTTCGTTTCTGTATCTTTTTCCGGCAAATCAAGCTAAAACCCACAGTGTTGAATGAGAAAAACCCCTGTAGTGCTCATTTACTTTAAACAGAGAGCAAATGCTATCAAAATCACATTTTAGATTCAAAGCATGGAGCTCTTTCAGCTTTCGCAAATTCTCCGCCTTCTACATGAAAAGTGACACACAAAGAACGGTAATACGGTGTCTTTAAAATGTCTGGAAGAAAATCTCGCTCGAAAGAGCAACAGATATGAAAGATTAGACGCAGATTAAAGAGTCATTATGGAAGAATTGCTTGGGTTTGTATCGCAAGATATGTTCGACTAACAAGTGAAACTCGAGTTTCGAACGGCGTTTCAAAATGTGAAACGATTTGGTGGAGACTGCAACATATAAAAGTAAATAAATGAACAGTGAGGCAGCATGGCAACTTTTTGCAGTCAAGCAAGCTGAAAAATTCGTAAAAAGGGAGCTTCAAATGGTTTCGGCCTCATTAGATATCATTACGATCTTTCTCAATTTTATACACCATTAGCTGGAATATTTACCAGATTTGACGACTTTGAATAATAGAATAAGTTGCCAGAGCGAATAAGCAGACAATGAACTAGTTTTAGCAGATGCTATTCGCCTTTTACAGGTTAAATTTTGAAAAAAACAGTCTGTTAAAGAAGGACGACAGCAGGAGCAGCCTTGAATCCAAAATTATACTCGGTGCCATAAACGAACAGACAAATCTAAATTATTTGGGAAAAACCATGCATAGAATGTGCAAAGCAATGAGTAAGGCTGCAAAGTAAAGGCATTTTACAGTTGTGATTCAGTTTGAAGTTTCAGGTGTACATCCTTGCAGGAAAAATGCAGTAAAATGGTCAAACAATGACCAAAATATCAGATAAAACTGCTGAGACAGATAGAAACATGACATTTCCCAGCTTAAGAAGACATCGTTAAAACACAGGCTATGGCTGTTGGGTCAGTGCAAAATGTAAATAAAATGGCAGGGCAGCCAGCTTTGTTGCCAGTGTTTAGCGTAGGTGGTACTGACATTGACTTAGTGAACAAAGTAAAATACCTTGGTCTCCTTATAGACAATAGTCTAACGTGGAGGTAGCAAATGGAGAACATGAAAGAGAAAGTTTCTCACACGATCGGCCTATTGAAGTAGTGTAAAAACTTTGTATCAATGGAGACCTTGAAGGACATTTATCGTAGTATTGTAGAACCACATCTAACTATTGCTGCTCCGTTTTGGGCTGTAGTGGTATAACGAGAATAGAGTCTCTACAAAAATTACAAAACAGGGCTGCTCGAATCGTTACGGGCAGTCCTTATGATGCACCTTCTGTGCCGTTGCGCAAAGAACTTGGCTGGTTGTCCATCAAAGAAATAATCGTGAAAGAGACATCTACAATGATGTATAAATCTTTAAACGATCTTGCACCACAGTACCTTAGAGACCTATTCGCTAGACTATCAGATGCCCATACACGAGAGTTAAGAAACACTAAAAGTGATCTTGCAGTACCGTTAATGCGAACAGTAAATGGCCAAAAGGCATTCTCTCACCGTGGTACAAAAGTGTGGAACAAGTTTAACAACGATATCAAAGAGGCCCCCTCAGTATACTCTTTAAATCTAAGTTGAAACAGTCGGGTACGAAGATCTTAAATTTTGTACAGATATCTTATTGTATTCAGATGTATATATTTTATCTAATTTATTTGTAATTACTTAATTAGCAACTTTAATTTTAACAGGGCCAAATTGTAAAACAGTAAAATTTATTGAATTTGTACCTTGTATAAATGTGTATAAAATATGAAAATATGAATACATGAACTTAAATAAACAGTATATTGTAGGCATATAATTCAAGTCCATCATCATTAGAATTGTTATTATGAAACACAGGTTATATTAAGGAGAGGGCCCAGACCTGGCCGTAAGAGTTTTGGCAGGGGAGCAGTAAACAGTTCTCCTAGTAATTTCTAGGTAGGCAATTTGTAGATAAGTAAGAATGGAAACAAAGGAAAACTGATTTCAAGAGAGCAATTTAAATTTTAGAGGAATTTAGGAGAACAATCTGTAGCTCCTCTCCAACATTTGAGGACAGCCTCGAGGAGAGCAAAGCCATGACACAACAAAAATTTGATTATTCGAACCCGTATAGCTCGACGGTGGTTAGTAGTAACGACGGTGGTTAGGGGTACATGGAAACACTTACTTCAATTATGTCTGCATTGGTACGGCTTTCGTGGGGTTCATTGTATTCTGTATACCGCAAAAGAATCTTGTCCATATCAGAACTTGCATATTGAAAAAGCTTGTTGCCGGAATTAAAAATGATTAATGCTATTTCACAGTCACAAAGGATGCTGAGCTCATACGCCTTCTTCATCAGCCCAAACTTCCTTTTGGTAAAGGTGACCTACAATAAAAAAACTAATTAATGAAATATTTTTCAACATGCGAATAATTCACTTTAAATGAGTCACCAATCTTCATAATTAGTGGCAAAGATTTTGAAATACTGTGCTACAAACATCATTGCAAGATAAGGAAACTTAAATTTACAACCTTAGTAGCAAACTCACGATGGGATTCTTACAGATAAGGGAATCTCACATATGAAGGAATCTTTTGAGTTAATATACGGTCGAAGAGCTAGTAAGCACCAGCGCCCTAATTAGTTCCACAAGTCAACAGCAAGTGAATTCACAAACAACTACATTTCTCTAATTAAAGCATCTGTCACACAAAATGTGTTCAACAAATTCATCCACATTTCCATTAAAATAAATGGTGGAAATTTCTGTTTTCATTCTTATGGAATGTTAACGGAAAACTCGAAGAGTTTTAGACCAAAGGCAACTGAGAACTAGCAAGGGGAAAGCAGGTGAATATTGCAGGGTCAGCAAATTTACAATGCACTGACAGAGGATGGAATGTCGTGTCAAAAGAGAGATCTTCAGATTGACTTTGGGACAAAAGAATCTCGGCTCGCAAGGGTCGCTGGAAAATGGAAAAATGCCTGCGTCATCCGTAATTTCGAATACTCCCTGGTCGGGGAATTTCTTACAGGGGACGGTTCACCAGGCTTGCTAAATGTGGTGTAATAATGCGGGTATCAAGCTAAAGGTAACTTGATTGTCGAATGAATGCTTATGTATGTGAAAACGTGAAGAGTGTCACTGAGCTCCGTTTAAAGTATTTTTGAATTCTGCGAAATCTTTCAATTAGTCTTAAAATCAACAGTCCACATTGCATCTACAGATGGTCTAGTAATGAGGTCTGAAATCTGTTCACTGATTCGCAGGTGATCTGTAACGCCCACATAAATGCCATTTAGTGAAGATTTGAAACAAATAACGTACACACCTATATGCTTGGGCAAAATGAAATAGCACTATCTAGCTTGCTTTTCCTGAATTGCCAAATTGATTTTATCTACGCCTGGCAGGCGTTCAAAATGTAGCCTTCGGTTGCCATATCCTTATCTTTCGTTTGTGACACCGACTACGACTTTAGAAATTCTAAAAACAGACAAGCTGAATTTGGCCAGGCTACAGAAACTCTCAAGTTTTGCGATGAAACACTACGCATGTATCAAATGTTACTATAATGTATATAGCCTTGGCCAAATTGGGTTGCCCGATAATGTTGCTCGAAATCTTGTTGAAGTTCTTGTCGTCGAAACATTGTGATAGCGAAACATTGCCTTGAGCAACTTTTGCTCACTTTGTCAAAACAGCGCGCCAAACTTGACTTGATCTGTGGTTTTCAAAAATTTGGATAAGGAGCTGCAGCCACTGGAAGCTGGTTTTGACATCACAACACCATTGTTGCTTTTGTAGAAGAAGTAGCGGGTAGCATTTGGCTGATTTGTTGTTTTCAAAGAACTTGCACTTGGACTTGCTTAAGACGAGACCTTTTTATTCTTCCTGAACTATTCCTCCTCTCCATGGTTTTCTTCCTTTTCTGTACAATAGACTTCAAAACTTAAATTTTGACAAGCCATTTTATTTGAATCGAGTATAGCATATTGTTTTGCAATACGACATTGCGCATGTTGATTTTTCTCAGATAGAAAATCAAAGCGAATTGTTGCCCGACAATGTGGCCAAACTGGACAATATTTGAGCAACATTAGGAATTTGTGAATGTTGCCCGACAATGTTGCCCAGTTTGGCCAAGGCTTTAAGGATTACTGCTATGGATCAAGGGTTGCCACAATGTGTAAAGGGTGGAACAGCTTTGATCATAAGAAAAATAAGTTGAAAATATTCTGCGCAAGTGGGAAGCAAGCCAAAAAGGGCGAAATTGTATTACTAAACTACAATACCAGACAGAAAATGCTGAGACTTTGCACCATATTTCCCTTTTTTATGTTGATATCCCAGCAATTTAAGTAAAGATACAAAATCAATTTTGAAAGGGGGAGCAGGGTAGATGTTGGGCCATACATGCCAAGTTTCTGGTGGCAGTCAATTCTTCTAAATTTCAGTTCCAAAATAAACAGATCGGTTACAAATATCCTAAAAACTAACAAATAAAAAACTTTGAGAAGATTTTGGGTATGAGCCAGCTGGCTGCTATAAACTATTGCATTTTCATGGTATTATTTTGAAATCGCTGAGCACATTGTTCGTCGCTATATGTCTTGGTAGAGCTGCCTCGTTTCGAGGACAATAAGCAATGGCAATTTGATGACATTGTAGTCACTTCCCTAGTTTTCAAAATGAGGACCAAGTTAAATTTGGAAGGAATTTTTCTTGCTTTCCAAGTCAAATTAGAATGTCTTGTACTTTCCATGAAAAATTGAAAAATTCATCTAGCTGTAAGCCGGACAATAAAGTAATCCTCTTGTATTACTTGTATCAAACAATTTTTGTAATACAACAAATATACTTCTACGGAGGAACTAACTTTCTTATATCACATAATAGCATATTGATGAAAGGATAAGCCTTGGCCAATACCCCAAGCAAAATACTTCATACAAAAAGGTCATCATTTCAATGTTGGGTTACCGTTTAATGAATAACGAAGCATTGGGACAATTGATTAAGCAAAAGGTTGCGATAAAAGAGGCTTATCTAGTTTATGTTTGTAACCTTATATCGAGATCCAATAAATGACATGAAAATACCAGCACAAATGGTGTTTTAAATCCGTTTGTGGATGAAAGCCATGTGAAATCGCTAGGGGTCAAACTGTTATGTGATCTGACCGGTACTCAGACGTCTAAATGTGGCTCAAGAATCTAAGAATAGAAACCGTAGCACTTAAAATAGCAACGGAATATAGCACTTGGATTTCATTGTTGAAAAGCTCGAGACGCTCTTGCCTTTCCGGAAGGAGCAGCCTCAACACTGGGGTGTTAAAATTTAATATGTTCATGGCACGACAAAAAGGCATCGACACCATCAGTGAATGTTAATTACGACAAGGCGTTACTGCTTATTTTCATCATGAAAACCTTGGAAATAGGGAAGACCGAGGGGCAAATCGCTGCTTGAAATCACGTACGCTCCCGAGAATAATCACACTTTAATCACAAATTGATCACATTGATAAAAAAATCAAAATAATCACAGCGTAACATTAATCACAAAAATTACTTAAAAATAAATATCATAATCTTAGACCACGTCTATCCGCATATGTTATTGAAAAATGAAATATCCAGAATGTCTCTTTCACACTTTTTCAAACATTTCATGAACACATTGGAAAATCTGCAAACAAACGCTCGAGAACAACAAGCTTTTATAAATACGAAGTGAAATGAAGCAAAATATGAAGGCCTCGTTATGATGCCGGGGTCACTGAAACGACCATTGCTGTTTTTGTTGCCCAAATGCCACTGAAGTTGATCTGACCGAAAACCACACCTGATAGCAGCTTTTTTACTCATTTCTCGTTGGTTGCTGTTTTAAAATCGTTGCTAAACTGCCAAGATAGGTTGGCATTCAATTTATGAAATATTGTTGTTTTATTTAGCTTATTAATTAGTTTGCTGTCATGCGTTCAAACGACGTTTATTGCGCATGAAATTATTTGAGAGCATTTTGGAATCTATGATTCAATTTCTAAATAATCACAAATTAATCACAAATTGAGCAAATATTAATCACTTCAATCAATAAAAATCAAATTAATCGCACACAAAATTGATTTAATCACAAATTAATCACTAGTGATTATTAATCTCGTACACCATTTTCAAGAGTGATTTGCCCCTCTGGGAAGACATTCAGTAAAATAAAGCGTTGTGGCTTCTTTAGACATTAAACTAAGCCGTTACAGGAGCATCCAGATTCTAGAATCTAAGATGACCTTCATTTATGTCTTGTGAGTCACCTCCTCTAACGAGTGAGTCACCTCCCTCCGCCCTTGGTAGGATAAAAGAACAAACATAATTATGCTTAATTTTAATGGATATGCTCTTTGACTCCATGACTTATCAGAAGAATCTACTTTGCATGTCTCCAAAATCCTGCAATGATGTAGGTACATAATCACCTCCTCCCTGAAAGATTGAGTCTTGGCTGATTTCAAACGGTTTGTAGGCATGGGGGCAAGCACCCCTAATCTCTACCCCTAACCCGTACCCCTATGCTTGCGATGTGAACGCCATTTTAGTCTCCGACTTAGCACAATGGCCTTCTTGAGTCGACAAGAATGTTGAAAAACTAGAACTGACAGGAGCCCCGGGTGACTGAAAAAAGCGGGTACGCTCATTTTTATATTAGAAACTTGCTAAAAGAAACTTGCGAAACAAAACGAGTACTGACTTGCCAAAAAACTAAAGAAACTTGGCACTAAAGGCAAAAAAATTAAGAAACTACGTCAATGGGATTGGCTTAAAACTCTAGACACATCACAAACTGTTAACAAATCAAGTTCAAATCTCTTATCTCTACTCTTAGCTTCTTATCTACTATAATAAAATAAAATACTGAAATATGAATTAAAATCTTTTTTCAAATGAGAGATAAAAATATGAAATAAATTAAAAAGAGGTAACAATTACAAAAAAGCATTAAGTACTGATGCATTAAAAACTGGACAACTCAAATATGGACCATTGTGCCTTTCAAAAAGTGAGAGTTATTGCTAACCACGAAAGTTGCTGGTATCAAAGACTAAGTGATTTGATAATTCCTGAAAACACAAAATTAACTGAAACTGGAAAAAGTTCACTCAAAAAACTGCTATACAAATATTTGATAACTTTTCTCAGAGATTGAACTAAACGAATATTTCACTGACACAGAAAGCATTGCTAACTAACGAGGCAAAATTAGCAAAGTAATTAACAGACCGCGATACAAAGGGAATCCAATGACCTATACCGATATTCTGTTTTCCAATTTTTTTTATTTCGTTCTCGCTAATTAAATATTAATGCGGGCCTTTCTTACCCTTTTCACAATTATCAAAGTGAAAGAAGCTAACAAGATCTGGGAAACATGCCCACTGAAAACAAACTGGAACAAATGGCGAAAAGAACAATTTTTCTGAAGAAGGAAGTGAATTAAAGGGTAACTGCTCCAAAATTTGCTTTAAAAGCACTATACAATTACCATACCACATGTAACTGTATTAATTCATCACATGATACATACAGATATTGTCAAGAATTGTTCGAGAATTGATTTTTAGAAATATGAAATGCAAGAATGAGTTATTCTCCGAGGGGCATCTCTATGAAATCTCGTACACCTTTTATGTAGATCCTATTGTTTTCTATGAAAATACTGGGATATCCGTTTGTCTTCGTGATTTTCTCGTTCGCTACCTGCAACAGAAAATTGCCCTTCGCCCTTCTCTTGTCTTTACTGACCATCATTTATAAACGGTGCATGCTATATAATTATGTTAATTTATGCCAATCTGCATTTTCGTTTGTATGTAAGCTAGTTATGTAGTTACTTTATAGTTACTGTAGTTATGCAGCCAACCAGTAATCAATCTCAGTTAGAGTCACAGGTTTCTGAGCGTTTCCTATCAATTCAAGACTACTCAAGGTAACAGGAAACTCCCCTTACGGTCTCAACCCTGTTCTAGGAAGGCCCACCGAGAGCTTTTCTTAGGCCTGGGGCAAAAAGAAAGATGCGGCACGAGATGACGTAATTATAACTGTGGTTGTTAGGAACCTTGTTATGACTTGTTTGGGCCCCGCTCAGCTTAGGGTGTATGCATTCTCCCCCTGTCCCCTTTCTCGTTGGGTCTGGCTATAAAGGGAGGGGCATTGGCATAAGTGCCTTGCTGTTGAATACCTTTTTTATGTGACAAAACCAACAGCTACGAAGCATTTGTCTGCTATATAGTAAATGTATCTAGTAATTTGCCTTTCTTTAACAATTCATTTCATTTATATAAGTTTTAATGTGACGTCAATATTTGACCATGTGTCTGCCCCTGTATTCAGTAGTGTTAAATCAAAAGGTTCAAAATATCTTTACTTAATTTGTTGCACAAACTTCTTGCAAAGTAATGAATCCAATCATATATGTTCCAATGAAGGGTCCCTCAAATTATTAGGACGGCTAGCAGCGGGTTGTTCAAAAGCAAGAATTTATTGCACTCAGCCATGATAAAGTAGGAGCATAAGGCAGAGGTGCGTTGAAAACAACTGGGGCATTTAAATGGAGGCTTAAATGCAGGTCCAATAAGAGATTTTCTGTCGGACTGGGGAAAAAGAAGAATTAGGCTCGTGATGACATCTTTATAAAGGATAATTATTATTGTTGTTGTTGTTGCTGTTGTTGTTAGGAACCTTTCAATAACATTTTGGGGGCACCATTCAGCTCACGGACCGGGGAAATTCTTCCCCCTTGTCCCCTGTCCCCTCTTGACGGTCCTAATTAAACGTATAGGTTATGAGACTAGAATTATCAGACTATAAGAATTATCACACTACAATTATCAAGCACACCTGATCATAATTGAATTAACAAACATTTTCTTTGTAGATATCCAGGCAAGAAGTAAGGACACAAAAGACCAACAACCACACCCATGACTGTTTGTTTAGTCAACACAACACAATCGTCAAGTTCTTTAATCATTTTACAAATGCACTTTCCCACCATTTTGAAATTTTTTTATTAGATAAGGAAGAACAGGAGAAAAGGAGGTTTTTTGGTTATTTGATACAATTTATAAGGAACTTAGTCCATCGAAGGAATGAATGAAGAGGAGCCAGAAAAGGACTTCAAGTCCTATATTTGCAGGAGTCAGGGCTTTACCAATAACAAACCATACTATCAAAGCAAGCACAACAGCAAGTAATAAAAAATGAATCCAAACCTAAAAGTAGCTAATTAAGCCTAGTTGAGCTGTGTCTTCAAATGCAAAATAAAGCAAGATCACCTGTCTATTTCTTTCATCGTTGATTTTGGAAATTTGAATCTTCTTACGACCCATCCTCTGATTGTCGATGCTGAGAGATTGCGGCACGACTCGTGGAGCCAATGGTTTGTCTTTTCCTACCTCAGAAGCCAGCTTGAAAGAATGCACAAAATATACAAGCGCACTGGAATAGAACAACAACGAACGGAAATTACCAACTTCTACTTGCCCTTTAGGAGCGAAGTCAAACAAAGCAATGTAAACTAAAAATAACACATACATGTTATCCTAATAGGATTGATTACTGTAGACATGATTTCGCAAAAGATTTGCAAACAAAGTTGTATTAAACGCCCTCGTGAATGCTTGGCTAATTACAAGTGCGGTTAGGTATCATTTCTGTATGGAATTAAATCCGGGCAGATTGCGGTGAAACTGTCAATGGTCTTACAAACAGTCATAGAACATGGAACGAAATACCGAGAAAACTGAGCGGCCAGTGGTTTAAACCGCAGTCTTTCGATAGCATCAACTCGAGTCAAGCATAAAACAGGTGCTTCCTTAAGAGGTATCTGCTATGAAGACTGTGGACAATAATGCCCTGCAATACATTGTAAACAATCCATATAAGATATTGCCGTCCATTGCATTGAAGTCCTATGCTATCAATTATTGCTCCATATATTAACTAAGCAATAAATTAGTTATCGATGTAACAAATTAACAACTTCATAAATTAGATTGGCACAAAAACTTTGTATATTATGCACACAATAATCACCTTGATGAATGGGGATCTTTCCCTTGAAAAATTCCAAAATGCAACTAAATGCAGAAAAATTTGCTTCCACTAAAATTCGAATTGTTTGCAGGTTTCGCTAGGCCCACGAGATTACTTGGATTGCAAACTAAAATAGGACCTGCAGAAAACTGTGTGACCTGATGTTCATTCTGGTGGCAAGGGCGAATAACTTAGCAACTATACATATTTGTGGTTACATGTCGTGTTATGATATCAGGAAGAATGGATCGTGGATTAGCTCTTAAAATGAAAGCCATTAAATAGGCAAGTACACGGGTTTTGACTTATTACTCAAAACTTCAATCAAAAATAATCACAACAGATAAACTGTTCTTCTATGCAGTCAAAATGCAAATACAGTGTGATCGTGAAGCAGGCAGCTATGCCATAAGCTAAGGGAGATCATGATGAGGTTTACGACACATGGAAGCTATTTATCACGGCGGAAATTCAATCAAAACAAATAAATTTATCTGGATCCATGATACGTTCACCCGAGGGATCACAGCCAAAGAAATAATTATTAGATGATAATGTTACCCTGGTTGGTAGAGAACAGAGCCACTATTGAAAGCATAGATTTTATTTGCATAGCATGTGAAAAGGCGGTAAACAAAGTGATTCAAGACGATTTTGAACAAACTCTCGCTTACAATTCGAATGTAAAGCTAAGTAAACCTTTGATCACGTCAAGAAACTCTTACTGCGTAGTTGATATGAGAAAAAACATGACAAGGACGCATCATTGAAATCGTGGGGAAATATTTGCATAGGGCGTTGAAATTTGCCTTTAGCAAAAGTACAGAGAGAAAGCAAAAAATAACAGTTACGAAAGGTGAACAGATATGCGTACACTTTCAGGCTAAGTGAGCTAATTTAACGCTGGGAGCAACATAAAATCTGACTACGAAGTCAAGTATCTTTGCCGGGTTTCATTGAACCTACTTGTTGTGGCATTCGAAAGTAGGCGTTCCCCGCATCAATATTTAGTAAGGAATTTTGCATTTCTTAAGATTAAAAACAAAATCTTGTGATATTAACTGTTTTTCACATGCTTCAGACAACTTTCTGAGAGTCAAAGGCAAAAATTTGGTCTGATATCCAAATCCACCGTCAAAACCAATATCCCCATTGCGGCTTATACACACTTCCTGTTAGCCATTCATTGCTCTAATACACTGGCAGTTTGCGTTAACAAACATGTCTCAGCAAAATTTCATTTAAAAAATGCACTTACTCATACTTTTGACCAGAAGAACAACTTTTCTTGCCGCAGCTAATCTGACACTAACTTAGACTTGCAATAAACATGGCATTAACGGTGAATATACAAAATCAAAATTTAAAAGTAAGTTGCAACGGTTGCCTACTTGCTGGCGTGAAATCCAGCCTTTCGTTTTCAAGCATAGTTCTAATATTGCACCTGTATTTTAACCGAGCGCCTTATGACTTGCTGTCAGATCAAAGATCCATTTTCCAAGTGATGGAATGCAGCAAGCTACTTAGTTCCTGAGTCCACCCAACAATATATCAGTTTTAAGCAACAGTCAAACTTTTTTTTATTGATGCTAAAATTAAATTTAAATAAACATTTTATTTGAGAAAACTGTGAAACTGCATAGTTGCTTTTGCTAAACTTGTGCAGCGGGCAACTAAGATGGAATATGACAGACTTGACTGCAAGACACGCTACAAAAAGCTCTCACACACACGTACAAAAAGATTAGCATACATTTAATATTCCATCACATACTTATTTTGATTAGATTCTGCGCTTCTCGGCCGCTAATCACAAACCTTGAGACACCATCAACCTTGACATGAAAACATGATGACTTGACAAACCTCCCTTGGAGAGGAAATATTGCTTGGCTCAAAATGGCCTCTTGCTTCAATCCGACCGATAGACACATCGTTGAAATCCTCAGTTCCCAATTAAAACTCGAATCGGGATTATAAGAGCTAACGTATATCTGAACAAAATCGCATTACAAAGTGTTTATACATCTAAATACAATTTCATTGCACCACGGAAAACGTTCTTCTTCTGGGCAATCAATGCAGTTATCATGGAGGCAACCCCACGCCATTGGTGACGGGATGCAGGCCTGCCAAGCTAAATTCCTTTAAAACGACGATTTATAATAAGCATACTCACTGTACCCCGATATCATTAAGTTGATAGAGAATAACAACATTAGCCTGAATCCAACGTTGATAGCTCGATCGCAAAAGAAATTTCCTGCAAATCCATAATCACAGCTTTTAAAATGGACTTTTCCTCGATTAGGCGAAGGAACGGAGTTGTTAGGCCATGCAAATTTCTACAGCGAAGTTGAAGCGAGAAAATTATTAAACGAGTTATGCGGTGACCCGCTCGCGATTGCATGATTTCTTGTGCGAACGAAAAACGTTGAGCCAGCCAACAGAGACAAAAATAATCGAATAGTTTTCTATTTTTACCCACCAGTGATGTACGCCGAACGAGCTGCAGTGTGACACTACTCCCAACGTACTATTTGTGGCAACACTTATTGTGCGCTAAGTATTTCTGGACAGGGAGGCATCCCGTCAATGGATAGTAAGGAGAATTTAGAATTTGATCTTTTCCTAGTCAAGCCTCTCTCTGTCTTCATACGCTTATAGCGCTGGTTATTTGTTTCTTTAGTCAAGACTCAAATAAACTACAGAAGGAAATTTTAACTGAATAACCCATCAATCTTAATTATTTAAGGACGTATTAAATTTTTGTTGGGGATTTCGGAAACTTCGACAGGTCGAGAAAAACAACGGTAGGACCGTTTTTTACATAATTAAAAAAATATCTATTAGATAAATTTGATCACAATAAAAACAAAGAGCGATTGTCTTTCGTTACATTGTCCTTAAACCCTTTTGGCTGCAACTGAGCAGCTCTTGGCCACTCTTGCTCGTTGCTGGTGCTGACTTTCAGTTAGATAAGCAATATTAAAAAACAATACTACTTTGTTGTCAAAATAAGAAATCAAAAAGAGACGAAAAGTTTTATTAGTAAGGGCTATAAACAGACGTCTTTTCAAGTTCAATTATAATTCCCGAAAAATCGCTCTTAATATAACAGGTAGTAAAAATTACCAAAATATTACTTAAAGTTTGTCTTTTTGTTTATTACAGGTGCATAAAGTTATCGGGGTACCTTCACGTTTCCATAAAGTGAGGTTATATTCCAACTGTGAATGTAGATTGTCTAGTGATGGCGAATGATTTGATTTGCCACTTCTAAGCATGGGGATGAAGCCCACTCAAATCGCAAGTATGAGAATTTGGTACTTGATCAAACATTATCATAATATATGCTTTGTTTGCATGCTTCTAGTTTTGAAATACGTTGCTTATTAGAGCATAGATTAAAGGTAATGGTTTAAGTTTAATAATATGATTCTTGATAATATTATCTTTATCTTAGAAAGTTGACATCATTAGAATAGGCTTCTTGACACTGGATTGATGAAATCCTGGATTTATGAAAATAAAGTTTCAGTGCTTTTCAACAGTTTTCTGAGAATCGTGCGATAACAAGCATTTTTCGACTTGAGATGCAATCAATACAAATAATTTTATGATTTAATATTTGCTCATAACCTAATTTTTGGGACAATAAAAGCAAGTTAAGGTACAGTGAATCCGGGCACTGTCCTTTCAATGATTATGCGGTTGTATAGGATATTTGAGACTGATGCATCATTAGGTCAGAAACATTTTTTGATAAAACATGGACTGCAATAGGAAACTGATTGCGAATCAAATGAACTTGTATTTGCGTTTGAATTTGAAGGACTATTTTGAAGAGGCATTTCCTGTGAAGTTCTGGCGATGGAGGCAGCAGACGGCTGAGTCACCTGCCATATGGGCATTCCCCTCGGTGTTACGGATGTGTCGTCAACAAATAACAACATTGATACAATCTGTCAGCAAACAATAGTGCAGCTACTGATAACACCAGGCAAAAGTTTAAATTTTGCGGGCCATCGGATATGAAACATGATGGGCTTTCATAATTCAGTTTAACTGCTAAAATTTTTGATGTTTTTGAATCACTTTTGTAATTGGGTTTTTAAAATTTAAGTCAAATATCGATAAGCTCTATATTGTGAAGAGAAAAAAGAATATTCAGTAATAGGTAGCTAAATTATATTTTTTAAATGGAGAAAAGCTGAACATTTCCCGCTTCCCCCTTTCAAAAAAGACTTATCGAGAGTCTTCAAAGTTTAGATTTCCCAAAACTAAACGCAGCAGTCCGAAGTGCCCGAGGAGAACGAGACTCGTGCCCCCTCGCAGTCAATCAACGACATAATGGATTTTCTAAATTCTTATCCAGTGATGTAATTGCATCTATTTACTGTGATCACATCCAGCATATTATATGGTCCATCAACGCGAATAAAATCCAATCGACATTGCCATCACTAAAATAATAATCATAGTATTATTCATCAAAATCATAATGATAATAAATCATAATAATAAAAATTATTGTAATTGTCATAATCAACATCATCATGAAAATCACCTTTACCAGCAACATCATTTTTTAAAAAGTGTTGTTTACTGGTACATGCATATATTGAAATATTAATTTGTTAGGCCATATTCCATGAATACTTACCTGCTGGTATGCAAGCTTGATAGCTTTATAGCACTTCCAGGACTCGTCAATGAATTTATGCAACACCGTTGGCACGATGAATGATATGAATCAGTGATTGGTTGTTACCTGCACAATTACAATTAAAAAATCTCAAACTGCGGTCAGAAGGTCGCGTTAGCATTACTCAAAACGACTGCATTGCCATCCCCGTTCTAAACGACTTTATGCAACCCTCCTACCGTATATTCTGGTGCCTAACTAGAGAGGGCTGGTATAGCAAGGGGGCTAATACTATCTCCATTAATCAATAAAATTGAGATCATACAGCAAGATGTAGTGAGAAAGTAGACAAAATGGTTGATGGAAGAATCTTTTGTATCTTCAACTGCTACAAGCAATGGAAAACGAAATATGGAAGCTGAAGACAACCGATTTGGTATAATTTTGCAAGGGCACTTGCAGCATGGAAAGGCGGGTGCACCCAACCCCTGACATCAGCCAACGGGAGCAGTTGGGGCAAAACGCACCCTTTGAAAAACAAAAGAAAACTGGCACGTGTCATTTGGTGTATTTTGGTATTCAGAATTTCCCTACATTGCCTTTTCTTGTGCTGACGTTCGTGTATTTGTTTTAGAGAAAAAACTTCCTCAGTCACTCTAAGTATACTCTGTGAAATGGAGTTGCCTCAGGTTTTTTAATAAGGGAACGGGCAAATGTATTTGCCCCTTCTGCCCCATTGCTCCTTTCAAATAATAGATTAACTCTTGAACCCCCAAGTTGCGACACCTTAGGAAGGATTATGCATCAGTCCTTTAATCGTTTTCATGACTTCGGTGAACACCTTTTTTTTGTTTAGGGGGCCCAGCCCAGATAAATAAGTGTAGCAACAGCCATATGTTACTAAATAAAAGTATTTCACTTATGCTACTTAAGTTTTATAGGGGGAGAGGCTTTATGCTACTTAAGTTTTATACGGGGGGGGGGGAGGCTCCCCGGTACATCAGTCCTTGAAAACACTTTTTGAAAATGTCGAGGGTCTGCGAAACTGTTTGCGCAGTGTTTGCAGTTTTTGGCTAGCTATCAATTTTGAAAATAATGAGAACGAAAGGATTGAAGAGGGACTTTGATTATTAATAAAGGCAACATGAATGGGACTGTAGGCAAGATTCAAATAACGAATCCGTTTTTCTTTAAGCCATAGAATACTCTGAAGATTGAGCCCCTTTCTTTTAACTTTCTGGGCACCTGTCTCTATCCCCATTGCCTATGGTCTTGCCTTTACATAACAGATGCTTCTTTGTTCTATATAAATGTGGTCAGACATTTACGATGTTCTTGATATGGTGGTTTTTGACAACACTTGTCAAAAACATCAGTTAAAAATTATCAATTTGTTGCTAAGCCTCAAGAATCATGTACAGGGAAATACAAAATATTTAAGTCAGTGAAAGCAATTGATACACCTCAAAATACAGTCTGTCTCCTAAAATCGCAAGAATGCCCTTTTGTCTAAAGTTTTAATTTGAAGAGTTATGAGTCTTTATCTATCTAATACTCTATTCAAGTGACTTAATCGATACCCTTTGAAGTCAAAAATACAAATTTATAGATGATAGTCGTCTCAAATGTCCAGATGAATTTTTGAGGAGATTGTCTGGAATCTTTTGTAAAAAGGTTGAATGGTTTTAAGGAATCAATTCCAATCATTAACTTAAACCCTGGAATCTATGAATTAAAGACATTTACCTATCTCTATCAAAACTTCATACTTCCATAAATACGCACTTGTTTTACAAAAACAAATTCATCAGAGCACGAGCCTCAAAGTTGGTCAAGAACTAAGAACGGATTAAGAACAAGCTAAGCTGCTGGGATGAGGTAATAAAATGGAAGAACATTGCTAATAAAAGGATGTGTATTTCATGACACAGTATACTTATTTTATTGCTAATGTTATTAAAAAACAACATTTGCGTTATACACATCAAACGCTTTTCTATCTAAATTTATTTAAATTACACCATTATGATTTGAAACAATTTAGAACAACCCAGCCTCAAATTTCATTTTTGTACACAAAATGATTGCACATGTATCGGTGATCGAAAAATGTGGCAGTGATTTCAAGAGTCATAATTGTCAGCGCTTTTTTCGTTCATAAAGAAGAGTAGCTAACCACATTGAAATGGAGGTTTACAGGGGTATTCAAAAATATCATGCCTAGCCTTAGGCCTCCGTGTAACTTGGACCGACTTCCTTAACTTGAAACTAAATCTAGCTATGTATCTCTAAAAATACCCTGTTTGGTACAAGCTTATTAACGTTCACACATGACAGTTCCCTTTGTGCTGAATGGTAAAAGTGAATATTTCCAAGATAATCTGTTAAATGTAACCAATGACGTATTCTGTGATTTAAGGTTGGAGAAGGAAAATTGCAGAAGGGGAAGAACACGGGATCGGGAAACCCTTACCTGGAACATTTTTAGGACCTCGCCCTCTAAAATGCCTGACAAAGTCCCTTCTATTACGATCTTCAAAAAGCGATACATTCACTTTAGAGCCACATCAAATCCCAAAGAGAGGACCTTTCAAGTCATAGGCTCAGCTAAAATTCGTTCAAGTAGGAAAGGTAAAATTAATTAGTTTTTAACCAAGATAAAGATCAAACAGTTGACATTTTCTTACGCTATATAAAGTTGGCATAGAACACAAAAACAGGAGGGTTTTACGTCTGTGTGGTCGTAAAGGCGTCAGTCGCAGGTTTTCTGTCATACCTGTTTATAAATGTAGTAGTGGAAATAGAAAGAATTTTGAGGCAAGGAATAATTCCTCAATTTCCTCAGTGACATAGGCTTAAATACGCCTATTGAAAATGTCCCTTCAACAACGAAAAGGCTTGCAATGCATTACGTGAGAGAAGGCTTAAATACGACACTGTTCCAGTCCCAGCAAAGCGTGAGACTCAGAGCTACCACTTGGAACTGTATTGTTCTACAAACTAAAGAGTTTTCACACGACATTGATTTGTACAATCAGCACATACAGCACGTTCGATTCAGTAGCAATCATTGTACGATAAGTCAAGAAGAACATTCCTTTTATCCAAATCCCTTGTTTGCCCATGACGTGCCATCTATAAATGCTCATCTATAAATTCCATTATTCATCTTTATCACAAGCGATAAATATACGGTGACATTCCAGTATCACTATTTGCTCTTTTAAACCATTGGATGATCTTTCTGGATGATCAGAATTGTCAGCCAAACGTAAATGAGCTGTCAACCAGGATTGGCTATAACGAGAGAAGGGCAATTCCATGCCTGACCTCCAAATGGATCAATTTATGCATAGCAAAATTTTTTCAATAATTCCAATATTTTGACGATGATATGTCAAATAATACAAAATCAATATAATTCCTGGATCTTCAGAAAAGCGCCATGTACCAATAAATGCGATGGCCAACGATGCTTTTATCATAATGATGATTATTACTAGTATGCAATGTATTGTATTGTTTCAATACAATGTGTTCATTCGGACAGAGCTTCTTGGCTCGGCGGCTTGGCTCTTTTTCAAATATGAAACTAGGGTTTTAGTGGTTAACCCGTTATTTATAACTACAATATTACACTGGCATCGGAAGGGTGATTGTCCCACCCACCCAAACATCGAAGTTAAGGGAGGCAAAATCGGAAAAATTGGAATGGGGGGATCACCAAAAACAAGAGATATTAAATAATTACACCCTATTGTGATGAACAGAGACTCTTCTGTATAAGGAGTTTCTCTACAGTTCAGTTTTTAGATTGAAAGCATTTGATTGGAATAATACTGGACAGGTTAAAAAATGCAGCTTGTTTGCTGTTATTTTCTAAAAGAACACCTCTTTAGACGAACGCTGCCTCCTTCAAGGAAGTCGCCCAGCGTTTCTCTCGTCAATCAGATACTTTTGCAATAATAGGCAGCATGCAACTGAAGAAAATTTTGAAATATTTATCAGGTATTAGGAAATATTCAAGTCACCTGGGTTAGGTTTAAAGAACTTCTTCGTATTGAATATTTAAGCAGGACAATCACTGTTCAATAGAAAGCTTCTTTTTACATTTCCCTACCTGAAACATACCCCAAATCGAATACATCGAATTTGATCTACAAAACTAGCGCTTGTTTGGCGGAATACGGCAACGTAAGGTGAAACGTAGAAGGCGCCTTTCCCCTTTCCGTCGGTCTCCTTCGCAGAAGTCCACAGGAAGGAAACAAACACTCCTCTCTCAAGCACAAAATAGACTTGGAGCAAGTCTAGGTGGAACGTTGCTTCTGTTCGTGACCCAAGGCATCTAAAATAGCTGACCTTGCTTTCAAGAAAACGGTAGAACGACCAAGCTGGCCGAAATGGGGGCAACGGAGAGGGAGAATGCTTCAAGGGAACGTTTCAAAGAAAACCCCGCTAGGATATTCAGATCGTGTATTTTTGTATTAAGATATACCTGATGCAAAGTTTTATTCCTGGTCAAGTAACTCGTGTGGAAGGCTGAAGCTATCTAGACCCCGCGTGGACCATTGCCCTACACGCCCATTTAAATCCATTCATATGCGTCCGCTGGGTAAATGTAATAAGTTAACAACAAATCAAAACTTTGCAGAATTTGGTAATTGCACACAATTGAACTCAAGGCAATGGCCACCATCTTAAGACGGACCTCTTTGATCCGAGCCTGGTCCGCCGGCTTATAAAAGTAGTTTTGCTAACTGGTCAGATTTGCTTAGATTTGTACCATTCCTATTTTACGGATAAAAGATATAAAACTTCCAATCACATCACAAAGCTCAATAGGAATATTTTAATGATGATCCTACCACTTCTAAGAAGGATTAGGATAAATCTGCATTGTCCGTTGCTTCTGAATCGATTCAAAAAACGTTTTAAGTGACTTTAAATCTGTACATTCTTCCTCTGACGCAGATAAATTTGGTCATGAGTTAAAATTCGCGCTTTAAATGCGATAAGAGGGTAGAGAGGTACAAACACGTTAAAAGAAAGTTTGGTAAATGGAATAGTTAAAAATCAAGGGCGAGATCAATAATCAGGTTAATTTCTATCTTAATTTTTTATCCATAAATGATAGCTATCGCCGTGCTAGGAGGCCACTAACTGATAACCCTGCCATTGTGACCTGGCGTGGATTTTCGCTTTATTTCATTATGACTCTTATCGTCACATTTTCTATCTGAAGATGTAGGGAGCGAAAAACAGGCCTGGCATTTGGGTAATCTGATTTCTAAACGATCAAGGGATAAGCACTGTACAATTGAATTGAGCACAATAGACTACATGTAAATTTCATTTTCGCCCTTGATTTTGTTGAAGTAGCGAGACGAAGTAACGCAATTTGCACATGGGTAAGGCAAAACAGAAGCAAATACCTCTGGAGATGGCGCCAATAAAGATCTGAGGTTGCTTGCCTCTCCCATTCACCATAAAATTGAAATCAGAATCCATTTGATGAAGATTCCTTCATAGCAGGGGTTAGATTTGACGTAGCATTATAAGAGAGAAAGGATTGATTTGAAGATTAACTGGAAGTGCATGTGTGCGTGACTTGGGTGATCATTTCAATGGTAGCATCAATTGAGCAATCAAGCTAAGCGGGGAGGCTACTTTGTATTTGCAACAAGTAAACAAAATTCATGCCTGAATGGGAAGGGTTGCAAAAATGAGAAATGAGTCAGAAATCAAAGACATGTTAATGCATATCTGGGGTTAGGAATACCTGGATCATGACAGACAGCAAATCAAAAGGGAATCCAGCAAGCATCAGGCATTAGTTTCATTCTATTGAAAAGTCGACGTAAATTAATTCATGTTACGTCAGTTCTGAAGAGGGCACGGCTTTTGTAACAAACACTCAACTAAACGATTAATACGGCTTCTCATCCCATTCACGCCAATATAGAGCCTATGCCATCAGGTATAACATGAAGATGGAAACTCAGGACGTGAAAATCTGAAACAAGAGCGAGGACCATCAAGACTGAAAATTGTCTACACACTTCCAGGGTGGGCTTTAGAGCAGGTTGAAAATAAAGCTACAATTAAACGATTGTTCAGAAAATTGTTGCATGCAGATAAATTTAACACAAGAATCACTAATATCTCGCTTTAATGATATGAACGCAACCAGAAGCGTTACAATTTACATTCAGTTTGAAAACAATACAAGACAAGGTTTGAAGTCTTACGTATTCAAATTCACACACTATATTTTTTTAAGGAATCGTGAAATGACGTCATTCTGTTTCGTCCCATGACCTGAAACGAAAAATCGAATTGTAAGCACTTGAACTGCAAAAAGATATTTAAAAACAGTGATAGAACACTCTGTGACTTAAAGATCATTTGGTATTGTCTGAAATGCTGATCTTACAATTTATGTTTTGCAGAAAAAAATTCAACCAAAACAGGAAACAAAGGAGGTTAAAAAGCCAGTAAAAGCAGGCTTGAAGATTGAATAATGAAGCCAGGAATAAAAAAATTTAAGAAGCGATCACAGCAATACTTTGCAAGTACAAACTTCCACAGATAGAAGAGCATGCTTACATTAGTAACGTTCAATTTTTATCACAGTTACAATGTCGGTTGCTTTTTTGAAGAGGAAAATATTAACAAGGGAATAGTTAGAGAAATATATAGATGAATATTTGTAGAACGCAAAGGGCTTATAGGGACAGATACTTAATAATGCTGTGCAGCTCAGTGAATCTTTATGCAGATTCAATAACGTATTGCAAAGTTTATGTCAGGTATTGTTTTAATTGTGCACATATGATACACAAATGATAGAATATGCCAAATCAGTTGTATAAAGGAGTTGATAACTTCCCTAGGGATATCAGAGCCCTCTCCACTAGATCTAGAACACATAATTAAGGCAAATCGTATTGTAAAGCATTTAAAAACCATATATCTGACAAATTATCAAAATAAAAGCATCAACAGCGGCAGTAATATCTCCACACAAAATATAGCTGGATAACGAAACCTTAAACAATAAAATCATGGCAAAAAAATAGTAGAAGAAGTGAAGACTTACTAAAATCTAACTTTGGAAAGGAAATGAAAACATAAGAATTTATAAGTATATGGTGGAAACTAAGAGACTTCTCTAAGATCTTAAATATTTCTTAGCCTGTGTTTTTTCCTTCATTGACTAGGACACATGGTCTGGAAGAGTAAGCTTGTGAACCTTGCACATGGCACTGTGTTTGTCTGGTTGGAAGGCATTCGAATGATTTGAAAATCCAAACAAACAAATCAGCAAACAAAGTTCTCAATGTGACATTAAAAGTCTATTCAGGAAACTGTGCGGTTTGAACAACATGGAAATTTTGTAGATATGCTAATTACTTTGAAGCACAGCTCAAAAGATAAATAAGTAAACTTTGTAATGAATAGGTTTATAGGTATCATATGTACAATTTGAAGAGAGTAATTGTCGTCCTGGCTACACCGCTGTTTAGACCTCATAAAGGACAGCAACAGCAACAAAAAGAAGATGCATTTTCGGTAACGGCAGTGATGATACGCCAATTGTAAGGGGATAAAGGGGGGCTGTGATGGACGCTAGACTCCCAAGCATGTGGAAATTTTGCTAAAATGAAACCTGATTCGCTGTAAATTAGGAAAGCTCAGCGAAAACCCCCTTAATTCCCATCGCCATAAACATATACTCCATCAGGTAAACGGGGTACGTGCATGGTGACCATTTAAAGCGAGAGATCCCTATCCGCTACTTTGTGTTCCTTGTCTGGTTCGATAGTATAAATGCAAACAAATATTTTTAAAGAGAATCGATGCATAATGAACTGACTTCACCGGCATGAATATGTAACCAATCATGACAAAACAGATCTTTTTACAACAAAACGGATCTTTTTACAAGCTATTCTATGTTCCAAGTGCAAATGGAATGGGATTTGAAACTATATTTAAAAACAGGACTTACGTCCGATGGTTCTCTTAAAGCTCCAGCTCTGGTACATCTGAAACTGTTTTAACAAAAATTCTCACATGCTCGTCACAAAGCTTTAAACTGAAGCTGGGTGGCCTTGAGAGCAGTGGTAAGAAACCTGGTACACATTAATCTGATTTTCGCTTGAGGAATGTTACGAAAGCCCAAAGTTTGTGGAAGCCACGGGCTGGCACGGTCAACCACGCCCCTCTGGTCATGATAATTAGAGCTAAAAAAGTGTGTGTGGGCAAACAAGATACACAGGTAGCTTTCACATAAGCTTCCCTTTCACAGACGCAACGTTTGTTGCATACGAAATTTCTTAAACGTGTGTACTTATATTGGCTATGTATTTATCTACACCCTTGGCTGGTTTCTCACTCCACTACAAAGGTTTAGAATTGAAAAATTTATCATTTACGTCTTTCTATCGTGTTTGACATGCTCTACCTCTTTGATGCGCTTTATTGCAGACACAAATAGGGGTACAGTCTCGGTTTTTCTTTAGGTTCTCATACATTACACTATTACGCCACTGAAAAGCTTGTTAGCTGAGATGTACACGTGCTAATGCAAAAACTAGATTATGATGTAAAGGGCCTAACTGAATCTGAAAATTGTTACAAGTTGGTGTTAATTAGCTGTTTATTAGCTATTGTAAACCAATATTAAATTAAGTGAATGAAAAAAATAAAAAAATCTGAAATTAATGCTATAAATATTGAGCAAATGTTCTTCAATCTCTACTCGTCTCAATTCAGTCCAGTACGAAAGTTAGCATTATCTGGGGCACCATTGTTTGAGAACAATAGGAGCAAAATGTATTGTTTATTAGAAACTCAGGGTTTTTCGACATTTTTGAACAATAATAGTAAAAGTGAACCTGCTTCAAGACAGAAAATGGCAAGAATAGGTGAAAAATCAAGTTGAGTGAACTTGCAGAAAACTTGGGAATCAGAAGAATCTTTATTTATAAGGTATTTATAAGGTTTTTAGGGAAGAAGAAAATTATATTCAAAGTCACTGATTCAAGTCATTCTGGTATCGACTGTTGATCCAAAGAGTCTATGGTTTGCACCATCCCACACATGGCTCAAGTTGCGGTCACTGGTTTAAAAAAGATCGTTCAAATAAAGGAAATTGCTATAACTTTATTTCTGGCCATTCAACTGCTGAGTCAAATCTGGACTCAGTCGCCCTGTAACTTTACCTTTTGAAGACAAACTTTAGAATTGGGTCATTTCTAACCAATTTTCTTGTTTCCAGAAGTTCTCTAATTGCAGAAAAACAAACATAAACTACAGAAGTATATAACACACTAAATCGGTCACGCGTTGGCGTTTGGAACTGAAGTAACATGATGTTATTGCCTGCTTGAGGGATCATGTGATATGCGACAATAGCTAGTGTATCACCTCCTTCAATAACCTCTTATCTGACTGACAATATACTTATACAGGGGTCACTGGCTATACACTCAATGTTTACGCATAACCTCGCAATAGCTGACAAATGAAAAGCATATTATGAGTTTGTGACAACGGCCTGGACCAACGGCTTTCAAATGTTGACTACGCACAACCTCCGTTGTCTGTTTGGATTTTCGAGATCAACGAAATAAGATGTTCATGGTGGATTGTATACAGGCGAAACACTCTCATTGTAATCATAAAGGGTGTGGTGTTGTAATGCAATAACAGTGTGGCGGGCTCAAACTGAAAATGACCAATAGTTCATTTTTGATGATCGCTCTTGTTGTCACAACCAATGGTGTTCGACAGACGCTTAAACTTAAAGCGTGTTAACTAAAGTAACCGTGAAAAAAATAATTACAAATTTCAAAGAGGAAAAATTTCAACACAGCCACAAATAACCATCTCGCTCTCCCAAGAAAACAAAACTGCGTCAACGTATCGATAGCACTCGCATCGTTATATGCAAAATAAAGGCTGGTAGGAATGGAAGAAATAACGTTTTATAACCAATTTATCTTACCACTTGCCCGTTTAAGCAAAATTAATCTCAACTCAATCAACAATTGCCTAACAGGGTCGCATTAGTGGGGCAAATGACTCAACAGGCCTATTCATTCAAACAACAATGGAATCCAAAATTCATAAAAAGAGTTCATAAAAAGGGGGTCCAATGAATAGGATCAAGTTTGGAGGGCCTAGTTGCTTATTCTGTTCAGTTTTAAGGCCTATTTATTCGCCTCGAGCTAAAGAAAGAAAAAATCTCCATTCCTCCCACGGACACATGTAAAAACAGTACCAAAAGTAGGGTAAGGGGACCAGTTGCTTATTCCAAGTATCTTTAAGGTAAGATTGAAACAAAAAGGGTCGATTTACAAGAAACTGCTTCCTATATAGTAAAGGCAAAACACTGCCCTTAACATAACCCATTTGGACCACTCTCACTTAGAAGTGTACCAAACCATACAAAAAATATTTACTCTGAGTTTTCGTACAAAGCTCACATTCTTTCCGATGATACATATAAACTGATAAAAAAATTTCCCCTGCAGAAATTTCCCCTGCCCGTTTGAGTTTACAATGCTGAACAAGCTGTTAAAGGAGGTAAATTCCCTAAAAAGGAGGCTTTGTAAAAAACATGCGGTGCCAGCTGGTTTATTTTTCAAAAATTGAAACCTTCAGAATTTTAGAAGTAACTCCTCCTTCAAAGCATCATTTTCTGGGTCAATGAGAGATAGTGATTCCCTTTTCTATGATTTTTAGATAAGCTTTGGTGAAACATTGTATTAGAGTGGCCCCAACAATACCGTCAGATGGTCCACGCTCTTCCATAAATTATTACTGCACACTATTACATTAGCAAAGTAATAATGAAATGCGGCAGATAAGATAATTATTCTGCGTTTAGCGAAATCGCTAAAAGTCTAAGTTGATTAATAATTCAGTTTCTGACAACGATAGGACGATTTCTAGCTCAATCAATTATTCAGTGGTCGAATAAGCAAACATAAAGCGCTAATTGACAAGAAGAATAAAGGTTTAAACCGAGGGACTGAGGGGCGACATATCATGTATGGGGTGTTGCTGTGGTAAAAATCTGAAGGTAACAACAAGCAAACATTGGCTACAGGCTGACACCTACGCAGAAGGACCTCAAATCCAAAACCAAACAGGCTGAAATTATTTATGAAAGGATAGGCTATCTTTCCTGGCTTGGAATTTCTGGTAGAGTAGGGGCGGGCCTAGCTCTAACCGATCTGTGAATCATAAACCAAAAAGATTTATGCATTTGACAGTCTCTAAAATTCAACTTTATCTAGAATCGCAAATTCACGAAATCGACTGCTCACTTCAGATAATCACGCTCAACTGCCCTTTTTTGATTGATATGAAAAAATTTACTCATTTATTCGAGGTCATCAACAGGAAAATTCCTCGTGGGCAGATAGTAATGCTAAACAGCAGGTTAGACAGTGTCTACGAAAAAGCATTCGAAAGAGAAATGTCTCCATCACTGTGCTAATCTCACGTGGCCTCAACAAAATTGTTCAACGTCTCGTAGAAATAAGAGCTCGCCACGACAGTGATTTTATGAAAAAGTCACAAGAATCGATTATATTGCTTGCAAATCTAGTTCTATAGTAGCTAGGAACAGATAAAAACGTGCGCTTCCTTGCAACATAAAGGCTGTCTATAGAACTTACTTGCACGTCTAAAAGAAACCGAAACCATAGCACTTATCATCCTCATTGCTTTCGAATGGGAAGAATTATTTTAGGGGTTAAGGAACGTATTTTCTGTTCAACTGACAAAGATGGCAGAAAGAAGAAGTCCTCAAGGCTGATTGAGTGTTCTATTCATGCTACCCTATGTTACGTTTTTGGTTCTCAAGCATGGTTTCTTAAAATAAATGCAGGTATATGATTCACTGAACTTAATTGCAAGGCCAACTTGATAGAAAATGTTTCATGGCTTGACATACAAAGAAGCAGTTTGTGGATTTTGAAAGGCAGTTTCATTTCTTGACAGAAGGGAAAAGAGACAACCTCAAAAGAATCGAAATATTTCAATGAACTGAATAAAAATCAACCAATTTACAAAAAAGGGAAGAGAGAAAATTCATTATTCTAAATCATGTGTTTGCATAACTTTCGTGTGTGCACTTGAATATTCTCAAAATGAAAGAAATAGAAACCTGAACACGTGGTTTCGGGATGCTTATCTTTTCCAGTAATTAGCTGGATCAGTAATTAGATTAGCAGGACTGGGTTTTGCCCTTAAAAGACGAGATACTGTGGGTTCGCACCACAAGATTAGTTATTGTCGTTAAAAAGAGATAAAAAATAAGAAAAAACCCTGTGATGACTGTGATAATTATGATGATCGGTTGGGGCAATTATTGCGATTGGCGATGGTGATGATTGATCAATGATTATGATTGATCGATGATCGATTATGACGATTGACTATGATGTCGTTGATGACTATGATAATTATGATGATCGATTAAGGCAATGATTATGATTGGCGATGGTGACGATTGATCAAGTGGAAGATGATCGATTATGACGATTGACTATGATGTCGTTGATGATTATGATAATTATGATGATCGATTAAGGCAATGATTATGATTGGCGATGGTGATGATTGATCAAGTGGAAGATGATCGATGACGATTGACTATGATGTCGTTGATGACTATGATGATTACGATGATCAATTAAGGCAATGATTATGATTGGCGATGGTGATGATTGATCAAGTGGAAGATGATCGATTATGATGATTGACTATAATGTCGTTGATGACTATGATGATTACGATGATCGATTAAGGCAATGATTATGATTGGCGATGGTGATGATTGATCAAGTGGAAGATTATCGATTATGACGATTGACTATGATGTCGTTGATGACTATGATAATTATGATGATCGATTAAGGCAATGATTATGATTGGCGATGGTGATGATTGATCAAGTGGAAGATGATCGATTATGATGATTGACTATGATGTCGTTGATGACTATGATAGTCATGATGATCGATTAAGGCAATGATTATGATTGGCGATGGTGACGATTGATCAAGTGGAAGATGATCGATTATGACGATTGACTATGATGTCGTTGATGACTATGATAGTCATGATGATCGATTAAGGCAATAATTATGATTGGCGATGGTGATGATTGATCAAGTGGAAGATGATCGATTATGACGATTGACTATGATGTCGTTGATGACTATGATAATTATGATGATCGATTAAGGCAATGATTATGATTGGCGATGGTGATGATTGATCAAATGGAGGATGATCGATTATGACGATTGACTATGATGTCGTTGATGACTATGATGATTATGATGATCGATTAAGGCAGTGATTATGATTGTCGATGGTGATTAGAGATAATGATGGTAAAGATGGATGGTGATGATGATGATGCCAAAGACGATGATAATGATTGTGGATCAGGATATAGAAGCTGGAATAATTTCCAGGCACGTTATGTGCTTTTTGTGACCTTGTCGTTGCCACGTTGTCTTGACAGAACAGACTGGTATCTGAATCTTACAACGTTAGAAGCTACCGATATTGATTTAGGATTCCGATTGCTCTGAAAAGTTCAATGGAAATAGCAATTTCGGTCTAACGTTTGAGCAAACAACAAAGTAGTTCTGTGATAATAGCCGCCGGTAGCAGTATAGTGCGAAAATATTTCATTGCACACATTAAAATCCATTAAAACTTGAATTCGTCTGCGTCTATCAATTCTTTAAGGCGCCAGAAACTCAGACAATTCGATGTAAAAAAATTTCAAACCTGAATACTGGCCAGTTTTATTGATAATAATGATACAAAGTTTTTTAGGCTAAAGATTAATGAGGAAATCTAAACTTTCAGCAATCAAAAGGAATCTATTGCGGTTGCAATTCAATCCAAAACAACATATCGGAAAATAAAAATATATAGGGCCTTAACGAGGTGGCCATTCCGAGTAATAAAACTGAGCTTTTGAAATGAGCCCCGAATGCAATGAAAAACACTGAAAAATTTAAGAAAAAAAATTGAATATCCAAAGTGGGAAGAAACGAGTGAAAAAAATTGTTTCAATTGGGTTAACCTTTAAAAGATCAACTTAGTAAGAATTTGACAATGAAAATTTCTTTTCATCGATTAATATCTTTACAAGGAAGCTTTAAAAAAACAAGATTGAAATATAAAGGAAGAAGGAAAAACACATGACAATGAGGAATAAAATACAGAAGACCGCACCTTTATTTTCTGTACCACATTCTGATTGGTTTGTGACTTCTTCTGATCTTTTTCTGTAGTTGAAGTACTCCGTATAACAAGGCTTCTGCTGTAGGGGGGCAGCCAGGGACATAAATATCTACTGGGACAATGCGGTCACATCCACGCACAACTGAGTAAGAGTAGTGATAATACCCACCACCGTTGGCACAACTAAGAAGAGACAAATATAATGAAATAAGATTACTTTCGACATCAACTCATCCCAAGTTGCTGAGTTGCTCTGTATTACAAGGAAATAAAAACAACGATTATCTTCTACGCGAAAGACCAGTGAAAGCAATTCTAAACAGGCATTAACAAGCTTCAATGTGATTACTAATGCTAAATTCAGGAACCCCACCCCCAGGTCCTTTGATTACACCCTTGTAATATCCCCATCATGTTATGGCATGATAATGATTTCGCCCCTTAAATTCATCATTACCCCCCAGAATGCGCTATTGTACTTTCACAGACCATTAAATGAAAAGCTTTTTTGAAATGGATGTGAGCTCCTCAAATTCTAAAAACCCATACAATTTCATTAACTGACATTCTTAGGACAAAAATATGAACAGAATTAGTGGTTAATTAATTACAGCCACACTGATATTGTTATTAATGTTTCTATTGCATATTTTGAATTCCATGGCATTGTATAAACTTAAAGTACGTGCGTTGTAATGCAACTGTATCAAATCAATTTGAATATATGCAATTATAATGACAGTGTTTACAAAATGGCTTAAGTGGTTCTTAGCTTCACAGTACAAGCACTATAAAATTCCTTCTTTAGAACCCATAACAAAGTAACAAAAATATGATTATTCTTCATCCATAATTGGATTTTGGTAAAGCAAAATTCGGCTTGTAAAAATGGGTATTAATCTAAAAGTTAATCTGAAAAGAAATCCAATAGGTAGTATATGCTAAAACGAATTAAAGCCCCGAAATCGGAGTGAAATATACTTTTTTAAAATAATTTATTAGTTACTGTAGATTTGATTAGGCCAATAGACCTTTGCTTGTGGCCAGATAAAATCATAAGACGAACCGTATATGCTAAACTCAGAAACTTTGTGTTCTGACATGCAATAGTTAAAGGGAAACTCACTATTTGATTGGCAGTAATGACTAACTGTTAGATTACATTCGATCAATCTGATTTAATCACGTGTTCGAACACGCATTTTGAGTCAGTGCTAAGCTGGTCCTAATTGCGAAATTTCACTGAAACACACTCCAACTACCAATGACGGAATAAATAATTTTTATTTGTAGTAAACATGCATTTTTTGATATCGAAAACAAGAATAAACAAATGTGGCAAATATTAACCTAAAAAGTATACGTCCAGTCAACATGATTGGAAGTCAGTAAGACATGACAAAGCTTTTCTGAGAGGCTTAGGAAAATTGCCTGCTCATTCGATTAACCATCATCAATCAAATGGTTTTGGTAAATTTTTAAAAGATACCTAATGACAATCTTAACTTACAGGGCCCACGCCACCGGGGGGGGAGGGGGGCCGGGGTGGCCATGGCCCCCCACTTTCTGCGAACCAAGTAGTTTTAAAGCTGCAGTAAAAGGGGAAAGATACGTTGGCACCCTGCTTTTGCTAGTCTTGGCCCACAACTTTCACATTTGTGGCAGGGGCCCTGGCTCAACAGAAAACAAACAAAGAGGGGTTTACGAATTAATGTGGGCGCCAAAATAGCTGTCAATTCTTGAATACTTTCACGAATATCCGGCGATATACTATGATTTACCTGCCCATAGAGATGACCCATCGTGGCTCTGGCATCTGATCATATACCTACAAGAGGGATTTTCATCTGTATCAACATACAAATAATTCCCAGCACTGAATGTTGACGCTTTTACAGAGTGTTTTTGGAATAAACATCATTAAAGACAGAATTTGTGAATGGATAGAGAGCGGGGAGCTATGCTTATGGTATTCATAATTATCGTGCCAAAGCCCACAATAAAGACATGAATATTTTAGATTTCTCCCTTAAAGATCTCGGAAGGGCTAGTCCAAAAGCTGAATATGACATGACATGTCGTTCTGGAATTTGGAATCTTTAGGAAGAGAGGTCAGTAAAAAGTTGGTGCTCTGCTAACTTTTATTAGGGTAACAGAATTTCACAGCTCTCCGAAAGGCCAAGCATTCATAGACATCCTTCAAGTAAAAACGAAATAGAGTTGTTTAGAAAATGATCCTTAGTCATCGCATGATCCCAGATGAAAAGACAGCATGAAGGGCTGCAAAGAGCAAGAATAAGGAGGAATTCCCAACACTGCCATGTGATTACTGCCTGGAAAGGTTGGCAGTTGCAAAAAATCCTAATTTTAGGAAATATCTGTCACGACAGGTGAAACTACTGGGGGTATGAATCGATGTAGATTCAAAGCATAGGCCAGGCATCATGTACAAATTGCAAAAAACAGGCTTCACATAATAAGCACAAAAAAGTGGGCGTCACCTTTCTCAAAGCAGGAGCCATCTTGTTCGTGAGGGTGCCAGCCACAATCATGACATCTGCTTGACGCTGTTTATAACAAAGTAAAAATCAATACGTCAAGTAAAGGAAGTGTGGACATGGGAGTGGAGGGGGATCAATCGGAGCATGAAGTGGGCAATGGAAGAGACAATGAATAACATCGAACAGCAAATTGCTAACTATAGAGGTCAAGCTCGAGAGCCACGGATGTTTCAACCATGGTTTTGAACTATTTTTGACAGTTAGGAACTTGAACGTGAGAAGGAGACCCGAAGTCTGTGTTGGGACCCGAGGAGTCTTTATCCTACTCAAACCAACCCCGATGTGTTGAGACCTGAAGTCTGTGTTGGAGCCTTTATCCTACTCAAACCAACCCCGATGTGTTGAGACCCGAAGTCTGTGTTGGGACCCGAGGAGCCATTATCCTACTCAAAAATAGTACCTTGTTATATGAGGTACTAGAAATGGGTATAAGGTGAACAGGGAGAAAGAAAACGTTAATATACATAAATGGTGCATTTAAATACAAATTGACGCAAGTATGTCCCGTGCAAGACATTTGGTTTCTTTGTGAGCCAAATTTAGAAAAAGTGTTACCGGGGAAGTTAGCTAAAGTGAAAAAATGCAACATTGCAAATTAGTATCCAAAATGAAAGACCGATGTTATTTTGGCACCCGCTTTGTGCTGCCTTTGATGCAGAATTTGTTACTTTGAAGATGAGACGACGGCTAATCCGCTGCTAGAAAACTGGATTCTAGAGATCATAATTCTTGACGGAACAATTGAAGTTGAGGCATCGCAACCCAGCTCTGCAGACGTTCGAACGACATGCGGCTATTTTCGATGGGCGACTGCTTGTGTCTATTCAGATGTGCATAAGAGCTTTAAGTAACCTGTAGCAAAGAAAGCGATCGCTAAGTTTAGTACAGTGTCGGATTTCTGCTTCACCAAACAACAAGTACCACACAAGAGTGCTTGAAATCCTCATGACGGTATTTACAAGGCCTGCCATACACGATTCAATGCAATGCACAGACATTCAAGTAGACGCGTAATCCAAAAACAATTCGTCTTCTTTTTCCACTATCTGTCAGCGATTAGACAGATCACTAAAAGGCATGAGAGATGATTTCCAAGTCTCAGAAAGATAGATTATTCTCAAAAGTTTGTTGCTAATTTGAAAGATCTTTCTTTGTCGGCAGTGTTTGTAGGCCCTTCTCCTCCTTCGGGGGACAAGCAGCCGCCCATTTGCTATCTGGTGGTCAAAAATGCTACAAATCCGCTTCCTTCCTAGCTCCTTAGAATAGTTTTCAGATTAATGAGATTCTTCCTCAATTTTCTAGTAAAGGAAAGTAAAACAATTTTTTTGCTTATAAACAGGTAATTAATTGTTTCAATGGTATGATGCGACGGTCCAACAGGAGTAACTCCACGGCATGTAGATAAAACTAATGACAAAACCAAGTAGCACAGCACCTTAAAATTAAAACTCATTCATTATCAAACCAAAAGTAGCATTCAGCATGCGAAACCAGACTTGAACAATGTGCACACACTATATTTTATTAAAACAAACAAAGCCGATGGTGTCCTTAAGTGCTATCCACTTGGCATTAAACCCAACACAGTTGGTAGGGTAAGTGTGAAACATCTGTTCCCGTCTTCGTCTAAATTCAGCAGACATTTGACGAAACTGCTAGTTAAAGCAAAACACACGGTTTTCTAGTTTAGGCTGAAATATAAAAACAAACGGTATGCTTTCTAAGAGCTTTTTGTTTAAGCGTATGACGAATAGGTGGGGAAAGCAGGTCCAAATTCCGGGGAAAACTCTACTACAAATGATTGAAATACGTCACGTTAAAAAATAACTCTACATCTCTAACGAAGCGAACAAAGTCCTTGATCACAGAAAAAAACGGGAGCATTGCGTCTTTTTTGAAGAGAAACTCGAGAAAAAGTACCCCCTCTCCCAGTGAGACCCCCAAAACAGGCCTATGGCAGGCACCGCGGAGCAGGGGGGGCTAAGACCCCCACTTTTTGCAAAAAATGCCAAATATTAAGTATCAAACTACCAGAAAAGCCTCTTTTTATACGGTTTTAGCCCCCCCCCCCATTTTTATCAACGCTCCGCGGTGCCTGTATGGGGTTATGGTATGAATTTGTCTTATTGCTTTTGCCCAATGACTTCTGCGATGCAATGTTTCCCTAGGAATCAACACGAAACATTGCGGACAATTGAATGTGAAATATATGATGCAAAATGTTCCATTCTATTTGAAGAGCTTTCAAATTAACAGCTTCAGAGAAGTTTTACGTAACAGTGGATGCGTCAGGAAGCATGAAACGCAATTTTTAGAACAGCACCGAGATTTCAGAAAGCCAAATGATCTAAAAATGTCACAGTGGTCACAGTTCATTATAAAAAGGAAACCATCAGCATGCGCAGTGACAGACACCAGAGGGTAGCTTTGCAAATCAGAGAGATCCGAGGGATTGGTTGACATTTCCATTTCTCAGTTATGTAACCAGGGTAAAACCTCATTCTTGTCAAATATGATAAAAAATATCAAGAAGGGGAAGAGGGGTGAGAAACAGTCCCCCTCTTTTCATCTCTCTCCTATGATAGTTTTCCCTTATACAGGGCCGCCGGAGCAAGGGGGCCAAGAGGGGCACAGCCTCCCCCTGATTGTAAAAAATGTAAAAATTGCCCCTCTTTGATTAAATTGGGTGCATTTTTTCACTACCAAATATTCTGCTTTAAAAAGCTGAGTAAAATAACTTAAATCAAGGCGTTATTTGAACCATTCACTGAAATTTCCTTATATTTTTTCTCGGTAATGATGCAAAAGGCGCAAGCTTCTAAGATAAACAAAATTGCATAGCATAAAAAATTGCAGTTTGCGACAGTTATATACAGAATTTGTTTGGTTGGTTGTATGATAAAATTATGACAATTACAAATTAAACTTATTTCTATTCATATGTCTAGCCATTCATTTATAAGTTCATCAATTGATTAATTAATTTGTTTCAACCATAAACAAGCAACACGTGGAGGTCAACATGATTAAGCATATTCTTGAAAATTGTTATCAATAAATAGCCCACTTGCACAGCATAAAGATAGCAAGGGAAGAAAGAAATTTTCTCGAGTTTCAACTCCGGTGGTTTGTGGATTATTATTAAAATATGAAAAAAAATTGGTCGAGAACCAAATGTTAACTTGAGTATCTTTAGTTTCAAATATAGAAAACATTAAGCATAAAAATTAGTGTCATCAAAAAACAGTGTTATTCATCTGCATTCAAAGTTGCGTAATTTTCTTATGTCACCGAGCATAATTGTTGCCAAAGTTAACTATATTTCAAAAGAGGGATTTCCTTTATAAAAATCGTCAGTTTAGAATGATGTTTGTTTGATCTCATATTTGACCTTTGCCCAAAAAAGTATAAAAACTACAGCTGCACGTAGCAGGAATGTATAAGTTTCTCATTTTCTCTCAGGCAAAACTGAGAACAATTTGAGAAAAGAAGCTGATCCTCGTACGAGGTGGGTAACGCATCAGTTACAAAACCAACTGCAAACATGAAACTAGCTTTACATCTCTTTATTTCACATTTAAATAACTTAAAAACAACGCGAAATAAAGAAATGCAAAAGAAGGTAAAGGTTTCTGTCACGCTTTTGCCAACAAAGCTGTTTTTGACAGACTCAGTACTGTGTTGTAGCTGTGAACGCGGTCCACAAAATAATGGACAAATGCTATTCGCAGTTGGTTGGAAACTCTGGGTTTTGAGGTATGCTTGAAAATAGCAACAGGATTTTAGAGAAAGGAAGAAGAAAATCCCGGCGGAATCATAAAGGTGACGATTCGTGGTTACAAACGAGCAATGTTGGTCAATTTGTTGCTAAAAAGGAACTTAAATTGCTTGTTGGGCGAAACAGTGAAGCGTCTCGAAAGCGACATTGTTGGTAGCTATCGGAAACCAGACTGTATGAATGGGGAGTTAATGATGAAACCTTTAAATTCATGAATACAGATGTATAAAAATATATCTCAAAAACTGCAAAAAATAATGAAATCCAATAACGAAAAGAGTAATTAAATCTGAAAGATGAACACTTGAGCCAATTGACTGTTTTGGTGAGCATGCAGTAAAAATTAATACCATTAGTATTGAATAGTGCTGGATCCATGAATGGGCAAGCGATCAAATATAAAAACAAATAAATAAGTCTTCAGTTTTGGGATTTGGTTACAAGAAAAGTTTATTTATGCAGATGATTGAGACATTTTAACGAACTGACCTCAAAGCGGCTGTGTGTCAAAAACAATAAAATGCAGGCTTTGAAATAATGACGCATCTCTACGGCTCATGCGCATATACCTGGACTAGCGTGCATTGCTGGCTATTTTTATCATCACCTTAACCTCATCAGTCCTTATTTTAAGGAAATTTTATCACTGCACAATCAGGGTGGTTTTATGAAAAGATTACCTCTAGAGGCAGGCTGTGCAAAGTGCGTGTCAGAGGCACGCATGCAATAACCGGTGTCTGGGGGCGCTGTAAGCCCCCAGTGGGTCCAGGGTATAGCCCTGACAGGGGTTCAGGGGGCAGAGTCCCCGGAAACTCATGAGATTTTGCCATCTCTGATGCCTTAAAATGGCTTAAGATCCTGAAAATTCTCTTTCTGTACGATAGTAAAAAAGCAAAAGAAATACACATATAGCCAACCCCCTAGCAGAATATCCCTGAGTAACCAACCCACTAGCAGAAAATGACACTCAGCAAAGTGCTCTCACGTGCCGCTAAATTTGATTAAATGTTTTTAATACCATCAAGACTCTTCTTTTTCCCCTCCGCATTAGGGAATACTGCCTCAATCAAGTCCATATTAAGTATTTTGGAGCAGTGAAATAATCGAAGAAAAGGAGAGAAAAGACGCAAAAAAGGATATGAGAAAACTTTTTTAAACATAGTAACTGTGAACTATGATACACCAGAAACTGTTGATTTGAATTCTTTATGTTGCTGTTTCAACTAATTTATCACTGCACAATTTTCCATTTATCATGGCACATTTTGGATTTATCACTGCACAAATTGGTTACCACTGAGCCTTAAAAGTAAGGCCTGAACCTCATCACATTTGCATCACCTCACGCAAAACGACTCACGATTTCAAATTCAGTACGCAAAAGCAGTCCCATAATTAATGGAGAAAGTTGGATGAATTTTCCTTGAAGACGATTGATGATTGGACTTCCATGTGTAACTGCGTAGCAAACTCTACTAACCACTCCTAGGCTGGTTTTTCAGATTTTGACGTGTTAAATTATTAAAATCTGTTCTTATATCTTCTTTTTTGCCGTTATTTAGCGTTCCTGCGATAAAACATTTAAGTTCTGGTTTCTCTTTATTGAAAATAGATCAGCACGAAAGGTTTAAAATAATAAGTAAATATGCGTTGAAAGGCTAAACTTATTTTTTGATCGATCTTCATTGTGTTATCACGTTGAAATATTTTCAACGTAGCTGACTCTTATAACTAGGGTTTATATAAAGAATATTCGATTAATTGTGCCGAGTTAAAAGAGAATAGGGTGTGTTTCATTTGCATATTGCTTTCTAAATTAAAAAAGATCCGAATATGTTTTTATTTTTGAGCTGTTTGCTGTTTGATCAGAGTAGAAAATAATGGACATGATTAATGAAATAAAGTCATATAACGTTCATTAAAGACCTTTTTTGATGGAGACGTTAATTAAAGACCTTTCTTGATGGAGAAGTTTTGGAATCTTATATTCATCTTCTACGCCTTATGTTATTGATTAAGCAATTTTTAGCGCTACTCTAAAAACACGAACTTGATTTCCATCCTTTTTTATCATTTCTACGAAATTAAGTAAATTTCCTTACCGGACTTGCACGAAAAACGACACCAAACCGATCCATGTCATACCTATAATGACAAAATGTTCCAAGCTTATTCCAATCAACAAATGTTTTGGATGCAAATAACCAAGGAAATATAGCCCAACACAAAATGTACATAGACTAAAAATACCTGAGCTTTAGCATTCGATCTACGAGATAATGCAAGGAACTATTGCTTAAGTTTAAATGAAGCAGCAACGAGGTCTGAAAGCGGAGCAAGGGGCATTAACTAAGGGAGCTATGAAGAGCTACGACAGGCCACTGGACACTTGGGACTGGAAGGGAATGGGTTTTTCTCCCTCCTTCCTTTCTCTCTTAATCACCCACTCCTTCTTCGATAACACATCAATCTATAGTACTGTATCATTGGTTCTGGTACAAAGGGTATGCAGACAGACGAAAAGCAACTGTTTCATCAAGAGGTCATTGCCCCATTGCCCCATTGCCTCTTTGCCCTCTTTTTCACTTGGTCTGGTGTACAGTCCTAGCCTTTATAGAGCCCAAAATTTTAAGAAAAATATTTCGAGGAGAATTTCTTCTCTTGTAGATAGATCTTAAAGATTTCAAATCTTAAAAATCTTAAGTGTTTTATAGTTTGATTAATAGCCTAGAAAGTTATTATTTTTTATTGTCATCTAAACTTTACTCGGAAGACCCCTTGAAAAAGGCAATCCTCCTTATGGTGAACGGCAATCCTCCTTGAAGAATTTAAAATGAAAATATCAATTTTTGTTCGTTTATTGAAAAAAGATCTCACACTGTCTCTTACAAACTAAATACAGAGCACAGAAGGTACGTTTGCGTGAAATAAGATTGCAAACTTAAAAAAAAATTCTCTCAAAAATAAACAATTGAAATGGACCAGATACCTTGGGGCTGCAAAATGCATCATTTCCACGGCACAACAGGCTAAGCCGAATGTCATAGGCCATAAAGAACTCTGAAATGGAAGGCTTTTATCATGAAGAAAACCCATAAAAACTGGTCCCTGATAATTTCCTTGCTGGGAGTTTTTTCAGATTGATTTATTATTCAGCGCATCTAAATTTAGCAGTGAAAGTAGTCGATATTGCATGAACAGAGGATTTTTATGTTTCTGCTTAGCATACGGAGGTTTTTAGGACACTGAGAATCTATGCTTATCGACCAGAGTCCTGGTCCTTCCTCTCGACGTGAACATACCCCGTGACTCCTACGTCTCGAATTGCAAAGAGCCGACATTCCTCGCACCTGGCATAACATTTTTCATGCTTTTTGGTGTGTAGAATTGGTTTTTAGGACCTAAATGCAACTGAATGACGGCATCAATGGCAACTTGGAGCAGCCCTGTTCTATACATGAAGCGCTGCCTCTGTGTTTCCATTCTTCAAAGCCCAACCTCTAGTCCTTAATAGTTCAATGCATTGCAAATACTTCCAAAATGTTCAAGATGAACCCTAGCATGCTTTGACTTAGTGCCTTGGCAAGGATGCTCCATGTAGGACTTTCCTTCTGTAATTCCAAAATTCACAGCTTTTGTACGTGGTACCTGGAGTTTATAAATCATTTCAAGAAAAACCTCGATTTCATTTTTTCTGTACTGTCTTCAAATAACTTAACCGACTGTATGGAGACTTGTGCAATACTCACAACTATAATTTTATAGACCCAAATATATTTTCGCCCACATCCTAACATCTTACAAAACATTTTGAAGGAAAGCAAAATAATTTCATACCCGTCTGGCCCAGTTGACTAAGTCATCAATGGTTGCTAATACAAACTCTGTAAAAAGACAGGATAAAGTTAAATGATCGTGAACGAGAAGATTGAATCAGAGTCTCGGTCAATATATTTCGCCTTGAAAACATGTGCACCGCATGGAACAGAACGCGACAATGTGGTTTAAAAGTGCGTGTATTAGATTATTGCTGAGTGGGATGTTAAAGCTTTACATGAAATGACATGGTCTCTAATTTGGTTCAGACTCGATTTTAATGGGAGAGACTGTGAAAATTTGCTGGAAAAAAACTTCGACCAAACCAGCGTCCTCTCAGGAAGAAGCAACACCAAGGAAAAAGCAAGAAACTTCTTAACAAAGAGTCATATTAATCTATTAGTCTTACCCCATGCCAAATATATAAAGTATAAATAAAAAAGATTCAAAACTTGCCTTGAATTTTGAGGAAATCGTGAATTTATGTTCATGCAATATGCAACATGGCAATAAATATAAAAAATTATGAGCTCCAAATAAAATAAAGTTTGATTTCTAAAATGCCAGAACTGCTTCTTGTAAAGCATAAGCGCAATAGAAATAAACCTGCAGCATTGTCGACTCTTGCCCTCAGCTTGCTTGGTGCTGCCGTGCTCTGGTTTCTGTATGGCACAAGACTACAATCAAGGTAGTGAAAATGAAGTGGAAGCTATGCAGCCCTAGCGTTTAAACAACATTCTGATAGCTTACAAATAAACATCCTTTAACTTCTAAAATCACATCAAAACAGCATCATTTTACAGAAATTCTATTCGACAAAGAGGAAAAAAATGAATGAATGCTAGAAGAGTTACTTGGACAGAGACATCTAACCAGACACAATTGTTATTTAAAACTGCGACGAATTCCAAATAAACCACTGTTTTAATTTTTTTCAGACAATAATCCGGTCTTTAAATAATGCGTATTAAGTACTTAAAAGACAAAGCATGATAAATGTTTAACTTCACAAACACATTTTAACCGCTCAAAGAACTTTCGTTGATAACGGAAAACGCCAAGGAGAAATACTGAAAGGAAAATGGCCGGGAGAGATCAGTTTCAATAAAACGCAAAGTCGTTGCATACCTTGTGCATGTGGTTTTAGCTGCAATCGGTGATTGGCCTTCAGTGCGTGTGCTGACACCTCGAGATTGCAGCACATTATTCAAACTAAAAGCAAAATACAAGCAAAAAAATAAGCATGCTATTGAGAAAGAGAAGAAGAAGCTATTGTGAATCGGAGATACAGTTAGAGCTGCCAACAAATCACTGAATAAAACAAGGGTGAACTTTGCATTATAGACTACCTTTCTGGCAAAAATTTTACGAAAGGTGTTGGTTATCAAAATCAATTTGAAACGGACAGCCTGAATCAGGTTCAATTCAGCAAAATGAAAACTATGCCTTCACTCTTCAACTGTATTTTCTGTACAAATAAAACAATATATCGACATATGTAACTTAAGATATGGGTAAAGTCTACAGATTAATGTACATTATAAATATAATCATGGACACATGTTACATACATCTTTAAAAATACAGAGCCACAAAAATCCTCACACTGTGCATAATATGCAAAAAGTGCAGAATATTGTCTTTTTAGGAGTCACCTCAATGCAATTAAATCAACATGTCCTAAGTCACAGTAAGAATATTTTATTTCCGAATGAATGCTATTGGTTTTGTATGGGATGTCTGTGAATTTATCGCAAAAAATATACACCAGATCAAAGCAGGGCATAGAATTCTGAGATTGGCAAAGCGACGAGATTTCATTAAATTAATTCAAAGTAATTTACAAAGCCTGTCAGTATGACTAACTAGAAATGCAATTCAAAATTTTTGATGAAAGTTCAAGTAAGAATTGCCGCCAAACGCCATTCAGACAGGTTTTTGATAAAGAAAAGATTTACAATGTTTGCTTAGTCCGATAAGATTGTCTTTATTTGACCTGGATATGCCAATGAAAATAACATCCAAGCTATTTCAATTACATTGCTTTCATTTTCTTTGCCGGCAGTTGTTTAACATACTAATAACTTACTTGATAGTCAAAATGAAGAAAATAAATTCTATTCTCTTTGTGGAGTCTTTGCCTGGAACCCTGATTTTGTATGCATACTTAAAGGATTGGATCCAACTATTTCAAATAGAAAGTGTTTATGCTCTTCGCAAACGTCCAAAAAGATTAGACGGTTTTTTAATCACTGGAAAAGTGACGTCTACAGCTCTAATACGAATTTGCAAATCGCCAAGCAAACAACAAGAAATCTCGTTACAGAATGACCTACAGCAAAGCTAGCGACCGTTCATTTTAGCGAGAAATTAAAATTTTTCATTTCAAAATCTGGGCAGATGAGCAAATATAGTAATCATTCTCTTTGAGATGCTGAAAGTAAAATGAACTGTCTGGTCATCAATTTAAAATGGCACATGGTTGACTGAGAGATTTCACATAATCCACGTCAAACCTTAAAGGTACTGATTAGGATTTCAATACCTCATTGCAAAAATATTAATATAATCAACAAAATGCTGGCAATTTGTAAGCAGATAATGACTCAGTTTTACACCTGACAAAATATGCCACGTTTTTATAGCTAATAACTTAATATACTTTCTACCCACCTTTCGAATTAAACCTTTAAATACAAAAAACTGCTGAGGTTCGATTAAAAAAATAGCTTTCTCTAGCCATAGACTAAAAACCACTTCAAGATATCATTTGAAACATCAATCATGAGAAAAAAAATGACTTTCCCTGTTTCACTTGCGAAAACTTAACGACATCTTCAACATCAATTCCTAGAATATGCTTGTTTCATAATGCTTACCATTTTTTTTATAAACAGCATTTATCAAATTCAAAACGGCTTTGTAATCAAAAAATTGTCCGGGCTCAAATGAAAGACATAAAAGAATCCAAAACCCAAAAGATCTTTAGATTTTTGTAATTCAAATGTTAATATCATTGCTGAGGGTAGGAGACATTTCTCTTGGACAGACCAAATTTATAGAAAAGACTTCTTGTTGGAAAGAGCTTTCAATTCAATCTCTGTGCCAAGACTGTTAGACAAGGGAAATGTTTTCCACATCTTTAATAAAACTAGTCAAATGCATGAACATTAATCACATTAAATTTTAGATTGGTTGGATGCTGCAAATAAGGTAAGACTCATTTTCTAATGAAATTTACCAGCATTTAACAAAATTTGCAGTGAAGTTAACCATGGTAACATTGTAATTTGGGCCATATTTCAATTACTTCCTGTCTTATTCATTGATCATGCTATCATTGTGACATCCTCCTTCAATATTCATGTCATTGTATACAACAGGACATTCACTCTTACATTGTTTACAGCTTAATTCATCAAAGTCATGCTGGCTCAGCTCCTCTTGCTTCTAAGCCTAGACCTTTCCTTATCCATTACATGACACAACATCATCATTACATCATCCCAATACATCCTTATTCTACACATTTATTTTTAGCCTTTCAGTTTGTATATAACTACAGTAATTAGTAAGAAACTTTAGTTCAGATTAGTGTGCAGTTAATTCAAATCCACAATCCTCACAAGATTTATCTCTTTCTAGCTCTGTCTTCTCCACATGTTAAACAGGGCTCTGGGTCAGAAACAACACATCAGTTGATGGATGTATAAATTAGTGCCTTCCGTACATCTATCATTGTTGCAATGTACACTAAGATGGGTTTTGCTTACCAATCTTTGATAGGCAGGTTCTTAAAAAAATGCAGACCATGAATTTGATGCCACCTAGCTTTAATTTTTATGAGACAATTGGCGTTCAGAAAGGTCCACTGTTCATGAAGTTGTGTTTTTACATACAGGCATTTCTGTCTGGTCCCTTAGGAAAAACAACAATGTACACTTTCATTGTTCACACTGCAGAACCAACAGGCCTATTTTCGTGGACTGGGATGGGATGAAAAAATGGGATAAAAAAATGAGTAAAAAACCAATCTTAACAGCTTTGTCAATGAAAAAGTGTTCTTTACCAATATCGAAAAATTGAAATCTTTTCAATTTGCTGCAATTCTCTTTCTTACCAAGGCTCACTTCAGTTGTTGTGGATGATTCACCTTATCCACAAGCAACAACCCGATAACCTTGTCCCGCAGCCTTTTATATAACCCAGTCCCTTGAAATATAACTCTTTCTCTTTTCACTGTATCTCAGCTTATGTGCTTCATGGAGGAAAAATTGACCACAAACTAGCTAATATAATTATTCTGAATATTTTTGACACTACAATTTTAATGCCTGTATGTAAAATTAAACTGTAAAGATATTGTAAAATATTCTATTTTGTATAACAATAAAAAACTTACCATGTAATGCTGCGTACGTAATTTGTAAAAACCCCTTTCAGCAACTCACTGTTTGGACCTAAAATATAAATAACAATCAGGGAACTGATAAAAGCATTTAAACTAATTTTGTTTCACTTAAACTATTGTACATATTTTATAAGAAACACTAGAATGATAGTTTATGATAAATGTTATCTTATTTCCTAAAAGAATCAGCTTTTGAAAAATTTCCACCTTTCTATTTAGATGTCAGAAGACAACAAGGCAAGAGTACATTCATTTAAAACTGCATATTTACATAACTGTTGTGCTCTGTTTAGAATTTATTGAAGCAAGCTACATAGAAAGATAAATGAAAATAACAAATGTAATAAAAATAACATATAAGAGAAGACACAGAAAGAAAAGGATTATCAAAAATAGCATTACAAGGACAATAAAAAATATATTTTCCTGGTTACTTACTGGTTACATGTTTGGTTACAGATTATGGAAGCAAATGACTAATTGGTGTCAACCATATGACATCCATATAGTAGAGTTTGCACCCCATATTTTAAGAAATGTCAAACCAAATTTTGACTCAAGCTAAAGATATCATAGCAAGAAAATCCGAGAAGGCAATGGGCCCTTTAACCTACAGCCAAAACTGAGGAACAAAGAGAATAACAAAACTCTGAAAAAGTATGTGGGACATGCATTGCCAAAAGTTTTGAAATGGAAGAGCTGTAAATGACAGTAGTATTGAAAGACTTGTATCCAGTAATAAGTTTAAACTGTGGCTTTAAGATTAAATTCATAAAATTATCTGTACAAACACGCCATTGAAAGAGTTAACAATGTGACTTGCATTCTTAAAACAATCTAGCAATAAGATAAAAAAACTAGTGCATGGCTCATACACCCAAGAACAAGAAGTAGATCTTATTTCTTAGAATTGAACCCTTGCATTGTGTCCCTTTACATGATTTGAAAAAGTCAGAAATCTCTTTCGACCTTCTAAAATATATGCTTTATGTATTAGGGGCTCTATTACTCTTTCCACATTATTTCATATTATTATTTTTGCCTAACTATTTCTGTGGAACTATTTTAAAGAACTTCATGAATTGAATTTTTATTTCAGATCACTGGAAATAATGGATATTATTTGTATTTCAGTGAACATGGATGTTCACTGCAGAAAAAGAGACGAAGACCATGTATTTGAAAATACTTTCAAAGCATTAAATTTGAATCATATCTCCAGTTTGCAGCTGTTTTTTAAAAACTGTGGTGACATGATTATGTATAAATGCAAAAAACATTCCTCAAGTGAAATCAACAAATGTTTCAGCTTTTTCATCATGCATCATTTTGACAAACTTTTCAAAACAATTCTAAATAAAAAATTCTGCATACCAGGCTGCAAGAATTAGCAAGTGAGTGGTTTATCCATGTTCATGAAAGAGGTTTTAGGGCAATGAAGCAATTGTTTAAGATTAGGAACTACAGCTTGACCTTTAGTGTTAAATGTTTTGATGATGGAAATTGGTAATAAACAGGTTGCATGCATAAAAATCTACTTAAAAAGTAACAAATATCTTCCTAGCTCTTGTTACACTTTAGCAAGGGATTTTTAGCTAATATCCTATAAAGTCATTACAAGGCTTGTACCCTCCTTTTCAATTCTCTGTTTTCTTTTGAATGAACTGCAGGTCAGCCACTTAGCTTCTGGAGGTTCTGGAGGAAAGACAGGTGAGATCCATGCCAGGTGGGATGAATAAATTATCATATGGGACCTTTATCCATGTAAACAAGAAAGTGAGAGCTGGCCCACTCAAACCTGAGGCATATCAATACACACCCACAGACAATAATATCTCAGTTCAAAATCAAATCAATGCTGACCAAAATAAATGTTTCATAAACAGTGGTGGCACCAGCTCTTGGGCTTTGAGGGGGTGGGGAGAATCTAAATTTATGGGCCACACCCTTAATGTCAGGAAATGCCATTTTACCAACAGGAAATACTAATTTTTCCAATGGCTGATGCCCATGAATAACATTTGGTTACATAAAGGCGGTTTCAAATTCATAGAGCCACACCACAAAAACACTTTTTCAAAGTATTACCCCTCCACCAACATTTTCTGATTAAATTGAGACAAAATAAAACATTGTTTCTTCTGAGAAGTGGGGGGGGGGCTGTCCCACTTGTCCCCCCTCCCCAGAAAGCAGCTTTTTTGTAAAGGAAAGCAAAAGGGCAATAAATACATACTTATAAAAAGCAGCTATTTCTCTTTCTCTAAATATATGAGATTGCATGCAGTACAATATAACTCTATAATAACGATAAATGTAAGTAAATTGAACCAGGAAAAAAATTTGATTAAATGAATAAACATTGTTTCAAGCATAGCCCATTATATTATTTCTTTCATTATATTATGGTCTTTTTGAAACATATCACATATCACAGACACATGAATAAGATTTATTTGATAACACAGAACAATAAAGTTTTTTCTATTGAAACACTAAATATGGCAAAACTATTAAAATTATGTAAATGCTACATTGTATAGTTTATTCTTGTTTCCCTCACAAGGCCATGTTTCTAGATTTTATTATCACTGTCTGACTCTGGCAAATCAGCTGTTGATGTCAATCCTTTTAAGTTGGGATGCTCTTTTGATGATTTATTTTCATTTTTCTTTTAGATTTGAGGCATTCAACCTCAGCTTTCTGAATGATATCTTTCGATTCATCTTTATTCCAAAGAGAGCAATTTCCACAAACAATTAAATTATCCTTAGGGGTAATGTGCGACATAGAGAGGTTTCAGTGACTTTAGAAATATGACTAAGTTTCACTTCTGTTCAGCAAAGTTAGACAAATAGATAAAGCAAAGTCAAAAACAGACAAAATAGCATAAGCAAATAAAAACAAAAAGCAGACCTGTTTGACCAACAAATAGCAAAGGGCAATAAATAATGTGATTGTCCATTGAAAATTAGGACCCGTTCCCATTACATTGGTTTGTACAAACACAGAGCTGAATTAAAGGTTTTTTATTTTGCGTTCCCATCGATGCACTTAAAAATGAAGGCATTTGATAATGATGTTCACAGATAATTGATTGAAATAAAATCATTTGAATGAAAAAGGCAAAAACAAAGTTGTTGGAGAATTGAGTCATTCTAAAAAAAATTGTTATAACGAGAAAATTGAAAACCAGTGTTGTTTGAAAACAAATTTATTCCTTTTCAGCTTCAAGATGAGCTTGAACAAATGACACAAAAACAGACAAAAAATAGTATGCATCCATAAATTTTATGAACAAATTCAAAACCAATAAGTTAAGTGGCTAAAGCAGTCTTCATCATAAAGATATTGTCATGTGTGTGGTAAATCGCATGCATAATTATTCCATGCGTGCAATTCACACTCTTACCCAGGATCTCCAACAACAAAAGGCCAGGGGGCCCCTCCCCATTTTTTGTGCAAAACAAACAATACTTTTTACATAATCTTTTGTTTTTAGTTTTAAACATTACTTTTGGTAGTGCTTTTGGTGAGTGCTTTTGGTGGGCGTATTGCAGCGCAATGCATGTATTTTTGGGAACTAAAAAGTTTTGCTCCGTATGCGTATGTATGCAGTTTTTGGCCTGCATAGGACATCCTATCTCCTCCGAAAAAGCTACTATAAGAATAAGGCAATGTTGCTCAACTTTTGGAAGCAAAACTTTCAAAATTTGAAGAACTACAGCCTTAGAAAGGTCAAAAACAACGATCAAATGTTTGAGTCATGCCTGTGCCAAATTGCTCTCATTATTTGCTCCATGCGTGTGCCGATGACAAAGACTGCAAAAGGGATTTAGTTTGCATCTAAATTTAACATAATCTGTCTTCAATAGCCATTTTCAATCTCATTTTGGTACTTAATTTATTTGTTCATTATATTGTTATTTTTAGGATAAAGTGTTACATGCAACTTATATAACAATTTTTAATACCAGTTAAAATTCTGCATGGAAACAAAATTTTGAAAACTAAAAAGATGATATATTTTGATGATGTTTATTTGCAATATTATAACTTTTAGTGTATGTATAACCCTGAATTTGTAACCAAAATTGTGGTAGTTATTAGCAAATCGAAGTCCCCACTATGAAGTCTTTTTTATGCCTCCTATTCATAAATTGCATACTTCCAACTGCTCTCTTGAAGTTGCAGTGTCAGAGAATTTGAAAATAGCACATTTGAGCCAAAACAGATCATATTATACTTAAGTTTTTTTTGATCTGTCAATGGTTAGAGTATAAACATCAGATAATTTCCAAAGCTAAGCAGAAATCAATATCCAGATGCAGATCAAAAGAAATGTGCATGCTGATTGGTTCTTTGTTTCTAACCAATTGCAGCCAAAGAATAACGTATCCCTTCGTTTGCCACTACTAAGAGCTGAAGCTGCAAGAAAATCGTTTTTGTTTCAAGGACCTCGCTGTTACAACGATCTTCCCTTGAAGATTCGTTCCTTGAACTCTATCGTGCTATTTCGATCAAGCCTGAAGGAGTACTATGTTTAACAGTAATTCCCTCCAAATCTAAAATATTTCTTGTTGAAACGATTTCTTGCAAAAAAATTTTCTTGCAATTACTTCGCCTAGTTTTAAATTGTATTAGGATTACTATATCATTATTTTATTACAATTTAATTCTAACAGGGCCCTTGTTGATAACAGTACATTCTAGTACTGATAAGGAATTTTTACCCTGTATAAGTATGTATATTATTATTATTATTATTAGCTCTCACCTAGTTGAAGAGGCTGGGAGAGAAAATTTTACTCTTTCTGTCTACACAGGTCAGAATATTTTGTTTTGATGTAGACAAGTTCAAAAACTCCTAAATGAAAAGGCAACCTTGCTTACCCGATGATCTCAAACTGTTCTCACTTTGGTTTTGGTTTAGTAATGTTATTACACACTCTAGATTCTTAAGTAAATGTTGACCTAGCTGTATCACATTTTATCTGGGGATTCTGTTTTTACAAAAAATAAATAGCTAAGACTACATAAATTTTAACCAAATTTTACGAAGAGTATCTTACCACATTCATGGGCTCCGACAAAGGTTGAAAAGTGAGGGGGGGGGGGAGCCAAGAGAAAATTTAACACCCATAACAAAAGATTTTGAAAAAAACTCTATTGTTTTGTGAAGCCCCCCCCCCCCCCCCTTTCATTGTAGGCCCTTACATTGCACTTAGGTCTGAAAACTGTGCTCTTTTTGTTCATTTCAAAATAATTGGCATCAGAAATTTTTGTTAAATCGGTTACCACAATTATCCAACTGCTATATTTTAGCCATAAAGAAATAATTAATAGAGAGTGCGGGAAAATAACTGACCCGAGCGAGGCTCGAACTCACGACCCCTGACTTTGTACGTCAAGTGCTCTACTGCTGAGCTATCGGGTCGTGCTTTCAAGCCAACACCCAAGACCGAGTCATTCACCCACACTTCCCCTCTCTTTTACCAGGTACACAGGGGAGCCATCGCAGCTCCATCACAAAGTGCAGAGGACCTGAAGAGTGAGAGAGGACTGCCCACACCAGGAGGGCCATCGCAGCCCAAACACTGGATAGGGTTGAAGAGAAAGTTTAAAGACAACAGGATTTTTGAAGATAATTAATTATCTTCGAAAATCCTGTTGTCTCTAAACCATAAAGAAATGTTTTAAAGATTAGAAGCTAAGTCTCTTAGCTAAAACTTTAGTTAAGCATGATTTTTTGCTGAGGGAGAAGTTTGACCTTAATTTCTTTTATAATATTGCTCTATCAATATTTGCTGTGCAGTGCAAAAATAATTGTTCCCAAACCTGATAAAAAGGTTCTACTAGTTGTGATGCAACGTTTTCATAAAAAAGACTTCAAACAAACTCATGGGATATGCATCTTCATGAAAATTGATGATGCATCTGCTATAAGCTGTTTGATGTTTAAAATGACGATTAGATACGATGTGTTACAATGAATGAAGAACTATGCAGATTGTCATAATTAATCATAACAAGCAGTTTCCTTACCAGAAATTGGGAACTTCAATCTCAGGGCGGCCATTTTTGAGGTGTTTTATAACTTTACCTCTTTCCGTTGAAGCCTCTTTCTGAGGCTCTGGCAAAATGGCGAATATCATGAGGGCCAAGAAGTTTATAATTTGTGCCAATAATCTAATTTCAACATCGTCATTTCTTTGGCCGGGAAAGTATTTTTGTGGTAGAAGAATTCTTGCATCAGTGTTCTCGCGGCTTTATTCAGGTAAATTATTGCTATTTTCCCTTTTTTTGCTTTTTTATTCACAATAGTAGCACTTTCTCTCCTCTCTCTCTGTTGCCCTGAAACTACCCTATTTTCATCAGCATCTAGGCAACTGCCAACCCTTTCGGAACGGACAACGGCACCAAAGGTTGTAGACCAGGCTAGAAAGTGCAGGGTTTTTCGACAAGATCTTGGTTCATCAGATGCTTTCAAGAAAAGTTTGGCAACGGAACATTGATCGGGTTTTCTTCAAATCAAGTTCAAGCAGAAACTACAAACTATATTTGAAATGGAATAAGCTTCAAGGAACTGAGCTTAATGATAAATTTGAGAATTTACCAAAAAAATATCAAGCTAAACAAAGAGTGTGTTCAGGAGCTCAGGCCCAACCATTTAGACTTAAAGTTCGACAAACATAAAGCACCAGGCCAGACTGTAAAGTAGTTTTTCTGCGCAGGGAACAACAGAGTAATAATTTTGAAATTTGCGGATAATGAACGTTTCCTGCGAAATCTTGCGCGGAATTTAAAGCAAAAGATTTTGAAGAGACCTTGTACTATTTGTTTTTTCTTGTTATCAGAAATCAAAAGTGGAATATTCGCAGGGAATATGGCCAGATAAACAAATATTGTAGGCGGAATCAACAGCAAATTCTTAATAGCACCCGGGCAGAATTAAGAATCAAAATTATTGCAAGGGGAATGCGTTCCCTACTCAGATAAAACTTTTCAGTCTGGGCACCCTGTGTTAGTAACGTTACCTGACATATACGGGCATATACCTGACATACATGAATTTCATCGCCTATTCTGGACGCCCATATATCTCAGAAAAGCGCCTGTATATGTCAGGTAATGTTAGTAACCCTGCTCACATAAAGAGCACTTTTTAAAAGTACAAAAACAGTCCAGGCCTAGTGCCCCAAGTTGCTGTGATAGTGTAGTGTTCCAAACTGCAAAAACAGTAGGGATGTACCGGGTATCCGGTAGATCGGATAATCCGGCGCCGGATCGCTGATTTTTTGAAAATCCGGTTCTGGCCGGATTTGTTTCCGAAATCCGGCCAGTTGCCGGATTTTCCAGAACTTTAATCAAAACTAAGAAAATTTGGAAAACCAAGTCAGACTCCCTTCATACAGTGATTAAAAATGGATTTTCCAGAACTAAGCAATATTGACGATAAAACAAGCGCCTTGAAAACAGATTTGAAATGAAAGTGCTCGTCATCACGAAACAGGAAGACTGGATGATATAATTCACAAATTTGATCGGCTTTTTAGGCCAAATTTTTCATTTTTGGTTTTTAGACTTAGATTGCCTGGAAAAATTGTTTTTTGCTTACTACTTAAATTTGACCTTGTTGGCCTTTTCAGCAGATGTCTAAAATTAATAAGTAATTACTACATTCATAGAATAATTAGTAGTTAACTACAAAGTGTTAACCAAATTTCAAATTTTATCACCTAACCTAAATATTATCTTGATATTAGCAAAGGGTTTTGGAAAAAAGTAAGATTCTTATCAAAGTTAAGAAGTTATCTAACAGGCACAAGCGTAGAAATATAACCAGTGCCTGCTCGATGGATTCTTGAGAGATTTTTTTTTATTTGGCCTTTTTATGAGCATTTTGGCTTAAATTGCTCACCAGTCTAGCCTTCGTTTGTAAATTCAATCTGGCAACCCTGAATAGGTCTCTTTGATCTTCTCGCTATACATTTTTTCGCAAAGTGGCTGAAAACTTTTTATTACTGAAAATTCTATAAATGGTCAGATTAGACTGAGAATCTGGCCGGATATTCCATGAAAAATCCGGTTCTGGCCGGAATCTGAAAATCCTGATCCGGTACACCCCTGAAAAACAGTCCATTCCTAGTGCCCTAGGTGACTAGCCTCTATGTGTGCTATTCATGCAGCACAGGAATAAGAATATCACAGATAGGGAACAATTTTTACTTTGCTTATAAGAATGAGTTTTATTCTTGCCAAGGGGAGAACAAACTGGGAAAGGAATGGTGATCCCTTCCTATTCAATGCTCTACTTTAGTAAAGATTATGATAATAAAAAGACAATTTCTGAAGAATTTATACTAGCTTTTATTCTTTGTTTGGATTTGATATTCAGACTGCTTATGATTATCTAATTGCAGATCATCCACAAGAGGTTTGCAATGGTGCTAACATCTATAAAGAGGGCCAGGACCCAGCCTTAAAGCCAGATTCAGACTATCCCGAATGGTTGTGGAAATTAGATACAGAAAAAATAAATTTAGAAGATCTCTCAATGGATGACAAGAGATATTGGCGAAAACTAAGGAAAGCCAAAATAAAACAGCATAATGCACTTAGAAAACAAGGAAAATTAATTTAGGCATGTTTTCTATGTTTACCAGCAACTTTTTGAGTGACAGATTTTCACTTTAAGATGATGTCCCTGCTAATGTCCAAAGGCAAGTGATGAAGAATTATTGACTCTGCTTGTTATCTAAATCAATTCTTAGTCATTCTAGTTTACAATAAAAAGTCCTTTGTCAGCAGCAATTTATGAATTCGTGTAGGATGCTACATACTTTTTTAATCATCTATACTTCTGCTTGAATTGTTTCCAGTAGATTTAGCATCCTATTGTAACAAATTCTGTAGATGCCCACACATCCTCTGAAGGTAGCATGCCCATCTGTGCCACATTTTAATGCAAGAATACCAAGCATTGTATTAGAATTATTATTATCAATAAAATCAATGAAATTCTGGCTATCAATAGTGTTTTTAAAGAAGGCTTCTGCAATATAAGTGTATAAAGTCCATTGGACCTGAACACGCAAATGCAAAATTCCCATCTAATTATGTTTAAGTTGCCTTCATGTACTATAACTGCAGGCTGCAACAAACTCGGCATTTTTTTTGCATAGAATTGATCTGATGTTCTGATTTGTTAGCAATCTTATTTTTACTACCAGTTTTTCAGTTAATGCCTTTAGAGCCCTTTTATTACAATTTTAGAGAGTTTTCCTGCTAGAACCTCAATGTCTATGTACCGTATTTCCTCTAAAAAACATGGCAGTGTTTATTACAAAATCCAATTTTGAATGCAGCGTTAAATAGAGGGGGGCTTCTATCAGAAGGCTGCATTTAATGCATAATGAAAAGTTTGTCAAATGAAAAATGACATAAAAATTGCAATGAAAAACAATAAAAACGGACTTTAAACAATGTTTTCTTTTTCCCAAAAACACTTGATAAAGATTTTGTGAAAATTTTTCAATGTTCACATAACAGAAATGTCAATGAATGTCAATACCCCTGTCTCTGTCAGAGTTCAGTCCTCGTCTCTATGACATAACAACTTTCATGGCTTTCCAACAGTAAGTGTATGAACTATTTGTTACTTCTTGTTTGGTGTATTTTCTAATGAACGCTGCTTTTCAAGATGCGGCGTTAAAAGAGGGTGGCATTTATCAGAGGGCGGCGTTCTTTAACAAATGGTTGGCTGGAGGTGCGGCGTGAATGGCTTCCTTGACATGATTCACCAATGAGCAAGCCAGCCGTTGTCTTTTCAACAGCATCTTGTACTAAATAAGCATGGCCAGATTCATTTCTGCTGACAATCTTGCCACTGAGATTTTCACTTAAACCTTGCCAATTCTTGTTAAAATGTTAAAATGAGTATCAAAAGTGAATTCTACAATAAATTTTGCGTAAGAAAGATAAGAAAAAATGGGATATTTAATCAAAATCCAAAATTTCAATGTATACATCTACCTTAACAGTAGGCGTTGTAGCGTGATTATGATAATATTATGTCTATTTTGTATTCCAACAAATAAGAAATTCAAATGGACAGCGAAATGCATCGGGACATAGTGCCTTGAAATTGGTTGGAAGAAATCAGTTCAGTAGCGGTTTTTCAGAAAATTTCAGGAGGGGCAACAGTGTGAAATTTGCCGACTGTTACATGGTAAATGGTGTGGCTCATGGTAAATGATGTGGCTCAAATTAGCTTTGGACCGTTTCCAAAATGTGATGTGAGGACTTTTCTGGTCCAGCAAAGCTAAACCTTCCTCAAGCTAAATCTTCCTCAAATTTGATGTAAACTTAAAATGAACTCAAAATGAACTTTCTTTGAGAATTTTGAAGCCGTCTTAATACATGATATTCAATTTCAAATTTCCAAAACTGGATTGTAACCTGTTTCAAAACAATTTTTCTGAGAATATCTTTATTTGCAAAATCATTAAGCGGGTTGTCATACGATACAACATGCAGGGTTCATAATCAGCGAAACGAAACGAAACGAAACGAAATACTGCGAAATATAAAAAATAATAACAACAAAGAACGCCAAAGGTCTCAAACCATATCATAATATTATAATAAGCCCAACGGAATCACTAAAAGCCCCTTTACATTAAGGCCAATATTACAAATACTTGATGAGATGTTTGCAAAAGAGTCTATTTTTGCAAAGAGTTATAAACCTCAAACGTTCCACGAGACAAACTTTGTTTTTATTTTTTTTTGCCCCAATTTTGTTTTCAATTGAGAGAAGCTATAGCCCCTTGAGTTGTTGCTGACCAATCTTGTTCGTCTTTAGTTTTGACAAAGACCCCTCAGCACTGGCTGTTTTTGCAAACATATTTGATAGACTCTATACCACAGATTTGGGCCTTACACAATCCGGTTTCATGCATTCCCTTTTCTCATTGTTTTTGGAAGCTTTCTAAAAACTAGACCGAGTTAAGGCATTTTGCGTTAAAATTTGGGTTCTCTGACAATATATATGACCTATCCTGCATATCGATTCTACTTTGCTTTATGTGAAAAGGGGTGCTGCTGGAAACAAAACCCAAATGATTGAAGTATTAATTTTAGAAATTTGTTTGAAAATTGCAAAAAAGCAAATACTAAGAATTACCGAATGGATATTTGGACTCCAGGGGGAACAACTACCACCCTCCCCCTAACAACCGCCACTGAATCAGTTATATGACAGCTTTGGCATTTACAACCCATTTCTTGACTTAACAGTACTTTGCAATTGCATCCTTGAAAAGTATTGAA
>NW_027019384.1:5439789-5670753 GCF_013076305.1 Rhopilema esculentum
CTCCTCTGTCTGTTGTTGAGAGAGATTTGGAAAACTAGCACATTTTTGAGCCAAAAAACAGGATCATATTAATATACTTAAGTTTTTTGATCTGTCATATGGTTAAAGGTATAAACACCAGATATTTCCCAAAGCTAGCAGAATCAATATCAGATGCAGATCAAAAGATAGTGCATGCTGATTTGGTTCTTTGTTTACCAATTTGCAGTAGCCAAATAATAAGCGCACCTTCGTTTTGCCACTACCTAAGAGCTGAAGCTGCAAGAAAATCATTTTGTCAAGGACCTCGCTGACCGCGCGAAGAGTACTATGCTTTTAACAGTAATTCCCATCCGAAATCTAAACGTATTTCTTGTTGAATACGATTTTTCTTGTAAACTTTTCTTGCAATTACTTTGCCTAGTTGTTAAGATTGTAATTAGGATATCACAATTTATTACCAAACTAGACAGGGGCCCTTGTTGATAAACAGTACATTCAGACATAAGGCGATTTACTCATAAGTATGTGTATATCTTATTATTTATTTATTAGCTTTCACCTAGTTGAAGAGCAGAGAAAGAAAATATTTACTCTTTCTGTCTTACACAGGTCAGAAGGAGTAGACAAGTTCAAAAAACTCCTTAAATGAAAAGCAACCTGGGGCTTACCCGATGATCTCAAACTGTTCTCACTTTGGTTTTGGTTTAGTTAATGTTATTACACACTCTAGATTCTTAAGTAATGTTATTGACCTAGCTGAATCACATTTTCTGGGATTCTGTTTTTTACAAAAATAAATAGTAAAGACCAAAATAACCAAATTTTACGAAGAGATATCATACCACATCCATGGGCCTGCCGACAAAGGTTGAAAAGTGGGGGGGGGGAGCCAAGAGAAAATTTAACACCCATAACAAAAGATTTTGAAAAAAAACTCTATTGTTTTGTGAAGCCCCCCCCTGCCCCCCCCCCTTTCATTGTAGGCCCTTACATTGCACTTAGGTCTGAAAACTGTGCTCTTTTTGTTCATTTCAAAATAATTGGCATCAGAAATTTTTGTTAAATCGGTTACCACAATTATCCAACTGCTATATTTTAGCCATAAAGAAATAATTAATAGAGAGTGTGGGAAAATAACCGACCCGAGCAAGGCTCGAACTCACGACCCCTGACTTTGTACGTCAAGTGCTCTACTGCTGAGCTATCGAGTCATGCTTTCAAGCCAACACCCAAGACCGAGTCATTCACCCACACTGCCCCTCTCTTTTACCAGATACACAGGGGAGCCATCGCAGCTCCATCACAAAGTGCAGAGGACCTGAAAAATTAGAGAAGACTGCCCACACCAGGAGGGCCATCGCAGCCCCAATACTGGATGGGGTTGCAGATCCATTGGAAATGTATGGAGTTTGTTATTGGAAGTAGCAAATATGGAAAATTCGTTATAATCGAAGTATTGCAGATCCATTGGAAATGTATGGAGTTTGTTATTGGAAGTAGCAAATATGGAAAATTCTTGATAATCGAAGTATTGCAGATCCTTTACAGACAACAGGATTTCGAAGATAATTAATAGAGAGTGCGGGAAAATAACCGACCCGAGCGAGGCTCGAACTCACGACCCCTGACTTTGTACGTCAAGTGCTCTACCGCTGAGCTATCGGGTCGTGCTTTCAAGCCAACACCCACGGCCGAGTCATTCACCCGCACTGCCCCTCTCTTTTACCAGATACACAGGGGAGCCATCGCAGCTCCATCACAAAGTGCAGAGAACCTGAAGAGTGAGAGAGGACTGCCCACACCAGGAGGGCCATCGCAGCCCAAACACTGGATAGGGTTGAAGAGAAGTTTAAAGACAACAGGATTTTTGAAGATAATTAATTATCTTCAAAAATCTTGTTGTCTCTAAACCATAAAGAAATGTTTTAGAGATTAGAAGCTAAGTCTCTTAGCTAAAACTTTAGTTTAAGCATGATTTTTTGCTGTGGGAGAAGTTTGACCTTAATTTCTTTTATAATATTGCTCTATCAATATTTGCTGTGCAGTGCAAAAATAATTGTTCCCAAACCTGAGAAAACGTTCTACTAGTTGTGATGCAACGTTTTCATAAAAAAGACTTCAAACAAACTCATGGGATATGCATCTTCATGGAAATTGATGATGCATCTGCTATAAGCTGTTTGGTGTTTAAAATGACGATTAGATACGATGTGTTACAATGAATGAAGAACTGTGCAAATTGTCATAATTAATCATAACAAGCAGTTTTCTTACCAGAAATTGGGAACTTCAATCTCAGGGCGGCCATTTTTGAGGTATTTTATAACTTTACCTCTTTCCGTTGAAGCCTCTTTCTGAGGCTCTGGCAAAATGGCGAATATCATGAGGGCCAAGAAGTTTATAATTTGTGCCAATAATCTAATTTCAACATCGTCATTTCTTTGGCCGGGAAAGTATTTTTGTGGTAGAAAAATTCTTGCATCAGTGTTCTTGCGGCTTTATTCAGGTAAATTATTGCTATTTCCCTTTTTTTGCTTTTTTATTCACAATAGTAGCACTTTCTCTCCTCTCTCTCTGTTGCCCTGAAACTACCCTATTTTCATCAGCATCCAGGCAACTGCCAACCCTTTCGGAACGGACAACGGCACCAAAGGTTGTAGACCAGGCTAGAAAGTGCAGGGTTTTTTGACAAGATCTTGGTACATCAGATGCTTTCAAGAAAAGTTTGGCAACGGAACATTGATCGGGTTTTCTTCAAATCAAGTTCAAGCAGAAACTACAAACTATATTTGAAATGGAATAAGCTTCAAGGAACTGAGCTTAATGATAAATTTGAGAATTTACCAAAAAAATATCAAGCTAAACAAAGAGTGTGTTCAGGAGCTCAGGCCCAACCATTTAGACTTAAAGTTCGCCAGACTGTAAAGTAGTTTTTCTGCGCAGGGAACAACAGAGTAATAATTTTGAAATTTGCGGATAATGAATGTTTCCTGCGAAATCTTGCGCGGAATTTAAAGCAAAGGATTTTGAAGAGGCCTTGTACAGTTTGTTGTTTCTTGTTATCAGAAATCAAAAGTGGAATATTCGCAGGGAACATGACCATATAAACAAATATTGTACACGGAATCAACAGCAGATTCTTAACAGCACCCGGGCAGAATTAAGAATCAAAATTATTGCGTGGGGAATGCGTTCTCTACTCATATGAAACTTTTCAGTCTGGGCACCCTGTGTTAGTAAAGTTACCTGACAGGCATATACCTGACATATATATGAATTTTATTGCCTATTCTGGACGCCTATATAAGTCAGGTAACATTAGTAACCCTGCTCACATAAAGTACACTTTTTTAAAAGTACAAAAAAAGTCCAGGCCTAGTGCCCCAAATAGCCTAGTGTTCCAAACTGCAAAAACAGTCCATTCCCAAATAGCCCCAGGTGACTAGCCTCTATGTTTGCTATTCATGCAGCACAGGAATAAGAATATCACAGAAGGGAACAATTTTTACTTTGCTTATAAGAATGAGTTTATTCTTGCCAAGGGGAGAATAAACTGGGAGAGGAATGATGATCCCTTCCTATTCAATGCTTTAATGTAGTAAAGATTATGATAATAAAAAGACAATTTCTGAAGAATTTATACTAGCTTTTATTCTTTGTTTGGATTTGATATTCAGACTGCTTATGATTATCTAATTGCAGATCATCCACAAGAGGTTTGCAATGGTGCTAACATCTATAAAGAGGGCCAGGACCCAGCCTTAAAGCCAGATTCAGACTATCCCGAATGGTTGTGGAAATTAGATACAGAAAAAATAAATTTAGAAGATCTCTCAATGGATGACAAGAGATATTGGCGAAAACTAAGGAAAGCCAAAATAAAACAGCATAATGCACTTAGAAAACAAGGAAAATTAATTTAGGCATGTTTTCTATGTTTACCAGCAACTTTTTGAGTGACAGATTTTCACTTTAAGATGATGTCCCTGCTAATGTCCAAAGGCAAGTGATGAAGAATTATTGACTCTGCTTGTTATCTAAATCAATTCTTAGTCATTCTAGTTTACAATAAAAAGTCCTTTGTCAGCAGCAATTTATGAATTCGTGTAGGATGCTACATACTTTTTTAATCATCTATACTTCTGCTTGAATTGTTTCCAGTAGATTTAGCATCCTATTGTAACAAATTCTGTAGATGCCCACACATCCTCTGAAGGTAGCATGCCCATCTGTGCCACATTTTAATGCAAGAAGGCCAAGCATTGTATTACAATTATTATTATCAATAGAATCAATAAATTCTGGCTATCAATAGTGTTTTTAAAGAAGGCTTCTGCAATATAAGTGTATAAAGTCCATTGGACCTGAACAGTAATAATAGAGGGACAGGGAGCCTTTGTCTGCATTCGCAAATGCAAAATTCCCATCTAATTATGTTTACGTTGCCTTCATGTACTATAACTGCAGGCTGCAACAAACTCGGCATTTTTTTGCATAGAATTGATCTGATGTTCTGATTTGTTAGCAATCTTATTTTTACTACCAGTTTTTCAGTTAATGCCTTTAGAGCCCTTTTATTACAATTTTAGAGAGTTTTCCTGCTAGAACCTCAATGTCTATGTACCGTATTTCCTCTAAAAAACATGGCAGTGTTTATTACAAAATCCAATTTTGAATGCAGCGTTAAATAGAGGGGGGCTTCTATCAGAAGGCTGCATTTAATGCATAATGAAAAGTTTGTCAAATGAAAAATGACATAAAAATTGCAATGAAAAACAATAAAAACGGACTTTAAACAATGTTTTCTTTTTCCCAAAAACACTTGATAAAGATTTTGTGAAAATTTTTCAATGTTCACATAACAGAAATGTCAATGAATGTCAATACCCCTGTCTCTGTCAGAGTTCAGTCCTCGTCTCTATGACATAACAACTTTCATGGCTTTCCAACAGTAAGTGTATGAACTATTTGTTACTTCTTGTTTGGTGTATTTTCTAATGAACGCTGCTTTTCAAGATGCGGCGTTAAAAGAGGGTGGCATTTATCAGAGGGCGGCGTTCTTTAACAAATGGTTGGCTGGAGGTGCGGCGTGAATGGCTTCCTTGACATGATTCACCAATGAGCAAGCCAGCCGTTGTCTTTTCAACAGCATCTTGTACTAAATAAGCATGGCCAGATTCATTTCTGCTGACAATCTTGCCACTGAGATTTTCACTTAAACCTTGCCAATTCTTGTTAAAATGTTAAAATGAGTATCAAAAGTGAATTCTACAATAAATTTTGCGTAAGAAAGATAAGAAAAAATGGGATATTTAATCAAAATCCAAAATTTCAATGTATACATCTACCTTAACAGTAGGCGTTGTAGCGTGATTATGATAATATTATGTCTATTTTGTATTCCAACAAATAAGAAATTCAAATGGACAGCGAAATGCATCGGGACATAGTGCCTTGAAATTGGTTGGAAGAAATCAGTTCAGTAGCGGTTTTTCAGAAAATTTCAGGAGGGGCAACAGTGTGAAATTTGCCGACTGTTACATGGTAAATGGTGTGGCTCATGGTAAATGATGTGGCTCAAATTAGCTTTGGACCGTTTCCAAAATGTGATGTGAGGACTTTTCTGGTCCAGCAAAGCTAAACCTTCCTCAAGCTAAATCTTCCTCAAATTTGATGTAAACTTAAAATGAACTCAAAATGAACTTTCTTTGAGAATTTTGAAGCCGTCTTAATACATGATATTCAATTTCAAATTTCCAAAACTGGATTGTAACCTGTTTCAAAACAATTTTTCTGAGAATATCTTTATTTGCAAAATCATTAAGCGGGTTGTCATACGATACAACATGCAGGGTTCATAATCAGCGAAACGAAACGAAACGAAACGAAATACTGCGAAATATAAAAAATAATAACAACAAAGAACGCCAAAGGTCTCAAACCATATCATAATATTATAATAAGCCCAACGGAATCACTAAAAGCCCCTTTACATTAAGGCCAATATTACAAATACTTGATGAGATGTTTGCAAAAGAGTCTATTTTTGCAAAGAGTTATAAACCTCAAACGTTCCACGAGACAAACTTTGTTTTTATTTTTTTTTGCCCCAATTTTGTTTTCAATTGAGAGAAGCTATAGCCCCTTGAGTTGTTGCTGACCAATCTTGTTCGTCTTTAGTTTTGACAAAGACCCCTCAGCACTGGCTGTTTTTGCAAACATATTTGATAGACTCTATACCACAGATTTGGGCCTTACACAATCCGGTTTCATGCATTCCCTTTTCTCATTGTTTTTGGAAGCTTTCTAAAAACTAGACCGAGTTAAGGCATTTTGCGTTAAAATTTGGGTTCTCTGACAATATATATGACCTATCCTGCATATCGATTCTACTTTGCTTTATGTGAAAAGGGGTGCTGCTGGAAACAAAACCCAAATGATTGAAGTATTAATTTTAGAAATTTGTTTGAAAATTGCAAAAAAGCAAATACTAAGAATTACCGAATGGATATTTGGACTCCAGGGGGAACAACTACCACCCTCCCCCTAACAACCGCCACTGAATCAGTTATATGACAGCTTTGGCATTTACAACCCATTTCTTGACTTAACAGTACTTTGCAATTGCATCCTTGAAAAGTATTGAAAAGCAAAACCTTCCATTTGATTTTGCTCCCGTCGTTTACTTCCTTGCTAGAGCCCAACCTCTAAGCATCTTCCTATTCAGAAGAGTATCTTAGTTGGGTCCAAAACATTTTGACCTAAAACTTTACTTTGTCCCAGGCAAACATATCACTGATTGTGGAAAATTGTGTTAAAAGGTAATTGGGGAAATTCAGTCTATCATTATCCCAAGGCTACTCAACCAAGTTTTCATCATCCTTCCTAGGTTGAACTTTCGTGGAAAAGCCCATAAATTTTTCATTTGCTTTTTAAAACTAAGGGCCCGGTTGTTGATTGCCACTTTTCCACGACCAATTTTTTATTGGGTATAAGACAAACTTTGGTTATTCAGATCGAGTATGAAATATCATCATCAGAATTGTCAATTGAATCAGGATTTTCACATGATGTCCATGATGATGATCCAAAGTTCGAGCCTGTTTCAGCGGAGGCTTCTTTCTATTTTCCATTCATTTTCTTGGAAACAGGCTATCAATGGCCTTGAGTTATTTCTAACTTTTATCTTCTGCCTTGACATGCTCAAGTTAAGGTATTTCTTTCTCCGTCAGCAACTTTTAATTATACTTCTTTTTGAAAATGGCAGGTAAACACTGATCGCGTACAATTTTTCACAAGTATACTATAAATGTTTTCTAGCTTGAATATTCTTAAGGAATTTTCTTCTTGAGACTGAATACACTCTTAAAGAATTCATATTTTCCTCAAATTTGATAGTGTTTTAGAGGAACAGAGATGGGACAGTTCTGCAATTCTTTTTTATGAACATTGCACAATCAAGCTACAAATTTTCGAGCTGATGCTAAGTGATATTCTTATTATTTTATTCTTAAAAGTTGGATGATTCTGAACATGAATACTCTTATAAACAATATACAATATTCTTATAAAAAGAGTGCAGAGAAATGACTACAATGCATACTCTTTTGTGGTACAAAATTTAAAAATAGCTTTAAAGAACACAGCATTTTGAATCATAGTAAAGCTTTTCGTCTGACAATCTTTTGGGTTAGACAAAACGTCAGAACAGAGATCGAAAACTCACTGCTAGGAAAAATATGCCAATCAGGAACGCGAGCACATGACTTTTGATGTTGCCCAAACAGTGGTGCTTGGCAATTGAGAATACTTGTAAGTGGGTGTAGAAGGGGTTTTGACTAGGTGTATAACAGGCTGTTTTCAGTGACCAATTTTGTGTAAAACCCTATGACGGGCTATATTATGTTGCAATTCAATTAAGAACTCATAAAAAATTTTCTTTTTGCTTATGATTATGAAACTATGAAAATCAATGTTGAAACCAGGAGTTTTTGTACTAAAAAGAAATTTTGACTAATTGGAGCCAAAAATCTTGGCTAGTGACTATCACTTGGGGCTTATCGCCTGACTAATGACTAACAGTATCCCCCCTTCTACACCCTCCTGTAAGCACAATCAGAACATTTCTGTACGTCTAGATTCTGGATCAGGGTTAAAGTGTTTTAGCTTGAGATTATATTGACATACATAAATTTTTTTAAGTGACTACAATTAAAATAGTCGTTAATATGTGTTGTTTGTGTTTATGTCCCGGAGGGGGGGGGGGTGGTACTCCCATTAAGGCCCGACAGGGGGTCCAGTCCGTTTGAGGGTCTTACCAAATGGCTACCAAATGGCCCATTTTCGATAATAACTGAACTGCTCAGTTTAGCTTGCGATTTGTTATAGATAATGAACAAGGTTTATCTTTCCCGAAACAACAACAATCAATTCTGAAGTAATTTGTCAAAAAAGGACCAGAAGAGAACAAAGAAATGGATGCTACCAAGGAAATAATATTGGTTTTTATGCTACCGTTTGAGTGGTTTTGTCAAAAAGTACTAGTACTACCATTTGAGAGTAATTTTCTAAGCTTTCCATTACTTTAAAGGCAAGGGCATGAACATCTGTCTCTATTTATGCTTATCGCAGAGGTGGTACTGTTTTGTCAAAAAATTCGTCGAACTGAAATTACTTGAACGCAAGTTTGAAATATTCTTCAAGTGCACATGTTGCGTCCAGTGGTTGCGTCATCAAAATGGAAGCAACTCCGTCTCGTTTTCAGAACACCTCCCTTTCACGTGTTCGCCATCTTGTTGATGGAAACAAAAAAATCACACACATTCGAGAAATGATTTAAATTGGCGTTCAGCTCTTGAGGAGAAGATAAAGCAGACATAAATCAAAAGAAGGATCATCGAGTCCTCTAAAAATCTAACTGATTGGGTCATTGATTCTGTAAAACCTCGATATCTCTTATTATTCTTTTGCCTACTTGGTTTTAGGCCATATTTCATCAACACAAAGTTATAATAGGAGAGCAAATTAAAAATTAACAAACATGGTAAGTAAAGATTTTGATGCGTACATTTTATTTCGATCGTATTTAAGAAGTGAGAGATGCTAGATAGAATGAAGCAGCGTGATTTGGAAGGAAACAGAATAAGCAATTTGCCAAAAGTATCCAGACTGCAGAATATGGCAAGTGCACACAGGAGATGATAGGGTCACGTCTCGCCCTGATCGGGGATAGTAACGTTACCTGACATATACAGGCTTTTCTTATATATACCGAGGGGCAAATCACTCTTGAAAATGGCGTACGAGATTAATAATCAATAGTGATTGATTTGCGAATAAATCAATTTTGTGTGTGATTAATTTGATTTTTATTGATTAAAGTGATTATTATTTGATCAATTTGTGATTAATTTGTGATTATTTAGGGATTGAATCATAGATTCCAAAATGCTCTCAAATAATTTCATGCGCAATAAGCGTTGTTTGAACGTATGACGGTAAACTAATTCATAAGCTAAATTAAACAACAATATTTATTTCTTAAATTAAATGCCAACTTATCATGCCAGTTTAGCAACAATTTTGAAACATTCTTGATGAAATTGAAAAAGAAAAGTTAGAAGTTCAGCACAGGGGCAGATCCAGAAAATATTTGCAAAAGAAAAAAGGTGCAAAAGTTTTATAATCATTGACAACTTAAAACAAAGTTATCTTTCTGAACAGCAGCATAAGCGGAATATTAAATCAATGTGATAGATTTTCTTCTTCATGGATGCAGGGGTGACAATAGCCTGACGTGAAAAACAGTGAAAAGTTGTGGAACACCTTGTAAAAGACATCAAGTCAAATACAGTGCTCTGTTCCCTACCCATCGCAAGTAATACCGCTATTGGAAAATGAAACTGTCATTCCTGAAACTGTTATGGATAGAAAAAATTATGGAACTCGATTATCAAGCCTTATTTGGGGAAAATACAAAAATATGACATAAATCCTTTTCCATAAATGTAACAGTTGCAACTGCAACAGCCTTAGCTGTCTGGATCCGCCCGTGCAGCAACCAATGAGAAATTAGTGAGAAATGACTGCTATCAGGCGATTAAAGTGTGATTATTTTCAAGAGCGTACGTGATTTTAAGCAGCGATTTGTCCCTCAATATATATGGGCGACTAAAATGGGCAATGAAATTCATTGAGTATTCACCTCAACTTTTCCAAAACTGAATTTTATTCCATTTTATGATGATTTTCCATGTACTATTGTCATAAGGAAGTGTTATCACCATCAACTGGTCGACCTACACATTAGGATAAGAAGGCCTGTAAAATCAAAACACAGTTATCCCATTAATGGAGTATTTATCGATTTAGGAGAATGAATCAAGTTCAAATCTCAATCACTTTTTTGCTAAACACCATTTAATTTTTGACGAACACCCAAAACATTAGGCCCTTCTGCAGCAATTGTGAAAACGGGCAAAACCCAAATTGATAAACACTACTTATATGAAGGGTATTCCCTAACATGCCAAGCTTTCCACTTGAATAGTAATAGTGCTGCAGTGAATCCTACATATGCAGGCTTTTCATTTCAGGGCCAAATAACAATAAAAACTAAGTAGTAACGGTTTAATAGGTCAAATTGTGGCTGTGCAGGAATAATGAACTATTAAAAAAAATGGAATTGTACAATCTCACTGATCTTTATCTTTATAATCTTGATTCTTGGTTTACGCTGCCTTAGGCCATCAACACAATGAAAACAAATCTGCTGAGTTTTTGTGCGTCTTTTCTCCAGCGAAATTAAAACTAACTAACTAAAAATCTATTACAACGGCACTGTAGTGAATCTTACATATACTGGTTTTTTATTAAAAAAGGGCCAAATAACAAGAGAAATTGGGTAGTAACAGCACTGCAGTGAATCTTTCATACACCTGCTTTTCATTTCAAGGCCAAATAGCAGGAAAAAATGGGTAGTAACGGGCTTTTCATTTTCAAGAAAAATTAAGTAAAGTTAAGATTCAGCAAAATAGAACATTTTTAATTTGTGTCTCTAGGTATACTCAATCAGGGCGACATGACCCTATATCTCTAAATTTACCTGCACAGCTGATAAAAGGTGTGAAATTTTGAGATCTAGGCCTGACATGGGTGCTTCCGATTGCTTAAGGTAAATGAACAATTAAGTTTTATCGAGATTAACATAATCTTGCATTGGTTTGATAACAGATTAACTATCACTCATGTACACTTGCTTTTTTTGTTCATTTTCGCTTCTTAATTGATATCCTTGGGCTCTAGAATAGTTTTGTGTGCTAATATGCACACGTTTACCAAAGTGCACACTTGAACAAGTGATATTTTGCTCTTGCACACCCAAGATTCTGTTGGAAACAGCCATACTCTGCAGTCGAGAAAAGTATCAAACATTGACAACTCAAAGGGAGCCTTGAGGTCATCTTCTAACTCAGTGGATTTGAATGAATCATTTAAAACTTTGCAATTTCATGGCAAATATGGTTGTGTCAAATATCTAGGATTTACAATGGAAATAAACTTTAAATATTGGCCAGGTTGTAGAATGTGCATACTATCATATGTATGACTTAGTTGATTTTGTGGGTCATGTTCAGGTGCATGAAAACCCAGCATAGCTGTGAGTGTATACAAGTTTTTAATTCAGGAATATTGGAAATAACTTATCCAAAAAGTGTCTCTTAAAAATTCCCCACAAATTATAAGTATTGTATCTCAATATACTAATCAACAGCCATAGTGCATTTATTTTATCATTAATCATTTGAATTATCATGAAACAAAATATACCCCTATTTCAAAAATCATTTTTTGAGCGCTGAATGCAAAATGTTTCTTAATAAAACCCATTTTGTATTCAAAATTCCTTCATGTGGTGCAGTTTTATGTTATTTACTCGCTGTTAACCTGTTATTCCCTATTTTTTTTGTTATTTATTCATAAAGCAAAATCTGTCAGCTGTTGTGTTTAACAATGTATAACATAATTTTTAACTACCAATAAGAACTGTTAGCCTTGTCACTAAGAAATATGATAGTTCTTTCAATGTGTTCTATGAAATCATTAAGAAAATGTAGATTCCTTAACATTGTTTCTTATTAAATTTGCCATGCTTAGATTTGTCTGTAGGGCTGGTGCTGGAAGTAGATGCTTTTTTATGATATATACGTATATAAATATATAATCATAATGTAGGTAATCATAGGCAAAGGCTGAAAGGAGGAAAATCTTTCCACAAGGGTGCTACCCAATTGTATCAACCCACTCTTGGTCAGAATCGAACTCCAGTTTGCTGCTTCAAAAACCCACACTCATTCCACTGAGCCAAACAGTCCAAATACACATATATTTATCTTTCTTTACAATTTTGATAAATTAGCTCCAAGACTAGGACATGACTCTGTACAGACATAGCCTATTCAGTTGATAGCATGGCAATGTTGGTTAAATTTAAAAGCTCTGTCTAAAACAGGATATGTAAGATTTGCTAAGATATGTTCCAGGGCATTTTGTTTTTCATAAACATACAATTTTGATAATGTTGTCCTTCCCACCACCTTATAGCCACAGAATGAGCATATTGAGCAGTCCATTAAAAGACATGGAAGACGTCTTGACTACCATGAAAAACTGTAAGTAGATAATAAAATGTTTTCCGCAACAATTTATATTTTTTTCCTATTTCACATGTCATTTGTTGCAGTTCTTGTTCATTTGTACAAACCATCTTGTGTACCAGTCGTGAAATGTTACTGACCACATTTTGAATCTCTGCGCTTCAATTTCAAGTGCAAACTGTGAATAAAGGGATTGCAATTAAACCAGTAGAAAAGACAATTAAAACAATCAAAAAATTTATTGAACACTAAAAATTAACCTGATTTAAATGGAGCAAAGATAGATTTTTCTTTGTAATTCAAGAAAAGTATTTGGTCCTGAAATGTCATGAGAGCTCATCCATTCAAGTGAACTGATGACATTTTTTATCTAACTGGCAAAACTTGGTTGTCCTTTCATCCAACAGTTTGGGACCCATATAAGAATGAAAAACCACTATTATCTTCACATTGGACTTCAGTGGTAATTTTTCTAGAGGCACATGGTACTTTTCGGGTAACTATGGTGGTCATGTGCTTGCATTTTTCTGATTGGCCTATTTCAATCCAAAATTGACTATATAATTTCCAGTTTGATCTTTTCGACCCTGAATTGACATTTTATGCTTTGAGCAGTGTCAGACGAAAAGTTTTTGTATATACAAGCCATACTAGGAATAAATTTGCAGGTGTGCAGTGAATCCCATTCTGTGTCAAATCAAGGGGTGTATGGGGGTGCTATTTGTATTTTGGAGTGATGAAGTATTTTTGAACATTTATTGATAGTACAACATTTGAGTTTTTTTACAAATTTTTAAATGATTTATTTTGTACAAGGGTATACGTTTGATTAGAAAGCACAAATGTGACACAAAAATTGAGATATTCAAAATGCTATCAAAAGTACATATTCACAAAAAGACTTTTGAAAAAACAGTGGATTGATGTGAAGGTACACTATCTGTGAAGATATTTGTAAAATATTAGCTTTACTGATCACCATTTTCAAAATTTGTATCACTAAACAGAGCAGGGTGTTGAATGGAAGATTGACTATGTAAACAATTTTTTATTTTCTCAGTCGCAAGAAGCAAGGCAGAGAGCCACATGACAGAGCACTCAAAGCAAAAAAACTTCATGGTTTGAAGTAAGTAACTTAATAAAGTATTAGTATGTGGAGTTTTTTGTTATAATTCATAGGATTTTGATATTTTCAAATAAAGATAAAATTGCAGTAGAATGATATTTGTTTGCATTACAATAGATAAAAAATGTGATGGTTAGACATTAAAGTTAAGCAGCAAAAATTTTTAACCTTTGTTTGGTAAAAGCTTTGAAAGATAAACCATAATTACGTTTTGTTTATCTAGTGCTTTACTTTGGCAAACAAAATTTGAAACCCCTTGCAAAAACTCTGCAGCCACTTGACTAGCATCCACTAATGCAAATGTGCTTTGTCACTGTATCCTATATTTTCCTGCCTTCTAGATACCCTTTGTGCACCCTCCACACTCTTTTTTGATCCTTATTATATTTTTCATTCTGTATTTCTCTTCTCTGCTTTCTGATCTCTTTCTTTTCTTTCATTTCATTACCATGCTCCTCTTTCCCCATTTTAACATATCTTTTTTCTTTTTTTGCTCTTTTTTTCCTATTGGAGAAGAAATCTTCAATTTATCATAATTTATCATTTTGCAGCACATATTTTGCCACTTATGCTTAAACTTGTATACAACATTTTAAGATTAATAAGAATTAGGGAATTAAGAATTAGAATAAGAATTAAGAATTTGTTTTTCAATCTAAAGGGCAAAACTATACAACAAGAAGCGCCATGCAGAAAAAATACAAATGAAAAAGACATTGAAGATGCACCAAGAAAAGAAAACAAAAGCAAAAGATGCAGAGAAAGTTCCAGAAGGGGCTGTGCCTGCATATTTACTTGATAGAGAAGGACAAACAAGAGCAAAAGTACTCAGTAATATGATAAAGCAAAAACGAAAGGAAAAGGCTGTGAGTTATCAATTGGATATCTAGTTTAAATATGTAAAGATATTAATAAGATATATATAAAGCACTTTGATCCAGGCTCAGTATTTAGCTTTGAGAGAGAAGCATTGCTGTGTCATAAAGGTGGATTATGGTACAAGCATGGGCAGAAGATATTTTGAGATTCAAGAATGGTACGCTTACCATATCGCTTTCCATTTTTTAAAGTTGAAATCAAGGCAACTTTTTCCATGGAATTTGTACCGTTTGACCTCTCAACCAATCATGTTCAAGCCACTGCGTCATAACTTCAGGAACAAGCTATGCTTCAAATTGAGTCTCAGTCATTCTGAAATACTTGAAATGGTATTACCTATCATCGGTGGAAGCAGGCAGAGTTGTAGGGCACCCCTTTTAAATGCCAATAATGAAACCTTTTCTACTTTTTGCTATCCTTTTTGAGAAATTTTTCAAGAAGGCCCCTCTTCTATTTTTCATAGCAACACTTGTAATTTCATAGTTCCCTGGGTGGAACTTTCCTTTTTGCTTTTTTCTTGAAAGGTGTTTCACCCAAATGCTCTTTTCGTATTTCTTTCTCTTTTAACTTTTCAATCTTCTTGCAAAAGAAAAAGCATAATGAAATTGTTACTGTTTTCTGTGAAGTGAAGAGAAAATCCACCTTTAATTCTGGTAGGCGTATTTGAGAAAAATAATATGCAACCTCCAATTATATGTAACTATGTGCAATGGCAATCACAAGTTGGTTGAGGAACCATGTAACAGCAAAGTTGAATGGAACAGTTGCATGAAAATCGCATAAAGCATTAAAGTTGGAATTGCAACTTTGAACAATCCTGTTCTGTATATATACCAAGAAAATTACAGTTAATTTAGGTGTTTAGGAAAAGAGCTTTACTTATATTTCTTTTGATGCTTTCATTTATGGCTTTCTCAAATTCTAAATTTCAAGCACTTGCATTGCAACATGACTCCCCTGTTTCCTTAGCACCAGATTTATGGCTGTATAATTTGCATGTGTCTATCTGTGAAATGTTTGAAAGGAATTAGGCATCAAAAAGGTTTATTATTTTCTAGGGCAAATGGGATGTTCCTTTGCCAAAAGTAAGAGCAGTTGGTGAGGATGAGGTTTTCAGAGTCGTCAAGACTGGAAAAACAAGACGTAAGCATTTGCATTGTTTTTATTTATTGAGTAAATGAGCACATTCTAGATGTATATAAACAGGGCCAAATTAACCCTAAGGCAAACTAGGCCAAGGCCTAGGGCCTCGCAGTTGTTGGGGCCCGTGGTAATGAAGTCATTTTTTAATCTATAATGGAATATGACACAGAAATGGCATCATTAGTGCCAGGATGGAAAAAAATGTGCTGTGCACAGAATGTATTCTAAAAAATCCAGCAAAGTGCATAATTGTTTCAAACATTGCTCTTTCTACTTTTGGCGAAAAGCTGTTGAATCAGAACCAGACTTTAGCAATAAAATATCTCTAAATGTGAAAAAAAGATAAATCTGCTGCATATTTAAAGCAAATTGGCCATTTGAAGCTTGGTTGAAACATTTAAAGGTGATGCAGTTCACTTATTTTCAGAACTTCTACGACTTCCATGAATGGAATGTTCAAAATATATGTATAGCATAAACAAAAGCAATGTTTCCCAAAAATTGTAAAATTGATTTTTATGAAATCATTGCATTGCTATTTTTATAGGGCCCCAAAAATATTTTTGCTGTAGGGCCCTGCAGAGCTTTTATCCGACCTTGTATGTAACCAGTAGAATCCAGTAAAGTCACTAGCATGTAGCTCAATAAAGCATTGCAACAATTAATTTGTATTGCAAAGGTTCGAGATTCTCCTACTGATATTTTATTCAAGATAGTATGGGTGAGTCATCACTTTGAAGCCAGCAAATGCGTAAACCTTAAATTCCAATTTTCAAGGGTGCAAGGCAGCAGTGAAAGTCTATGTAAATGCATAATTCATTGTCTATCGATAAATGTGATTTTGTGTACAGCAATTTGAGCTGTGTTCCTGTTATCTAGTATTTATAAGAGGTTTGGTTGAGACAACAGGTATGTAATTTAATCAACTTCTTTCAAAAAAGCTCTTCAAATTCCAACCATGTAAATGATTGAAAAAAAGTTTCAAAATACAATGAAATAAAACAACACACCTTTACTAACTTGAAACTTGATACTTTTATATGAAAAACCATTGCAGTAGATGATTTGAAATATATCATAAATATGGCAAAAAAAATCCCAAAGCATTTAAACATTTTTCTATTGTCAATGGAATGATTTATGTTCACCAAAATCCAAATTGTTTATGTGCAGGTATGTTGACAAAATTAGATTTTTTCCAGAGGATGTCTTGTACTGAATTTGGTTGAAAATGTTTAATTTGGAAAGAATCAACTGACCTCTACTGTTTTCATTTATATATTTTTATATAAGCACTGATGTTCATTTGAGCTCCAATACCTTTTTTTAGTATTTCTTTGTATCAAAATCTATTGATAACAATTCGAAAATGGACATTTTCTTCTTGCAGGAAAGTGCTGGAAACGAATGGTCACTAAAGTAACATTTGTTGGGGATGCTTTTACAAGAAAACCTCCAAAATATGAGCGTTTTATCAGACCAATGGTTAGTGCTCAAAGCAAGTTTTATTTCTAATATTGCTTGATATTTTGAAAATGAATTCTTTTGTGCCAGCTGAGGCATTCATAGTGGTATACAAACAGAAGGTAGCACTAAAAAGTGGAGACATAGAAAAAAACCAGAAGGCATTGGTGATATGTGCTATTTTTATCTGCTCCAGGATGTAAATTTCTGTACACATGTTAGTTATTTTCTGATTTCAATTGAATAAATATTTTTCTGATGATTAAGCTCAATACTAGTTAATGTTGTCAGGGTTTTCTAATGATGTCCAATGAAAGCAGTTAATAAAGCTCTCTTGGAAGTAATGTTCATTATTTAGAAATTATTGTTTCTCTTGCTTAAAAAAAATTTTTGTTTTCAAGTGGCAACAAGAGGTAAAGATTAATATTAGTTATATTGCATTTTATGTAGCGCTTGGAGCTTGGCAAATTGCATACCATAAATTTTTGAATGAGTGCCCTCCCCCTTTGAAGGATCAACCACCCAGCTGAAATGAGTGCCCCCCCCCCCCTTGAATGTGTGAGATGATTCCTTTGACAGATTGAGACACAAGAGAAGAGTCCTTCTTGTCATTCTTTTGCCATCTTAGCAAGAACTATCTTTCCATTTCAAATAATTGCTTAGGTATTAATTTACCAACCAAAGATGATCAAGAGCTGAGAAAAGTATAGAGTTCATTCATTTTATTATCAATGAAAACAATTCTATGGAGGCTAAACTGACTAATCATGTTACAGAGATTTAGAAATTCAGTGTGATTCCTGTGCACTCATTAGAGGATTTATGGTACCAGTTTTAAAATTAATATCAATATATGTAACTTTTTTGTTTGTAGGGCCTCCGATTTAAAAAAGCACATGTAACTCACCCAGAGGTAATTCCTTCTGAAATTTCAATAGCAGGGAATCTATCTTTAGTCATGGTTAATTGCATTTTGTGTTTTAAAATGTCTTGCACCAATTTGAAACAAATATACAGTATAACCCCCAAGAGAACAATGAAAGCTGGAGCTAATCATTGATTTAAGTTGTTTGAGATGACGGGTTTAAGAGCGTTAAATGTAACTTCTAGCTACAGCAATTGTACAGTTCTTTGTCATAAAATCTGTAATTTCAGTAGGTTTAAGCTTTTCTTTTAAAGTTCAATACTTCTGCAAGGATTTTTGACTTTGACTTTTCACACTTTTATTTAGACTTAAGCATTGCTTGTTTCTTATGTAAAACATATTTTAAAAACATATTTAGACTATTTCAAAACATTTTATTGTAAAATTATAAAATATATTATAAAATATAGTAAAATATAATAGGAACTCTAGGTTAACAGGTCCTTGGTTGATAGCTAGCAGCAAATTATTTTGCTGAACAAATTTACCTGTACAAATCTGGCTTTATTATTATCATTATTATTTACCCCAAAGCATGATGAATTTTTGGATATTTGTTGTGAGCTACAAAGAAATTTGGTACCAAGCCCTCCTCTCTATTCAGCCTTAAATCTTTCGAGCAGTCAAGTTAAGCAAACATTTCTATAATTGTAGTATGCTGCTATTGAATTAATGCTTGGCCCCCAATGCAATTTGTAGGTTTTGAGCAACCCCCCTCTCTTTATTTTAAGCTCCCCTTTGGGTTCTTCAGTGTTAAATAAGTTCCAAAATTTATTATCAAATCGTCATGAAAGAGAGCTAAGAACTTTTCTTTGTCCTCCCTTCTCTTAATGAAACGTTTTTTGCCAAATCAAATGACTACCTTTAGAATAGCAGTATGATTGTTTGTTGCATTTACAGCACAATAATGTTTACTTCTATTTGTTAATGCAAGAGTCTCTTTTGAATAATTCTATTGAATTAAACTTGATTTTTAATTGATCTGCTAGATCTTTTACAATTATCTGTCTTGACTTCTCCAGCTTAAAGCAACATTTTGCTTATCTATTATTGGAGTGAAAAAAAATCCCCAATCACCAATGTATACAACACTTGGGGTCATAACAAAAGGAACTGTCATTGAGGCAAGTTTTTTTGTTTTTTAGAAGATTTTTATCTGTAAATGAAACCTAATTCTATATTCAAGTTGTTAGTTAATAAACAGTGTCAAATATAAAGTGAATTTACTCTAAATAAACATTTTTAGGGAAAACTGACAATTTAAATTTTTCAAGCTTACTTGTCACTTACCTTATGTGCTACTTTATAGAAAAAGAGTTTATTTCAAGCCAACATATAGCTAATCCAGTTTCCAAAAGCAACTCCACTCATTTTTCAATGCAATTTGTTACGCATAAAGTAAAGTCTCTTGAGTAAAATGTAAAATAGTAGGAGCATGAACTAGTGCTAAAAAGTATATGATAAGATATGATGTTATCCTTGGAACATAACACAACTTTATCCAGGGCAGTAGAATCACATTTGTTCTAAATGGGTTGCAAAATGGTTATGCTATATGCTTAAGGGTTATGCCAAATTAGTTATTTCAGTTATACCCGGTACTAGAAAAATGGTATATAAGTCCTTGCAAAATCAGTTTTCTAGATTGAAAAAGTGGTTCGGATTGACTTTTCGATTTTATTTTTTTGGTATTTGAACATGGCTTCCCTTGCTTTTTCTACTCTGTTATGTTTTTTGAGCTACATGTAACTTATGTTTTTCTAACTAGGTAAACGTCAGTGAGCTTGGGTTGGTAACTCAAGGTGGAAAAGTTGTCTGGGGTAAGATATCATTAAATACACCAATAGCTTAATTGTACCAGTTAAAAACTGTGCATTAAAAGCAAAATTATAGGCAAAAGTGTTTTAGACCAAGTTTTCTCAACTTTGGCTATAACAAATGGATCAATCTTTGGTTTCAGCAATTAAAATTTTTCTGCAAGAAGGGCTGTGTTTGAAATTATCTGTTAACAGTCCAATTTTTTACTTTGAAATTTACTTTTTAAAAATTGTTGAAGTTCCTTGAAAACCCCATTAGTTGTAATATATTCTTTCCTTCTTTTTTACCATAGGAAAGTATGCACAAGTAACGAACAATCCTGAAAATGATGGTTGCATAAATGCAGTGCTTCTTGTATAAGCAATATCATTCTGTATATATTCTTTATAAAAATTGGATGTGTCAAAAGTTATGTTCGTTTTAAAGGGAATGTTGTCTTCTGAAAAGTCTTTATATTTAAACACAACATCTCGCGAGGCCCAGTTCTTTCTGTTAGTCCAGCAATAATTTTTTCTGTTTTTTGCCTGCCTGTGGCAAATTTCCAACTCACAGAAGTGCAATAGAATGCAGTTAAAGAAAATAGAATTTGAATTGTTTCAATAAAATTATACAATAAAAACAGCTTGAAAAAAAGACAAACATCTTCTGGTCGGTTGTAAATTACAAACAAATTTATTGCAGGAAGACATTCTCTTAGATTTAACTTTGTTATGTTCCTTCTTCTGCAACTGATGTGGATTTCTATGTGATTAATCAGATTCTCCTTTGCTTAGGGGGTTTACATCCATTATGTGGCACTGGCGTAACATCTGTAATTGACACAATATTGATCCCTCCAGCTATCAGGCCTTTGATTGATGACTGGTATGAAAATAAAGAAACAAGATGAATGCCAGTGTTCCTTAAAAGCTAAACATGATAAAAAATTTTGCCATAGCAAAGCTTGGTATAATGTTCAATAGCAAAATCACAAGTAGGAAACTTAAACCTCAGTGAAAATAAACAGCTCAAAAATGGTTCAATTTGAGACGTTTCCACTTTGAAATGGAATAAGCAACATGTAGCGAGTCTTTAAGAATTTTTGTGTGGTTGTAAAAGGTGTTCCTATGAAGTGTTTCCAACACATTTTCTGGTGCCAACCAGGTTTTGCTTATTAAAGGGGGCTACTGTGAAGCAGCCACTGCCTTTTCATGTCACATTAATTACTACACTTAAAAATAAATAGGGTTTTTGAAAACTGTTTATAAGATTTAAAACTAAAGGCAATACATACCTGCCTTGCTGGACCCATGCCTTTGATTTTAACACGACATGTTTCTACACCAAGTGTTCTTGCTTTCTGAATAAAATTGAAATACTTTGTTATTTTTTGAATTGGTACTGTAAATCTAATTTAAAGGCAGCCTAGACTACTTTGACAACAATAAAAATTTCTTTCAAGCATGCTGATATTTAATTTGAGGCCAGAAAACAGGAAAGAACGACAGTTGAATTTTTTGAAACTATGGGATACAAAAGGATACAATAGAAAACCTTATTATCCCTTTTTTTGTTTACTGGTTTCAATATTTCAGAATGAGGCTTGATGCTCTTAGGAATCTATTTACTAAAAAGTTAAGGACATCAACACTGGTGCCAACCAGGGATGTTTCACTTCATAGGTGAATTACTAACTTTATTTGAATAAGCATATAATATTTTTGAAAAGAAAGAAAGTTTATAGACATAAACTGGCTGTTATACTAGACCTTGGCAGCTGCAGTTGCAGCCATTTGTCCTGCATAGTTTGTACCACGTTTGGCACCTTTGAACCCTTCAACTCCCTACAAAATAACAGAACTTGTTCAACTAAGAAATCTATAAAGAGCATGAAGACTCAATAAATATATGAGCCTGTTCAGGAATACCCATCTTTAGTGGATGGTGGTTAATGCAATAAAATTGCATTCAATAAAAGCACTTGCAAAATAACAAGTGAGATAAAAAAGTTCATAAACACAGTCCTTTTGAGGCTTGATAAAGATAAATAATATAGCAGATTTCACAAATTTGTACAGCATACTAGGTTTTATTTGTCATACCTAGATTGTACCTCACATTATTTCTGTCACTGATCAGTATCAGTAACTTTTTGGATGGTCTTCCATGAAAAGAAATTTCAATCAAAGCAGCTCAGCAATAGAATTTAATTGGATAAAAATCCCTTAAGCATCCTTTAAGGTTTTTTCATATCTGATTAATAAGTATTTGGATTAGGTTTGTAAGTCGAACATTTTAATGTCTATTTAGATGAAATTTAAAGACTGAGATATATTAAAGAAAATCATACGCACTGCTGATGTCCAAGCAACCACCAACCCTGCACAAAGATAAAAATAACTTTAATAAATACAAAATGACAAATAACTAACTGTTTATCAAAATAATATCATGATTAACCAACTTGGTTCCAAAAGAATCAACGACCACATGATCAATATCCTTTTATATACCAGCATGTCAACTTTATCTTTACATTGCTTGCAATTAAACTCTAAATGGATCTGTTTTAACATATTGTGTTTTTTCAAAGAAGCTAAAACTATATCTTTATTAAAAGATCTAATGTCATTAAACCAGCTTAAAAACTTGTTCTTGTCTTTTGCTGAAGGTGTCTCTATGAACTTGAAAGTGAAACCCTTATCAGCCTTTCTAAAACATATTAAGCATGATTTCTTACAAAATAAACAGTGTATTGCATGGTTTGCTATTGTAAAGGTATCTGGCATCAGAGGATGGAATGCATACATACCTTGGTGATCTGTGATTGTAAACATAGTGTTATTATAGTTTGCATTTACACACATGATAGGCAGCTCATGGTAAAGGACTTCAGGACCCTGTTTGATGTTAGGTTTTCTGCCAGCAATTTTTTTTACATCTTTCTTGTTCCTATTTTCAGGAAAAAATTTATTGATAATTTAAAATCATCAAATGTGTTATTAAATCTTGTAATAAAATGTACAAACATCCACCTACATCTACCAGATACGGTCTGCCTTCTATTTAAAAGATTCTGACAAGGTGACAGACCAAAGCGGGAGGTCATCAAAATCTCTGTAAAAGTTAGAACTAGATGATTTGAATTGAGAACTAGGTGATTTGAACCTAGTTCAAGACGAACCATTAGTCTCCTCCAGGCTTACCCATATATAACATGGTTTCTGGTCAGAGGGTATGCACATAAGCTTTATATTTTATAAATATATATTTTATAAATACAAAAATACAAATTTGATACATAAACAAGTATTTGACACAGAAGAACAATTAAAAAATGTTATTGTAGATAATTGGTACTGTAAATAAGAATACTCAAAGGTCATCCTCAAGCTAAACCCCTTGTAGGAATTTGAGTGAATTCTTGATGCTCATAAATATTTCTATCTTCAAAAACTTTGTTAGTGATTGTGACTTTTGTGAGCCATGTGGGAACGAAGATCAGACACAATTGAGTCATTATTAATCTAATATTATCCATATTAAAATGCTAATCCATATTGTATTTTTTAAAAACTTTCAAAATTTTGAATGGACGTACGTGGCTTTTGAGGCTAGACTCCTTTCTTGTTTCTTCAAAGGAACTATATTCTTGCTTGTAAACTCCGGTGACTTGTTTATCAGATGCGAAAACGATCGAATGAAGATGTAGCTCATATATCTTGCAATATTACTTTCTAAGGACAAGAAATTATAAAATGCTTAAAGAAACACCTCTTCAATTACACTTTTATTAACTTTATAAATATAATTTTCTCGGCTGAGTTAATATCATCGATACACACAAACTTCATAAACACATATTAATATATGTGAAAGTGGAGGATCTGATTGAATATCCCTCCTCAAACGTCCTATTGTGCCCTCTAACAGCAAAGAAGAAGATTTGATAAAAAATCAACCTTTCTTTGCGCTTCTCTGACAGCAACAATGACTAAGGTTCGACGAGGCTTGAAAAAGAGAAGATAAGTTTCTCATGTGAAACATGGCTCTGGAAGCCATGTTTGAAAATTCTTATAGTAGTAGTTCCTTGTGGTTCAGCCTCATTTCTAAAACGAGTAGACGTAGAGTTTCTTGTCAACAAAAAGTTTTCTCCTTTCTGCGTGAAAAGCATCTTTTAAAACAATTGTATATAATAATTTTATGATAGGCATTTGCTATTGTCAGAAATTTTGGCAAAGTCACTACTTCGTCGAAAATTTGAAATTTGGACACATCAGGGCCAGCACCACAGGGAGGCCCCCGGTGGGTCTTCTCACGCTATCAAGTGTAAGCGCCCGTGTCTGAGGGTCTAGAAAACTGACCCTTATCTCTGTTATATGATGCCAATATGAAAATTCTAATGAAAAACTATACCCTTTTTCCTAAAATCAAGTAGTTGAAATAAGGCCAAACAAAGAAAAATTAGAAGCTATATTAAGACACCCTTTTTTATATTTTCTATGTTCTAGATATATGACAAAATTGAACCCCTTTCTCAGAGATATTGAAGACACGGTGCTTACATTTGATTTAGAGAGAGGACCCGCCGGGGGAAGGCCATGGCCTCCATGCTTTTTCACTAAATAAAAGAATAAAAGCAGCTTAAATTGTTCATATAGATAAGCCTCCAGATAACAGCAAATACATTAAACCAAAAAAGCTATGTAAAACAGCGTCAGCAAAATGTTTGTCACAATTGGGGCTAAAGGGGGTAAAAGGAAACTTTCTTTACATTGCCGGCCCCTCCAGTTTAGGATCAGTGGCGCAGGCCCTGCATGCTCACTAAATTTTGGCAAAGTCACCACTTCGTCAGAATTTTTGAAATTTTGACGTATTCACTACATTTTGGATATTTATGATAACATATACTACATCGAGAAAGTGTTATGCTGTGTCAGCCAACTGCCGATGTTCAATCACAAAGCAAGAAAAAACATGCAAGGAAATTCTTGACAAGTTCTTCCAGGGGTATGTTGCAAGTAAAAAGACATTTGACCAGAATCGAGAAGAAAGTTTCTTCGAGAAATCACAGATTAGATTGTACTGGCAAAGATGCTGTTCTTTTCTATTTACATTTGCAGAAAAATTGCAAAATTTGGGAGATAGGTCTGTATATTACCTATTGCAATCAATGAGATGACAAGAAGAGATGACAAGAACCAAATATATTATGGCCGTGCAGAGTGTATAAGGCAAAATAATTCAACTTCCCGGGCATTTTTTATGTGCTCAGTACATTGATGCCATAATTTTGGCGCTGATGCCATGAGGTTAAGAAGTCATACAAGATTTTTGTGATGATTATATCAATGCCATTTAATTCAAACGCTAGGAGTTCATTTGCAATGGCTACTGCAGCTCTTTAGCTGAGGCAAATAACTTAGCATCCCTTATCAGCGAAAACAATTCTTTTTTCGTTTAGTTTAGCTCTTCCTTGTTTTCTATTTATTAATTTGTATTTGTTAACCTTAACCTTTATCCAGAAAAATTTTGTCTCAATGTTGAAGTTTTTTTCTAATTCAATGTAATTTTATGCATGCAGTATAATAGGGCAAATAACTCGATAGCTCATCTAAGTTCTTTTTATTCGCCCTAAGCTTTGTCGAGTATAAGTATGTTAATCATGTAGCCTGTTAAAATAGCTTGAATTTATCATAATTGAATTGAATTGAAAAATCATTTTACATCTCATTCTAACTATTACATTTGACATGCTCTACCCCTTGAATGTGGCTTTCATGCGGTCATTAAATAAGTGCCCTATCTCAGTTTTTCGGGCACCAAAATCTCCGTTACGCCGCGTTACGCCACTAGCAAAGTGTGTGTTAAAATGTGCCAAGGTTCTACATTACATGATCACACGACATGTTTTCAATACGACACGTAATTACAGCTTAAATGCAGCTTAAGAGCCATTACTTACATAATGCAGATATACTGTATAGATGTGGCAAAGTCAGCTCTACCTTGCCTAGCAAAAATCCCAACAATCTTTTCTAGCCCTTTCTTCACGTATCAATATTTATTTTTTAATTTTTAAATCTAAAATTTACTGCAACACGCATACTCTCAACCCCCAAGCCCTTGCTGGACAGATTGTAACATAGGCGACTCAAATATAAATGTCGCACTTGCTTCATATTACATTTAGCTATCAACTCTATATTATAGTGAAGAATATAGAAATATACTCATATCTTGTAAAAGTTTCACATGCATACATGCACATGGATATTTACCCAAATAGGCTGCGATTAAAAAAGCTCTTTTTCAAAAACCCGGAGCCAAGCTTTTTCTAAAAGATGAGTCTTTTGAATAATTACTAGATTTTATGTTGAAACACGCTTGAAGATAAAAACTGTACAGCCTTGAATAAACTTCAAAGCCTTTTGCCCAAGTATGTTAGGCCCTTTTTTAGCAGCTTTGCTTAATTGATGTCAAATAGTCTCATTACTAAGTCTCAGAAAGAAAGATCAAAACTAATCACAAAGAAAGTTTTCTACAATACTATATCTCCGGAATCATGGGGCTCTGGCACCCAGGGTACTTAGTCATTGCTCACTAATAAAATGCTATTTAGAGTTTTGAAAATAGCATACATAAACAAATGTAAATGTGTTAGGTATCAAAAAAGGGGGAAACTAGTGAAATGTAAAGTGAAGTCAAGAGTATAGCTAGCTAATTGCAAGGGATCATCTGTATGTCTCAGAATGTCACCTAACCTTAACCCTTACCTTCTACAAAACTGCATTGCTGCATCTATTTTCGAGAGCATTAGCTTGAACACAATTTGAAAAATGTTGGGAAGTAATGTTATTACTTGAATGTTACTTTTACTTTATATTACTACCCTGGGTGCTAGATTCTCCTTAATTTAGTCTCAGAGGCATAGTTCAAAAAAGTCACAGACAAGTTCATCTCTTTGCCACCGCAGCGGTCTCCAATACTTCATTCCCGGTTTCTTAAGGCATTGGTACCAAGGGTATTGAATTATTTAATAATTTCATTTACATTGTAGCCCTTTTCTTGGAAAACATACAATGAGATAAACATCGAAAGTCTAGCTCCTAAGAAATATATTAGCTTATCGGGGTTTTGATTTATCAAGGTTCACGCCTAAAACTTGATCCTTGCTTTCAAATATCGCCAAATTTGGGATAAATTGATACCCATTCACGAAATGTAGCAATGGAAATTTGGAATGAGTATATTTTAAATCCTGCATGTAGATCCAAAAAGAAGCGAATTCGAGGTTAAAGTGCAATGGTGAGCAATTAATCAGGATGACGAAGGTTAAGTACAAATTGGATAGCTTTATCGAAACGAAATCTTTATTTGGGAGGCTGCCCATTTGCATTGCCTCCTTTCTGTACTCTGCGCAGTGCTGAGGAGAGGGGGGTCAGGGGGGTCACTGACCCGGGGGCCCTCGGCTTTAGGGGTCCAAAAATAATAACTCAATTGAAAAAAATTTCTAAGTAATAATCCAGCCTCCCCATCAACATTTACATAACATAATATTAGAGACAATAATGAAAAAGATCCATGAAGTCGTTGCCTGCCTCAGTCTTAAATATAATTTTGTTAAGAATTTCTCATCTTTGTTGGCTAGGGCTGAAGAAGTTCAAAAGCTTTTGAATGTTATCAAAAATGTGATTGCAGGGCAACATACAGGGCAATATGTATGTCATACAGATTTGCACTATGGCATTGGTATCTATTTGCAACAGTGTATCGGTTTTGGTTCAATTTAGTTAACGAATTGAACGTTTTTCATTTTCTAGTCTTTAAGAATTTCTAAGAAATTTTCATTTTCATGCATTATGGTGCTAAGATATCAGTTATGCTCAAGTTATCAGGTATCAGATATCAGTTATCAGGTATGGTAAGTATGATATTTGATGCGTACATTGTATTTCGATTGTATTTAAGAAGAGCGAGGTTGAATGAAGCAGTGCGATAGGAAAGGAAACAGAATAAACAGTTGCCTAAAGCATTAAATGTACTTGTGATAAACTACATCTCTTCCATTAAATATCCCTAAATCTTGTGCCAAACCCACTTGTTTTTCATTCTGAGTTATTAAAACGTATCATCTTGTACCTGTTATTTTCTATTTCTTTCTAATTCAGAGGAGGGGTGAGAAACATGGATTTTCCGACAAAAATCTAACAAGCTCAGGGGCGCAGTGGGAGTTAACTTTTTGGGTGGGCAAAGCTGAAAATTTTCCGATAAAACTATGATTTTTCCGACAAATTTTTTCTCAATACATTCCTTGAAGATTAGCCTTGCTGCATATACTGCAACACTTGATACTACAATATCACGAATGGATCTGGAAATCGTTAACGAATGGATCGTTCGTTATACACCTTCAAGTTCAACAATAGCCTTTATTCTAACAAAACTTACCAAATATAAATCGCTATGAACAAAACTGCAACTAGTTATAAGTTTACAACCTACAAGTCTTCTCGCTATACTAGACAATAAACTGTCAAGTCAGTGTTTATAGCTGTTTATAGCAAAAAGTTTTTTGGCAAGTTTTAAATCGCATCATAATTACTTTGCATTTATTTATGCTAAACCTTAAATAGATATAACGCGTCCAAAAGAATAGTTTACTTTTAACTGAATTTATATAAACTGTTACTCAAGCAGCACCTTTCTCAAAAGAGGTGTGGCAGCATACAAATCGATGATGTCACCATAGTCTATCGACTGTAAAATATCAATTTCGATGTTGATTGTTATCAGAGTGGAAAGGCGGTCTTGTCCCATCGTTGACCGTAGCCGATTTTTTTACAATCCTCAGCTTTGAAAAAGCTCTTTCGTAGTTTGTTGAACCTATTGGCAAAGTGACGAGAACCTTGTAAAAAAGGACCAGCTGTGGAAAGGCACTTTGCAGGTTATACTTATCATCAACTGAAGAACTGAATGGAACTGAAAAGTTTTCTCTTTCTCCTGCAGCCGGGAGAGGATTGCTCTTTTCTCTAACTTTCCAAAATTTACGGTAATTATTGGCGAAAGAGCTGTACTCATCTCTTAATTTTTCGTCATCCAGGCCGCAATTCTTCCCAACTTTTTTGAATGACACTGCACACAACTGCCTTTCAGTTGTTTTTTGAAAACATTCAGGGTTGAGCAAGGCAAAATCTGTCAAAATTGCCTTATGAGACGTAAATATTGTATTCAATGAGCTGATAGCTGTATCTACTATCACGATGATATACGGATTCCCTATTTCCCTCTAATTCATCCATGCAATTTTCCCCTGGCATCTTTTTCTTCCTGCGTATTCGTGGCTCGACAAAATTTTCCTCTTTTAAGTCATGGCGAAAATAATAACTTTTTGCGTCTTCTACAACACCAGCGAATTCATTTCGAAATGAACTGAGTTGAATTTTAACTGTCGGAAATGGGAGTTTATAAAATAACTGAGACCAGAGCGTTAATTTCCTTTACAAATTTCAGCAATACGATGATTTCGATAAATACTCTAATGAAAATATATAAGAAGGGTTGAGCATGCCCTATTTTACGACAGGTATAAAAAAATATGCGACCTTTTGGACAGGATCGATGAAAACCTCACATTTTGTCTAATATTTCAAATTTTCCGACAAACGTTGGATTTTCCGACAATCCGACAAAATTTTTGCCAGGGGGGGCGGCTGCCCCCCTCTGCCCCCCCAGCCACTGCGCCCCTGAACAAGCTTCTATATTTTTCTCATAAATTTCAACATAACATAACGACATCAGAACTGAAAAAAATATCTTTTGATATATTGAATATTCTTATGTTTATTTAGATTCAAATTTTTCCATCAAAACATAGCATTTAGATAAACATAGACAACCATGTTAAATTTTTGAAAAGAGCAGAGGTTTTCTGACAAAATAGCAGTTCAGCTCTACAGTGGTGTTTTTGATTCCTCTGACCCCTCTATCTACACCATTGCCACCAAAGCAGTTTAGCCACCATGGCAATTTTAGCAACCAAAATAGCCACCCTAGCAGTTTAAGCAACCATATATTTTAAAAATTTCTGGGGAGCATTCCCCATACCTGCTAGAAGCGTCTGCCCTAGGCATGCCTTATAATTTAATTTTTGTCCTGACCCGGGGCCCATAAATTCTCTCCGCGGCCCTGACTCTGCGTTGAAGGAAAATGACAAGAATTTGAAAAGTCAGAAGTTGGAGTACGTTGTAGTCGACATTTCAAGGTTAAACTGTAATTGGTCAAATTTAATCTCGGTTCCATCGCGAAAACCACCAACAAGAGACTTAAAATCAGAAACAAGGTGTCGCATAATCATCTAGATACATCGGGATAAATTTCAAACAAGGTCACTTCTTACTTAAACCGCAAAAAGCCTACGCATTCGATGTAAAATTGTAGTCAGGTAATTGGTAGAGAACGTGACAACATGCAAAGGTTAAAGCCTGTGACGTAACATAAGTCATTTATTGCAAGATATTCTTTAGCGAAAGCTTGATTAAGGTGTACCACAGGGATAATTACCTGGACCTCTTCTCTTCACAACTTCCTTAATACCAGTTTTTAGAACCTCGGTGAATGATATTCATGCAGTTTGGCTGACGATGACCTGAAAAGATACATCAGTAGAACAAATTCCAATGAAATTACAAATGCCTAAATAAAAGTCAACACTAACAAAGGCCTTGATTGATTGGAGATGATTGTAAATTATTCTAAAAATCTGACCCAATAAGCAAAGAAATGAACTCATTAAATAAGCGCTTATAAATTATTTAACAAGAATTTGAAATTGAAATAGATAACAATGTCACTTTGGTTTTTTGTTTAGATTGATGGGAATTCAAAATTTTATACTTCTATCAATTAAATCTGTAAAGAGCAGCTAGAAAGTTAAATTCTTCAAAAAGATTTGTAAAATATATGAGTGACATAAAAGAAGCTAACTATAAATTACTTTGAAGTATGTCATTTCAATTATTTCAAATTAATATGGATGTTGAATTTTAAGCATTTAGACCAATCTTGAAATCAGCCGATTTCGCAGGGCGATCGAAGATTTTGCAGGGCGTCAAGAAGAGCTTTATTGCCACGCAGAAACGCCATCTCTGAAGTTCATAAAGGGCCGTTTACGAATTTTGAAATGGAAGTATTCTTTTTGTTATGAACCTCCCTTCCTGACATTGCATTTTAGAGAACGGAACAGTTATGTCAGGAAGAGCTCCGTTATTAGCAGAGCGAAAGCATTCCTTACCGAGAATCATAGCCAATGGATGCAGTGATTGATGCATAATTTTATGAGGGCAAGGTTGAGTCCACACAAATTAATTTAAGTTGTAAATTATTTTCATGACAGGTACGGCGCTGGGGGAATAGAGGGCTAAAGGCCCCCACTTTGGTCAAGATAAAAATTTTTTATCTTTTTTTCTATAACTTTTTAACAGAGTGTTAAATAAAAAGAGAATAAACTGTTAAAATGCCGATTTTGTTTGATCTAATTGCTAACTTATTCATGTATTTCTATTATTTTTTTATTTGCATTAATTCAGTAAATTACTTTCTGTATCATTGCAATGTTTTTATTTTGGAAGTGTAAACATGGCCTTCTCGAGATAAGAAACTGCACATTCTGTTTAGGAAATAAAATTCTCCCAATCAAAACAACATTGCTCTGTCATTCACAACTATGTGTTATCTGAAGCGAAAGGTTACCGTTTCTTTCCTTCCCCAACATCTATCGCTAGCGTTTTAGCATGACATCCCCCTCCCTATTTTTCAAATAAACAATTATCAGTTTTTTAGCAGTATAGTATTTTGCTAAATTTTAGTCTGGGAGACGCTTTTTAGCCCTTTTACAAGGTATAATTTCAAAAATTTTCTTCACGTCGGACCCAACCATGGTGGGTCCTCCTACCTCACTAAACTTGATATGCCATGAAATAAAAGCTTTATTACAAAGGAAAATCAAATTTGACATTTAATTTACGCTCACGTAAAAAAAAGATATTTCATAGGCAATGAAGCTTCAAGTTTTTTTATATGGCTTAGGAGTTTGTTCTTGGTAAAGACTAATTTACACTGGTAAAGCTTTCACTAGCAACCTATAGACAAACCTTTGCTACGAGGTCTGCAGGGCACCACTCATTTTCGCAGGGCAGAAATCCTTTCACCCCCCCCCAAACCTATTGGTCAAGTTACTCCCCTGCTTACAATGATTGTCTCGATAACGCGAAAGAAACAACGATGCACATTCGTTTAGTAAGAATTTGGAGCTTGTACTGAATAAAACATCTAAATGCTACCATCCTGTTTTTATGTATGACTATTTGCTATCTAACTCTACATGTCACAACATTTGACTCAAAAACTCTATTGACGTTTCAAGAGTAGCAACTACCAAAAATGGCATCGGTTCATCAAGTCTTCAAAAAGCCCAAATATAAAATGTACTGCCAGAATCAATAAAGGCAGCCCAAAGTACTAAAAATTGAAAATTATGCGTAAAAGTCGGATCTTTGAAAATTAACAAACATTTTTTACTGCCGTAAATATTTTGTCTTTTCGAGCCTCAATCTGATTTGCAAATGGTCAGGAGGGAGGGGTAATCTTTTTCTCAATATACAGCGTGAGGGGCTCGCAAAAATCTATTTTAGCGTAAAAAAGACACATTACACATCTATTTCTGTATTGTAAAACAGGTCTTGCCTACAAAGCGGCACACATTTGTCAATAAAACTAAAATTCAATATTACTACCTCTATTGGAAAATCTTCGTTTCTGATATACGTGACCTTTCCACTTCCTCATTTATAAGTTTGATGTCTGCAACGCTGTCAATCCTTGACATTGGATTAGTGTACGTTCACTATTGTTTATCATTTGTTAAGTAAAATAGTGCCGCTAGACAAAAGTATCTCTTTGAAGTGGTAACTTGAAGAAGAAGCTGACCGATATACCCAAGATCTGCATGCATTGACAAGTGTTATTGAAACAACAGAATTATCAACGTGCAGGTGGAACTTCGTCCAGAAGGAGGACATGGTATGTATGGAGCTAGGATGGGGCTAATTCAGCTTTTCCCTCCTATCGTTTTTGCATTGTGCTTTGATTCCTAAAGTTCTACATCAATTTGCTAGGAAGCTGAAAAAATTAATTCAGCGTAATATTGGATTCAAATCACAAATCATGACAACATGGAAGACATGGTAAGCCCAGTGGCCACCTGGCTATAGCTATTGTTGTTTGGTAAGCACAATTTCAGGCCAGTCTTGGCTGCAAAAGCAAGATATTTGCTTGACTTTGGTAGAAATCATCTTTGGTATAAAATACTCATTTTATGTTGAATTAGTAGCGTTACTAGTTTATTAATGCCAAGCTAAGAAATTTCTGGGTTAAATTACAGGCAATAGAGAAAAAAGGTTCTGGAGAGTGATGGGATGGGGAAATGAGGGTAGACAATGGGAAAGCATTTAGACCACGCTCTTTCTGCACAATTTGGTGCTTTATACTTTTAGCAGCGTTATCTCTCTTAGGTAAGCATGAAAACGTTACTGCTAAGTATATGAAGTTTTTGAAACAAGGACTATCTTCCCCATCCTATGTCCACGTCCAAAAATGACACTTGATATATCTAATAATTCTTCCTAGAAGCTTTTCTCTTTCTCCATTTAGGCTGGTTAAGAAGAAACTGTTCAATCACTTCATTTTTGAATAGGGAATAGCCTTTTGATTAAGGTAGTTAGTCCAGAAGAAAAATTCTTAGTTTAATGGTATTCCAAAATGTTGGCTTCCCCTCCTAAAACACCACAATTTAAGCCCCGGTCAAACGCTCTTAACATTTCACTGAACATTGACAAACATTCATTGCAGTACCAATCGTTAGAGTTAGAGCCTGCACGCTGTCAGGTTACCATTTGGGTTGGTTTGGTGCAACTGTCATATCTACGAGCATACAATTACAGTACCGGCGAAACGTAATTGAAATTGTAGGGACCAAAATGTTAAGGTTATGAAAGGGTATCGTAAAGACCGCCACCGTGGTTGGCGGCAAGACAAATTTTCAAAATCTAGGGGTGGGTAGAAACAGCGTTAAAAATAGACTTTGGCTAAGGAAAATCCAATTCTTTTGAGCCTTCTTTTATCATTATGCCCCATCGGTTTATCTACTTCAATATTGATATAAAATAAAAATATCTTGCAACGTTTTAGAATTATCCTTTTAGTGCAGCGAGTAATCATAATATTTATACATTGAACATAGAATGGAACCAGTATAAAACGTTTCTTTCTGGCAATTTCGGGATGCGTCCCCCCCAGTTCTCGGCAGGATCAATTTTGCATTTCGTCTAAATCCGATGAGAAAATTTTGGGGGAGGGGTAATGTTTTGGCAACGTACTTTTTGTGGTGTAATCCTATGATTTTCAAACTGCCTTTACATAGTCAAAAGTGAGTAATGGGCGCTCCCTTCTGGTAAAAAATTGTGTTCCTTGTTAGTAAAAGGGCGTTTTCTGGAGCTAAAAGGGGCGTGGTCGAAATTTTTTGTTTTGTCCCCCCCAGAGCGTAGTGCCTGGCGCCGCCATTGTTCGTAAAGTGGCAACGTGTACATCTTCTAAAATATGTAAATGGTGAAAAGATATTACTGAAACTTAAACTAAAAGTGTATCTAAAAGAATGCTACGCACTTTTGCTTAGAAAATTTTACTTTGCACTCAAAAAAGAGGGGGTGAGGGGGGGGGTCTTGGTTTTGCCGGCCTTGAATCAGCACCCTCCCTGAGGGTATGAGGATAAATAAAGGCAAGAAATTGATCAAGCATAAAAAAGCCCTTGAAAGGAAAGTACTGTGATTTCCGCAGTTCCAATTTTCCACAAACATGTGTTTCGGGGACTGTTATACCCTAACACATTTGCCGTATTTGCACAACCCAATGTGAAAATAAATCTAGTAATATTAACTAAATAGCAGTAATGATAATCAACTTCTGGACCATGGGCCATTAGGAGCCTTAGAGGAGGGCAATATGGAAGCAATTTATCTTTTTATATAGATATTCTGCATTTAAAGGTGTTGAAGAAAATGCTTGAAAAGTAGAATTGACATTTTTTACTATATAAATATTCAGTGGATAAGTCTTCAACAAATATAACAACAACACAATTACCCTAACCTAGAGTTTGGAGGATAGATATTTCTATTAAAGAGTAATTTATTGATTGCTTTTGCATCGAGTCAAATGTCAAATTTATCCATGGGCGCGCACTTTAAAGGGGGTTCAGTATGGATCTTGCTTCATTAAGATAAAATTTGCCAAATGGGCCTAAAATTCAATTAATTTTGCCGGATTAGGGAGCTGTAGCCCAGCCTCTATGTCTCCTATTCCTACCTATTCGTCATCAAAGTTTTCTAATAACATCGGTATATAAGCCATCATCATCAGGTACCATCTTCTATCAGAAGGTTGGTTACCATGACCCTCCAACTATCCCACAATCTGAGTTTTGGTTTATTGTCATGGTCATAGATAAAACTAACATGGTCATATATAAGCCATAGATAGCTGAAAAGAAGAGCTTGTTACAAACTAAGGTATAACAGCGCCATACCAACCGCAGCTTAATTACATTTTATATTGTTACACAACCTTGCACATTGATGAGATCCAAGTTTTAGTCTTTCTGCGTGGATAACAAGAAGATTAGGCATACGAGTTATATAGATGTTGTGTTATGAAAATGTAGATGTTGTATAGCATACCTAATTTTAAAGAAAAAATTCTCACTGCAAATGTTTGCGATAGTAGGGGGTTTTGCGCGGGATTATTCATAAATCTTGCTGATCACACCCTCTATTTCATTAGTTATTTTTATAGGAAATGGTAAGGCAGTTGATATCTCATCTAAGACAAATGGTGATACAAGATCTCTTAGGATTACACTTTTGAACAGTCATTCAAATGATCAAGATATTTGTAACTTCACCAGCGTAATAAACAACATTATGTTGTGTTTATGGGAGTCTTAAGTAGATCATAAGCTATCTTAACTGGAGGGAGATTCTTATGGCCATGCTCAGTATGCTCCTTCTTGCCCTCCTTTTTATCTGAGTATAGTAAATCTTGTAATTATAAAATATGCTTCATCATTGGTGATTTCACGTCTGCAGCTCAAAGTTCGTCTATAAAATATTCTACCATTTTCAGTTCTAAAGGACATAGATAGAATCAGTGGCGTAGCGTCCGGGTATTCAAGGTATTCAGTGAATACCCTGAGATTTCTCAGAAAAAATATTAATACGACGTATAATTGTAATAAGTAAAAAATGTTTTGGGGCTATTGGTTCTGGTTGAATTCGTTACCTCCGATATTCTACATTTTGTACAAGTACAAAATATCATCAAATTCATGGAAACAATAACGCTGCGAAGCATAGAGAAGCTGGGAGATCTTTGAAGCTAATTTTGAAGATTGAGCTACTTCATGTTGTATGGAGATCGGTCATGAATACGCAGTGAATACCCTAGACGGTACTTTAACCAATCAAAATGCTCCTTTCCATGAATAATAATTGCCGTTAATCAGCTAAAACAATGGTTCTGTACGCTGAGAAATATGCAGCGTACAGCCTCAAAGTTGGTTCAAAATAGTCTCGTTATGAGATCGATATAAACAGTTAATGGACGTCGAAGCGGAGCGATTGGAGTGATGGAGCTGCATCGAAAACAGTAAACATGACTTGATTAAAAAAACTATTGCAATGTCTGTATTACTGTTTCATAATCATTCTCTCATTTACCCCTAATCTTAATCTACCAACAGCAAAGTGGAAAGGAAAGGTAGGCTGCTACATAATACTACACTGACTCAGATCTGTTCCCTCTTGAAATGCCAATTTGTTATTGCTTGCCAATCAGGGATGTTTCTGTTTGTATTATGTGATAGAATTAAAGTAAATGCAGATAGGCCTGGATAATATCCTTATAGTTGCCTGGTGTATTCAGTTATCTTGTTGGCCTATTTTGTTTGCATTATTCGAGCGCATTTATGTGCAGTCTCATCTCATTACCTTCGATTCTTTCAAATATTAACTTGTATTGAAAATATCACGATTAGGCCATGAAGAAAAAGTCTATACTGCATACCACAAAACCATTTATAACTCATGTAACGCCCTATGTGAATAATTTTGAAACTTTCGAAAGCCCTTTTGTATTAAGGTATTAAGAGTAGGTGTTTACAGTTACTTCCTCTTTACATCAGTGCAAATGTTAGACGATTCAACAACAACTATTGGGACATATTTCAACCAGTAAAATTTTACTGGCTTTCAATGATATGTTTTGATTCGAATTACTTTTGATGAAATGGTTAGTGGTAATTTGATGCAATGAATGAGTTCGAAGAGTATATTTGAAGGGTCCTTTAGCAAAGTATCGTTTTCGTCATAGTAATGCCCTGACAGTGCAGTACTTGCCAACCGAACCAAAAAGAAAATTAGATAAAATGTCAATAGCTAGTCCTTTTAATTATCCTATTATCCCCCTATTTTCATCAAGCCCCATCGAGCCACACCCTGCCCCACCCTTTTGTTTATAGAGAATACCCAGTTGAAAAAGTCACGCTACGCCACTGGATAGAATGGATCTATAAATGTAAAAGATTACTCGCAACTACGGGTTTCTAGTACAGACAGATGGCGATTTCCCCATACTTATATGTAATCACTGCTTTCAATAGCAAAACTGTATCACTAACGAAAGTTTGTTTCAATAGTATGAGCGTATTGATAAGTATTCCGGGTTATTCATCGTATACAGCGAGTTAAAATATGCTTGTATATGCAGTGGCGTCGCGTGACCATTCTCGCTTGTAAGAGGTGCAAAACCATATTTTACCGACAGAAATTCTTTTGTTACCTTTATATTCTCTTATAAATTTAATTCTATCGACAAGTTCTCTGAAAGTTAGGGGGGTGTACACCTCCCCCACACCCCCCCCGCATGCTACGCCCCTGTGTATATGCATCTTTTCAAGCAAAATATCCAGAGGGGCGCCAGCCCTAAAATAGTTGGATGGATATTGAAGAGGAGGAGCTGATGAAGCGGTGCAACTTTGTTATACTTACAACTTAAAAAATGTTTTGGTGCAAGTTTCAAAATTAGTTATTGCTAAAAACCTTTAAAAAGGAAGCAAGGCAATAACCACACTCTAAAAACCAACTTTTTACCACGACAAGCTGTGTTTTATAGATCATCTTCATCATAGTTTCTCACTACAGAACTGATGATCCAACACATCATACTCCATGTCAGCTAAGATCTGAAGAAGAACCGTAAAGGACCATCAAAAGGGAAAAAAGTTCCGATCCCAGAAAAGAAAACTTAAACCCCACCCTTATGTTTATTGTCCAGTTTTGGAAAAATTAGAAAATCGATCTTTAAAAAAGGTGGGGTGGACATATCCACCCCAGCCCACCCCTTGGCACCGCCCCTGAAAATATCTATGAAATATAAACATGAAATATAAATGTAAATATATCCCTATGAAAACGAAATCTTAAAGGTTCTGAAAACATTGGTTGCAAATGCCCCTACAGCCCTCCAATTATGGCTGCTCTGAGTTCACAATCAGAAATGTAAGCGTTACCTAATTCCCTAAAGTGCTGAATTTTCACCATTGCTTCAAACATACACTAAATTGAAGCCAGCCAGCACCGGTCGCTCTTTTCCTTTCATCTGATAAGTCAGAAAGGGAAGGCTTTTTCATAACTCATCAAAAAAACTGATCACTTCAAAACAAAGGATTGATTTTTGAATCAAAATAAATACTCTAGTTATAGAAAAGACCCTTTCCCCAATCTATCCCTTACACGTAGGGGCAATGGAAGATGCCCCAAAATTTTGAAAAGACAATGCTTTCGTGTCGGAATTTGAATTGCTAAAACTGTTTCTCTTGCGACGCATTGTGGTGGAAAACGAGAAAATAATACACAGTGGGCAATAATACTGCTCACAGCATTTATCAAAGTTTTACAAGTAAACATTTGCGATTGTCAAAACGTGATTTGCTTTTCACTCTTGCGCGCAAAATAACTAATTATGCTTTCGATTCAATCACACCAGCCTAATAAACTGGACTGTGTAATTTCACACACAAGGTCCTCGGATGAACTGAGAAGCTAGTTGAACAGCGGATTAACATGCTTTTCCTGAGTCTCATCCTTATTAGGATGTTGTTTAACTTTATTCATCGCTATATTGTTTATTTTCCTTCCTTCTCTTTGATTCTTTTATGCCTGTTGCCATTGCTCGCCACTCTCAACCATTGGTTATTATGCCTAATCTTTTCGTTGTTGATAATATCTTTATTCAATGGATATAAGATGTAAGGCGTGCAGTCAAGTCAAGCAAGTAAAGCCGTCATAATCCCCGAAATTGTTTGTTCCTTCATTAATGTTTCATACACCCATTGATTATTGGTTGCTTCGGTGCATGCAATTTCTTAATTTGCAAGGAGAATTTACATTTTGATCTAAGAATAGCATTGCTTGGTAATAAAAATGAAGTCGAAATAACAAAGTAAGTATTCAATACTTTGGACAAGTAATGGTCTGAATCAATTACTAATTCCCTAGGAAAATGATAATTTTTGGTTTATGGTGAATCATTTTGTATTTGTATAGAAAAATAAGGTTTAATTTGTGCATTATTCAACTTGTCGTCTTTAGTTTTCTCGTTTCTTCTTTCCCTTTCAGTTTGTAGTTCTTGTCATGGCGCTCAAGGCGTATCTGCAGAATGCCGGAGTGAGTCACCTATGACTCGCTTTACGCTACTCTTTTCGAATAGGTTTGTTCATATCCTATAGTTGCTAGCAAGGCTGTGAACCTTGAATGACAGGTAATGATATCCAATCTCCGAATAAGCACCATTTATTAAATTTTCCCTCTTTATGGGGGGCGCTCATTCGAGTTTGAGGGATGGTACTCATTAAGTTTTAAAATGCAATCAGACTTGATTCACTCGAGTCCATACTTTGAATTTTTAAGCAATCTGCATTAAACAGTAGATTTTGTGACAAACAAGCAATGCAGTAGGAAGGATAGAATTATTGGGGGGGGGGGACATTAGAAACAAAGGATCATAAAAGTTATTCTTGGTTTGGGAAGAAGGTTCGAGCCCCCTCAAGAACAATGTAGCTCCGGCCGTGCAAAAAAGCAAAAGTTTTGAACGATGAACTTCTGAAAGTAAAGACATAATACTAACTCAAGCAGAATCAAATCTTAGATGACCATTTACTTGGATTGGTAGTCCTAGCTTTATTGGGAAATTTAAATGAAGAAATAGAAAGTTCTAAATTGGTAGAAATTTGTTGACCGTAAATAAAAAATGAACTACTTTTTGTTTTGTGCGAGTTATATATAAAGATACAATTGGCTATTTAATACATTAATCCTACATTTAGGCCAACAGTTGCAAAATAAACAGATTGTATTTCCAGTTCCTTACCATATCATTGTATTCAGAAATGAAATTTTCCTGAAAAGTGAGTCATGGCTACCCATAGAAAGGCGTGTATCTAGAGATGGTAGATTTTGCCCTAAATGTTGCTTATTCTTATCCTTCCTGAAATGAAGGATTTGTCCCATGGCTTTGGGTGGGGGGGGGGGTGGCTGATGGTGCTACATAATTTTAATTGATTTCATAATTTAATTCGTTTTGCTCGGACTTTTTTCTTCTAAACTTTCATCTTACTTTTTATTTTATCAAACGTCATTTATCTACCGCAAATCAAGCCTCGATGTTCACATAGTGTGTCATAAATAAAGGCATTTTCAATAGAATTTATTAGTTTATAATTTTCCAAGATGCTAGCCATCATGTTTTAAATGTCGAGGAAATTTCTTTCTCCTTGTTGCTCCCTTCAAAGTCGACGATAGAAATCATCTCCCCCCCCCCTCCAACACCCGCACTTTCTCCAACACCCGCTACAGTGTACAGGTTTCTTTTGTCTTGCAACGCTTGTAAAGCACAATGCGTGCTTGAGTAATATGACATAAACTACGAACCCATTTCATATATTTTCACCCATTTGCCTTTGATCGCGCATCAATAAACAATAGCCTGAGTTTGTTAGCAAAAAATCATGATGTAGTCATTCTGCGTAGGCTTATCAAGTACACTGAGTTAATCCCGAAAAATAAAAGAAAATAAGCGACGAATCTTTACATATTAATCATAAACGCACTTGTTAACATTATCAAGCTATCAAAACGTGAGGACTGGTAAGTTTTCGTATCATTTTTAGCAAGTTTTGTTTCTTTTTCAAATTCATAGTGTCAGACTTGGCAGGTGAAGCGAAGTTCATGTTGTATGGAGGGTTTCCTTCTGTATCATGGTAGAGAATTTACTTACTATATCGGTGGAAAGTAAGTGACCCATTGCTCGATTGTTTTGGTTTCTCATTCAATACCTTCCATATGCTAAATTTGAAAGCTTACATTGTGTCGGAATCCGTAAACATGTTCGTACCCCCACCGTTTCTTTCAACACGCGTGCATTCACTTTAGGCCAAGTCCGTTTCTGTTCAAAGGTAACAAGTTATTTATTTACCCCTACTACAGCATGGGCGTAAGTTTGGGTTAAGAGAGCATGTCAGTGAAATTTTAGACCATTCTTAACACTTCTTTGATTTGGAATAGGTGATTTTGAATGGCAGTAAAGTTCAAAAGAAGATGGCGTGCTGTTACACTTTTCAATTTCAGTTTCCATCATTTTGTCGTTGCGAACAAAGGATTTTTATGTAATTAGCAGTTAAGTATTTTGGTATCGACGGACAGAGAGATCAGTGAATTGTTAATGGCAGACGAAAGGGACTAGATTAGAGGAGTAGTGGTAGATTAAGCAACGGGCTTACTGCATGAAGAGCGTACCTGCATTTGTTAATTAACTGCCGTTTTAAAAGAAATTTTACCTTTTTAACGGACACGTAGGAATTCACTTAATTCCGTCCTTTTGGTGGATGTTTCGACAGTCTTGAATCGATTTCGTAATTATGGTCCTCTTCAACGTTTCAAGGGTGCTGCCAGAAACCCAAATCTCTAAAAACTAAAACGTTTGGTTGCCTGTGTAGCAGATCCTTACGTTTATTGGCAATTGTGTGTTAACAGGCTTTATTTCTTGTGTAGCCCAATATTAGTATGATATTTTTGAGACAAAGAACTGTAGGTTTTCAAAGTATCAATTTATATGCACCAAATAAGAAATTAAGATTTTCTTTAAAAATGATACTGCAGATGTATTCATTTTTTCATCTTTCAACCTGGTGAATTCATGCTGAGTATCCATATTTTTTTTTACATTTTAGAATATTTAGTATCAGCATCATAGATTTATAAACCTGAAAATGTAGACATTATTAATAAAATAGACTGGTAAAAGAAGATAACACACAAATTTGTGTTTGCTTTGCCACCTGCCCAAAATTCTGGTGGTGACTGTGAACAGCCATTAAGTTTTTACATCAAAACAGTGAACAATGATTCTGAAGCATGGAAATAAAAAAAATAGTTGAAGAAAAAAAAACAGTTGTTCATGGCAATTTCATGTCTTTGTTTGAGCTCCTATGCATAAAATACCCCACAATGTAATTTTGTGCAGAATATTTGTTGAATCTTCATTATATCCTTTTTAATAGAATGACCAACATAATGTAAAGACAGATAAATTATATAATGGGCATTGATTTCCAAAGACTAACATAGTTTTTTATCAAAACATCATTAAAAAGATTAAAAATTGCAAAAAGAAGAAAATAGAAAGGAATATTGAAATTGAAAGGAATTTTTAAAACCAAAATATGATGTGTTTAACAAACTAAAATGTTTTTTTGCATGATAAATTTAAACCATTTTCATCTTCACCCAAGCTACGATTTACTTGAAATTAAAAATCTGGTTTTGGTCCACATGAAATTTCTACCTGGGGTGAGTTTTACTTCTGTTGATCCCAGTGTTTTTCTGTCTCCTCTTTTAAGCATCGAAGATGCTTAAGGTGGCCCATGTTGAGAAAACTGATTGTTTATGTACATATTTCCCCACATTTTTTGGCAAGGTTTCAATTTTGGTAAAGCAAATTGATGTAATTTGTGCTAGAATTTTATCACACAAAACATTACACATTACAAGGTTAATTTTTAGATGCAATAGTGACAGCTTGTTTCTAGCTTATGTTTAACTATCTCAACATATATTCAACAAAATTTCTAAATTGTAACAAATCTTTTATCAGAATATATCTGCTGAGAGAGTACATAAAGACTTTAGTAGAATAACTACATCAACTTTCAAACATAAATTACATGTAATTTGTTGCTCAATTCTCAAGTAATATTGTATTGTTACTGTTACAGTCTTTTTTAAATCTCTAGAAGTCATTGGTTTTGGGTTACTTTCTTTGTGCTATTTTTATTTAAAATTGATTGAAGGGAATTGTTATATATTGCTAGCCACTCATTTAGTATTCACTCAATCTAGATTCGTGTGTCAAACAACTTTTTGGTAATCATTCATTAATATCACAAAAGAATTAAGAATATATTTATATTTAACGGGGCACATGTATGATAAAAATATATTGTCACTAACATTTTTTTTTCATTGAAGATTGACAAAACCCTTCATCTAAATGAACTCTTTAAATAAACTGCCAGTATTGTCATCATCATCTTCACTTTTTTATAATACCTTGCTTTTTCTTATTCCAAATAAAATATCATTCTTGATGAAACATTGTACAAGTCTTAATGATCAGCTTAGGTGATGGTTGGACTTTGCTCTGCCATGCCAAATAAGGAGCAAAATTGGTTTTCTAAGAATTTCATCATGCTGTACCAACCTGGCTGTGCAAAAGTCACTTGGTTTGGTGTGGCACAGCACAACTTTGAAAAGTATATGTCAACAGTGATTTTACAATGATTTCAATTTCTGTAAGATGTGAGAAATCAAAGATAGTTCCAGGCTAACAGGCAACATGAGCACCTCGAAAGAATTGTGGCAGCTGTCAAATACTGTGATTATTGCACATGGTAAAGGAGCAAGCTTGCTATTCTGTGCTACAAAAATTTCATCAATGACCACATCAGTTTGCTATAGTAAAAAAATGTCACATGATATCATGCACAGCTAAGGTTGTGTGTTAGTTGCTGCAGTTGATAACTGACTGCTTGTTATTTTTTCTTGTAGTGAATAATATTAGAAAGTAGCTATATGCTTAGACCTGATATCAACATTTTTGTCATGCCTTGAATTCATATTTGTAGAAGGATGTATACAATTTTTAGACATATTATTTGAGCTGCATCTTTTTGTTGTTCATTGAGTAAATGAATTTGCAGTTTAAAAATGCATCACAAATTAATCCATTAATCCAGCTCTTTTCAAAATAAATTTCAAAATAATTTGAAAAGCTTGTCATAAGAGAAATGTATCCAGTTGGTGCTAACTCAGCATGTAGGAAATATAAGTTAGCCTTATGTAACATGTTCAACACCAGGATTGCTTTTAATTTTGCTGCCAGCATAATATTTTGCAACTGTGTTAGTGAACAAGATAATATTCTTGAAAAAAGAGTTGCACAAGTCTTTGTGTTTACTTTCCAGCCTTTTAGTTTTGGGCCATTTCTTTACCAACATAATCTAGACTAAAGGAAGTTATTTTTGCTGTTTTCCCGAATGGTACTGTTTCTTTGCCATAAAGTCAATCAAAAGCCTCACAGCCAGCAAGAACAAGATTGTTGCTCCAGTTGTTTTGCTTCCCATATCTTAGAGAAAATGTTGAATAGATATCAAGTAATGAATATAATTAGGGTTTATAGTGTAAATTGAAATCTAGAAAAAAATATGCTTAGAAGAAATTGAAACTAAGGTATATTCTCAGTTTAGATGAAAGCCCTAGAGAATAACCTTAATTGGTGAATTCTCTATTGCTCAGTCGCTTTTCTAGTTTAATTTATAAAGAATTTATTTTTGTTTGTGGCAGAGTGATGTTTACATTAAAATTTTAGCTTTATTAGGTGTCTTTGTTTTTATACAAGACATTAAAATGTTTAGATTTCTCCCTTATACTCCCTTAACGTTTTTTTGTTAAATTATGTTTGTTACTCTGTATCACACCTCTGGGTAGGCCAAAATGCAACAGAACACAATGGTCTCCTTTCCGAGTATTTGTAGGCCAAAAATAGCATAGTAGTAGAAGGCTTTATAGTAGAAGCATGATTAAATTTCGCAAAAGAAATTATGCCCGTCCTCGAATTATTTAGGTTCATGAAATATAGGCACGTTGCTTATATTCAATAAACAGAATAATTCAGTTTGGTTCTTTCACAAAGTGCCGCTCGATTTCAAAGCACTTCGACCACAAGCCAGGAGATAAGCATTGATTTTTTGGTCTGTAAACTTGCCAGTGTGTTACTCTAATAAATCAATAAATAAGAAACCATTGAAGCTTCTAGACTTCCTGTCAGATGTTTTAAAATTGAATAAGAATTATGAGTTTAATCTCATGTATGGATTAGATGACCTAATAGTTCTTAGAATGGTGCTTTAACAGCCACAGAGAGTTTTGTTTCATATTAATTTCATTTTGATTGAAAAAATCAGTCCCCCGATTTGTTGTTTCTCATTTGTAAAATTGAAGAGCTTTCCGATTTAAGAGGCAAGGGATAGAAACATTAAAATTTTTGTTCTGCAAATCATTGTATACCGATCTCCGTTAGCTAGACTAGTAATTGATCGACCAGCCTCCTGTTTATCGTTATTCTCATCTAAAAATTGAGAGTATCCGACGGGCGGCCTACTCCTTTCATTTTGGCCAAGCAAAAGATTTTTTGGCGGTATGCCCCTAAGTATTTCCGAGGGGAAATTCACTCTTGCAAATAGCGTACGAGATTTTCCCAAAAACAAAAGATATTCTGGGGATTTTCAGCTAAAACAATAGGATTTCCACTTTGCCTATGAGACGGAATTTTGCGTCGAAGCATACGGCCTCATTTTCTCTAAACAGCAACGCGAAGAGCGGTGAGCGATAGTGTATTGACATTTTCACCGTAATGAAAAAGTTTATATGATTGACGCCAATATTGATTATAACAAGACAAATTAGAAGTTACATATTTGAAATTTTTTTAACCTTTAATTGCAAAAAAGTGAGAAAGCCATAGCCCCTGCTACCCCATACAACATTGTAAAGTTAATGGGGTTTGGCTGCTAATTTACGAGACTACTGCCAGCTACTTGTATGGAATCAACGTCTTTAAGTTTATCACAGAGAAAAGCGCTGTCAAGGTGTTCTTAATTCATGAATACAATATTTTAGCACAACTTTGCCAAGATTCTTAAAAAAAACTTTTTCAACAATTTTACCTAAGAAAAGGGCGTTGTCCTGGTTCTCCGGGAGTCATAAGGGCGGTTGCCTCCTTGGGGCCCAGTTCTTTGGACCCCTTCCGGGCTCTAGCGGGCTCTCAAAGTCCTGGAAAGCATATGATAGCTTGAAAAGTGAATTGGCCGGTCTGTCAGTTTCAAAAGAAAGTATACTCGTTAGTTGATTACACGTAATTCGATCTTCCTAACGACTCTGCTTATCCTTTACTGGTTTACCTATTACGTCACTTGCCCTCGGCGTTTTCATTTGCTTTTAAGAGAGGAATGTAAATGATCCTTGGCATTTTTGGCGTTAGTCCCACTTAGTAAAACAAGAACCAAAGGTAGTTTGCAAAAACATGTAGATTTTATGCTTGTAAGATCTAGAGAGAGAGAGAGAAAGAGAGAGAGAGGGGGGGGGGGGTATATTCCTTAATATGCTTCCTTCTGTACCAAAACATTTCACTGATATGTAAAAAGAACTGGTTTTGATAAGAAATAGTTAAACCCATGTTCATGCTTGTAATAGCCGCAAGCTTTTAGCTGATTCATGTTTATAAAGTTCTTACGTCATTTGGCTTACCAAGCCTGTATAACAAACCTGCCAGATGAATTTGCATTGTTTTTACTTTCCCTGAAACACTTATCTTCTTTTTTTAGGAAAAAGAACACAACTTCAAAATGTCAGGGCATCGTTACTCTCCAAGCACCCAAAAGCACGAACATTCGGCCAGTTTTGTGCATAAAAATGGGATGAGGTCCCCGAAGATATCACCTTTGTCCCAGTCTCTTTTGGACGACGGGGAAGATAGAGTGCAACTTCACCGATTGATTATAGCCAACGACATTGTGGTGTGCATGCCACAGGTGAACAAAGTATTGCGTACGGTCTATCAAGTACTGTCACAGGCCAACTACTACCTGTCAAAGCATGGCATCTCCTCAAGGCGCTTTTCAGGTGCACAGCTTATCAAAATCAAGATGTTAGGGATCCTAAACCATGACGCAAAAGTATGCTCATACATCAAGCAACAAGAAGCAGAAAGGATATTTGATAGCTTCGACCTTTCTGGTAGTTGTCACAAAAGTGGCAAGATCACATGGATGGACCCTATTCTTCTGGACGAGAATGGCCCTGAAGCAATTAACGGAAGCAAAGATTCAGATTCGGACCGCAGAAAGTCAAGCGCCAGCCCGGTCGATATCCAAGTGTTTGAACTGAATAAAGATTACGTTGTCTGCGCACCAGATATCCAGAAAGTCATCCAGACTCACTTTAATCAAGGAGCAACAACTGGCTACTATTTTTCTAAGTTAGGTATTGTGCCCTTCAAATTCATACATTCAGCTCATTTGGATAAAGTAAAGGAACTTGGTATTATCAAGAAGTCAGCTGTGCATTGCACGTACGTTGCAAAGGATGATGCGAAACGCGTGTTTGAAGCCTATGGAATGACCCCTGAAGATATGAAATCGAAGATTAATTGGCTATCAGCCATTAGCCTTGATGATCTACCAGGATGGAGCTCCCATCGATCTATTAAGAGAGAACATATGCAAAGTCCATCCCAGAACAGCAGTAGTCCCCATGGAAGTGAACAGTATGATGATGATGTTAAGGACAATGCCTATGGTTCTAAAATCGAAAAGAAGCTACCTGCAAAAGTTAGTGTGTTTCTAGTTGAAGGGAAAGAGGTGGTGTGCATGCCCGACATACACCGTATAGTGCAATCAGTCCATGGCAGTAGCATACAGGTTAATTATTATCTGAATAAACTGCACGTGAAGAAGAAGCGATTTTGTTTTGCGCATTTAAAGGAACTGAAAGCCCGTGGTATTTTGCAGGGTAATGCAACTTACTGTACATACATACCAAAGGTAGAAGCTGAGAAGATATTTCAGATATATAGTCTAATGGGAGACCAACGTATCAACGAATTAGAGTGGAGTGAAACGCTCAGTCTTGATCCTTATGGTTCAAGGGGTGATTATGGCAACTCGCGGTCGGGATTTTCAGAAGGGAATGATGAACACGAGCCTGCTGGACTAAGCGTAGCAACTTTCATTGTCGATGGTGAAGAGGTTATTTGTACGCCAGACGTACACAAGATTGTAGACTATTTAGAAGAGCAAAGTGCGTCACTCGATTACCATTTTAGGAAGCTTGGCATTGTAAAGCATCGCTATACCTACTCACAGCTTCATCAGCTGAGACGGCTGCAAATTATCAAAAGGCCAACGGTTTGTACTTACATCCGCAAGATCGACGTAGAACAGCTGCTGCTTATGTATGCAACAGAGCGCAATAGGCCTAAGATGCAGAGGATCCACTGGCAGGATGCAATGCCTCTTCTAGCAAGTGAACAAGGCCCCCAGCCGACGAATGAGAGCCCCAGTGCAAGCCCTGCAAACAACACTCACAACACTGAAGAAAATAACAGCAACCATCATGCATCTACACCAGATTATGAAATGTCAGATCTCTACAAAATGTATGTGAGTGATAAGTGCCATTCTGAGCCAGATGGTTACAATGATGGTCATGTTTCCATGGCGACCGGGAGAAACCACAGGTCCAATCATGCAATGACGTCGATTGCCGACATGCAGCAGACCAATCCTCACATCGACTGCCCAATCGTCATTCCAAATGCTGACTTCGATCCAAAGAACTGCTCAACTCCTCTCAACTTTGGGCCTTTGACCTCTTCTCATGGAGTTATCCGCTCAGATAACAGAGAAGGTATGGTTAAAGGCATTTTGACTTATTGCAGTGCTTTCAAGCAATGTGTTTTGTTGCTATCCACTTACTTTACGATGTTCTTTTTTTGCCAATCAAAACGAAATCTGTTATGGTAGTCATTGATATTAGCACCAAATTCTTCAGATTTCAAGTTTTTCATAACTGTATAGTTGTTATGAATGGATTCGTAATTGTCTCTAGGACGACTAGAATTAGTTACACTAATTTTTTTATTCAAATTTTCAAGGTACCAGTTCACCTTTGAAAAGAAGAATGTATGAGAATGATGATTCCCCAGCTTCTAAAAAACAGAAAGGTAAGGAACATAATATGGCTTTTAGTTTAGTGTGGAGCGTTGGTTCTGTTTTAATTATTATTACTAGTGTAGACGGTGGGCGTTGAAGGACCAGCGAAAATCATAGCCGATTTTTTTATATTGGACATCGCATTGATTTTGTTCTATTTTGATTTTTTAGAGAGTGAAATCATTGAAAGACTTCTCAAAGACCTGCACAGGAAGGAAAATGAATTTCGGTATCTGCATGGTAAGTAAATGTTAATTTCTTTTGAAAGAAAAGGATCCACCCTCCCTCTGCTGGAAGAATAATATAAAGATATTCATTCATTGATAGCAATACTACTACGTTTAATGAAGACTCTTTATGCTGTCTCCAAGCTGCTGTTGGTACCTTCAGTCCTTTCATAGTTTGTTGCAAGGAGTTTAGAAACACCATCGTATTCAAAAAAAATAAATTGGCAACAGGGATACCTGGTTTATACTGGCAGCGTGGATTTAGCCATCTATTAGATGAGGACATTGCAGTCTGTCTGTATTTATTTCATTGCGATGTAACTTACAACAGGCTAATGTATCTCCACATAAGGCGACTAATAATGCTTTGGAAATGAGCCGGTGACGGGGGACTCAAATATATGTGACTGGAAATGTTATTGTCTGAAAAAAGAACTTCCTCCAAACAGAAACGCTTTTTAGTGGAGGTTTTATTATTTTCAATATAACAGAAAAACAATGTGGCGAATTTAAGTCCTTTGTCTTAGTACGTGTTTCGTATAGATAAAAGACAGTCTGAATGTAATACATTTCTGAATCAGCAGTGGATTACATGCTTCGTTATATCATGTCACTTGGAACTAGAGGTGAACAATGAGAAACTTTTTTCTTTGCAGATGCATATCAACGAGAAATTAGCATCGAGCGAGAGAAAAGAGTTGAGGTAGAAAGTGAACTCCACAAACTCAGAGGTGATTTTTAGATTCAATCGGCTTTTAAGCATAAGAGGAACCAGCTAATTCTCTTCCAAATCATTCACAATAAAGTCGGAAACTTGAACACTTTTCTAATTTGCATGTACCTCACATGTACCTAAAGACACAGCTGTTAATTACATTTTATTATTTCTATATTTAAATATCATATGATATCCCTTCAACGTCCTGTCAATGGTTTGCTCTTTGGCCGGAAACTGTCCATTGCTGACATTGCTGACATTGGATAATGCTGTATCCATTCACCAACGCAATCTATATACTTTGATGATAGTAATATGCAAAACTAAACATAACTTGAACCCTAGTTTCATGAAGGAGATTCTTGAAGCAAGAAATAAAAAGTGGGATTTCAAGTTTCATGAAGGAGATTTGCGAAATGAAAATAACCTTTTGGCATTCCAAAAGCCAGGACAACTTCTTATGGTAAAGTGTGAGATATTTAGGTCAAAAGCTGTAGCAAACACTACCTCACAGTCTAAAAGAGTTCCAATCATTAGCAACTTTTAAAGAAGTATTAAGAGCACACCTTATAGAATGTGACCGAAAATTATGTAAAATATTTATTGCTGGGTTAGGTTTAATTAAGAATATTCTACCTTAAACATTTTTCAACATTGTACCATATATTCATTTAATACTAATTCATTTTATATTATTTTGTCATAGATTGTTGGCCTTTATTGGCTTCTTCGCCAACTGTAAACAAATTATTTCTTATTATTTTTATTATCCATCAGATATTCTTGATGAAGTTAAATAAAGACACTCAGCTTTTTTATGAAAACATTTTACACCATTTTGTTCCATTCATTTTGATTCCGTTCATTTTCCACGATTGAATTAACTGCTGTTGAATAGATTTATTTTAAACCTTTACTCTCAGTGCTTATTTATTGGTACAGTCTCAAAGATTTGGCAATTTCAGATGTACATTTAATATTTCGCATCTTCTATAGATGATCTTGGCATGGAAAGGCAAATAAGAGAGAGACTGGAAGATGAACTAAAGCACATTAAAGGTTGGTTATCAGCTCATCATTGAATTACAATTTTACTCAGGGATCATTAAACTCTGGATTACTGTTGTGTTAAAATGTTTCACCCCATCCTTAATCATTTTGAATACATTCCATCTTCCCACGCGGCCCGATTTGTTCTAATTTCTTGTTGGTAAACATTTTTATTTTTATGAACAGTTTTTTGGCGGTACGAACTTGAAAGTGGCTTTGAAAAAAGCAAACATTTTAAAACATTAACTAAAAGCTTTTTCGTCTGACACTCCTCAGAGCATAAAGCGTCAGAATGAAGGTCCGAAAGAACACGATGAAAAATAAATAGCTACCCAGTTATTGAATAGGCCAATCAGAAAAACTCAAGCACAAGACCGGTATAGTTGACCTATCAGTGCTGCGTGCCTATAGAAAAATTACCACTGGAGTCCAAGAGAGAGTTCAAGAAAGACTTTTATTTTTCATATATATACAGTTGGCTTTTGTAATTGAGACAGGGAGTTAATCAATCTCACCAGTTAGCGGTAATGCATCTGACTGAGCTAAACAAACCTAAACAATTGATCAATCGAATAGCGAGTTTTAAACTTGACCAATCACAATTGATCAATCGAATAGCGAGTTGTAAACTTGACCAATCACAATTGATCAATCGAATAGCGAGTTGTAAACTTGACCAATCACAATTGATCAATCGAATAGCGAGTTTTAAACTTGACCAATCACAGCCACCCAAAGATCTACATGTCAGATGATCTGGACGCAGTCGCTCGTTGAAGCTGATATTCTATCATCTCGATCTTAATCCCAGCTTTTTATTTTGATCTGAATGTCTTTCTTAAAAAGCTAAAATTTTCTGGGATATTTAATTTGTCATATTGTATACTTCCACAATAATGAATTTAGAGATATGTTATTTTTTACAAAACACGAAGCTTGCACCACCCCCCTGTTGTGCAGTTCAGTTTAATCAAGCAATCTTATCGTAGTGTTCAACAACTTTTAAAGGCAGTCTTTTTCTTTGTCATGATAGTTCATGTTTTTCAAGTTACTTAGTTTACAAGGGGCAGTTTTTTTAGCCATTTGTACGAAAAATATTAGATCTCGTATATTTTTAGCTCATACTATATTTTTAGCAGCTATTAGGCTCATATAATGGCCTAATAGCTGCTATACAAAAGCAACAGCGTTCCGTATGCACCAGATCGAAAATTTTAATCAATGAAAGCTGCTGTCTATAGCTTTATGGTGTTTCTGTTTTTCAAAGATGCTCAGAGCAACTGAAATTAGTTTCAGGGTTTACTCGAAATGATGCATTGCCTATAGGTCGAGCAAGCAACTGTTTAATGATTCACTGTCTTTCATTGTTTGACATTTCGTAATGGACAAAATTCACTACCAGTCCAAAGCTATTAACATTGCAAATATAATATTTGTTTGATAAAATGCAAGTTCCCAAAGAAACCTAATCAAATAACTTTAGCTAAAAATTGCGTTTTTTTAATTGCACAATAAAATAGAGTCACGGTTGTCATCTATTCAGCTGTGTCAACAAACAGGCATTTGCAAATGAAGTAATGCAGTTGGTCATTGTTTTTTGTTCTAAGTAACAGTTATAGGTAAATGGAGATTAAGGGAAAAATGTTGGTTTACACAAGTGTTATTCTATTTTACAATTAATGTTGGACAGCTGTCTTGATAAAAAAGATCTGTCAAATGTGTGACTCGCTTGTCTTTCTAAGTGAAATAATTACAGCTAGTAACGGTTTCGTTTTCTTTGTCTAGAGAAACATTCGACAATAATTTGATGCCATGTTTTACAGAAACCGTAAAAAAACATTTTACAGAAAAGCTATTATTGGGCTGATGTACCTTTGCATATTGATAACTTTCTAAAATGCTAACTTTCTGATGTTAAATCTGAATAATTTTGATGACCATGAAAAAGCTTATGCAGATTATGTACACTTTTGTTTGTTACTATGAAACTCGATTGTCGTTCTACTGTTTAGGTAAATTGCTTTTGAGTTTGTCTCGAAGTTTTACTTAACATTTATATCAATTTCCTCATCCTCCTTTGGCCTTTTTCTATATAATTATTGCCATTTCGTACACAGCTTTTTGATAAAATATCGATGCCTTAGATTTTTGAGTGTTTTTAATATATTTCTAATAGATTTCAAGTAATGCAATTTATATGTTATCTCTATGCAAGTAATTTCTATGTTATTTATGCTTCAGAGGCTGCTGTAGAGGACCCTGCCACTAACTGAAGAAAAAAAGAAGGCCTGTAAATACGATAGATATAGGTAAATATAACATACTGTGTTTTTATAACTTGCCTAAAAATTGTCTAAAAACAGTCTTGTTGACAAAATTGACATTGTCTAGTAGCAATTTTTATCATTTTTCAGCACCCTTGTTCCACAAGTAGGCTAATCTGTTTACTGGGTTTACAAGAAAGGAATTAACCAATGGAAAGTTTTCAGAGAGTTCCAAGATAACCCATCTTGAAATAAGAAATGAGATTTTTAATGAGATGAAATGAGATGTCTCTGGCTAAATAGGGAGTAAGGCCAGACTCTGTATCCAGAAAAAAGTCCTTATTTTTCATTTTCGTTTTGATGACGGAGATTTGGCAATCTTTGAAGTTTGGCCCTATCCTTTTTCTGTTCAGATCAAAAATACAAATGTATTCTAGTCACTGGCAGCCTTACCTGCCGACCCTGTTTCGTATTTAATGTTAATGTATGCAGGAATGTTAAGGCATTTTTAACCCGCACAAATCTATTCCACCACCATTTTGATGGTTTGCGTCGTTTTCTCTTTCAGGTACCCAGAAGTAACTTTGATTGATTGTTTGATTGAAATTAATAGTAATCACGTCGAAGTTTGTATTCTATTAAAAAGTTTCCTAAGATATTGATCAACGCAGAAATTATACTTTTACCTTGATATTACGCTTTTACATTACATTCAACGCCTAGCTATTTATTTTCTCTTGCAGAAAACTATTTGAAAACAAAACAGGATATGTATTTTATGGGTTTTGTAATCCGTTTGTTCACCTGTAACTTCTTCTTGTACTGATAATCAACTGACAGCTTTTGATTTGTGTAGAATATTGCCCCAAATTACCATAAAAAGATGCAATATCTGATGAATCAGAAAGTATTCACGCAGCATGTAATCATTCATTAGCCTAGCTTAAACCCTACCCATCTTCCTGTTCCCAAACCCCCACCCACCCCGGTTCCTCCCATCCCCCTCTTCTTATCCATCCGCCTGTCCCTCCTCTGTCCCCACCAAACTCCTGTCCCCTTCCATCCTTCTTTACACGTATTCACAGTCCATAACCATCTCTCTTTCCTGGATGGACTTTTGCCATGACATTTCCCCTTCTTAACCTATTTTTAGTCATACCTTTATTTTTGCACCAATCGGTACAAGGTACAATGTAGATGAAGAGAACGCAACCATTTTACCTCTTGCAAAATTCACAATATTTGCTGTCGTTTTCTTGTTTGGAAATGATAATAGCTAATACTCCAATGCCACGTCTGCAGTCATATGCTGCAAAATGCTATCATTCGCAATTCATTTTAGCGATAAAAACAGCTTGTTATTGCTTATGTTGGGCGTTACAGAATTTTTAAAAATCATTTTGTATATCCCATTGCTGCAGAAAGTATTTATGTGTGTATTAACTCCGGAACTCCTTATTTATATAGCTCACTATCTCGACTAAGTTGCCATGCTAGGCTGATTCTACAGAAAGGTTAAGTTGGACTTGATGCTGATCATTTCCCAGTAATGCTAACGTATACCAGTTATAATAATCCCGGCTAAGAAAAGTTTTCAAGCCATGTCCAACTTTAACTGCAGACCCCTATCCGTGGATTTGTCGTTTTGTCGCCGAAAATATATCACAATTATCGAACTTCTCGTTTTTTTACCACAAAAAATTGATGTACGATGCTTTGCACTTTGTCGAACAATCTCCTGTAAATCGCACTTTTTAATATATGATGTGGAAGTATGTTTAGTCATAAATTATCTTATCTTTAATACAGATATTGATATGATTTCTTGCCTTAATTACGAATATTTATTTATTGATTATTATGTTTTCGTAACTTTTTCCATTTTGTTCTTCGAGTCTGAATCTCTCCGCGCTGTGAAAGGTATGTACAATCATTTCCGTACAACTCCCGTCCTGTAAAGTTAGTTTTAAAGTAGCAAAAAGGGCATCCATCGATGTTCATTCTAACACATCACCAGCCCCTTGCACTAACCTGTTGGCCCCGATAGTTTTGACTTTCTAACACATCACCAGCCCCTTGCACTAACCTGTTGGCCCCGATAGTTTTGACTTGACTAGTAGCAATGGATTTTCTGAGCCTATTTAGGATCTGTTCGAGGTCATCACAAAGCTCCTTTATGGAAGTCTCTTAAAGCTTACCCATGACAAACTATAATGATGGCGTGGCCATTATGTGGTGGATAAAATTCTTCTACTTAATTCTTCTTCTTATTATGGATAGGAGTTATGGGTAGCCAGCCATTCAGACGAACGATGGAGATGGGATGGCCAATTCTAAAAGCAATAAAATTTGTATGAAATAGCAAGATTGTTTAACTGTTTTCAACTAGCTCACTTTCTCCTTCATATCCGATTCAACAAAGGTTCAATGAATAACTTCTGTGTTGAACAGAGGAACTGTTAAATTTCTAGCTTTTCGAAGTAGTTAACATTTCCCTGCGAATTTTATTGGACTTTGCTGTTTAATTTTACATTTTATCCTTAAAGAAAAAGATCAAGCCTCGGCAAAAAATAAAAAGGTTATTATATAAAAAAGTGAATTAATGGGAACTATGATAAGGCACTCAAACTTAAAAAAAATCCTTCAGCAGTACGTCATTTAAACAAAATTTCATGTCGGTTGCTTGAACTGCTGCTTGATGATTGCATCAAGTGTGATGATAAGTTACCCAACTTAACCGATCGCGAAAGAAGACTCCATTTAGAAGTTAGAACCGATCTGTTATATTAAAGGTTGAAATAAACTGAAAACAAAAATTAAAAGCAATGCTACTTGAATCAATCTCTCTTTGATTTAATGTACATTACAGGCGTTCATAAAATCTACCGGACAGAACAGTTTTATAAGAACAAGAGCCTAAAATTGGTCAGAAGTTAAGAACAAATTAAAAACAAGCTGAGACAAATTAAAACAAGCTGAGGCTAACATGGATTTTTCAACAGCGTTTTATCTCAAAACGAAGGTTTTTAGTCATGTGTGGCTGCTTTTTCGGTGAATATTTAAAATTTTCGTTAAATTAAGGTTGCCTTACTCACTTTTGTTGCCAACGAGGCCTGAACATTTCCTAGAGCGAAGAAGCTAGCAGACACATGCTTCTTACACCCTATTAATTTAAGAACAAATTAAGATAAATTCAGCCCCAGTTTTTCGAAAAAATTAAGAACAGTCGGCCTGAACTTAAATTTACATGCTCTTATAAGAGAAGTCTGTACTAGAGTTGCTCGAGTCGCTCATTATTATTATTTACAAAAAATCATGTTCTCGTTTTCAATAATTTGTGTGAGACCGAGATGTGTTTCCTTGGCAACAAAGTGAGCAGTAGTAATAGGCCTTTTTCACTAGAAAACATGGCAAGGATCTTGCATACAGTCCATTAAAATTGTAGAAATGAACATGGATACAAGCATTCCGAGTATCCAGAGCTTGCCACTCGATATTGTGAGTCCTAAGATTTGTCTTTATATCATAACAAAGTGAATGGTTCACCAGTTAATTAATAACATTGGAAAATTCGACACAAGTGAAATGGGCAGAGGCTGGCAATGTGTCGGGGATGGGACGGTTATTTATCTGTATAAATTTTTTCGGTCAGTAATTTGGTTGCATTTTGGTGGGCCATGCAGAGCTTAAACTGGTAAAATCTATCAAAGCTGAAATAATTTTTTTTAAAACACAAAAAATCAACTTTTACGTGATGAAATATATTATTTCTGTCTTTGGGCCTGCTGTAAGAATTTATTAAAATATACTGGCCACAATGGTTAGAAAAGTAAACAAAAATGTAGTATTCCAAATATTACAGGAATTTGGCGGATGATATCCCGTAAGGCTAGTTGATATATAATCTGGCGAATAAAAGCTGCTCTAGTTTTCTTTGACTTAGTGTTGTAAGTTCCTTTCAAGTCAATTTCACATTAAGGGTGATCAAGTTTAAGACAGTGTTTGTTAATACCTTAAGTTTGGTGCCAAAAAGTGGCTATGAACAATAAGCCAGCCCATTTAGTTAATTGTAAAGCAAAAATACTAAAAATGTCCTTCATGCCAGTGTCATCTTGCAGCATGTTTTGCCAGTCTACAGAGTATGGCAGTTTTCTGTGAGGTCTTTGTGTGCATACACTCTTTTTAATTTTAAGAATGCTATATATTTGTTCAAGACTTGATATTCTTAAGAATCTTCTTCAATCTTCAATCGTTAACTCCTAAAGGCTTTACAACCAATCTGGAGCATTTACTCAAGGAGCATTAAAACAAGGAAAATTGACTCAGGAGTAGGATTAATACCATTTCCACCCAGCGCTCCAGTCACTTCCTTTTAAGCTTAAAAATATTTGCAAGTTATTTGTATTTTTCAAATCTGATACCGTTTAAGAGGCTCTTGAATTATTACCATCTTTTTGAAAAACAGATAGGAGTATATCTTATATGTCAGTTTTGTGATTCTTTTATATGAACATTGCAAAACAGGCAACTGCTGAAAAATGAGACACAAATGAGACTGGTTGCTATAGGTATTATTAATTGCCTTGTACTGGAATTGTTTGCCTTCAATAAGCTTGAAATGTATTTTAACCTTTTTTGCTTTGGACTTAAATTTTTTAATGATAATCAGGAATGTGATTTTTAATCTGGGATTAAAAACATTTTTATTTACAATCATCTACATCTGCTATAGGAATTTTTCTTTTTCTGTAGCAGGCCTTGCACTAAGCAAAATGAAGGTGCTCCATAGAATGAGCTCCAAAAAAGTCAAGGCTCTCTATTTCACTTCCTATGTAAAATTGCTGTTTGCAAAAATTGTATTTTTCTCTTGATGGAAATGAGTCAAACGTTTTGTTTCCAAACAGAGCAGGCATTTAAAATATCATTCCGTTTTTAAATGATTATTGCACATTTGTTTTGCACATTTGTGTTCAGATTGTTTTGCACATTTGTGTTTTTGATGCACAAAAAGTAACTTAATTATTCAAAAAGGTATTCTTGTAAATGTGGCCTTAGAAGGAACCAGGTTTAAAATCTAGTCATCAGAAGATTTGTGGTATAAACACTTTTGTAAATCTTATAAACCACAATATTTCTGTCATTTGAGAAGATTGTTTAAGCTTTATTGACACCAATTTCAAAAAAGGAATTTGCTGCCAGGCAATATCGCTTTACATTTTCAGGTGCTCTTTAAATTGCTCCTCATGGCTCTTTTTAGGTGCACTTTAGGCACATATGTTCCATTGAGTGCCTTTCTTTGCAAGGCTTGCTGTAGATAAGAATTTTAAGTAAAAGAAAAAATTTACCAGCTAGATTGTCCCACAACTAGTGTTTTTATTGGTTACATAGCCCTTGCCCTCAGCACAATTTTGCAAAGCCATCTGTTGCTGGCTAATGAATACCTTTAAAAACATTTTTGCCTGTAAGTGACATTAAAAATGGAGAGGGGGAGGCATAAAGTCTTTCTGTTGAATGAAGTTATTCCCCAGTGACAGCCAGTCAATGTATTCATCTAATGCATAAAGTATTCAGGTGAAATTCTCAATTTATTTACGAAGCTATGATTTGTGTCTGTGTTTGATATTTATACATTATTTGATTGTATACCTTCCCAAAGAAGTCAAAGGAATTTCCTTTTTGGAATTTCAATATTTTATAAATAAAAATCCCATGTTACTGAAAATTTGTCCCCTAGAGTTTCCACTAAAGCTTAATGTACCATATATTAAGGCTTTTAATTTTCTATCAATTATGTTTGTCTGATATTATTCCATATCAACAAAAGCTATCGAAAGCAAGGTGCATGTCAGACAAAAATGTCTTGCATGGGGCTTTTTTCCATTCAGGGCACAATACCAGCTGTCTGATAATTTATGTGACTGTGAGCTCAATACTAATATCTCTAGACATTTTGTGTTGTTGATTTGGATAAACTATGGTTGCAGCCCAGTCCATAAGCTCCTTTTAAAAACTGTAATTTAGAAAAAAAATAGCATACAAATCATGCAATTCAATTCAATTCAATTTCATTGGCAAATATACCAAAATATATTTCAATACAGAATAAAAATGATTAACATGACATTACAATAGTTATCCACACATACAATCTAATAAATTAACTTAAACATGGAACATACAAGTACCTTTTGTGGAATAATTTTCTTTTAGCAAGTTAGCCAAACTTTTGAAAAGGCTTCAGAATTCTTTTGGGCCTTTTCTTTGTGTCATATTTAAACTGCATGATTAAAAGAATGAAAGACAAAAACAACATTTCTAAGTAACTGCATCAATATTTTTCAGCTCAATTTTCACAAACAGTTTACAGCAGATCTTGAACATTTTGGCCTGAAAGACAGTGATTCAGATAATGAAGGTATGTCTTCTAAATTGCTGGTTTCTTTTTCATATTTTCAGCAAAGTTTGTTTCTAGAGTTTTAGGAATTTAAGCAGAAAAGTATGATATGAACTATGTAGCTTAAATTTACCAGAAAGATTTAGCAAATTTTTTGCTCAATTTTCTTTTGATTGGTCATATGAATATTATTTTGACAAGTTTAATCCTAGTCTTAACAATTGAATATATAAATTTTGATATTATAAAGTTATAATATGATTGGTACTATATAATATATAGATTAAATATATAAGGTTCTAGACAGAAAGATCTATAAATTAAGTGTGCATTTTTATATCTTTTGTACTTTGATACATTTTGCAGCATTCTTCATTTAATGTCTTTATGTTATTGCATATAGATTGTGCTGGTTAAATGTTTTATTTCTTTAAATGATTTTTTAGAATCAACTGATATCCCAGAAGAAGAAAGACCAGTCACTCCAATTGAGGTATGCTGGAAAAATTGATAATTTAAGAGTTTTGAATTTTCTCATAGCCTGAAATAGAGTGCATACCACAAACTAATAGAAGTAGAGTGCATGCGGCTGATGAAAGACGTTTTTCAGAAACTTTATGCATTCAATTGAACATCTAAATTGCAAAGTTTATCTCAATAAATAGAAAATTGTGTTGATGTGCCGTTTTCATTAGCCTCTCATTTCAAAAGTTAAATGAAATTAATTTTCCAAACTTAGTGTATCTGTTACATTAATTACTTTCAGTAACTGCTTACTAGCAGAAAAAATCACATTCCAGGTACCTTATGTTTAAATTCTTGTGAGCTAAAAAGCCTTACTGCAAAAACCTTTTTATTTGCTAAATTTAAAGTCAGAATTTCATGGGTTGTTCCTTTTGGCTCAAACTGCTAGTGAAAAATCTCCTTCGCATCTTTGGTTTTTTTGTTACTTTGTAACAGAGAATAAAGATTGTTAAAAGTTGTTTTTCTTGTAATACCGTTTACATTTATCAACACCCTATTTCACGGTCGTTTAGTAGAATCAGTAAATGGTATCTGTTTTGGCTACAATGTCTAGATATTCTTGTAATAATATTTCCATTCTCTTGTTCAAAGGTGGCGATAAAAAGATCGCCAAAAACAATCCAAGAACTAAAAGAGTTGATTCACAAACGACTGCATATCCAAGATGGCATTCCTTCTGTTAAAAGCCAAGACCAGATGGAGTTGGTAAGAAAAAAGTTTGCTGATTAATATTTTTTTGACATCGCCCATTTTCCACCTAAATGCGAGGTTTCCTCTAAATAAATAATGTTCTCTCTTAGGCTGCTACACTCATGTCCGAAACAAGTGCAATCTGGCCAGATATGCGACATCAAGCTCCTGACCCTTTTCTGGTAAAGATGCCAATTACTTTTAATGCATCAGATTTTTGATGAAATGTTTATCTTTAATGCAATAAATTGATTTATTTTAACTTTGAGTCAAGTTATTTATTGAGATTATTCGTTTTTGTAGAGTGCTGCAGATAATAAAGAATTGGAAAGGTAAGAGCTACTCTGTTGCGTCGTTTTTCGATTCACTTTATGATGCAGTTGTGAATTTAAGAACTTCAGTACTATGATTCTATTTTTTCTCTCTGTAATGGAAAATATGTTACTGTATCTAGCCGTTGTCAACGATTGATAATTAAGGTGCAAACCCTACAATCTGAAACAGGTGAACATAGGTGTTTGTAACACCCTTCAATTTCTCATTTTTTAGAAGAGTTGCAATTGAAGTCGTTAAGACCGTGGAAAATCTCTTCACTACATACATAAAAAAGTTGCAAGGTATGTTACACTAATTCAAAGTTTCAGGAATTGTTGTCTTTATTTGATTTATCTACTGTTTTTCCTTGTTAATTTTATCATGAAAAAACGAAATAAATTTATGCACAATCGTAAGCCTAAAAGCCTTTTTATAGAACGTTTTCACTTGATGTTTAGTTAGTGTTTGATAGTGAAATGTTTGTCTTGTTGCGTTGGTTGGCAATACTTGCAATCCTTTCAAATAAGTTGCAGCTCTTACTTCTGAAGAATTTCAATATAAAATGGAGTGAAGCCTTGTCACGTTTTCTGAGCCCCTACCAAAATCGGCTAGTTCACAGCAACAACTTCGATTTTGTTCTAAAAAATTTGCCAGACAGAGGGAAATCGTTGACTCAAAGATTTGTTACCCGTCCTGAAATTTTCCTTACTGTTTTGGGCATTGTGGCCTCCCTCAAGAAAATCATTTACGATCAAACATCTTGATTTAAATTATGTAGCTGTGACAGGCTAAAGTTGAAGTTGGGATGATTTGAAGATTTTTTGAGAAATTGAAAAATAGCTGAATTTCTAAAAATAATTTTTATGCAAATGGCGTTTCTACGAACAGAAGTTCTTTTGAACTTCATACAATTTAGTGAAGGTGTTAGAGACAGTATTTCAGATCTACATGAAAATAATTTTTATTCAGGTGACCACAGGTAGATTGCTATAAGATATAATTATTATTCAATTTGCCAATCAAACATTGACCATTAAAATTCTTTCCTTTAGAAGTCAACTTGAAGGGAGTATTCAGCTCATCCTCAAACGTCAGCCGACTAAAGACTCAGCTCTCATTTGAAGCCAATAAAAGGTGATTCTCCAATTTCCGTCCTTATAATTTTTCATATTGCCTTAAAGACATTTTTATTAAAACATGTATTTTGCTTTATTTTATTGGATTAAACACAAAGGCATCTCTTATTACTTCCTCCCTACCTAAAGAAGTGTTTTACTCAACAGCGTTTTCAATTTTGCCAATCTAATGTCTACCTTTCTATTTTTTAAGTTTTTTCCTTGGAGCAGTCAATGTGCATTTTACCACTATTGTGTTTTTAATTCATCTTTATCAGCGCTTTACACCATTCACTCAATGTTTACATTATTCATTTTTAAAATCTAAAGGTCGTTTTGGATATCATAGTTAAAAGAATAAGTTAACCTAACATTCTGCGAAATCTGCAAGTCTAGCGGATGCTTGTGAGAAGTCTGACCTTTGTCAAAATTTGTTCGATCTTTTGACTTCAGAAAACTCATACATACTGTTATATCATAGATTCTGATTTGTTGCCTGTAGTATTTTAAGTGCAAGCCATTCTTTTTCGACAATAAAATACAAATTCATTCCCCTAGTTTTCAAAATTCACCCAAAACTTTATTCATCCATGCTTCTGCTCTCACTTAGTTTTTTTACCAATAAGGATGAAGTTAAAATCGAAGTTCTCCATTAGTCTCTATGTTATCATTTTCTTTGCTATTTTCAGGAAGTTTTTATCGCAACAATGTCTCTTTTGATTTGCCGATACTATGTATAGTATCGATCTTCTTACTCTTTATTTCTTCTGAATATGTTACTAGGCCAGTTTCATTCTTTCCTGAATAATCAGTTAAACAATTTAATGTAGAATGCATCTTTATTCTGAGACTGCCTCTATTCGAATCTGTGTTTGTTTTGCCCTAGCTTGAACATTCTGAACGTTAGAAGAAAGCTTGCCACTGCATTAAGAAACCCAGAATCAAATGAGGATGTGTTATCAGAGGATTCGTTTGTCATCAAAGTCAGAGAAAAGCTTTTGGAAAGGAAGAAGGTTTGATAGTCGTTTTCACATTTCTGTAAACCTTATATTACTAAATTACTTCGATATTATATTACTTAATTACATAATTGGAAGCTTGCAATCAACAAGTTTGCTTGAATATAACATTTTAGATAATCAAGTTTTTTGATTTTATGCCAATGTTGACATTCATCTGAGCCAACTGCCAAAGCCTAAGTTTTTTTGTGATGATGGAGTAGAAATTACAAATTCACTTGTGCTAGCCACAGGCAATTCACGTACAGATCTGATAGCCACATACAATCTTCAATATTTAATAATCAGTGTTATCAAATTATTTTTTTTAGATCCCCTAAATCCTTTTTAATTATGGAATGAAATTTGAAAAACTCAACATCTACTTTTCAATCAGCTTTCTTCTCTAATGTGTATCAAACAAATTTTTCTGCACATCTAATAGTTAAAAAAACTTGTTTAGTCTTTTCTTTTTTAGAAGTGAACAAGTATATCTTGTTATAGAGTAAAGAAGCATTTTTCGATGAATTAAACAATCTTATTGGATGTGAAAAGAGATTTATAATGAAGAAAAAACTTAACAACAATAAATACGGATGTCGTTTAACATGGTCATATTCGAAAAATCGTTAGAAATTTTCTAAAAACGCCAAGATTTTTAACGTGAGCAATTTTTGGCGGTACAAAATTTGAAAATTGCTTTTGAAAAAAACAAACATTTTACAAATAATAGACTGACACTCGTCAAAGTATAAAACGTCAGAATTAAGGTCTAAAAGAACAAGATTGAAAATGTATATCAATTGGCAAAGGAAGGTTGTCTTTTCATCTAGCTGTTTTGGAATCAATCTACATACAAACGAAGCTACACCCTAGGACTCCAGGGGTGATTTTTCTATAGGCATGCGGTAATGATTGGACATCTATAACGGTCACGTGCTTGCTTTTTTCTGATTGGCCTATTTTGATCCACAACTGGGTATATATTTTTCATCGTGTTTTTTCGGACCCTTATCCTGACGTTTTATATTTTGAGGAGTGTCAGACAAAAATGCTTTTAGTATGTTGTAAAATGTTTACATTTTCATAGTCATTTTCAGACTATAAATATGAAAAAGAATGTCTTAAAGTGATTTTGACACCAATGTTTCGTTTTGTATTAGACCGAGCTTTGACACTATGCTGTAGCTGGCATTTAAAGTTATAACAGGCGTATCGTTCTCGATAGGTCAGCAGAAATCTAAGAGCTGTAGCCAGCGTTCCTCACACTTGCATTGAATGACACTTTTGGGATAAGAAGCATTATCATTATTTTTGCGATTACATTATCCATAACCCATCTAGTTGTGTAGAGCTTGATATTTCAGAAGATCTTGCCTGTTGTGTAGTTGAGTGGGAAAAGGAATAACTTTTGAGCAGCAAAATATTCAGTTTATTTGTACTTCTAGGAAACTTTTTTAGGGCATGACAGTTTAAAAAAACGTCTTGAGATGTTGCGATTTTGAATTTCAACCAAATCCTTGTCATATGAAAAAAGGGAACTTTTCCAATGATTTTTTCAATCTTTTACTCGTTACTATAAAACATTAATTAGTTCATGTTGATTTTAAAAAGCATAGTGCAATTGTAAACAAAGTTATTACTTATTTGGTGTTTAACAAACATGTTCATAACCTTTTAAATCGTTTGTCAATATTCCATTTCATTTCTATACTGTGTAATAAGCGTATTCAATTTTGGGGAATGTCTCTTATTATCTTCAATTTAATAAAGGTTTATTTCAGATCAATGTCCTTATCAGAAATTTGGGAAAGGCCTTGTTTCTTTCAAATCTCTATATCAAATGGGGAGCTGGGCAAGGCGTCCCCATGAAAAATAGATGAAAAAATCTTAACTATTTTTCAATCTTATTGAAGCACCGATCTTATCTAATTATTATTCAAAGGGTGTAATGACTTTATGTCTGGAAGATGCTTCAAATGTGAAAAGTAGTTGATCTTATATATTTGATAGCAACGTAATCTGCCCCTGAGAGACAGCCAATGGAGATAATGAAAACAATTATGTCTCTGCAGGAGCAGCCCACGGGACGAATTGCGCGAAAATTGCAGATCACAAGAATGCACGCAGAAGAACTGTACAGGCAACTGGAAATCAAGGATGTAAGTTGAAATTCAGTGAATCTGCTAATCTTAAAGTTGATTTTTCAGTTGGCCGTCCTTGGCCGAGACTCAACCACCTGGATCTTTGGAAAGCAGCATGTATGTTGTGACTTTTATGCAGCATTTATAGTGTATCATCTAATATCAATACTTTGTATTTGTAGTATGAGGTACGTGGTTTGTAACACCTCCAAGGTAGTTAAACCATATTTAGCTTGTACTGCTGTTGGCTGTCCTTGCGAAGTCTTAACCTTAGTATAAATGATCTGCAAATTATACCAGGCTTCATGGAGACCTTATGGAAACACTAAGCAGTTGTCTGATGCTTTATTTTTACAATATTGTACTTTATTTCTTCATGTGCTATTTCCTGTTATGTTGTATCTTTTTGCATTCAATTTGCATTTATAAGTTCTCTTGCATTCTACATTTCTTACATTTGTAAACGCACATTTCGAAATATTGGCTTTATTTCTAGGGTGCGTGGATTCTTCTCAATCCAAAATCTTTTAGCTATTTACAAATGTTGAATTCACCATTCTTTGGTGTACTACTCAGTATTGCTCCTAAATCTTTTATATTTCTTCTCGACAAAGTCTAGCCAGTAGCCAATTGCCGCATCAACAACTTTATCCTTACAAAATCTCTGCAGCTTCTTTCACTTCGGTCATGTGCTGCTAACATATCCATCTTTTACAATTAATTTGATTTATATTGCTCCCATAAGATCAGAGATTTGTTCCTTTTTCCGTCACAAACACCAACAACTTTCCCTGTGCTTATAATAATTTCAAAGCTCCTCACCAAATCCATGAATCTTGTTTCCACAACTCATCTTTTCTTTCCAGAGCTTGTAAACTTTGAAGCACATAACCCTTTTTTTTGCTTTCCAGACCTTTATAAGCTGTCTCCTTTTTATAAAGCTTTATAAAGTTCCCTGAAAAGTAGCTCAAACATAGTATCTTTAGCTACATGATTTGAAGCAAATCATCCACATAGAAACCAATTTCCTGACCAACTATCTTGCAATTTATAGTTGAATGAAAAGATGCCAAGCATAGACGTTTCAAAATTTCTCGACACTGGATCACCTTTCGTTGGACTTAGCATGCCAAAGCCTGCGACCAGCAAATTAACACAAACACGTAATTATATTATATTGAATATGCTTTTTTTGTTATCTTTGTCAATGTCAGATGTTTATCGTGAGGTAAGATATTGCTTGACGATAAATCGAAAAAGCATTCGACGACAAAACAGGAATTTTGCAGGCAAACTTATTGCTGAATAAACTATTGAGAGTTTGTGCTTCATTTATATAGATGATATTTTATAAACATTTTTTAATGTATGTCAGTACTGTTGTCGTAAGCTTTTGCTGCAAATTGGTGGAATGCTGCCTGTGCAACATTGTTTCTGTTCAGTATCTTTATACCTTTAAAGTTGGACGGTTCTAACCCGCCTGTAGCATGCTTCTTGCACATGAATGAACTATATATGCATAAGAAATAGTTTTTGAAAACCTTTTTATGGATGTTGATTTTGCTACTTATCTTTGGAGCTATATCCTCTTGATTTTAAATTTTGGTTTTATTTGTGTTTTATTTAGCTTTATTTCTGTAGAAATATAAAATCCAAAATGAAGCATGCATTAAATTTTGTAACGATATATTTTTGAAAATGAATTTAAAAACAGGCTCAGGAGTTAAGGGATCCATATCACATCCAATCTGTAGGTTTGGAACGCCAAGGAAATTAATCTATACATATCAAATTATTTCTAGTATTTTCCATATCGTATTTCATAACCAGGAACCAAACACCTTATTGGAATTTTAAAAGAAGTCAGGAGTGAAATAACTAAGTTTTAGCTTAAAGGATATTAACGAAAGACAGTCTTCGAAACTGGAGTTATAAAAAATACAGCCATGCATGGTAGATTTGGAAGGTGGATTTAAAACTGGTGGTAAATGGGGCTGTTTACACGTACAACAGAAGACTTCTGATATAATGGATGCTGTATCATAATGCACGTTATTTAGCACAACATCTCTGATAATCATCATTTGACAAATTTGTTTCTCGCTGCAAATTATTCACTCTCATTTATACTTCCCAGCTGTCACTCCAAATGATGGAAATGATGAAGATGTTGCGATTGAAAATAAACAAAAGGAGTAAGTCTCAATTCAACAATTCGTTTTCTCATTAATAATCAAGATTTCTGCAGCCCTCTTATTTATTCATGAAATAATTCTATGACTTAAAAATTCCGGGCTGACGTCTGTATCGTTAATGTTATTTTTAAAAGTAAAGTAATGAGGAGATTTTAAGATATGAAGAAAATTAGTTGCTGATTTTGCTACTGCAATTAGGAAAGATTAGAATTCGGTCAATTCACTTATTTTCTAAGCGTTTTGCAAGCCTCAAATGATGAAAAATGCAAAGAAAACATGGATGGCTAACCGGCTACGGACAAACCTAAAGGTTCAGTTAATTAGGATTTTTAGGAGATCTTAATAATACAGAAACTGTTAATTGAAGAAGTGATTTACTTATCTTTTAACGTTTTACGAACCGCAACTGCTTGATTTTGAAATGTTACAGCGTCGAAGCCCTAATCGTGTTAGATTTAGGATTTCGGAAAGAATACACTGGTTTCACATTAGTCTCAGTTTCGCTGAAAACCAAGTAAGTTTAACCCAGATACGATATGAATTTTGCGAAATTAAATAGAATCCGGGAGATAAGGATTCCTAATCCGGTTTTGTGAATCATTTATTCTACGCGGTGGCTTGCTACTATCAATGACACGCCCTTTTATTTGTAGTAATCGCAATAATTGAGAAGGGTAGCAGGGCCTTGAGAAATGGCTTGTTTTGGGAATTTAGGGAATTAATGATGAGTGACTCTTCAAAGCTGTGGTAAAATTTTGGCTATTACGTTTCTGTGCATCATAATCTTATTTTATTGGTTTTTTCTAGCAGGCTTTTAGAAGAGGATGGAAAATTACAGTTTAGACTACAGGTGAATTTTTTATCCCTGATTTCGAATATTGACACATTGTCGAGTCAGATACCCAATGCCAGACTTTGATTTAAAAACCGAAAAAGCCATGGTCTGAGACAGCCTCTCTTTCATGCAGCTGTTAAGATTGCCAAAGATATGTTTAAAGAATGGTCTAGCATTACTATTTGCTGTCGATGAAAACACATTTGAATGTTAAAAGAACTTAGTTACAACAGAAATTCAATTAGTGAACATTTCCCAACAAATCTCCTAATACCTAGTAAAGCGCTGTACCTCAAAGCTCTTTTAACACGGTTCAAGCTTTGTCGACATGGTGGTCCCTAGATTCTTTATATAGACTTTCAAGTTACAGCAAATTATTTGGATGAATAGAAAAAAATGGTTTGCAATATCTAGAATAAAGACTTATAAACGCTGTTGAAACCTTGGATGGGCACAGATAAATTAGAATGATAAATCATTTTTGACCTAAAGAGTATAATATTCTTTGATAAATAAAAAATGAAACCTTACGAGAACTGAGAATCGTGTACATGTTAATTGATCAATCAAACAATATGATTTTATAAAAGGGCCAATTGAATTACTAACTCAAAATTTACTAATTTATACTTAAAATCTGTGAATAAATGCTTTTGATCTTTCAACACGTGTAAGTAATTTCAAGGTATGTTGTAATTTCAATGTGACCCTTATGTAATTTCAATGTGTCCACAAAACACTTATGTAACTCACCATACCATGCTTAATTTACTTTTCTTTGATGATTTCGTTCATAAAGTTAGAACCGAGAAGGGAATATGTTTTTTCGACAAGCCATGTGCAAAACAAAGAAAATCTAATTCTAAACAAATGCCCTTCAGCGCTCGGTGTGACGTTCGGAGCTGGGGGTGTCAGCCAGATGACGATTGTTATCAATTTAAACAAAGAACGTTGAATCTACTGGGCTTTAAAATAATTTTCTTCCAAATATTAAAACGTTCTTTATTTTTATTACCACAAGGTAGCCTGATAAGATAGCTGCAACTCTGTAAAACCCACAGCATTCTTTTCATTTCCTTTGCAACTATGAATTTAATTCATATTCTTTAACTGGAAAATCACTTTGATCGATAGATTCTGACACAGCTAATCTCAAGTAAGAAATCAATTGAGCTTTCAATTAAGTTTAGTTTCTATATTTTCAGCACAAAGATAACTTTCAATAAATTAGAATAAAATAATCTAAATTTAAGTCTCAGTGTGTTTCAAAGTCATCAGCGTAATTGTGGTATCTTTGTCTGTTGGGTTATTAAATATCTTTCAACGCCTTTGGTTAAACCAGAAAAGATATTAATTTTATGTAGTAGTTCAATATAAATCAAAGCTCCTTAATAAGCGTTTCTATATTACTTTTTCATTCTACTTTTTGTTTGCCTGCTTAAGGATTAGCGCACTTTAATACTTACTATAAATACTGCTACCCTTTTCAAGGCTTAGGTCTGTCTTTTTGCACCCAAAGACTACTGTCCGAGGAAAGCTTTTGTTTCTAAGTTGACTGCTTCCGAAACTACTTTGTAGGATTATTAATCGTTTGTTTTCTGGTGTTAGAAGTTTAAAAGTTATTAACAGGAAGTGAGTGCTTTTTGTCTTCTGGTCTTAAATGGTTATTGCTTTGATAATGTGCTGGAGATTCTTCGCTGGAGATTTTTTATCCCAGGAGGCAGTACATTTTCTAGATAATGGCATCGAATTAAGTGAACGTGCCAATGAAACGCAAACTGTTATGCCATAAATGAATGAATAAAAACCTCTTCAAGTCAACGAGCAAAACCAACAGGAATATAGAAAGCCACTAGACTACCCTCATCATATATGATTTGTTTTTTATTTCGAGCTCATCGTTTAGTGTCTTCTTGTAGTAACTTTACAATTTCATCGTTTAATATATTTTTGATATGCCTTTATCGTGTCAGATTTTGTTAAAGCTTGAATTTGTACTCCGCTTTACCAAGGATCAAAAACACATGTTTCTAGTTCATAAGAAAATGATTTTTTCAATTCGCAAATTTTGTTGATGTCAACACGACTCTGTTCATGATCACATTAACTATGATATTTTAGCTTTTAACTAGCCAGGCAAGTTTCATTATGCTAGCCGTCAGAACCTTTCCCATGTACCAATATCACCAGATGTATCTATGTGTCTATTAATCAGCACCAACTACGTGTTAGTTTGTGAGGGCTCAAGCAGATGTTTGTTATTAGTTCTCCAACTGACAACTGTAGCAGTTATAATTGTCTTGATAAATGTTCTCAAAATCTGTTTCAACGCAAATTCTGGTATAGCTAGGTTTACCTCAGGCTTCCTATACTTTGTTTAATAATTTAGACCTTAGCTGTTGCTTTTTCATTTTTGTAGAAGTCACATTCACTTCAAATGCCAGATACAACGGCACTGTTCTTGGAAGAGCTGGAGCTGACTGAAAAAGGTCTCATATTATATTTTCAAGCTAATTTTGAGTTTGATTCGTATGCTATTCTAGTGCGTATCAATGTTTGCGGTGAAGTTCTTGTTTTGAATTTCTACACACGGTTTATAACGCCATGCCATTGTTGTGAAAAATAAGCTCACAAGCTCTTTTTTCCATCGATTTCTGTTGTTATCAGTTAGAATTGTTCAGTCAATAGTTCGTGATGTGATTCTAATCCTTAATCAGAAGTTTTGCTTACAATGTGCTTTGAATGGTTGCACTCATATTCGCTTTTAAAGTACGCTTTTTTAAGTGCTACCGGGTTATTATATTTCCCCATTTTGATTGGCACTCTTTTCGATATTTTCTATCCCCTAAAGTATTCCTACCGGTTTATTCGCCATTTCGGCTCAGTCCTTAGCTACGATTAATACTTTGAATTCTTTCGGTTCTTTCAACTACGGGTATTTGAACCCAGCTGTTTACGACTTCAGCTACAGAATTTTGTGTCTGATTGATCGTTCAACTGTCAGTTCTGTTTCCGTCTTACATCTTGAATGACCTTTTCATATTACTAATTTTTTGCCAGGTATTTGTCATGTTTTTATTGTCAAGGTCATTTCAAAAGCTAATTGTTAATTCGCCCTTATGTCTCAATTCTGACTTTCTTTGTCTTGAATAATCTGCTTCTTATTTTATTGTTGTTTGGAAATTTGCTCGATCTGATCCTTATTTTTTTCTCAGCTTCAAGTTTCTAGTTTCTTACATATTAACAAAAGTAATTTTATTTTATCCAGATTTGAAACCTGAAAGAAAAAGAAGCATAGAGCGCCTTCCAGTGAGTTTCTTTCATCTATTCTTAATAATCTGCAAGAAAATTAAAATACCGGACCTGTCTTTTGACAGTGCTACCCAATATTGTATTTCCTGCATTGCTAGATCATAGTTAGTAGGTGGAAGAAACGGGCAGTATTGGAACTTGAGAATATGACTGTCTTTCTACTTAAACAATAGAAGATACTTCAGTAACGGTTTTATGCAATGGATTTCTACGCGTTTCTCTGACTAGTTGTCCACTTTAATTTTAAGTGTGCCAGGTCTTTAGTGTACTCTGAAACTTAGTTTAAATGTATTTTTTCTCCACTTAAGGGCCTGCCTTGAATTCAAACTTTGGTGCTCCATATAAAGATTAAACCTATTTATTGCTTCTAAATGCAATGTCTTCACAATGCACCCGAGCCTCACTCATCCATTGACTGTTATGATGTTGGGTTTTATCGTTTTCAAGGTTACAAGTATGCGAATAGATGGCATTCAAGAAAAAGAGAAGGCACTGTAAGTAAACAGTAGAGTTAAACCTGTTCCTTTACCACAAGTATAATTCACAGGATCTAGATTTTTTATTCTGAAGCTCATTTCATTATTTAGATAAATATATTTATATTGGTAGTTTTTGTGATAGTGTTCTTTCAAAAACTTTATATATCTTTGAGAAAATCAAGAAACAACGATTGATTTTAATAGCAAATACGAATCCTGAATACCTTAAAAAATTGTCATTTGCTGACATTGCTGATGACCCTAATCCGAGTTTCGTACATTAAAGCAACATTTTCAAAAAGGCAACCGTCAGGTTTAGCAATTATGAAAGCACCATTAATGACTGCATGTGTCGCAATGTGTTTTATTTTGCACTCTTTTGGAAGCCCTGGGAACGCTGTTACGGCATCCAAATCTGAAGCTAACTACAACCAAGAAAATTTTTATTGTTTTGCAACGCTTGTCTTTTTGTAAGCCTACGATTGTTGTTCAAGGTATGCAAAATCACCAAGAGAAGATCTGGAAAACTTATTTCAGAGAGAAATACTCAGTAGAAAGGTAAGAAATTTAATGACTTAAGTTGGTAAACGATTTCCTTGTAAATTGGCCAATGGAACATAACATAATCAATTATTACATCTGTTGTTTGTATTTTATCATATATTTGCTATTCTGCTGAAACATCTTAGTGTGTTTTCTATAAATTTATCATACATGCATAATTTTGGCTTGCAATTCTTATGAATCAGGAATCGTCAAACCGGTCCGCCAAGAGCTTTTCTAGAACCTTTGGAAAAATAAAGATGGTCCCTTTAAAGGCGTCATTAAAACAGTGAATTTTATTATTGCTGTTATTGTTTGGAGCTTTATTATAACTTTTTCGAACCCTTTTAAGCTCAGGGGGCTAAGGCAGTCGGCCCACCTGCCCCCCCCCATATCCGTGGGCCTGTGAACAAATTTATCGACCAATTCTTGCCAAACTGACAGCTTCTACTTTTACCTACAATTTACTGTTTGAATGGAAAAAATTGCATCAAGTTTCTCTTCCTTCACAGACTGGCTTATGTGTCATTTAAATGTCATTAAGTGGACAAATTAAATGTCAAAGTATTAAATGTCATAGCTCTCCAGACTGTAACAAGGCCCGTCCTTAGATTTACTAAACTTAGATTTAGAGTTACTTTGAATTATAAGAACAATATTTTACTATGCAATTAGCCTTATAGTTAAGGGTTTTCGCTTCTAGGTTGCTGATGGTTTTGAAACGGACGTTCTCGAAGACATGCCACCGTTGCTACAGGTGAACGTTTTTGCATTTCGCTTATTGTTGGGTTCAATCTAATCTTCAATCTAACCAGCTATATTTGTTTCTTTAAAGGGCAAACGTTTTTTCTTGTAAGTGGTTTGTTATCCATGGCACTAGTGTATAAAGATGTGTAATATAACTGAAGTAAACTTTTTGCTAAAAAGGCAATTAGTTGGTAATTGCTTTTCAAAAAGTAAATACCCACAGAAAAGGGGTGCTCAATGCTGCAGAACCAATAATAATGATAAAATTCCTGAGTTAAGGAAATATTTATTAAATGATTTTTTGGTTTATGTCTATCAAGTGGTTATTGAATTGTGCAATTCTCGTTATTTCGAGTCACCACAGTCTTAACACTTTGTAAACCTTAATAAACTGATTCTGCATTTCGTAGTTTTAACAAATTTACATCGCAGGACTAAAAGTATTTGATCCAAAACTTCTCTTCAACTAACAATTAGTTCGGATATTCTTATTTAATTTGCATTTCTAGATGCCAGAAGGCTTGAATTATCTATATCAGCTACTAACCCCGGATCACAGCGAATGATTTACAAAAGAGCTTTTCCAATACTTTTCTCCCGAACTTTTCTTGCGTTTTAATCGATTTCCTAGTCAAAACCCATTCTCCCGTATTTGATAATTATTAAAGCAGACTGTATTCTTGCTACTAATGTGATGATTTTCAGAATTTCTTTCTTCGAAGTAGTGAGGGCGTTAGTTTACCAGTATTCTGTCACTAATGTAAATTGCCCAAATGTTGAAAAGTTTGTTATGATTTTGTCAAAATATATTTGGTGTTTCAAATAATCCATATTTCCTTCTTTGATTCTTATTTAATAGATCATTGTGGATATCTATGCCGATTGATTCCTAATTTTCTGAAACCAAAAACTCACATTGACACCAAAGGTTAATTTGCAATAATCATTTTCAATGTTGAAATGGTTCTTTATCAGCACATTCATTGACATTCAATGCGTTGACACTAAAGTTGCAAAGCATGTGGATGCATTGAAGTAGACTGTTACAGCGGAGTTGTTCGGTTCTATCCTTCAGATTTTTTGAAAGAGGCCGTGAAGCTTCTGTATGCATTTTCTGTATGCTGAGCAAGATTAACACTCGAAAGAAGATTATAATATAGGCCGTTATTTATCTTGTAGGCTTTGCCAGTCAGTCGAAAAGGCAAACGAAATCTGAAAAAGGACGTAAAGGAAGAGGAACTGGATACGAGTGAAACAGAGTCAGTGGCATCAACTATATCTACATTGAAAGCTATCAATACTGGATACAGAGGAGAGGAAAGGTAATTTGAGCACTGCATTGTCTGCAAATTAGAGCTGCATAGATGCAGTTTCATCTTCATCGACTGTAACGGAACTCACAAAAGAATGTGAAATCTCCTGGAACTCGGGTTGCAATCTTAGTAACTAAGTCTCTTAATGGATGCTTAGACTAAGAATGGTGACTTGATCTAAGAATAATGAGCCAATCTAAGAACGTTGGCTCAATCTAAGATGAGAAATTCAACTCTAGAAAATTATGTCGATTTAAGAATAAAGACTCGTTTTAAGAATAGTGATTTACACTAAAAGATCTAAGAAAATAATCTCATTTTTCGACTCAGTACAAAAAGATTGACGTAATCTAAGAGAAGTAACTCAATTTAAGTGACTCATAAAGTGACTCAGACTGAGAACAGTAACTCAGACTAAGAAAAATGACTCAATCTAAGGACAGTGACTTAGACTTAGAAAAGAGACTACATCTAAAAACAAAGACTTGAACTGAAAAAGTAGACTCAATCTAAGAACAGCGAGTGAGACTAAGAAAAGTAAACCAAGCCAAGAACAATGATTCAGCCTAAGAATTTTGATTTGATCTAAAAACAGTAAGTCATTTGACTTGATTAACGTATAATGAGTCATTCTAAAAATGATGGCTCAACTGAGACTAGTTACTTCATCTAAAAGTAGTAACTTAATCTGCGATCTCTCTCATATTTGATCTCCTTTGTCGGTAAAAATCTAATTTCATCAGCGAGGATTAGTGCTTGCTCAAACTTTACGAGCTTCAAGGTTGCATGACAAGGTTAATAGAAGATTGACTTTATTAACAATATGCTCTGAAGAACAAAAATATTTTATAAATTAATGTGAATGAAGATGTTTGCAATTAATTCAACTAGATTCAGTCTACTGTGGAAACTTTATAATAGTATTCAGTGTTGTCTCTGGAATTTATTTTGTTGATGTAAGCAGTATTAACTTTTGCATATATTTTCAATTTGATTAATAGAAAATAATTGAAAATTTATTAAGAATTGATGTGTTATAAGTATGTTTTCATTTTTTTAATGGCTAAAAATTATTTGCTATAGGCATCTAAGGCTAGGCATTATCCTGTTTTAGCAACAGAAATCGGATCAATGCAAGTAAATCAGTTGTTTTGGAGTAAACTTTGAAATACCTGTAGAATTCGATCTAAATGTTCATTTGAAGCTAATCATGTCGATTAGTTGTTTTAACAGTAAATTAAAAAATGCTTGCATCATTTGCTGGTCAAAAAGCAGGACTTTTGTTAAAAGGAATCAATTTAAAATCGATAAAGTCGACCAATTGCATAAAAATAGCCATATAAAGAACGTCAGAAATGTTTACCAGTTTCAGGCAGTTGTCTTCTTGAGAAAGGAACTTTTAGAAACCCTCCCAGATGGTGCAGCAATGAGAACTAGGTACAAATGTCTGTAAACATGTGTTCCTTCATTGCTTTGAACTTGAAATTTAATTTTTATGCGAAAAATTGGATCTTAGAGGAATCATTAAATACTTTTTCATTTAGGATCAGTGAATTGCCACCTCAACCGGCTGTGGTGTCGAAGAGCTTCAACAAGAAGGTGAGAATAGTCTGGCCAGAAATGCCTGCATTTCCTGTCTCGTCTTTGGTTTGCTATGAATAAGAGTAATTTTAGTTACTTTAATTGGGAACTATACCTGATATAAGTTTTTCTGCTCTTTAAGTTTGTGAAAGTTCTTGCAAATCGGTATTAAATAGGGTTTGAGAATGATTTTCTACTTAAAGTCATAAACATGGAACTCTCTGAGAAGATAGAAGGAGTACTTTGGTCTTTCCATCGCAGATCTGAGGATATCTAAAAGACAAACCATCTATGAATCATTGTTTTAAGTTTGTCCCAGTGCAAACCCGGACATAATGCTTTGTCCCATATCAGTTATTAAGCAATGTTTTTCTGTTTCATGTGGATGGTGCAGATTTTTTTCTGTATTTTCTAAAAAACAACTCTTTTTGCACACTTTTGAAATACAAAACCAAATGTTAAGTAAATGGATTTATTAGAAACTCTTCAACTGTTGTGTAAATTTTGTATAATGATAAAGTCAGCATCTATTATCTGTACAAGGGAAAATTGGAACATTTTATAAGCTTCAGCTGTTGTCAAATTGATTGCCAGTTGGTCATTTTGGTAAAAATCAGTAAACGAACCCAACATTTAACGAGACAAACAGTTGTAAATAACCCACGAGCGCATGCGGGCAAGGAGTTGCATTCATCTGGTTGCTGGTAACAACATTACGACTTCCTGACTTGTCGACTTCTCGTATGGCCTTTTAATATGTCTGTCCTCTGATCTATATTGTTTCTTTGATCGTTATGAATAAATTCTAAAAGGGTAAAGGTTTAAAAGGGTACATCAAACGAGTCGTTTTTCATCTCCTGATGATTAGTGTTCCATTGTTTGTAGGCTACTCGAAGCCTGCACGTTTTTAAACATTAGACTTTAGAAATTCCGGTAGGAAATTTGAAAGTCATGAAATATTAAAGAAAGGTCTCATCAATGGAAAACAGACTAATTAAAGATTTAGAAGACTAAAAAAACAGACATATGCAACGGAGAAAGTGCACGTAGAAGAAGCATTTGTCGTTCTGTGATTGAGTAAATTAAGGAGCACCACCTACGACTAAGCTGGCCTTAGTTCAAAAGATTCCAGTGCATCATAGCATCGATCTGTATCCAGAGAGATGGCCGCAGATGTAAATATTAACCAAGACCTATTGGAAACTTTTTATCAGGTTTTTTTATTCAATTAATCCACGCGCTTTTAACCAGACCGCAAAACAACTAGAACTCAAGAAAATTGTAACCCACTTATAGACATCCCGACTTTGTAACTGCGGTCTGAAGGGATTTGGACGGCGATTTAATGTGATTTTTGTAGCTGTTTTCTCTTATGGCATTTGATTTTTGATAAACAAAGCAGCAGGGATGCTACTAAAGGTCTAAAGTCCCTAGGCTACCTTTTACGACAGTTGATTCAACTGCGATATTAAATGAAATATTTATGGTCAATCATTGATTCTGCTTATCAATTTACAATCGCACATTAAAAATGCAATCAATTATCTCAAGAATCAAATTTAAGTCTCAATAGGTGTGTACCTGTGTATGCGGCCATGAAGATGTTAGTGTCAGGGGTTTTAATGTGATATAGATTGATTTATATTACATAATACAACAACGCAGTAAGCAGCTTGATACAAAAAGATGTGGTATATTATCTGTTGTTCTATATAATTTCATAATAATATAATACACTTTCATATTATAGTATGATACAATATGATTAAGTATAAAATGATTTCAGATAATATAATATGATTTCAGATAATATAGTATAATATGATATAGTATGATATAGTATAATATAATAAAATATAATAAAATATAATATAATATAATATAATATAATATAATATAATATAATATAATATAATAATATAATATAATTATTAATATAATATAATATAAATAATATAATATAATTATAAATAAAAAAAAAAAAAAAAAAAAAAAAAAAAAAAACAAAAAAAAAAAAAAAAAAATAATATAATATAATATAATATAATATAATATAATATAAATATTAATATATATATAATATAATATAATATAATATAATATAATATAATATAATATAATATATTAATATATATAATTATATAATATAATATAATATAATATAACTATAATATAATATATATATAATATAATATAATATAATATAATATAATATAATGTTATATAATGTTATATAATGTAATATAATGTAATATAATATATATAATATAATAATATAATATAATTAATATATTAAATAATAATAATATAATATAATGTAATGTAATGTAAATAGTAATGAAATGTATGTAATGTATGTAATAATGTACATGTAATTATGTATGTAATGTACATGTAATGTAATTTAATTTAATTACTATAAATGTTATATAACATAACATAACATAACATAACATACATAACATAACATAACATAACATAACATAACATAACATAACATAACATAACATAACATAACATAACATAACATAACATAACATAACATAACACAACATAACACAACATAACACAACAAAACACAACAAAACACAACATAACACAACATAACACAACATAACACAACATAACACAACATAACACAACATAACACAACATAATATAATTTACTGGACAGGATATATATTTTCAGCGTAGGTAGTTTGTAAATTAAGGGACTTGTTTTTAGAAGCGTTAGAAAGCATATATGCTTGAGCTCTTCGTGTATTTAGAACTTAAAGAGCCTTTTATAGAGAAATCTATAGCTCAATTGGTAGCATAAACTTGTATATTCAGTATAAGAAACAGTCAAGGATTTCAGGACACCAAGAAACCAGTCCATTTGAAACTGCTATTTGAACTTTCCGGTCTTCAAAGACGATCGTTGCTTTCATGCACTCATTTTCTACAAGAGCCTGTGTATGAAAATCTACCTCTAAGATGACCATAGTACTGATCACCGTCAACCTCTCTAAAATGCTCTAAAGCTGCTCTAAAAAGAATATTTTAAAGATGGGACGAAAACTTTTTCCTTTGACGATTAGATACCAATTTTTTGACTCAATTAGAAGTGATAATAGAAAGAAATCCTTGTGGCTGATAAGTTTTAAATATCATGCTATCTTATGTTTCTTTTTTGGTTCTAAAAACAGGGTCTCTAGCAGTTGGTACTAGAGAAACCAATAATCAACCAAAAATTTCGAAACTAGTAACTAATGTCGTGTCTGGTTTGTCTTAGAAACAATCGGCGTAACTGAATAATGATCAACTGCAAATTAGCGATCGCAGCTGATGGAACAGAGTCAGTTAGAAACCTTTTTATTCGTATAATTTTTTGCCTTTGTCTCACTGACGAGACCTTGACCTAGATCAGGAAAAACAATCAACTAGAATTGATGTTGGATGTTTCAGAAGATCCTGTATTACATCATGATCTAAAGTACCATCCTCTTTAATCTGATATGGCAATCACATGACATGAAGAAGTATCAGACCGCAGTATCTTGATCTCCATCAGCAGATCCTTATGTACGTCTACTTCAATCTGAAAATAATCGAATTGAAAATAAATGCTACCACACAACAGTTCTGAAATAAGATTGTCTTTTAACGAGGTCTTCAGTCTTGATAACAAATTAAGCAATGTCATTGGGAACAAAGTACACAATCGTTTTGTAGCCTTTACCACTTGTTAAATTAGACAACAATATTAAATAAAGTGAATTTCTTTATCCAATACTGTCGCATCTGGGCTAAGTTGGCATTGTAATACCATTGTGGCCTTCCGTTAATTACAACGGTCACAGCCAGTGAGGGCCCTTCGTCAGCAAGAATTTCAAACTACTCTGGACAACAAATTGACCTGTCAAAGGAAATTTCCAGACAATGGTCAATTTGTCCTGTTTATATCTTCAAAATACCGTGATGCATTTGGAAACAAACTTGAAAACTTTAAAAGACTACACCACGAATATAGCTAAATTGCTATTAGTGGATAAAAACTTATTTCATTGACAAAGAATATCCATTTTGTTGCCTTGTCGGCTTCAAGTTCAAGCCTTAGTGGCTTTTCCTCTTTCCAGTATGTATTAATTCCAGAATATTCTGATCGTATTTGGGAATTTTATTGTACTTGTTCTTCGGTTCTGCCAAATGCGCTGTCTATTTCTTGACCGACTGGTTTTGACTGCGTAGGTTTTATTCAATTTTCTGGCACCAAGTTAGTGAAGAATTGGGGGTAGGGGGAGCTTGCCCTGCAAAGGGTGTCTTTGCAAAGGGTGTCTTTGCAAAGGGTGTCAGTGGAAGGGCGTCCTTCTTGAAGTAAATGAGTCCGTAATGTCAGAAATTGCTTTAAAAGGATCATTGATTGAACCATTGTAGATGACAATATCATATCTTAGAATTTTCAATTAGCGCGGCACGAAGAGGGTTTTGTGTGTCAAGTTGTTCTCCAATTGCTGTGCTCTGTCTAGTCTTCCATATCTTTTTATGCTTTTGCTGCTGTTTTGCTGTCTGTCATTTAAGACTTTGTTCTCGATCGCGACTAATATGGTTTCTTCTGCAAAAGAGTACTTTTCATTACTTATCTTTGTTTCTAGGATTTTTTTTGTTTAATTAACAGTATTACGTGAATTTTTTTCATTGAATCCGAGTGCACCAACTATTGCAACAATTGTGCGTTTTTACTTGTTGCTAAATACAATCATGTCTCCTTTTATTGTGAAAGGTATTCATGAAAAAGCCATAACGACAGAGAGTTCCGTGTTGACATTTTTATAGCAAAGCAAAATCATGATTAACAGAACATAAACACTGATAACTATTTTCTTGCAATTTTTTGTTGACTGAAGAATGTACGTGGTTAATATTCAAAGTTCAGCTTCTGCAGAATGAACTTTAAGCCATCCCTCGACCATGTTAATCACGCATTGTGTTTCATGATTTGTTCAAACCGGCCTTCATGTTTTGAAATTTTCCCTTCGTTTCAGCAGCAGCCTAATTATTTTAAGCAGCAGCCTAATTATTAGCTGTTTGCTGAATTTTTTTACTAAAGGAAGTTGCTACCTGATTTCAATTTGCACTTTCATAATTTAGGATATTGTTCGGGCATCTGATGTCAGAGTATCCAGTCGAGAAAACGCGTCCCAGGTCACCTTAAAGAAGCACCACACAATTTACAACAGTTTCAAAGGAGAGGTATGTTGTCTTGCAGTTCTTTTTAAGGCGTTTTGTCTATAGGCCCTACTTTTACCCAGAAAACTCGAAAAAGCTCCAATCATGTCATTTACGGCATACATGTTCCAACCTCGTTACCCTGCGCAAAGTGCTATCTAGCGTATGTGGAGTGGTAGTCAGTTAACGGTGAACATTTTGTTTGTCAGCTCCTTAAAGACGATACGATACGAAAGAGTCGAAAGAAGCGGGAACGTACGAAAATCGTATAGCATAAATGTGATGTGCGCCACTGATAAACTAATTTTTGGAGTCATTTCTTCCAATGACAGCATTTGAGAAGTCTTAAAATGTCCTTCAAGGTAGAATGTCTCCTTGCCATTACTTTTTCTTCCCAAGAAAACCTGAAATACGCGCTCGTGCCAGCTTACCCTAAAAAAGAAGGGCGAATTAAAGGGAAACACGGAAGAGATAAAAGAGAGGCAACACATTTTGGAATTAATGAATCGTCAACTGGTCCTGTAGCCTCGTGTTCGTTGTTGTTGATTCCAGTTGCCATCGACCTCTATCTCATATCACTGATTTCACTGATTTTCTGATTTGAAGCTCTGTGTTTCTGGCTCAAAACCTTTTGATGTGCTGTCTAACTAAGCTAAATTTTGTGGACTCATTTCCTATGATTATTTGAGTCTTGCTAACCATCAAAACAAGGATTGCTTTATAGCTTAATTGCTTCATGTATCAATCTGATTCATAGATATTCTCTTTCACTGACCTTACTCTGCAGACACTAAGGACTAGCAAATATTTGGCTCTGCGCATTACCTTAAAGTCCAAGTACCTGATTTTTTTATAAGCAAGTTTAATCATCTACCGCAATACCTAAAAGCATGATTGTTATGGAAATCGAAAAATACGTTAAATAGATTTTCGCTAATATAGCTGTCACAGGCCCCTCTTTCAATCCTATTCAATCAAAGACGCTCTTTTGCTGTATTTTGCTGAAAATAACAAAATATTGACCAACTATTGATATATTTTCTCGAAAATTTTTTACATCCATTCTGTTCATCCTGATCTACAATCTTCCCATTCTTATATTTCTCTTGCTTTGTGCTGTTTTTTAATCTTGACAGTTTTCCATGTCAGCAATGTCTTATCGTCATGACCTTTTATCGGTGCATCAAGAGCCCTAGAAAAATGTATTCAGCCAAGTGTTCTGTGTTGACCTTGTGTAGTATCAAGATTGAGACTTATTTATACTTAAATTCATAAATCAGTATCGGTTCACTTGGTGCAAAGAGCTACGTTAATTTTGTACGAGTACCGTTCTTGGATACGCCCATTGAACCTTGCATTTCGATTAGAATATAATTATTTTGACACTACGACCAGCTGGCTGTGATATTAAAATCAGCGCGTTATGGAGAGATATTTAAAGCGAAGTGCAGCTGCGGAGAATCTTATGAAGTCGAAACAGAGGAGAAGCGCCGCCAGTTTTTCAGAAGTCATATGTTTGACGCCAGAGCGGACTCTCAAGAGGACCAGCATGGATCAGACTCTTGACCAACAATAAACAGGTAACGAATATTTTATACACTGCTTATCTTTTTTTCAAGTATTTTAAATATAATAAATGATGGCGTTGGGTTATATCTAACGGTAATTTTCATATCGAACTTGAATTTGGAAGCTTCTATGCGATCCATGTGCTGTTAGTAAAGGTTTTTGCCATTGTACTGCACCGTAGATGCGCGTAGCTGGGATTGATACTTCATTTCGCATTTGTGCCAAATAGTCTGAATTGATTTATGTAGATGACATGATCGGGGTCATCTTTAATTGTGTTTATATACGCGGTAATTTTTTAATGAGTAATTTTTGAGTAGCTATAATAAAGCTTGTGTTTCCCAAATATAACCCTGTGATCACAAGAATTTGAAGCAAGTGATTCAACAGACAAAATGCGACTGTTGTGCTATGATATTCGTCCCTCGGAAAATTTTGAGCTGGTTTAAATCATCACCCATAAACAGGTCATAGACAGAGTTTTTGAGCTGTAAATTAAAATGCACTTTGCTACGTTTCAAAATGATTCCTAGAGATGAATGTTGTTTTGATCTACGGTAAACAGTCGTATAATCAACTCGATGTGTGAAGTTGTGAATGTCTACTTTTGATGTCTTGATTTTGGTTCTGTTTTGTTTCCAACCTCTTCTTGGCTGTCATGCAAGAAGGCTCATTGTTAATCAAGCAAGGATGCTTTTATTTATGTTTATCAAATCTGTTGGACTGTTTGATATCCAGGAACTAGCATCTATGCCCAATTATACCAAATCATAAAAAACACCATTAAACGCCGTAGCTAGCAAACTGTACTTAATCATTGGTTATCTGAAGTTGTCGTGTACTGTTGAGCCAAATGAATCATGTTTGTTTTCTTGTGCTGTCTACATTTAACTTTTTGTCTCTCTTTATCTTCCATTGTATCCAGCAAGCAGCTTAACTTCCTGTAGATGCAAAGTTATTTTGGAATTTTGCATGGTTTTTTCATCAGGTTATTTGGTGTGTAATTAGCACATAATTGCTTTGGGCTTTGTTGGCATTTACGTTATGTAAAGTTTCACCAAGTCGATGCCGCTGCTTATTTATGTCCGCTCTGTACAATGAATTTTGGTTGTGCAAATCTTGCTTTTGGAACTTTCTACCATTCTAAGCTTTTTTATCTGTTAAACTGAAGTTTGAATAGTAATGTCAACAATTGTTCTATCTAAAACTTTTTAGAGGTTGGCGTTTAAGATAGTGATTCTTGCACAACCTAAGTCTTTGATGGCTACATGGAAACTCCCTATACCACTTTGATAATTTCAGATAACTAGCCTGTCTTTAAAGTGCGAATCCAAGCCCTGGGAAAATTTACTGTTTCTATAAAGGTGTTTCTTGATTACTGTAATGCAAACTTCTCTTGAAAAACCAGATTTATTGTATAGAATAGGAAGGCCCTAAGTTGCTATTCCGAGTTTCACGCTTAATGCCACCATCAGTCTTCCGCTCTCTGTAATTCCAGGCGTAGGAATCACGAAGTGTGGTCACAGCGAGTGGAAGGACAGGACACTGCTCGATAAGCATAAGTTTCTCACTGTCCTTAAAACTACCTTCGGATGCTAGGTAGAAACAAATACATTACGCTTCAGATAAATATATCTGTTTATACATAATAATGTTTTACGGAATCAAAGAAATATGACACTATTTGCTTCCTGTCTCCGTGCATCTAACGACAAACATATAGCTGCTTGTTATGTGTAAGCTGTTTGAAAAGGAGACTTCTCATTATACACACACTTATATCCACATTCGCTCTATAGTGTGAATCTATTTATCATTCTAAGACCATCTAGTGCTCATATATTTTTTTTACTAACTTAGTATTGTCTCATCCAATCAGCCACTAAAGAGTTCTTAAAGCTTTTTGCTTTTAGATTCGTGTTCCATAGAAAGACGGAACATTATATTATGCCTTATGTAAAGCTTAGTTTCGGGTCTGAAGTTTCTAGTTTGTTTTTGACGATGATGTAATGAGTTCCGTCATTCATTTGATCTGACGAAAGAATGTTGTCTGATCAAAAAGTGTCTAAGTGCCAAAATCATTGTTGCCAGCCTTGTAGCAGCAATCTGTCTAGCCAAAGCTTCAAATTTTGCAATCTTTGGTTCGTTCAATTGCTATTTTTTAATAAATTCAATCAAAAATATCATATGTTGGATAGTTTCAGTGATTACACTACCACAACCAGTTTCTTGTTCTAGCAAAGAAAGACCAAGACCATTCAGTTCAGACACGTTAATAATCCTTAGAAATGCATCTATTTTGTCCTGCTTCAATCTTTGATGGTTGCGTTTATGTTAGTATATCATTCTAATAAAGAGCCTGCCGGATATTGTTTGCTAAACGAGAGACATAACATGATCCTTGCGAACACAAGTGTTCCAAAAACCATCACGACGTTACGACGGTTAGTACAAAGTCTAGTCTTATTAGAATTAAAACGATTTGGTCACTAATATTTTGTCAACGTTAAACATTGTCCGATTGTCTAATCGTCGGATTCTATACTGAGATACAATTCTAGACAAAATTCAATATTATTGATGCGTTTCTTTAATTGTTTACATTTCGAGAGCAATTGACCATTTAGTCTTATCTTGTAGCGATTAGGATTTCGGGTTTAAGATTTTCATAATTATGTTTTAATTTATATCTGTAACAATTAACATCTGTTAAGCCTGAAGATTTAAACTCCGACCCCCATTGAGCGAATTCCAAAATCAAACAACGGCATGTTTCATTGCAGCCACTTATCCTACCTTTTCACTGCTTAAATAGTGCCCTTGGCGACATGAAATCCTTTTTAGGCTCTTACAATCTTAAGCACTAACCTTATCAGTGATTCAGTGAACAACTCTTAGGCTCATAATGGTTTTCATTATCAATAAAACACATGCCATGAAAGATATTTTAGTCTTTTCTTTGTATTTTCTTTTGACTACTCGTTGATATTTTCTCATTGGTCTACCTTTTGTTTGTGTAAGTCCCGCTCACTTCTGGCTCTCCTGTGAACTTCACTTATTGTTCTGTCTCTTTCGATTATGTGCTGGGGACTGTGTTTGGACCACTTTGGTTATTCGGTCTTTTTGTCAGTTTCTTGTCGCTGGGATAAGCTGGTCCTTTGAGTCGATGCTATCAGCGGTAGATCTTTGATTGTCCTTAAAAGCGGGTCTATTGTCAATGGTACTTTAGTGGAGCAGCTATTGATGGTTTTTGTGCTGGTATTTTTGTCGCAAACAGCGCCAGTTCAAGAAGGCAGAGGCTCCTTACAATGGCAACGGCGTCAAAGTCAAACCACACCAGGTTTGGCTGTGGACCTTTACAAAGACACAGAGGTGTTCTTGTTAATTGCACTCATGGTAATCATTTGATTAAGTTTATTTATAAAACATCCATCTCTGTACGGAAGTGATTTTTTGCAGATAATTGTTTGTAGCTCTTTGTTTCAATTAAGATAGACAAACATGTTATGGTAATAGAATGTCCATTTTTGTTTCAGTATTTAGCAATGCAAGGGAAATTGCAGCTATTCGTTTGTTCCTTTTTCATAACTATCATTTATTGTCATGGCTGTCTGCATATTTTGCTATATCTTTGCCGAAGATTTAAATCAAAGTAGACCTGCTAAAAGTCTTGCTTTCCGACATTTTCATATGAAAGCGATTTTATCCTAGAATTCCGTGTGTCATATACTTTAGAAAGTAAACGGTTTTCTTTTAAAAAGGCCTTTTCTCTTTCACTGAAGACAGACTATGGGTCTATCTGCAAGGCAGCTGTGCGTGGTTAACTATCAATTAAGTCATTTCATTTATTTTCGGTCAATATTTTCTGTTGATACCATACTTTAAAATGACTGTTTCAAAGTAGTTTTAAACTAAATCTTCCTTGGTAAGAAAGCATTATAATTTGAACTCTGCCGCTAATTTGTCTCTCTAATAAAAGATGGGCAAGAAAAAGGATGAGCTTAGGCTTGTAATGAGTGTTTCTACTAATGATAATGAGATCTTGCTCGAGATTGGTTGTTGCCCGGTAAAGAGGAAATCGTGGTTTCACGCGTCGATCTTTGACTGTAGTTCAATTTCTTTTCGTATTTCTTATGGTTTTCATTGATAATAAACAAGAAAGAGAGCTTTACTTTAATTTTTTTCATTTTTGAATGAACTTAAGCGGCGGTTTCATAGCAGGTTTCCACGTGGCATTTGTTTCTGGGTATTCATAACTCATTTTCCCCATCGCACCATTTTGTTTTATACATTTTGTTTCACACGGTGACATTTGTTCAAAGATTTTTTGATCTATTTTCTCATTATCTGTTTTTATCTATTTTCTATTCGATATTTTCTTAGGTATATTGTAATTGAAGTATCACTAATTTATTTTTATAAATTTGACATTCTCTTAATTCTCTGACAGTTGAAACATACTTGTATGCTTGTACTGACACAAATCCAATATATGTAGTTTTATCTTCGTATTTATGCTCATTGCAACATTCACAGAATCCAGCGGACAGCCTATCCTGCGGTTCTTCCTTCTTGCACACAATCCAATATATCACCCTTAAATTAGCGAATTTATTTATTTAACTTATTTAACTTATCTAAATATTCTCTTCTTTATTATTATCATTTCTTTTGATTATATTGTAACTCAGAATATAAATCTATTGAATCATCGAGAACTTTTATGTTTTATTTTTGCAAAAAAGTTATTGAAAAGAATTCTTTTCATTTTCTTGGGTTATTAATCTTTCTATAGACGGAAATAAAGTGCTATAATCGAATAAATAAAAAGCCAGTGAATTGCTGAACTCACCTGAAGATCAAGCAATGACTTTTTTTAAAAGATATGAGTTATTGCTGCTTTGAAACTTATTTATAGAAAGAAAGTGATAAGAAAATAGATCTTATAACGGTGTATAAATTGTCTCTTTGTCTCTTTAAAAAATTGTTATAATTGTTTGTTTTACTCAGAGCAGAAAACAATCAAATGAAAAATATCTAATCAAAGATCAGAGAAACTCATTGATAAAATGAGCACAGCCTCTTACTCTAAAGACCACTTTTTGTTCATTTTTCAAATTATGCACAAACTAACAACTTGGATATATGGATACATACAAAATAAATCATGGATATATGGATGGATACTAATAAATCAACTTGGACTTTATCAGCCCAGGATACTTAATGTTAGATTTCTCTCTACATACTGTGTTTCTAGAGAAAAAACCAATCTTTCTTAGTTCGACCTTTTATATAAAACTTTATACTAAACACTAAACCACCCTGCTCCAAGTAAGGGAGACGTCTCAATGCATTTTATTTTTTAAATTGGTTCAAGCTTCTTTATCATGAAAGCCTTGACCACTTACTGATTCTTATTTTCTCATTTCTTTCTGCTCTTATTTTGGCAGTTGAAGTCTCTTTATCTTTATTATGAGTCTTTATGCTTTAAGTATTTTGATACTTTTTATTATTTGATACTATCATATTTGAATCTCCAAACAACTCTTTGATATTTGTCCACAAATATCAGAGCTACACATTAGATAGATAAGCTGAATCTAAAGCTTGGTAACCGATTTTACCAATATTCGATATTATTTCAGACTTCGTGTTATTTGTGAAATAGAAATACAGTTGCCTATCCTTTTTCATTCAATATTCAACTTCTTATTACCGTCATCTTGAAAGACGTTAGTTTTATGCAGCTTTGCCACTTATTTTCCGCCTTCCTTGTGGTTATTTGTGAATTTTCAAATCCTAAAATGGCGGGCGACATTATAAACAACTCTCATAGATGAATTGTTGTCAGGAAAGTAAAAATTCTTTAGATTTGGGAGATGTAATATAACAGGAGCTATTTAAAATTTTTTTTCACTCCAGTTAATTCTGATATTTTAGGAAACTGGAATATTAACAAAATCACTTCCAATGCAGTTCTCGTATTTTCCACCCTGTCAGCCTCGTTTGCAAGCTCTCAAAGGCATGAATGTAAACCTTTAGCGTTAAAGCACCTTTAAATTCTCGCATGGGCTCTTTTCTTTTACCTACGTTCATTCAAATGTTATGCTGTTAGTTAGGATATAGGCACGCTGACTGTCTATGTCACCATTATGTTTGCAACGTAAATGTATATAACGGTTTGTGCGCGCTATAATTATGAATGACCCTGTAAAGCTGTAAAATTGTCCCTGTATCACAATTTGGACATTAAAGCATATTTGTTGTCTTTAAAATCCTGTTGTCTTTACACTTTCATTTGTTTTACTTCTTTTTGCTTTTCAAAGTATTGGTCTAAAGGATGTTTCTTAAGAGGTATGGTCACTGGTACTAGCTATAAATAAATTCACTCATCCTTCACATTTCATGTCCCAAAGTTTTAAGATCTTGGCTCTCTTTGTTTACAAAAGATTGACATTGTAAGGAAAATTCAGCCTTTATTTGAACATACCCAATGGAAAATTTAAACAACAAATGGGAAAGCCGATTTCTGATGGGCATTCAGTAACTGTTTCAATGTATGGGCCAATTAGGAATAATTACTTATGTAAGCGATCAGTGTTAACTGAGGAAATTGTCTACCATTGCAAATGTCTTCTTAGAGTGGACACATGAATTTAAGCTGCTGTTAATCCGCTGAAAGGTATTTCGCGCTACTGAGAAAATATTGCAACTTACAGGAAAGTTCAACAAGAAGTAACAAACAATACCAAATTTACCGGCAAGTCAGGCAGCTATCTTCTGTGTAACTTCACCGATTTTTGGCGCGAGTTTTTGCTACCTAGCGTTGTGAGACTACTTATTTCGAAGCGACTTTCTTCCTGTAATTGGTGAGTTGCATCTACATGTTGTTAATACAATTAACAGAATTCAATGCTTGCTTGCTTTCTTCCTTCGGTGTCATAGCCAAACTCTGTCTCAAATGTATAATGTTTACATTCCTGCGAGCTACTCAGAGACTGAGGCGAGCGGTAACGGCTCATTGATCTCGCGAGCACTTTGCAACCCTGTCCCTTTTGAATTTGCAACAGAAATATGGCTGCAGATTCGTGGGAACATCTTCAACGCAAGTGAGTTAGCTTTCCCTTTCTTTGTTGTTCTTCAATTATGATACAAGTCTGTTAAGCCATAGCGCTTTATAACCCATAGGCAAGTCACACATTCTGCTATGTCAGCTTGACGCAGTTATATGTGTCGCTTTTCAATATAACCTGGCACATCTCCAGTAGACTGCTCTTTGCTGCTATTTGCATTCATGATGAACATGTTCAAACATTTTGTTATTTAAAACATAACTATTGACCAAACTTTCATTAGATCCATTTGCTGTTTTTCCGTAACCATTTATAGAAAACAAATAAAACTTCACTTATGCCGTTTTCTTGAAATGCCTAAGTAATTGCAAAAGTATTTGTCACAGCGCTTTTGGATCCCTAAATAGTGATTAAGATTGATCGAACTGTTATTTTTGTGAAAAGATAGAAACAGAGAATCTCAAACTGAAGTTTTTGGTTTAGAAATCTTATTGCCCAAGTCGAGATGCCGGTTCAATTTTACCTATATATGCTCCGAAATTCTTTAAGCGCATTTTAAGTTATCGATTTATTCCATCATTGCTACAGCTATATTTTGAAATTGTCTCATAATCTTCAAAGCACTTATTACAATCAATGCGACCTTCAATAAGGACTTTTGCAGGAGTAAAACAGTTGAAAATATCTCCAATTCATCACAAATACAGATTTGCGAACCTCAGTCTCGTTTTTGCTTTGCATTCTTGACAAACTTTGCCAAAAAACTCGACAGGGGAAATCACCCCCCTCTTCTATTATAACTTTATTTTAACTTAAAGCTGAAATAGCCAGTGCAAATTGTCTTAGTATCAGATCACTCCAGGTCAGTTCTTTAAGTGCATTAACGAAGAGCTAATTCTTTTCTACAACATTAATATCAAAGAAGAATAAATGAATTAGTTCCATCATGTCATTTTTATTTCTTCACTTTCATTTCAGGTTTAGCTCTTTATATTAGCATAAACTTTTAAATGCTTTCTTGCAACCCAGTAAACGTTAATTTCTAAAGTGAGGAAATTAGATCATTTCTTTACGATGAAAGTTGAAAGCTACATAATCGTTATAGATCTACAATTATATATATATGTATAAAAAGTCCTTTTTTACTTTTTTGGCCCTTCTTAAACTTAAATCACTCCAGCTGGGCTTGCTTATAGATCTCTTATATAAACACGTGTTTTATATTTGAATAATGACAAATATATCTTTTCTGATAACTGCTTGTATTTTTATTAGTTTCTTAACTCTGTATTTTAAATATTTAGACGAAATGGTTTTTAAACTTCAGTATAGTTCTAGTCATTTTCGCATTGTAATGATGCCATACCATGCTTTCGACGCTGTTATCTTTGAAAGTTATTCAATTTTTCTTTGTTTTAAAAACTTTTACAAAATCGAATGCAATGAGAATAACAGTGAATATTGCATCTATCCATGCTTTAAACTGCACACATTCTGAGACATTCTTTATGTTTCTATGATATATGTTCTATGATATAACGTTAGTTTTTCGCAATCGCTTTTACAGCAGTTTCTATAAAATGAAGATTTTATGCTTTCAAGCTATGACCTGATCACAAGTCAACCAGCCTTTTTGCTAAACAGCTTAATCAAAACCTTTTTGTAACTAAGCATTCAAATTTGAATCTGATTGGCTGCCTGTTCACTTTGATATTTTTCTATCTCTTACATATATGTCCTAATCGATTCTATTGCATGTTGCTGTTTAATTGAGTCTCTTCGAAAACCTCAAGGACCATAGTAGGAATCTATCTCAAATTCATAATTGCCTATATTCTTGTTGCACGCCTGTCCTTGTTGGAATAGTTCATATGAAGCGCTTTTGATGCTAGCAATCTTTGTAGTGGCTCTAATATGCAATATATCATGCTCATTTTTAGATCACTTCACAACCTCTCTTTTTTGAAAAGTCCTTTTTATTCAATTAAGCTACCGAAGAGGTCACCCCTTTTTCTCTAACAGTAACAAATTATACGCTGTCGAAAAATTGTTTCGTTTGTTATTTATTATTATAATCCAAACGGCTACTGCAGTTAACGATCAGTGATCTGTAGATTTTGATGAAATTGTAATGAATTTACTCTCGATAGAGGTAGCAATAACTGAAGAGTTATTTGATTTAAATCAGTTTTGTTCTAAAGGATAACTCTGTTATGAATGGTCATAGTATTTTGTCAAACGTCGAAAATGAACCGCAGAGAAAAATAAAGGAATTTCGTAGCATGTTTATCACTCTATCTGACTGTTTGGTGTTTTAAATATTTTTTCAAACGCTGCTCAGTCAGATGTAAAGTCACGTTGCTCTTTTTCTCTTTAAACTTCAACTAAGCATTGTCGGCCGGGCTCTTACTAAAGCGATATAACAAAAATGAAACACATTTATGCTTAACTTGTCTACAAAATTCCCATGGTCCAAACTATGATCTTTGTCCACGCAAATTGATAAGTTTGTACTTGATGTTTTATTTGTAGCAATTTGGCGGTTACAGTTTGCTGGTAATTTTTATCAGTTTATTCTATCTATTGCAAGAGTATTCTTAATTTTTTTTGAGTGAACGGCTTGATGCTGCAACGCGTGCTTGCGGATTGTGTAGGTTGCAATTTATCGTTAGTTCTCTTCCCAACTTAAAAACAAGGCTGCAAATAATTTATCAGCCGCTTTGATATTCTACTTCAAGTCACGATGATCCAATAGAAGCTTGATATGTTTAGATGCTTAGATATAATAATCATTTGGCTATTTATATTGAATAGTCTGTATTACACAATTAGTTTGCGTTCTATTCCAGTTGACACTATACGCTCTATATGTTCAAGCAATAAGGCTTTATTGTTTCCTATTCATTAAACAACTTCCTTGAGAAGTTTATCCATGAAAGGTCGAGGCAGTGTGAGAAAGTATCATCATAACGTGCCTATAAAAAGTGCCTCCAAATTGACACTTGAACACGGCTTCACTGTCTGCATTTTCTATAAAGTTCATTCGTGTATTAGTTCTGTATTCAAACACTTGAAAGTCTAGTTATAATCAAGAGATGCAGCCTTTTTAAAATTCTTCTCAACTATTTATTGCCTTTAAAGCTGATGTTTGATCAGGAATATCAAATCTATGTTTGATCAGGGTTACCTCGTTATCTGTCCCGTAATTATCTAAATACTAGTTTGAATACCTCGTTTTCTCTGGGAACTCACTTTACTATAAGATGAACCAAAAACAGCTGAAAATAATCATAATATGCTACTGTCAATTATTTGAAACAATACCAAAATCTGATTTCCTTGAAAGCTTTACCTCTCATAGACAAATTTCAGACCAAACAAAATTCAATACGAACTGTTGCTTATAAAAACAACAACAGCTGAAATATTTATTAACCTATCATTTCCGTGGCAGAACTTACCATATACCAAGATCGACGATATCTTTGTATCAGTATAACCATTCAAAATCAATGTGATCTTTTGGTTTTGGATATATGTTTGCAATGGCTGTCACTGCTTTCTAAGAGATATTTTGTGCCTTTCATAAGGACTATATTCTTTATAGCTTTTATAAGATAACGAATATATCCTTAGATCGTTGTGGTGTGCCAAGAAATGTAGCGAATGAAATTCTGTAGTTTTAAAAAGTTTATCATTTGCCTACTGTTTTTGTTATCTTGTCGCTCAACTATTGTAGGTGAGCTAAAAGGTAAGACATCGCAAAAGCAAAATTGCTTTTCTTGTTGCAATTTGAAGAGCATTTTCTTCATAGGTATTCATATGAAATAATTCCAATTTTAAAAGCTTTCAAAACTTCAGACAGATCTTAAATAGTCATTTCTTAACTCTTTCAAACGTATTCAAGACTTTGTCTTTGCGGAATCTTTAAATTGCCGCACCTACTTTTAACTGACATGACTTAAATTGAAAATCCAGTTTAAGTGGATTTTGACAACCCTGTCCATACGCCAATCCAAAGTCAGTTATGAGAAAGAGTCAGGAAATTATAAATTGAACCACGAGGGTTGAAAAGAATCTTGCTTGATGCTCGTGTGGAAAAGTCAAAGTTTTGAATCCGTTTATTCGTTTGGTTGGTTGCGAGCTCAAGTTAAACATCTACTTTGTTTTTTGTATCAAGTATCAGAACTAATAACAGGCAAATCCTTTCATAAAAAGGAGTATGAAACTAAGTAGTAAAGCTGCTTTAAACCCTTGTTCTATTCTTAGTTGCTCACAGGGACACAGCTCTATAAGTAGTAGTTTACAGTTTCCCTGATATCTCATAATTTCAGATTCACAGACTTATATTTTCAGCTGAATGCCGTAATAGAAGCTTAGCTAAAGATGTACAGTACCCTGGACAGTGTTCTTTATATCAGGGTTTATTTTAACGTGCAGCGATAACCAATTTGTGCAGTAATAAATCGTTATTGTAACTCAAATTTTGCGCAGTGATGTAACTAAAATAAAGAGATTTGGCATTGAAAAACAAAATTGAAGCAACTGTCAGTAGACACATAACAGTAGCAGTGATCATAATCTATAAAATCTCTTTGAAATTTGTTCAGTATCTAAAACCTATCGAGATTTTTCATAATCCATTTTGTTTAATGGGTGTGGTCATGAAAATTTTCAAAAGGTGACACCCAAATTTTTAAAAGTTTTGAATTTGTGCAGTGATAAAAAATTCCTTAAAATAAACTCTGCTTCATATTGATTCGTCAAAACGACCATCTTTCGATCTAAATAGCTCGAAAATATTGAACCAAACCGAAATTTTATTTGGTAAAGTGAAACGGTTGGTTTTTTCATGGTTTTACAGCAAAGTTTGTTTTAAATTATAAATAAAGGATAGAAAGACTGATCTTGTAGTGTCAATCGCCCCATCACAGGAATGGAAAGTATGAAGTACATGCATCGGAAAGAATGTTTAAAAGGCAGTAAAATTTTGCAAAATCTTAATTTAAACACAATAGTCAGGATACTGGTGCAAAGGAAAATACTACAATTCTCTCCTGAAAAATATTTATTTTTTATTTTTGATAGACAAGGGAATGAAATTAAGGATTTTGGTATCTGGCATTGCCAAGGTGAAGAATAAAATAACATGAAATTGTTTAGAGTAATGCCATTTTCTTTAACGTGACTTTCAATCGAATGCCCGCGTGGGTTTTGACGAGATGGCTCAACACCGGATCTGACTTTATCTGAAATAAGTTAAAAGCTTTGATTCACACGAATGATGATCTTTTGATGCAGACAATTCCATGCAAATGGTTTCTAATACACTTTTTCTTTCCGCGAGAATTTGATCTTAAAATTTTCTTATCTTTTTTACGTTTTAGTATTTTTGTTATTTGCTTATGAATTTAGTGAATTTGAAGCCCAAGCTAAGAACAATCTTTGAGTTGTATAGCCAGGTTTTTTTCTCTAGTTTCTTATTGAAAACGTTTAACACTGGGATTCTTTTTTGCCCGAGGCAAAGAGGCTTAACTTCGTCTTATTAACAGGATGCAAACAGGATGTGTTAAGATGTGGCACAAAAATGATCTTTTTCTTGCCCAATATCAATTGGAATTGATTGGGAATTAAAATAGATTCTGTATTATGAAATTTCTTTTTCAGTTACACAAATGTTTATGATAGTTATGAGGCATTTACATTATTTATTCAGTTATCAGTTTATCCTAAAATTATTTGACAACCGCTTATCTTGCGAAACAGTATGCTCTTTTCTTAATATTTCTAAAGTCTGTTTTCTCGTTGCAATGAAAGCAAAGATGGAGGGCGTTAGTAGGATGACCTTGCTGTAAATCTAAATCAGAATTGTCAATTCAGCCAGATATTTTTCTTTGAAAACTCATAAGGTAGATTTGTGCGTTTGTAAATAAAGAAAATCTTTATAGAAAGCATAATTAATGATACATTAGTCAAATCTCAAAATATTTGAACATTCTACGATCTTTCAATTAAAATCATTGTATGTTAGTGATACCTTATGCAGCCTGATTAGGGCATTTCTGAATGCAGAAGTAAGGTTGATCTAACAAACCAACTTATAAAAATTATCTGTGATTACGAAATACCATGAAGTATTCCTATCATCGATAAAGTCAATTTACAGCTTTGTAATAAAATGTTTAGTGGCAAAGATCCTTGTAAAAATCATGAAAGAAGTGACTCCTGCAGAAATCATCATACCTGGCGTCGATTCTCCACAGATTTCCTTCCAATGAAGATCTGTTGTTAGATCCTTTGTGAAATTGAATATCGTAAACATCATGAACATATTCATGTTGTTTACCCTCCTGTCATAAAGTGCTCGATGCCGTTTAGGTAGAGCTGTAAACGCATTAAATGCAAAGAACAGTTCTAAAGTTGCTGCCTTGAGTTAGACGCTTATTGAGGTCATCAGGCAACGATCGCGTTTCATGAACACTAAACATAAGGTTTACTGTATCAAAAACCAATCGATGTATCAAAAAAAATTTGCCATCATCGATGGTTCTGATGGTAATGAATATTTTCTAGTTTATTATCTTCGTGATTGAAGATTTTTTAATTACTTCGAGCGCCCTAGAAATTTTCCGTGCCTATTTTTGTTCAAAGTTTACTGTTTTATAAAGCATTAAAATTTATTGTTTCATAATCTTTTTCTGAAGTCTCATTCATTCATAACCAATTATTCTTCAATACCTCTTTTACCTTCCCAGTTTTCTCTCTAATACCTTATTTTACGCTTCTTTGCCAACGCAATTAGTTAAACTGCTTTTCAAAAATTTTGGAAACATGTTTTATAAGGATTTTTGAGCACAGTTTGCATTCAAGATCTATGGAATAAAACAGTTGTTAATTTAGCTGTAATTGATCATTAAAAACATTTTTGGCAATTACCTTCAGTTAATTTTAGAAGATAATTGACCTAAGGCTTCGAAGTGCTTTCTGTCATTTCGTATCATATTTCGTTTACTTCAGGATAAATCAAAGCATTTTAATCACTTTTGGATTCAGAAGAAGTAGCCATATCGTGGCGCTGCCATTGAAGCATCCAGCAAGCACATCAAGATGCAGTAGAAATGTCTAGGTTTATTTGTCGCTGCGCATTATTCTCCCATCGAATGATCCTCTGAGCACAAAAGAATGCTGTCTTATATAATCATATCGGCGAAATTCCCTTGTAAAATACAATCACTTTACCCAACGGGCAGTTTGATCTTTTTGAATCCTTTTTGCAGATAGATTGTTCAAAATCGTCATATGCTAAGAATAGATGCGTTAAAACTAAATATGTAGAGATGTTGCACCTTAAGTTAAAAACAATCATTCGAATATCAGATAATTATTTTCAGGTTTGAACACCCAAAAATTTATCAAATCAGATTTGCAAAATGTATAAGAAAGTTGTTGTTCGTTTAAGAATTTTAGACAACCTTATCTTTACTGTGGTTACCACGATAATTTAAATGTTTTGCCATATCTCTGAGCCAAACAAGAGACCAGACAGCTTGTTTTGACTTATTAAACCAACTATCAAACATCAAATTGCGTATTCAAAATTAGTTATCTTTTTAGTTGAATTTCGGTTTACTGTATGTTTTTTAAAGGTGTTGGGTGACCGGTGCCCTCACTTTTCCCAAGAATTTCACTGCGCTGTCGGGACATACTGCCTAACCACGCTACCCACCATTTCTATTTTTGGCACCCGAGAATCAATCACCCATTCGAAATTTTAAGTCGCCTATCATTAAACAAATTTCCAATAGGTATTAAGTTCAATTTATATTAAGAGTGTGTTGTATACAACTTCAAATGGATGTCAACAAAGTTTGAAACGCATTGGCTGGTATTGCCATGGTTGCTTGCTTGCATAACATTTTGACACTTCACGCTCTAACCATAAAGCTGTATGAAAGGATTCGACCCAAGCCAGAGTTGTGGAATGGAGAATTAAGTGATTAGTCACTGCTGGTATTTTACAGGAAGCTATTGATCCTTGCATTGTTGAAGTAATTTCTTGGCAGACGGCTCTTTGAGGAGCATGACATGTAACCACGAAAATCAATAGATATTATTCGCTTACTTGGAACTATGCTGCCAAATAGAATCTAAAGAGTCATTGCTAGGTTTTGATTTTCTGTAGCTTTGGGTTTCCTTGCTTGTTGTTAGTTTTCTTATCAGTGCCTACTTTGTTTTCTTGGTGAACGGCCATGAAATGTTAGAAATTTATTGCCAAAAAATCCTCTTAGAAAAAAAGACAATTTTAGAAATGAGTCAGTTGAATTGCAGGTCAAATCAATTAACCAATCAAATCTACGCGATCACCTGTCGATTTTGATAATGCAAACAAATGTAGGTTTTGAGTGCTTTGGATTCTGATACAACCACAGTGCGTCTATTATTCTCTTTGAACTGAATCGAAAACTGTATGTATTTTGAATCGATATGAAACAAGCTTTGAGCTTGCTAAAGCACAGTGAAAACAAGCATCAAGCCCAGCAGTTGTACGTAAACTTCCATTAGCACCTACACAAACTTCTTCTTAATTATTATCTATGCATATATTAAGAATCTTGCAATATCAAGGAAAGGCAAGATATTGAAATCTAATTACACTTGAGACAGTTTTTGTTGATCCAATAGTCAAATTAAAGCAGTAAGTCATTCTTGGTGCTTTTCTTTTGCTGTGAAAAGTGGCATTCTTTTATCAATGTAAAATTGTCATTTTTACTTTAATGAGCACCAGCTGCAGAATTAATTGATTGCCAGCTAATCTAAGCAGACAAGAGTCACAAAGTTCTATCATTAAAGCAAGTTTATAATTGTAAATCCTGCACATAGTTTATTGTTGATAATTGTCACAATGAAGAACAAACTTTGGCAATACTCCTCTGCCTCCTATTCTTTGCTAGCTTCGATAAATATTTAACTTTTTTGCTGCTCAAACTCTGTCTTGTCTTTCATAGCAATTTTTTGCTGTCATTTCATTCAGTTAATTTCTAAGTAGACTGTTAGAATTCTTTCCTATGCACCACTAGTCAAGGAAACATTTTTCAGCTCTTGAAGATGACGTCATAGACGGCTGTTTCTGTGTTAGTTTTTAGTTGTGTATGCAGAGACTTGCAGAGTTAGTTCTTCTTTGCCAAATATGGATGTAAAAAGAAGGCGGTATCCCGGTTCTGCTTTGCATCACAAGTGCAGCATAGTTAAGGCCCCACATTGCTAAATCTTCACAAGAGTGACAACAATCTGCCTATTCTGCTGAAGTATCTTCTCGTGCAATGCAAACAGCTTCTACAAATGCTATCACGTCGGATCATACCTGACTGAGGAACTTCATTTAAACTATTTGTAAACTGTGGCCGACACAATATCTTCATCTATCCAGTTTACACTTTTTAACAAGAAATATTTGTTTAAATATTCATAATAGTTACCTTTTAAGTGAAATTCTAGAGATAATGCTTTTAATATTCAATTAATCAACTTTTCTCAATATAGAAGCGACCTTTTAACTGCCTTTGAGTCGACTGTTTGAAGTTGTATCGTCTTCGACGCAGCATTTCCTGTCGTCGGTCCTCTTTCATCTGACAGGCTATCTAGGGCAACATCTTTTGTTTATATCTCGTGTACCATGGTCTGTTGATAACGCTATAGTGTAGGTTCTATGTTGTAGGCAGAATACGTCGGCTATTTTTTCAAGCTCTGATACTCCTGCCTTTAAGAACTTTGCTACCGGACAGGAAAGGAAAACGGAAGCCCTTTTACTTGTTGTCGGATCTGTATTGAGGTTTTCTGATTGCTATTTTGAAAAGAAATTTTAATTATGAGCATAAAAGTATGAGACAAGTATAAAACATATATACAAATATTTCGAAGCACAATGTATTGCTTTTTTGAGGTTACAATATATGTGAATTTTATCATATCTTTGGTGACTTTCGCGCTGTGTAGTTTCCACTTACAGTTCTAAAACTTTCACGATTCTTTCAATAAAAGTCACTTCTTGCTAATGATATGCAACTTAAGGTTCATTATTTGTCAATAATGGAACATCTTTTTTCACAGAATATTATCAATATTTATCTCTTTGTGACCTTGCAGCCATTTTCTAGAGCTTCGTTCACTTGCTGATTTTGCTATTTCATTCAGCTTTTTAAAAATTAAACTGGTCAATTCATGTTGTCTGTATTAGCAAATTTTACATCATTACCAAGAAGATACCGACCTTAGTTTTTACTCATTACAGATTGTACATTCTGTGCTCTAGACTGGGAAGAACTACTCGCTCTTATACTTTTATGCAACAAGAGGATTCTTTTGCATAATTTATGCATCCAAGTCTTGTTTCAGTGTATTTTGGGGCTTATTTTCATTCGTTAACACAAACAAGAAATGGCTTTTGCCAAATTTTCATTGGCTAAAAGAAAATCATCACATGGCAATTAGTTTGGTTGGCTAGTTTAAGTTGTTTGCAATTACATTCTTTTGCATGGAAAATACCATCATTTGATATATAGTCTCAAAACGCTTTTGATCTGATACTTTTCTTGTGAATTCAGGCAATGAAGGATATCTGGCTTAAATTTGAGCCTTTCCATCTCCTCCTGTGTGGCCGTTATTTTTCAATAGCGTCCACTATCAAACATAAGGTGTCAAATCTAAATTTCCTTGGTGTCAAACGTTAACAAAAGATGATTTCTGCAACATAGAGCTATTTTTATCTAATTCATTAATAACTGATTTAGCTTCAGGGTATTATAGACGCTATCATTGGCACGTGTCTGCTGTAAAGCACCCCAATTGCAAGCTGGGTCGATAGGAGATGAACAAAAAGCGGTCCGAAACCTTTGTGGTTTTAGCTGTCATTGATTCGTGCCTTGTTAAACGGAAACGTAAAGAACCAATGTTTTAGAATCAGCCTTTCAAGGGAAAGTGCATTCATTTCAGGCAGTTCAAGTGAAAAGTAAGCGATTTTCTGGTTATTCGACATGGGTCTGTCTGTATGCGCCTTACATGATTAATTCTAGAGAACGGGCTAAGAAAAGCTCACTTTGCGTTTCACAATGGTGAATTGAATTGAATACGATGAATATATCTTTGCGCTTTTTATACAAGTCTGTTAATGTATTTATGGACAAAGCATCCAGTTTGCCGATACCTTCAAGAAAATTTTCAATTCCAGAGAAATGATAAACTTCCTGTGAGGCTTTTTATCATTTCTATGAAGGTAAAATACGATTTTATTCTAAATTTATAATCACACTCTGCACTTTGCATAATGTTGTAAATTATCTTCCCTTGTGAAACAGTTTTAGGCCGTGCTTGAAAGGCCAATGCTAATTACTTACTTTTTTTTCTATTGTTCGTAATTTTGCCGGGGTGTATGCGCCACAGAAAATATGTCACACGTTTAGTCGTTCAATGGGAATGCCGCCATTGGTCGTGTCCAGCCATTAAATTTGTGCGTATCTTATCAGCCTGAAGTATTCTGGTAGCAAGTATGATTCTTTTACCCTTCAGAGCAAGAAAGTTTGGATACACGAGGCAGGTTTATATATCAAATTTGACATGTTGGTTTACGCTTTTGCAGTGTGCATTTTATCTATTGCAGTTTAATAAATATCAAAACAACAGGGAATTCGTCAGGCAAAAGCTTTTTCATTGCTTTCCTGGCTGGAAATATTTTATAGTTCTCTCATATCATTTTTAAGTTTGATAAACTTTGATATCAGATTAAAGCCATGCTAACATTGTTTGAGCTCAAGTGGCCTCGTACTCTTTATACACCTCTGCTTGCTTTATCGCTTGCGTTTGCCAGATTCGTGGTGTTCAACTGAGACCTGCCTTAATTACTTGGAAGATAATAAACCCCTGGTATCCGTTTCTGTTACATATGGTGATTTCTTCAATGAAAAATATCAAAATAGGCGCTGATACTTTTGCATAATCTTGAAGTTGTTTATCTTAAGGCTATCCCGGATTCAATAAAATCTAAAAAAGGCAAAAATGTATCAAATGTAGAAAAATTTAGTTCAGTTATTGTGAAATAAAAAAAAGATAGATTGTCTTTAAGCGTTGTTTGCTGCTAGATTTGATAATGCTTGAAAATGCCAGATCTTTATGCATCAAGATATTCGTGCTAAAGTTGATTTGAAATTGCACTTCAGTTCTCAGTTTTACGGTTTATGAATCTTGCCTATGCAATTGCAAAGCACCAATGCCAAAGAAGCTTTGCACCTTATTACTCTTGTTCTACATGCAACTTTGCAAAATGAATATTTTTGATTGATGGTGCTAATGCCAGGCAAAAAATCATACAAACTTTAAAGACTTTGCATCTTGGAGACCTGTGATGTTGCATTTCTCAAGGAATAGCTTCCTTCAAAGTACAAGTTTTTCTAAATCTAGCAAGCTCTTTACTATAGCATTCAAAGGCATTATCATGTCAAAAGTCCCATGGATTCGTTTTATTGTGGAAATAAGCTTTTTAATTGGAGAGAATCTTAATTTTATGGTACTGAAAGACTCTCCGAAAGTGGAAATACTACCAAAAAACATCCCCGGTCAGAGTTTGTTATTTTAATGCTACCATATCACAATTCCATCTGGTGTTCCATTATTAACAGCGTACCTCTTTTTGAAACTTAAAAAATGAACCATGCCTCACTTCGCCAGTTTGATTATTGTTTTAAAGCAAGCATGGATTGTTCAGAAAATTACTTTTTTTAAAAATTTAGGTGGATTTTTCAGCAAATGTAAATTACTTTGCTTTGCATTGAATTTACTATCTTAACAGTAGAAAGCTACGACAGGCAATGTCTCAACAGTCACTTGATAAATTATTTACACTGGGTCTTCTCAGAGTAAATATTGAAGAAGTTTAAAAGCGTTGATAATTTCTGTAATACTGAATAGCTTGGTATGCTTAGCAAGCGTGCATTGGTGAATCCTTGCAAATTGCTTTGAAATATTGCACTAATTGAACGATCTTATGCATAATCAGCTTTTTTATACAATACTACATTTAGTGCTAGCTATGACAATAACTTTGGTTTGCTGAAAAGTAAGCCTACGGCCTACACAACACTTTGGCCTAATTTTGCATAGTCAGTAGCCTGAATGTAGGATTAGATTTCATTTCATTGCAATCTTGCTATCGGGCATTGCTTATAAATCATCATTGGAGTCATGCAGAAGATGAGTTACTTCTAGAGAAATTCGCTGAAGATAAAAGGTTTAATGCAATAGCTCTAAAAGTTTGCCCGTCGTCTTGTTTATAGCCTAAGATAATTTCTGAAAGCTTTTAATACCAGTTAGAGACTTTGATTGGTAAATATTCAGTTGTAGTAGGTGATACATTATTAGAAATATGTATAGAAATATCAAATTCACCTTAAAGCTCATATCCAAGATTGATTGCTTTAGACTTAATGGAAATTGCTACGGAAATAGTTGCTTTGATATCCGATGAAAATATATTTGTATAAATTGCACTCTTCCATCAAGCTGCTAAATACATCCAGCCAGTAGTTTCTCATAATTTATCAAAGCAAATTTTACTCTCAATATTTGCGTGATAATTGAGAACTTGACACTTTGATGCTAAGGAGTTATGTATTCGTAAGTGTAGTTTAAGTGTACTGAAATGATTACTATAAATTTGAACGGAAAATCATAGTTGAAAGAGTTGGTGGGAACTGGCCAGTGGCGGAAAGTTAAAAGTTGTTACCCAGAAGTGAGTGAGCAAATTTCTTTTAGCATTGAACAAATTTGTTCGGTGGTGTTTCTTTTTAGTAGTTTCATTTAGATCTGTGCTGACGGCTTGCTTAAATTTGCTGTTTGAGATCTTTGGTTCTTAGCATCCATCAATTGGAGATGGTTTAGTGAGCTGTATTATCTTTTGTTGCATTGTTAAAATTCAATGGTTCCTCTATATTTCGAGTCCAATGGATGATTTTCCGTTCTGCTTTTTCTCATTGGTTGCAGTATATATACTCTTGCAGTACACTACAGTGTACTATTCAGCCTCAGCTCAAATTTGTGAAACCATGAAGTTTCCTATTTAGACGTAGCTAATCTTGGACGTACCTATATTTTTTTTTCAAAAGTGTCTTGTGTGCAATAAAATTTTGAAATTTTGCGATTTTTTTAAAATTTCCAAGTCATTTATTTTTCAATTTCATTATAGATGGGTTTTCATTTCTTTTTGCATCTTCATTGTTACAGTACTTAGCTGACTTTCTAGAGCTGCACAATAAACATTCTTACTTCTACCTTACCATTTCCTCTTTGATTGCAAAAAGCAACGGGATCATTTTACTAAACTCAATAAGGTACTGTGATTATGTAAACTTAAGTAGCTAGGGAATCTGACAGTGCAATGTGCTGTGATACTTGGAGTTGGTTTAGCCCACTGTTTTGGTCATATGTATGTTCTAATGTGTCACTTTTGTTTTAACGGATAAGAAATATTTTTATATATTACAGTCGATCTTAAACTGAACATTGTATACTATCTGACAAATTGCTGAAGATTGCTTGGTACATAAAGTACAATTTAGCTTCTCTATTTGTACATTTGAAGAAAAACATCTCAGATACTCATTATTTGAAATTTCTGCCTGTCAAACCATAGCCAAATGCTGGCTGTCATGGTAAAATAACATGTCACCCAGTGTCATATTGGTAGCAGGACCATTCTGGATGTAATTGTTTTTGGATAGGTGTTCTTATAGGTGAGATGCACTTCTTTGGTACGATTTGCCTTGTCGATTATCACAGTCTGTAGAACAGGAATGTAGAATAGAAAAGGATCAAACCTTGAATGATTTTAATAAAACATCATTATTGGCTTAGTAGTTGTTACGCATTGGGTACGTAGATGACGCGAGACTCGCCAAAGCTTAGCACGTCTTGATGGTCCTTATCAGGAGTAAACTAGATAGTTAGTGCCTTGTACACAGAATGAGTTTATTTTCTCTTGGGACTTTCTACGTTGTCCAAAAGCTGCATTTCTTCAACAAGAAGCTTACTCAGACTATCTAAGTATTATTGTTTGTGCAATTGCGATTACGAATTCGGTTAGATATTTCACTTGCTGAGGGCAGCTAATGTAATGATTACACTGCCATCTTAAACTTCTGTGTTTGCTGGAATGTTGCCTCCATTTCGCTCTCAAGCAACAAGACCTTTCTTTTTGTCTTTTACTTCAGCTTTGCTGTAGACTTTTGCTTAGACATTGAATAGCATTGGAACTAAAGCCCCTCCCTGTATAACACCCTAAAAAATGCTGATAATGGTCACCAGTCTTTAAATGTGCCAGGAGCACGGTCAATATGCGCGGGAGTAGAATAACGGTGTTGATTAGCCGTTTATGTTTTTCTAATACTTACTTTACTCACGTACACGTCTAGCTGGCAATACTTTATCTATTCAGTGGGTTTTCACTGTGGATTGTTTTTTTATTATACGCATGTGATGGGATATTGGTAAACACATAATTTTACTGTAAACGCATCAAGGCATTGTACATGAAGAAAAGTAAATGTAAGTTTTTACATACATCTATCAATAATTTATCACAAGGTCGTGAGAGAAGCGTGAGAATACTGTATTTGTCAGCGGATCTCATCAATCACTCGATGACACACTAAATTACTCTTATCAGTTGCCAAGACATGCAGTATTTGTTTCTACCAAGAACCGAATCAAGGAATTTAGCAATTAAGTTATGGGTTGGTTTGGTCAGCCACTTTATTAGCACAACAATTGCAAATTATGGTGTCAATGTATTGTATGACCCATGTTCAATCAACTGCTGTCAGTTTTCTGCTATAGGTAGTTCATGAGTCTTTTGGGTTTCCAGTTTCTTGCGGGAGTTTCTTTGCCTTCCATTTTGACACTCTGAGAAGTTTTTAATGCACATGACCAATACACGTGGACGTGTTGGTAAGCAACATAGAGCAAAGAAATGCTCCTTGCAGGATCAATTCCTTTTGTTTCCACTGTATAAGTCTTTCCGCCCTTAGTTTTCACAATTTATAATTATATTTAATTTTTTTGTATATAACAAGTAGACCATCTAATTCATTGTGCGGAAAATTCAAGATTGATTAAATGATTGGGCAGTAAATGTTTTCTTTGTGTTAAATGTATTCACATTGTTGAAAAATAATTCTCCCGGACTGCGGCCTAATCTAATGCACCAGCGAAAACTAAATGAAGGCGTTAAGGCGCACGCCTTTATTAGTATTTAAGCTATACATCTATTCATTCGTTTTACTGTGTGTTATTACATTGCACCATTTTCCAGAACTGTCATTATTGGGAAAATATTCGCTACCAAGCATCAACTACGCCTAAGTTCACATTCTTTAGCCACAATTAACGAAACAACGGATGCGTAACAGTGGATTGATTGTGAAGTAAAGAGAAAATTTCACATAAGTTTGATTAATCTTAGTCAAGACTAATTAATTTTCTGCATATTATCAAAGTACAATTCGATATTTGCTGGTGCATGAAAACTGACGTCACTTGGTCGATAGCTTTGGTGATGACCTTGAGGATGAACTTTCAACGTCTGAAGGCGGAATAACATGAAAGGCTTAACCTCGTTTGGGGCTATTCAGGAAACATTATTTCTCATCTTAAGAAGTTTACCGCATGCTAACTTTTGTTAATTGTTTTCAATTCCTTCTCTGCCCTATATTCATGTTAGTATGCATAGAGATCTAGGCTGTCCTCTGAACAGGTTTTGTGATCGTGTTACCGAAAGATGTTACATTGATTTGTTACTGAGAATAAGTTCAAACGTGAAATTTGTTTAGTAGAATTAATCTTGTTCTGTTTTCAAGCATGTCTTGGTCACTATTCAAACGCTTTATGGCTGATGTTTGCTTAGCCTTTTTCAACTTGAAAACAAGTTAGCCCTATCAACAATAGCAAGTAATAAGTCTTTGTGTCGTATTTATGTACACATTAGTGGATTAAAGATCACAATTATTATGCTCTCCAAGCAATGAAAACACAAAACACTAGCAAAGTTTGCTCTAACTAATCCATCTTCCTTCTTCGGCCTCATTCGTCGGTTTTCATTGATACAAATAAATCCTTTTTGGCTGTTTGTGTTTGGTTGTTGCAAAACGCCGCTCTTCTGATATTAAATTTGTCAAATTGTAGCAACAGATACCTTAAACAATACGATTTCATCTCCAATCTTCGTTCATTCACATCTGCCGCGGATCTTAAGCCTGAAAGCCCTGTTCACTATTTCTATAGAAAACACCAACAATACGTACTCTATGTCGCCAAGGACAAGAACTCTTGGATTTTCTCAGAGTTCTCTATTTTTGGCATACCATTTGCCTTACCAAACTTTCCCTTTTGTGAAGCTTGCCACAGTAATGAGAATAATGTACTAAAACATTCGTCGTACATGATAAGGTCAATAGTAAATGGATAGTTCTTCATTGTTCGATAATTGTTAAGTAGAAACCTTTTGGACCTTTTGTGTAATCTCATAGTCTAAAAATCTAAAAATCTCATAGTTAGGGTGCAACTCTTCTCCATTTTCTATGATTTCTACACGGTAGCCTCATCTGTCAAGAGATAAGCTTTACAGAGGACATAAAGCTGCAACAAAACTTTGGATAAGAACTGCAATAAGGATTCAAGGCTAAGATTATGTTGATTAAGGCGAAGATTAAGATTGAGGGCTAAGATAATCTGAAATGCAAAATACACAGAGCTAGGCTCATAACGGCAAATTTCCCTACAGCCTAATTTCAGAAAAACCAAGAGAAAGTGCTTTTTTCGATTTTTGATAGGCAATTTTTACAAAGTTTTTTAACCCCAGAACAATACGGGTACAGCTTCTAGATCATGTATTTGGGTTCTAAAGTACACAATGAGCTCTTTGTCATCACTTGCTCTCAGCCATATGGTATGGCCTTTTCAGTCTTCTAACACATCTTGTTTAGAGTGTTACCTGATTTAGTACATACATTGAATAGTGATTGCTTTGTTAGCGAATGATAAAAGCAAGATTTATTTTTATTGTACAATTATCTACATCTAACTCCTAATACGCACATAGACATGAAACCTAAATAGTTTTGATATTTGTTCTCTCCTATAGTGCCAAAACATTAGTAAAAACTATAATTTCACTGAAAGTCAAAGCATCAAAGATACTCTTTAATATGCACTTGGCACAGTTTCTATTTCTTTTTTTAATTTTTTCTTTTTTAAAAAACTCATCACTATCTTGACTAGAAGAATAAACATCTTCATTAACAGTCATCTCGTTTTGCTCTCAAGCAATTCAAATCAAATTTTCTCTCTCTTTCATGAGAAGAAATTGTTTGAGAAGAAGTTTCCATTTTGTCTATATATAGCTTCCTATAAGCGCTGGATAGAGTGTCTAAACATGAAACAATGAAGAAGAAGCTTCAATAATTTTTCCAATATGAAAGTAATGTTTACCTTTGCTTTGCAAGTTTTCTTTTCTTACAGCAAATCGTTTATTCCGTTTGAAATGAAAACGTTGATATTTACAGATATCAATTGGCAAGCATTTAAGAGCGTTCGCAAAGAACGAGATAGAATGCACTCTTGTAGGCAACACACCGCCTCATGAAAGGTACCGCTCTGCAGTTGTACAAACTTCTCGTTATTCGAACGTTATCTAAAGGGTGGTTTAATTGATAGGTGCATTTGTTATGCTAAGGCTGATGTTAGGCCAGCTGTATTGTAGAAATAACCATTCTAAAGCCTTTTGCAAATCGAAATGTTCCAGTTGTCCATCTTCAATGCAAGGTGTATCCCAATATTTTATCACATGTATTTTGCTATGCGTCATTAATTAGCGCTTCTAAATATCAATTTGATACATTTTTTCGTGAATCTAACGTTGCTGTGTAGTTTCACTTTCACTTAAATCTTCAGTCCTAAGATCGAGTGATCAAATGGATAATCATTTTTACTTGGGTCAGTATTGTCCTGCTACTCTGTCTTAGAAAGGAAGTATTGTTTATAAATTTCTGTGATGGTTAACATACAGCTTGACAATCAAGAGCTTTACGAGTAATTGCCTTCCTTTTTTCATAGCCTGCTATAACGAATAACTGTACAATTTTGCAAGCAATAGAGCTCCAAATTATATTTATCATCGATTAAAATATATATTATAGAAATTATGGTAGACAAAATATCGAAAGATTGAAATTGAAATTATGGAAAAGGCAGGAATGTGTTTAAGCCGTGTTGTTTGGTATGTTTTTGATTTTCTAAAAAGAAACTTGTGGTATATCTTGAAGTTTTGCTTGGCTTATTAAGTTTTCTGATTTTGGCATTAGAAGACGTTTGGATGCTCTAATTGTTATAGGCGCAGGGAGTAGCGGATAGAATTAAAAAAAATAGACAAATATGAACAATCTTTTTTTTTTACAAGGGCTTTGGATGTAATATAAACGTCAACGATCTGAACCCTGTTTGGTAGTCAGCCTTGAGTAGGTCTCTTATTGGTTAGCTACTGTTATCACACAACTATAATCCTTGCCTAAAACAATTTGGGAATCGCTATTTTTTAGCTTGATAGTGTAGGATAGTAGCGTTTGACTTTCTCGCTGAGTCCAAGACAGCTCATGTTGATCTCCGTTGCAATCACTTGGTGTGAATAGGCACGACTGGTTCATCTTTGCTTGTCTGATCCCTTGTTACTTGTTACTTCGCCTCTTTGGTTAGATTCTGTAACCATTCGCTGGTTTCTTTGTCCGCGCTTTATCAAACCTCCCTTGCGAATATTCTAAATATCATCATTTAGCAAGCTAATTACCCATCAAGAATCTGATAGTCCAAATATTGCGCTTCCATAGTCTGTTTTCAAAGTGCGTAAATGGATTTCAATTGACTTAGAACTTTTTAAATACTGTTCAAAATTCATAATATAATATGAATTCATAATACATTCAAAAGACGACGCTGGTGACTTTTGGCTTCTCGACAAATTTCATTCATGACAATCAATTGCTCAATAAAAAGATAGATTTTCAAGGTTTTAATGACCAGAATCCTACAGTAAGTTAATTGGATTAGGGTATGTAAGGCCGGATAAAGTAGCTAATGTGGGTATGAAGTCTTAGAGACTTGAATGCACAATAAAAGCCCAGAAAGTGATGGAATTGGTGCAAAAATTGTTAATAACCCAAACTTGAAATTACTTCAAATTTCCTGTCTTGATAAAATGAATTCTTTCTTCAAATCAGATTCGTAGAAAATCGTTAATCTAATGAATTTAAAACAAACATTTCGTATAAAAACTAATCGCAGAGAAAGTGAATTTAAACGGTTCTCTTATTTCGGAGATCAAAACATAATTGTAGTTGAATCTGAGGCAATATTATTTTAAGGCCTCGTAGCCAGGATGGAATTCATACATCTGTAAGAGGCAGATTGGTTTTAGGCTTTGAACAGGCTGTTCCTGGATTTCTATACCGTGCTAAAGCTGGGTTTTGGTCAAGAGATGTTTGAAAGATTTTAATCTGAAGTCTTGTGGATTGAAGCCTTTTTTATATCCAGTCACCTCAAGGGGAGTTACAACCAAAATAATCCTGTTCGCACAATTCTGGCAAAAACGAAGTTCTTGAATTACTCTGTAGTTCGAAGCATGCTGAATAGTGCGTTTGCTTAGTGGCCTAACCAGAGTCAATTAAGTCGCAAACTTCCTCCAGTCTGATATAAACAGAGCAACACTCTCTCTTTTGTAACCTAGCTAGTGTAGGAGATACCGTATGAGCTGATCTTTCTCTATCCCTGCCGTTTAGTGCAATGATGCAATTAGTACACAATCATATGATTTTTTTCATTAATCTTTAAATGCACCTGAGTACCATCGTCAGCAAGAAGAATACTCAGGGAGGAATTTTAAGTTCAAATTTAATAGTTTTAAAAAGTTGTTTGAATGCAACAGTATAGAACTATGTGGAAAATTTTGTCGAGGATACTGCTAGTTGTGTAAGTTGATAAGCTGTTGGATTTTGTGATGGATATAGGATTATGCATTTTTTGAACTAGTGTGAAGCAAGCTGTATCTTTTCTGCACCCGCGTTTTTTGAGATTTTAGGATAAATGAATCGTCTGTTTGAACGTAAAAGGAGGGTCAATTAATGGTCGATCTGAACGTAAAAGGAGGGTGAATTAATGGTCTATTTGGACGTAGAAGTAGGGAGAGTTGATGGTCTATTTGAACTGGAAGCAGGGTGAATAAGTGGTCTATTTGGACTTGGAAGGAGGGTGAGTTGATGGTCTATTTGAGCATCAAGGGATGCTACAAGACCCTTTCTGTGATGTCATGGAAAACTTCTCGACGGTGCCTTGTAATGTGCGAAAGGAAAATATTGAGCTTTAAAAAACAAAAGCTATATGCTCGTCATATTGCAAGTTAACTAAGCGCTATGTTCCAATGCAAACATAATTAAGCGATATCAATTTATCTTTGTTTTACGACGAAGGATTTTTTGAGAGGTCCCATAAAATTGTTGAATAAACCCTAAACGTAAGCCGATCAACGGTCATTCAAGTAAACTGCATTACCCATAGACATGACAACTGGTAACCCATATGAGTTTCTATACACCAATGAAATCTCAGTCATTTGCTGTCTTAATATGAAAATAATGACAGCAAGAAAATCAGCTATTATTTTTACCTAAAATGACTGATATTGGTTTTATTATTTGTTTCTGTTGAAGTAATCAGCTCTGAAGTTTTTTGTCTGCTTCTTATTGAAGTATAGGTTGTTAAGGTTGTTAAAACTAGCCCATAAGAAAAAAACACGTCAATGGCAAAAATATATTGAAACACCATTGTTTGCTTTGTCGATATCCCTCTTCAAACATTTCTTGTTTTTCAGCTGCTTTCTTTTTTTGCCTCCTTTACTTCAATGACTTTTGCCGAATTCTTATGAGTTACTTTGATATAAGAAAGCGCTTTGAAGCCGAACTCTGATTCATAACTACCAGTAGCCTTTCTCTATACATTCGACTGGATTGGCGAATTCTCTTTGCGTGAGTGGTTGGTCCCTTTTATTTTTTTCTGCATCACCTTTGTATCTGTTTAGATTGATCGTTAGCGAAAATACATTTTGTTACCATTTGCACTTAACAAGATCTCAGCAATCAAGAATCTGCGATCTATCTCAATCATGAATTCGTTTTTTTTTTGAAAAATAATATTTCAAGCCTTTAATTTTATTTGTTTGTGGTTGAAATGTCAAAGGGTTTGCTAATAGATTGAAAAGATTGAATGCTCCATGCTTATTTGCTGCCTCAAAGACAAACAATTTCATTATATAGAAGATTCTCGACAACTGGTAGAATCAGGTAATCGAGATTACGTTCTGCCATCATCTTGTAATTTATTTGTAATGGACAGTAAGTTTCTTGTCGTCTGACTCATCTAGTTTCTTTTTTATTAATTTTCACCATTTTTAGTAGCTGTTTATAATAAATTGTATATATCTGAAGGAAGAGGAGTCGTTAATTTTTCTTTTTTTAAGGACTTGTGTCATTGATTAATGCCACAATGTACATGATTAGAACTAACAACTCATTTCAGCTGTAGGATGATCTACAACTGAATTCCCCATGGCGATAATTCTGATTGTGAATCTGCTAACGGTACTAGTTTTGATATACAAGTAATCGTCGAGGCAAGATGAGACCAAACATTATCCCGTGATTATCTCAAAGACAACGTAATGCAATAGCCGCTCGATGTCGCAGCTTAAGTGAGCGCGTATTGCCTTCTTAAGAAGATAAAGCAGACTAGATGTCATCTCTAATCCGTTGGAAAGATAACTATAGTTTCAAATCATGCAAAATTTACTCTCACGAAAGTATGTGAATATTAAATATATGCAGATATCGGTAGTTAATGTCGTCTCCTTTGAATCTCCTTATCCGGAATTTCTCCTCTTTGTGTAACAGACCCAAATTATCGAAGATTATCTTCAAAATCGGTGACAATAAAAGTGCTTAGTTCAAAATCATCCCGCGCATTACCGTTATGCTTTGGTCATAGTCTTGAACATTGCTTCTATTCTTTGTCACCATGCGCTACAAACCATATCTCCTTCCTCTGGTGTCAATAAACAAAGGATGCGAACGGCTGTTGGTCGGTGACCTAAAGCTAGTTTGAAGGTTCCCTGGGAATAATAAGTTAGATAGAGGTAAGCTCTGAAGGGTTGTCATACTTCTGTTGCTCCTTTGTTAAGTTATATAAAATTTCGCGAGAGTTTTTAAACTTCATAAATACTATCAAAAACTTAAAGTTTAGGAATGAAAAGACGCTATTTCTCTTAACGCTTTAAGAAATTGTCTCACTTTTCATTTGATATATTCATTGAAACACTTGAATCAAAATCAACACCTCGTTATTTCTGCTCGTGATGCAATGCTACGTAACATTGTTTAGGAAATCAGTATTGCGGATTTGCTGACAGTTACAAACAAACCGCAAGTGTAAAAACATGCTTCATTTTTTGAAACATTCTTATTGAAGATCAGCCACTCTGCTTTTCTTTTTACAAATAGATCGAGGTAGTCTGAATAGAATTGCTTGTCCTATTGTGAGTTTGCTTAATTGATAAAGCAGAAATAAGTAGTGTATTTGAAAAGTGAAGATTCCCTTTAGTGGCACAGAAGAATATTCATCTGTTGTATCAACAGTGTAGGTGTGTTAGACAGACAGCAAATAGAATTTAGGCCATTATCGTTCAAGTGAATTAGAACCCTTTCAAGTTGATCTTTGCAGATTTGAAGAAGAATTTCTTTTCTACCTTAATTTAAATGGCAGTATATGCTTTTCAGCTTGATCAACAATGGGACTTCAAACAATGCAATGTTTCATGTTCTTGCAAATAAAGCTGATACAACACAGATCAAAGTAACAGTGTATCGTTTGATACATGTTTATATTTGGCTTATTCAAAACGCAGGTTGTGAGCATGTCGCGATTAAGGATATCTCTGTCTTAACTGACGTGTCAAAATTCCAATTGACATCTACATTGCTCGTTTTCACAGCAGGCATCAATCATTAATCTTCCCAGTAGTAATCAATAGCCATCTTTGTCTATAGTCTATCGTTTTTTGTTATCTACACAATCCAGCCGTCTCCACTACTCTTCTTCTTTATATCGTCCATCCTCTTCCCCTGCTATTATACGGTTCGAGTGTTCTTTTTCCTAGAAATTTGCACTTTTTGGCTTCCTCATGCAGTTTTTGCACCTTTTTTGCTTCCATCAAAGAATTGAGGGTTTCATATAGTACTTGAAATGGGCATTTTAGAGCGAGCATTTTACTTGAAAATCGATAGTTCAATATAGCTGCTTTTGAATTTTTTATTGAATTTTGAATTTACTAACACAATCAACCAAATGACATATTATCGCGTTTCCGTATCGTTAAAATCCTCGACTTCTATAATTTTTCTATCAGTGCAGAATCATGGTGGATTTTCAAAGCGTTTCCCTTAATACTTTTGTGGCTTAGGCCATCCATCCTCTATTCAATACAACCTGCCTCATCATAAATGCTTGAGGCTGAATCGAACTGCTGACCCGCCGTTTGTCATCGACGCTTTTCTAAACAACGTTGCCATACAGTCTGTTAGTGCAATTGGTTTTCGATTACATAGATGACTATTGGATATCAAGCGATGCATTCTAAAGAGTAAAAATGCATCTTAACTTTTACACTCTGAAAAAAGACTATGCATAATTAATCAAATCAGTTATGCTGAATTATTGAAAACCTTTAATTAAAATTGGATCATACTAAATCTGATATTTAAAAGAAATAACAAATTTTGGTCATTCGTAAAGCTGTTTTTTCACGTATGTCAGTACAGCTCAAGTTAATTGGCAGATTTTCAACACAATCATTCTCCCAGCGCTTCTCCGCAAAGATTTTCGGGTATTACCTATCGCTACAATTTGGTCTGGATATAATAACTGCATTAAATAATTTCATGTGTCAGGGCTCTTCTTTTATTGATGTATTGGAACATTTGAGATTTCTTCAATAAGCTGCGATTTGTGCTGAAACTAATTTGTATATTATGATTTTGAAGAATAACGGATTGAAAATCAATGAATAAATGATTTTGAAACTGCTAATCCCTTCTGATACCATGGATCAAATGCTGATGACCAGCTTCCATTGCTGTAACTTTTCTAGGTAAATTTTCTGCGGCTGGTCGGGACGTGATGCAAGTTGCTCTCTCCATAGAAGCTTGACATACAAGAGTTTTTTCAAGTAAGCACTAACTGTAACCATCATAACTTAACTCTGTAGCTACTATGCAGCATTTTTCTTCCAACGTTATGTTTGCAAGGCCAGCAATAAAATCAATTTCTTTGTCTTACAGCAGTGCTAAGAAATGTGTCATAGCAGATATGTGTCGAATCTAAATCACTGAAATAGTGAATCTCTTGACAAACGCCTTCCTCTTCCTTCCATAACAGTTGCTTGATAAACTGAAACTACGAACATCATTCAATAAATTAAATAACAACTTATGTATTGAGGAAATATATATAGAATGCATTATAATTCATATTTTATTCCTTTTTCAATAGTTCTCCCAGTTATGTTTCTAGTTGCCTGTGCATTCTTGTTGAAAATATTCCATTACTTTCTACTCTTCTAGTTTTGAATTTTTCGTTTTAAACATAAATGCTTCATGCATGCGGCCACCTGTAAAAGCCAAATAACTTAGACTATTGCCATATAACTTAGAAAATCCATAAGCCATATAACTGAGAAAATCTTATTCCAATGTTATCAAGATTTCAAATGTTAAATTTTTGCATATAATAGGCAAATTTCATTAAAATATGTGAATCGATGCGATCTTGAATAGAAAAGAGACAAGAACTTCACTTCACAGAATTCTATGTCTAGTTGCTTTCAAACAGGACAATGACTGATCTTTATATTTCTATCAGACATTTGCATTGCATATCGTATCATTTACAAAATAACGTATAAAAACGTAAGCATTAAACATACATTACAATCATAGTCACTGCATTCATTGCATCCCGATATGGTAATTTGCTAATGCCACACGCTGATCAAAACTTTGTCAAGGCTTTTGCTCGCCAATATCCCTTTTCGTTATCATCACTACAAATTTTGCTTCAAATAGCATTATTCTATTTTCTTTTTAAAAAATGGTGCACTTCTAGGCCGTATTAGTCAATATCCCTTTTTACAGGCCTTTGAATGGGAATGCTTTATTGTTTAGTTTGTGATTATTTACAGTGAACCTTTGTCTTGATGGTTTCTAAGAGAAACTGTCCCATTATCATACGGACAACCTGGAGTCATGGTTCATTTATTATCTTTGCCCCACAATATTCACGTAGCTTTCAACTTCATTAATTCAGCAACGTAATTAAGTTTATACAAGATACCGTCTTTTGTGATATGAATTTTCTAATATTTCTCCCTTTGGATTTTAAGGAATCCCTTAAACCCATTCAAATATCATTGTTAAATGCTTGGAAATTATGACAAGGCTGTTGGTTTTGATGAAAACTTCTGGCCACTGTTGTATGATGACATTTTCTGGCCAGTGCTGGTGGATGGTGTTAGGCTGCTAGGAAGGATGATATCTTGTCACTGTTGTATTGTCCATGTATAGCTGCTTTTGTTGACGATATCTTTTGTATTGACGATGTAAGGTTGCTAGTGTGGGTGACATTTTCTTTCCATATTATTCTAATCCTAAAGTAGACATCGTTATCAACAGGTTTTACGTATGGTATATTTTTATGCAGTTTTGTAACTCCATGAATTAGCATTTGAGACAAGCTTGCATTTTCAAATGATCCTGGGATTATTCTTCATTGCCAGTTTCTCAAAGCCTTTATGATCAGTAAATATCATGCCTTTGAAGCGGCATGCATTAAGATTTGATTGTGATGTGATGGGTATTGTAATTGTTTAAAGATGTGCTGGTATTCTCAAGTCTTCTTGAAGTTCGAACCGAGCCGCAGTTGAAGTGTACAATTCGGCACAATCTGGCTAATCATGTGAATATTTACCCTTTATCTTACAAGAAGACATTCTTATCTCCAAAATCTGAACAAAGTAAATATTTTGCTTATTGTGCTTGCTATGCTTGATTTGTGTTTACAAATAATATAAGATTGTTAAAAGTCTAATGCTTGTTTACGATAACTTAAGTACGTCAGCTTGGTAATCACCTAGCTAAATATCACTTAAAAGCTATTCTCATAATGTTTTGCTTGAAAAGAAACATAATAGGTACTAAGTTTTCCATTGACTTGACCCATTTGATTTGTCTTCGGTGATTTTATGGCAAAAAACCCAAAGAACTGATTAAGCCTTGATTTATGGACTGGTTATCATAAATCAAGGTACTTAACTTAAAAAGCAGATGTTTTCGGTGTTTTGATGTTGTAAAGAGACACTGAGACAATTTATACCCGACATTAAAGTTATTGAATAGTTGAGCAAAATATTTACTAAAAAGATGACCCAAGAATCTCCTATATTCATTAAAGCATTTATTTTTGTTACGCAGCTTTCTAAAGTTAACCTGATATTGTTCGGCTACATTTAGCATACCAAGGCCTAAAAAAGCTGCTTTCAACTCCCATCAGCAGTATCTTCAGATTATTCTCAGTCCGTCTCGGTTTATTAACAATATTTATAAAATTCCCAGTAACTTCTCAACGTCTTCTTGGGAGTCGCAAATTGAATTTGCAAGTGCTGCTTATGAAATAGTATTTAACACAAACTATGTTATCATTAGTAAACGATATCGTTAACGACTACAGTAGGAAAGTTGTCGATAACATCCTGCAATGAAATTATATTCTTTAAATTTGATATACTTGAAAACTTTTTATTTTATAATCTATATCCTTAATTGCTTGTTTTATATACTTTAGAAGTTGTATTTCGGCTCCAGGACGTTCCAGGCAGATTTTGAGGGATTTGTGAACATTTGTATTGTGTGTCGACGTTCTTTTCCCAAAAAACCCACGATCAACGACAAACCTTAACTTTGGCAGTTATTGATTGTAGTGGCTGGCGATGTTGTTTTTCGATTTGTTCGCAGAATTGATATAGTCAATATTGGGGTGGTCTATGAGAAGGCTTAAATATCTAGTACTTTGTGTGATTCTTTGACGTCTAGCTGCATGGTAAGCGTAATAGATGAAGAACTTTGGTTGGTGGAAATTCAAGTTTGTTGCAGCGCACTTGACCTGTGAAGGGTCTTTATAATTTTTTACCATGCAATCATTTGACAACTTAACATCTTAACAGAATTAGAAGCAGAACCTTAAAAGGTTTAACTTTATATCAATATTGAGGGCAAGGCCTTTGGTAAGTGAAGTTATCATATGGGGACGATATTAAACAAAATGTGATGAGCAGGATGATGCATTTAAGCGTTGAGAAACGAACATGACGAGATTTCCACGAGTTAATGATTTTGATCAGAGTACAAACATAGCGGTACTGCTACGTCGAACTTGACGTTTAACTACCTTTAATTTGCCGGTGTCCACATTTAAAAGTCACTTCTTAGTTGCTTTATCTACCGCCTTATTAAGGTTCTAACATAATCTTTATCACGTCTCTAAAAGATATTAAGGTAATTTCTGTCTGCTTGAAGTTTTTTATTCAATCGCCTTGCGTCACTTTCTGGCAAACGGTTCACAAAGCAACCGATAAAAAAGTGCTGAATCAAATTCACGTTCGATCTTCTTTTGATACGAAACTCTATTTCATTTGTAGAAACGCTACTGTGATCTATGATGACCGTACTAAGCTCGATGACAGTTACTCGGAGTCTTTCTCAGGATTAGCCTCCCGTAGTTATTGTACAGGAACACAATAAGGAAAAAGCCTTTTGTTAGGCCCTCATTGCATATCATGGTTCTTCGTACTGATCCCAATGAATATATTCATAGTCGCATGTCTATGGTAGCACCCATAACTACCCATGAGATCTGAACAGCTGATTTCTGCTGAAAAAAACAGAAACAATTGCCAACGACTTTATTGAAAAGGGCCTGTTACAATTGCTTGACTGAAAGAAAAGGTCTTTTCTCTTAAAAAATGCGTTTTTCAACTGCGATGCGAGGTCATATTTACGTTGGAAAACAAAGCGGCTTTAGCTACTGACATTTGATATCTGTATACAAAAGAGCGCTCACCAAAGAACTATCATCATTCTCAATGTATCTTTTATAGGAGGTCCTGCAGCGTCTATCAATGGAATCTAGACGATTGTGAAGCGATAATGTTCTGATTTCGGTAGCTATTGTAACAAAGGAAAGCGTGTGTCGGCTTCTATTTTTCCAACCATCGGAATACCAGTAAAGAGTTCATTTCGGCCAAATCTTCAAAGACTTTTTCGAGGAATCATTTTTGTCGTTGGAAACTGTCAAGTAAGACATCTTTCTCGTTTTCTCTTCAATGTAACCTACCTTAAGCTGTGCCCGGTCATTGCGTCGCGTGGACATCAAATGCTGATTTTCTATAAATCACTGTTTTCTTTTCCTATATGAAGAAGGATGGTCTGCCAGATCTGAAGGAATTTCGGCGAAATTGTTTAAAATCAAACGTAAGTAAGGCTAGCGTTCTTGACTTGGAAGATTTTCATTCTCAATACGTTTCACAAAATAACCACCTAACATTGAGCTTTCCTTATCTTTTTACAAGGTATTTTACTTTGTGTAAATGGGCATGAAATAAGATTATTAAGTTGATATAGACCAGAAATTTTGTAAGCAGAGTTTTATGCAATAGCCTTCTTACAATATTTCATAATGTCGTCAATGTATTTAGCTTGCTTTGATTTGGACGCGATTGCAAGACTTTTATCTTGCCCGATAGTCGTTATAATTGTATGCTGTCTAGCAGCTGGTAAATGTCAGCTTTATTTCATTGGATATTCAACCGTTACTTTCTTTTTGATGTTTGAAGTCAAAATGATCATATGAAATCGTGTGTATGAATATGCTTGCTTATATTTGGAAAACTTATGTTAAGCTGCAAAGCATCGAATGCGTTAATGTAGCTAGGCTGTATCTTTCTGTTTGTCTAGGTGAAAATTAATGTTCAAAACAAACTGAAATCTGCTTGCATAATTCTTTCTAAATTTATTTTCTGATACTTTTTTAAGAAACCACAAGAGTAGCGAAATTTCCTAGAAGTTTTTCTACAGCCAGGCAAATTCTACATTCAAGTCTATCAAAAAACTTAATTTTTTAAACAGATTTTAGACTTCGATTTTAATATACTTTTGCTTTATGACTTTCCATTTCCAGAGTTATCACAAATTGCTATTTTTTTCGTTGCTTTTTCTCCTTTCCTTTCCTTTCCATTTCAGCCTGCTTTTACTTCATTAACTTTCGGGATATACGCGTTTCTGTAAACCTGGTCAAAATTTGCAAAATCTAGGTTTTGACTTTTATTTTCCTTATTCTATACAAGTTATTGAATCTTTGCAGTGGATTCGTGTCCTTAAGTACGTTAAAAATGTCTCTCTCTCTTTCTCTCTCATCAGTGCAATTTGATTATATCATTTTGATTTTATTTTTTATCATTTTCATTCTTTGTGACTGCGGTTTGAAACAAGGAAAGAACATTTCCATATAGACGTTATGCAACTATCCTATTCCTCATATTTCGCTGCTGTTTTTATTCTTCCAATGGTAAACCTCTCTCTTGAAGCACATAGCAACTCTCGAACTATCTTCTACTGCCTATACTATGGTTGGTAATACTTTGCAGCAATGCATCTATCGAAAAATACAATTCTACATTATGTGAGTTGTCAGAATCAAACAAGATATTGTAGCAATGTGTGAAAAGGAATCTTCTGAAAATCTTACCTTAGAATCTTTTCTTATAATGTTTGAAACTAAAAACTTAAACTAAAGAGTTCTCCATATTTGTTACGCAACACAACACATTCTTCATCAACATAGGTACAAATTTGAAAGCAGCTCAAAATTTAGTTGAGTATCTTTAAAGCGTACAATTTTTTATAAACTAGGCACTGTAACGTTCAAAACTGCTTGACCAAATTATTTTGCCTATTACTCCTTAAATTCGCAGTAATGCTGTCTGACAATTTTCGAAATTCGATTACAATACATAAAGATTATAAGTTATTCGACACTTCTGCAGTTTCGTTTTTATTCTTGCGTAGGAATTGAATTTTCAAATATCTCTTTTTTCAAATGTAAAACAATATTTGTTGCAAAGAGCCTATTGATACCAGCTGTTCAATTCTGTTAAATGTATTTTTTATCAAAATGTGAAAAAATAGAGTACAAAATATTTTTCTTCCTTAACCTTCTATTAAGCCTAGGGAACAAAAGAATCACGACAGGTATTTTTCATAATGGCCTTAATTTCCCGATTTTTATGTCAAAAAAATCAATAGGACAAATTGAAGCGGAAAAATATGAATAAGGAAAGTTATAGAAAGAATTTTTGAATGATAGCCGCCTTTTGAATGGCAGTCATTTTTGAGAGAATGCATGCTCTCTCTGACACTATGCTTACTTCATCAAATTAATTAAAAAGTATGACAGGTGATGCATAGGCCGTATTTACAGTAACAGCTTTAAAGCCATAAAGGCGCGTGCCTGGGTGTACCTATCATATGTTATGATATGTGCCTTTGTACTGCTTTATTCAATATCAGACAAGTTACACGTGTCTTCACCGATAAGCATTAATTTTGACATATTTTCATGCGCATTTTAATTGCCTATTACATGTGGCAGTATTGTTATTCTCTTGTAGCATATTGAAAAAGTCAAACGCAAAGTGTAGACAAATTCTTTGCTTGAAAGTCTTTTTTTATTGTAAATTTTCAATTTAGATTAGAAACAATTGCTACTCGACATCATCGAAACATGTCCTAACAATGCTGTTTGGCTTTCTTGGGAATGCGACAATTCCTTCTGCTTTTTCAGTGGGCGCTATGAAAACCTATTTCTTACTTTTAATCAAACAACTGAGCATGCAAAAATTTACCAATTGGTCATATTTTCAAATTTATTATGCATTAAGCCTAACAAATAACGGGTATCATATTCATTTTTTGCATAACCTAGCTACGTTTTATATATACCACCCTCCAAGTATTGACATAACGAAGTAAATCAAAAATTAGAATGCAAGCTGAATGCAACTTAAATGAGTTTTGAACTTTTTGCTTCTTCTCAAAAGATTTTAACAAATTTTAAAGGAGAGCGGAAAGTATCAAATGAGAGTCAATTTTTATAAAGTACAATGATATTATGCAAAGAGACAGGAACATTTTTGCAGCAACTGAACAGGAGATTTTAAAATTAACTTATGATGAAACCATCCGGTATCAATATTTAATCTGTTTTGCTTGATTTGCGCACAAGTCGGTTAGAAAATGACTTTGACAATGGAATTCTTTTTCAAAAAAGTTACAGGTAGTCTCTTGAACTGCAATGACTCCTCTGAATGTTTAGTCGTTGGTTCAATAACTCGCCTTCTTTAATGGCACGCTAACAAACATTCTATTGATACGTTTGCAAAAACAACGTCATATGAAAACACGTTGACATTTGAAAGGGCATTTCATTTCGTTTCTTTCTTTTGTCTCACTATTCGTTTGTGCATACATGAAAATGAAAACATTTCCAGACATTTGAGACCATGATACAATTTAATCAAGAGTTGCTTAGACTTCGAAACAGGTGCTTTGTCTTAAAGACAGTTGGTTCAATTTCCTTTTAGAACCATTTCTAAGAAGTCTCCAATTGAAATCTATTAACTCCTAAATATGTTACAGGAAGACTCCAATATTTTTCACGTTTATTGAATTTATTTTAGTAAGTGAATAGCAACAGAAGTGATGAGGCATTGATTACAATCCAGGTTTGATAGATTTTGTCTGTTACATTAAGCATTATTCTTTGCAATAAATGCATCTTATCAAGGATATTTTGATCACTCTGTTCTCTATTTGGGTGGTATTTCATTCATATATAACCATGCTGAAAGGAACATGATCCTGTTATAACACAACGACTCAATAAGAAGCTTTTAATTCATACATTATTAGGATCTTTTTATATTTCTATATAAGCTTGGGCATAAACTTTCGTTAATTAGAGCTCTTCAGCACTGATATTGCTTTAGACTTTCTTTATCTTGTCAACAGTTGTTGGGATAGCAAATAAACGGAATATATTTTAGATGAGTATGCATAAGCCCAATGTGCAATATGTAAAATTAAGGCAGTCATATGATGCCAAGCACTTCTATCAAAGAGTGCATCTGAAAGTTTTAAGGTACCCGTTATAAGAACGTAATAGCAGAGATAAAGAATGTCAACATTTTTATTTCTTTGTGCTTGAGAATTTCGCCTGTAAAAAGTTTTTGAAATTGCATTTCAATTTGATGTTAAGAAAAGCTACATTCGAGAGCATCTTCTATTTGTTTGATATCATATTATCTGGTTACTAAGTCTTTTTTACCTGGCTAGAAGGCGAGATTTGGTCTCCTATAAACAATTTGCTTGTAAATAGATGGCCGCAAATGTGTTGCAACGCTACAGGCGTGAGTAACGACAGTTGCTTTTCATGCCTGCCTCACTCTCTGTGAATTTCTTCGCTGGTTCAAAGGAATAACCAAGCCCGTGATCTCGCAAGTGCAACTAAGAAACTCAGCGCTAGCAACAGCTTTTGCCATCTCGACATGGGGAGATTAAATTGTCGCATGAACCTAATAGAAAAAATTCGTGGGAAGTCCAATCTTTTCTTAATTCAATTTACACAGTCGTTTCTCAAGATTTTATTAAATCACTTTTAACTTTTGCCAATATATTAACAACGTACGCAATACTCATTTTAGAAACTCTTACATTACCAACATAAAGCTGTCTTTTGTAGAGTCCGACTCACAAGATACGGTCAGTCACCGTGTTTCTTCTGTTGTTTAGGACACTGTGATTTATTGTGACTAATGCGTGCGGAATCGGCGCAATGTGACGAGATCCCATGGCTTTTTTATGAGATTTCATCATCTGGCTTGTCTTTGCGTTGATAATCTGTGCAGTTTTGAAATTTAACTTATTTTTCTCACCAAGGTCACTGCATGTTTCCTTGTAAAAGTCTTGCAATATCTATAAGGATGTAAAAACAACACATATCAGATTTCGTATCAATATTCAAACAGTCCTTGTCAAATAACTCTTTCTTCGAGCATTTGCTATTCTTCTGTTTGAAGGATTATATTGCTATCACAGCATTCAACCTTTCTGCCAGCCTTATCATAATTCAGCTTTTGCATTACATTTGTGAAATTTGCTTTAATATGTTTTCCATGTTTCCTTAAAAGTTTTCAACACTTTTGTCCTTTATGAGCTTTGCGAAGACTAATTTTGATGAAATTCTTAGCAAGTATTGAACTAACTTACATCTTCTATATCACAATTTGTGAAACATTTGACTTGAAATTTATTCTCAAGCAACTTTTCATGAAGTTCTTATCCTGCACCTGGGAATCATGACATGGACTGTATTCCTGAAAAAGTGTATGCTATGTTGCAGCTAAAAACAGCCTACAAGTGTATTTACAATTCCAGAGTAAACAAATTGCTAGTTAGACAAAAAGTCAAGATCGTCAGAATAACTAGGATAGAGCAATTTAACACATGACACTGTATTGACTGCCTGGTTTTTCTCAGGAATCTTCAGGTGTATGTTATGAATCTTTTCGTATTAGCCTCTTCATCAGCTGTAGGGTTGCTTTATCAGGCATCATGTAATCAGAATTTTAGGCTTCTATGCTGCTTTTCATTAAAGCCTTCTTGATTTTCAATTGTGCTTTTCTTTTCCCATTAGGTCTTTTTTACATGCTGTATTGCAAGCACCCGCGTTTGTTCCATAAAGAAGCTGTTCGCGTCTCATCTCTTCTGTTCTCTTCTGTTCTCTTCTGTTCTCTTCTGTTCTCTTCTGCTCTCTTCTGTTCTCTTCTACTCTCTTCTGTTCTCTTCTGCTTTCTTCTGTTCTCTTCTGTTCTCTTCTGTTCTCTTAAGTTCTCTTCTGTTCTCTTCTGTTCTCGTCTGTTCTCTTCTGTTCACTTCTGTTCTCTTCTGTTCTCTTCTGTTCTCTTCTGTTCTCTTCTGTTCTCTTCTTTTCTCTTCTTTTCTTTTCTTTTCTCTTCTTTTCTCTTCTTTTCTCTTCTTTTCTCTTCTACTCTATTCTGTTCTCTTCTAATCTATTCTGTTCTCTTCTTTATATTTTTTACATAAAGCTTATTTGCTTCCTTCCATGCCTTCCCTTCCTTCAAATTTCATATTTTTCTTAGATACATACTTTAAACCTATTTCTCTTGGTTTCTATTAAATCTATTTTTCCTTTTAAATCGCTAATAGCATTGCATCTTTCCTTAAGATGAAGTTGATACAATATGTTTTTAGAGTCCTTCCTGGCAATTTTCTTCTTGGCTCTGGCTAGCTTTTTTTCTTTCGAATCAAGACTTTTTCCCTTTTCTCCTCGTTATATCGAAAAAGGACGTTATCTTTTCTTCATTTACCTTGCGGATAACAAAATGTTGTCTTGTGATAGAGCTTTGTAGAGCTTCCGGAGTTTTTCTACTAGTTGTACCCCCTTGGACAATCTTGTTATCATATTTTTATTGGCTGAAAATAAGATCAGCAAGCTACGGCTGGTTGTTTCAATACCTTTTGGCACGTACTTTTGGCTTGATTTCAGGAAATAGTACATTCCTTCACTGAATTTTGATACCAGTTAAAGAATATTCCTTATTCCTTTTTAAATAGCTGCTTCCTGTGAATAATAGCATTGGTCTTTCACGCTAAGACATTTTTAATGCAAAAATAAATTATTTGCCATTAAAGATCAAACTGTGTCAAGTTGCAAATTAACCTCCAAAGGTGTATCCGCTTGGTAATTGATACATCTGCATACAGCCGCTCTTCTGCTCCAACTATTGACTTCAACTTACGTCTTTTATAAAATTGACTTATCTAATGGTCATTAACCTTGGGATAAAATTACAACCTTTCAGCATATGAGTAACTTTTTTACGATTAAAGTTACCAAAATGTTTAGATTTAATGATGTCTCTTTTTACCTTTCTACATAAATTAGATCTTTCAACTAACAAATGATCTTTTCATCTTATCTTTGGCTTAATTGTTGCTATTTGTGCTCAGTTATTTTTATTCACTTGAACTAAATTCAGTTGTACATATAAGTCATGTATGTTTACTAGCCACAATCTTACATTAAGAGCTAACTGAATTGCAATCCTCACCTGGCTACTGAGGTGGTAAATTTGATAGCTGTTGGCTCAGTCCTAGCCCTTTGGACATTACCCAAATCGAAGCAAGCCTGAATATTGTCTTTAAGTCATTGCTTGGCAAAATTGCATAGCACCGTAATTATCTTATGATCAGGTACACCGCAAAGACCATGTTTCTCGGCGCTTTGTATTGCAAGTTTAGATTTGCTAGCCTATATAGAATTAATTTGGTGAATTTAGTCACTTGTTTTAATAGTCCTATTAATGCTTCTTTAACAGATTGGCAAATGATTCCGTCACAATGGGAATACTACAGGCATTACAGAGGCCATTTATGTAACTTGTGGAAAGTCCACTCAGCTATCTGCATCTAATATCATTTTAAAATATCAAAGTAACAAAGATTCATAATGTTTCTTCAAATTGGCTTATTTATAAGACAAGGTGGGATTAGCACACCCAATCATAATATAATTTTACAGGAAACCCAGTATTGTGTCCTGGGGTACTCCAGGATCCAAATTTTTATTCATAATCTATGTACAATATAACTGTCTCAGAAAGCCCTTCAATTCAGTTTTAATTTAATCATTTGATGGATATCCAGTACTGAGGAGAGGGGGTCAGGGGGGTCACTGCCGACTTTAATCTTGGATTTTTCAAATTATTTGAATAGTGAAATTTTTTTGGTGCAGCATATCAGTTTTGATCAATTTTGGTATTTAAACGTTTTTAACTTCCTAAGATTTTTTTTAAATGTAAAGAACTGCATATTTTATAGTTAAGAAATATGCATGCATTATGACGATAGTATACCAGTAATAGTTAAACTATATTGAAAAGGCTATTCATAGCCACCATCACAATTTCAACAACCAAAATAGCTGCAACCATCGTCTCAAAAAAATTTCCCCGGACCCCTTAGAAGGGTCGCCTCCGGTGTGTCTTGCTTTTATCTTACTTTCTGACCCGGGGCCTAGAAATCCTTTCCCGCGGCCCTGTGGATACCCCACACGATGAGATTCCATTGATATCAGCGTTTTTGTAAGAAAGAAATACGCCTGGCAATTTGCCAATTTAAAAGTTTTTGTAATCCTGCGTTGCTCTCTATAACGCCAGGTTTAGTCAGACCACAAATATTTTCGTTATCTCTTTTTTTTGTAATAGCAGATCCTCGTTTGGTGGGATTCAGGCAGATATTTCCATTGAATTGAATCGCTTTCCAGAATAAACAAGATAGCTTTGATTGAGATGAATTGAAAGATGACTCTGTGCCCAGGAGGTACTTCCCCTATAGTTTTTAGAGTGCGTGAAACTATACCAAAATGGTTCTATTCTCTTATTTTCTTTAAAAAATACCTCCTCATGTAGCCATTCACATTCTCATATACCCTCATACACACACGTATCCACGCCATAGAAGAAATAAGCCTTTCCTAACCTCTTTTTTCCAAGAATATGCCCTATACAGTGTGACACCCGTATGTTCCGATCATATTGATATTCTTTCTTGGCTTCTGCATTTAGAATAAAATTTAGTACATTCTGGTGGAAGGCTTTTTGCTTGCAAAGTGCAATGGTCGTGAGTGGTTTTGCGAAGAGGCATTCTGATTAGAAACGGTCACGTGTAGCCTACAGCAAGCAGATCAATGGTATATAATAGATACAAAGTACATCTTGTGAAATCCCGTTGATCTCTATCCGTTTGTTGTTTGTAGGTGAGAATGTCTCTAAGCTCCATGCTTTGCAACTTTTCCATCTTAATCTGTTTTGATACTGCATAGTAATAACACGCGGAGGGCCCTCGCTGGCCGGCATTCTTTTTTGGATAGGAAATCTTCTGTCCTGTTTTCCTACGTTGGATTCGGTGAATATAAATGTGGTTTTCATGTATCCCTGTAAGCTTTAGTTTATCAACCATTAAACACTCTTGTTTTAGTTGGATTTTGTCAGGAATTTTGCAGCCTTTAAATAGAAAACTCAATCTTTCTGTATAGATAAGTCGTAACATACATGAATTGCTAGACACCCTGTGCTTAGAGGCAACGCGTGACATGGCTCAAAGTATAACCAGGAATTGCAGCATTTTTTGTTTCGCGCTCTACTTGGTTCGTTTGGTTCTATTATTAATGTTTCTGGCACATTGAAAGTTGCCTTAAAAAGCAACAAGTGTAACTAAAATGAGCTGTTGTGTTTTAAGTCATCTAAAAAGTCATCATTTTACCATTTCCAGCAAAGCACACTGCTTTTACAATTTTTATAACTTTGTCTATCAGATCATGGCATTGTTGATAGGTGTAATAGTCCAAAAGTAGTTTAATTTTGGGTGTTGCTAACTTTGGCAAGCACTGATAAAGCGTTGTGGTACAGCCAAACAGCAGCTGTACCCACTGACACAAAATTTTGTACAAGCTGTCTAAATTAATCGAAGTAAAATATTTGTACTGTAAATAACACTGTAGTGTTATCAGTTTTCGAAAAAAGTCATTTTAACTTTTTCTGAACACTAGTGTCATTGCCTGGTAAAATTATTCCATATTGTTCAACGAGAACTACGTAGGTCTAGGTATTCAACTAAATTGTTTATCATTTGTTTGTATGTAAATCAGGGGTGGGCAACCTACTGCCCGCCAGCAATTTTTAGCGACCCTCAGACCTCCAGAATGGAATGTTCAACGAACAAAAAACAAAAAATATTTTCAATCAACGTGAAATATTTCGTCTCTCTAATATTGAAGTTCATTCCCAGGTGAAAGACCTCAACAAGCATTTGTATCTGGAAGCAGCTTTTCTCGCAAATGAAGTTAATCAGCTATAAATTTTCAAAAATTTAGACAAACACGTGTATTTAGTTACATGTTTCTGTAGTGGCTTTGACCTGATTTTGACAAGCTTGCTATAGCACTAGAAGGAGAATAGCTTCATTGCTAGTATAGGACAGTACTTACTTGTAGCCCTTCCAGGCCCGACCCGCTCTTCCATGGAACAAAGTGTTATAAATTTGGCTCCCATGTTGAAAAGGTTGCCCGTCCCTGACCTAGACAGTAACAAAAATGTTGTTTGGTCTTCATGTCTCTTTTGATAGGTGTTTGTTTGTCATTTTTGCATATTTTCCTCGGAACTTGACGCTCTTGTTCACAATTTAGTACTGGACCCATTTTCTACTGAAAGCATCACAGTTCATCATCCACCATTTTCATAATGCGTATCCTCCAGTTGCAATGGCGGCACCAGCCACTAGGCTCTGGGGGGACAAAAAAATAGGCCACACCCTTTAAAACATTACCCATCCCCAAACATTTTATCATCAAATTTAGACGAAATTGCCTGTTGCGAGATAAATTCACAAAGCTAAAATTGAATTTTTTCATACCTTAATATTGGAAAGTTTACAAAGAATTATCATGAATATTTCTGTTTGCGTTACTCTTGAGTAGATGCAGCCTTTTTGTATGATACAGACATCGACGCTTGACAAAGCAAAGTCGAATGAATAGAGGCTCTTGCATTTAATCTTCTCAATGGCTTAGATAGCTGAAAAGTAGTTACTTTAGCGGGCATGTATTTGGAAAAGAATAGTACGTTTCTTTTACAACCCGATTATTGTATCAGTAGTTAGAATGCTTTGACTGCCTAGAGAGCGGCAACATAATTTAAGAATGTGTGTTTGTAGGAACGTCTCTTTTATTTGGGGTCACATTTTTCACAGGTCAACTTATACCCTTGGCTTTGTTACCACAGAAAGGCAATGTTGCATTTAGAAATGACAAGTACAAATGTAGCCGTATATTTAATTTGTACAAGTCAAAATTCCTTGATGCCATTGTGCGCGTGCCTCTGTGCAACAAGCCGCTCGCAGTACATTTGGGCATAGCTTGTAATATCAATAGTATCGCATAGCAGCTAACAAAGAGGCCAGAATAGGTCATCGTATCAACAAGGCAAATTAAGCACCGCTAACTCACTAATACTCTAGTCGCAATAACACACTGAATCGCATAGGCAGCTTTCATAATATTTAGTATATTGATTTACGAAACAAAACTCGGCTAAATTTACTAGGAGATTAAACAAATATTGTTATTGAAAATATCTCTTTATTTCATCTAGGATATTACCACGACATTGAGAGAACAAAAAGACTTGACCTCTGGTCGCGGCAAAAGAGCGCACCGAGCCTTGTTCCCCGTGTGTGTCTCAATCCACAAACGGTTCTGCAGCAGTGTTCAGAGACAATTGACCGCAAAAACTACAGACTGGTTTTCAACCGGCCAACACTTTTTAGCTGCAAGGAAAACGGAGGCAAAGTGGGCGATCGAGCCTTGTTGCAGCACCTGAACGGCTGTGAGAAGATTAAGCTGTTCAGCCATTGCTGCCCAGTTGTAGCCACAGGGATCCTAGATGAATCTTTCCACCGCTCGCCTATACAGGTCAGGGCCGTGTTATAAATCCACGTGACTCCTTTGACGAGGTTACATCTATAGTTGCAGCCTAGCGCGCGGACATAGAAAATCGTTCCACTTGGTGACCACTGCAAGATCGAAGCTTACTCTCTAGCTACGTTGATGATTGCCTGCATTGTACCATAAGAGACATCAAGCAAGCACACGCAACCTACAAGCCTGTATATCTCATTTCAAATCTGATATTCTTTTAGAGGGCTGCCTTTTTCTTTAGCTAGAGACATTTTTCAAACGGAGTGTAAAATTTTTTAACGTTAACAGCATATTTCAACTTAAGAAGAAATTTAATGGAAATTTAGTCAAAGATACACACTTCAATCGCACATGAAATGTTACAGTAATTTGTTTACTGGCAACAACCTTCATAGAGACTGCTGAGAATTCTGGGTAAAAGCTGCTCGTATTAGCCGACAGATTTAAGTAAAACCATTATTTGTTATCAAAGTCAATTTGGCGAAAATTTTCACCAGACATGGAAGGTCCCAGCTTCATGCACTTTCCAGATTCACCGCCTTCATTACTCTCACCAGAAACAAAGCCACCACGAGCACCAAAATGTGCCAGGTGCCGAAATCATGGAATCGTTTCTTGGCTGAAGGGCCATAAACGAGCATGCCAATGGCGGAACTGTAGATGCAGTAAATGTATCTTGATATCAGAGAGGCAAAAGGTTATGGCTGCACAAGTTGCGCTAAGAAGGCAGCAAGCTCAAGAGGAGATGAACAGTGATGCCAAGCTGCAGGTAAACATTGCCAGCTTCGTCAGAGCGTCGGAGGAAGAGCGACAGAGTCTTGTCAAGCGCAGGATCACACTAGGTACGTAATCGTAATTTGTTGTTACTTAGTTGCAAAATAATGTCTTTCTCGTTTGATTTGATGCTTCGAAAAGTGCTTTTTAGTGCTTTTAAGGTGCATTTGCTTTCGGGAGATTTTGCAACTGTGAACTCTCAGTAGAATAAACAACGGGTTTGTACTCCAGACGATTCGCTATGTTTTTTATAAGGGAAATTAGAAGCTTTTGCTACATCTCTACAAACAGATACCCCCATAGGCTTGGTGGTCTTACAATGCTCATTTGCTGAAGCACTTGCTTGCAATATGCATTGACATATGCAAGTCCTTACAATAAAACAGCATATCCATCTTCAAATCCTTACAAATGTAGATAATTATCTTTACATAAAGCTTTCTTGCCGCCTGTAATTAATTATTTGCCTTCAGTTTGCACTTGTTCTGTTCAAAAAGATAAATATTGTTTGCAAAGATACATTAGATATTTTTCAATTAGTTTTCCACTAAATCTGCAATGTCTTTACAAATGTTTATAATGCTCTAACAGTATTCTAGCTAGTATTGAAGCAAACTGTTTCAAAATCGGGCATAATTTTTTTCAAAGTTCATCTTTCAATCATATGACAAAGACCTTTCCTTTTTTTTGGTATTTCCATATTCATGGAGCAATTTGAAGTGTTAAGCTTAAGTTTGATTTACTTTTAATGACTACAGATTGTTAAAAAGAACATATTTTTACGGGAGAATTTGCTCGTTTTTATTTATTCGATTGTGCGTCGCGTAACAGCAAATCAAATGCGACATTGATTAAACTTACTTTAATCAGCACTTTATTTTTACGGCAATCTAGTTCAAATATGTTGTTTTATTTGAATTAATGCTTGTGCCAATGATTTGGATCTTTTTATTGATGTCTAGCAGTCAGTGTAAGTCAATTTTGTGACTAGGATATTGTCTCTAGTTTGGTAGAGTGAAAGACATTATAACATATACCGAATCATCTTTTATAAATATCTCCGTTGAAAACATGGTTGAAATATGTAACGTAGAACCTTAAGCACAGTATGAAGATATATAGCTCTTTGAGATCTAGATCATAGAAAATTTCTCAAAAAATGCAGTCAGTAAGGTTAGGAATATTTCTTAAGTAAGCTAAACTTGTTGGTAGGTTTATTCGATTGTGTTATGAGATGAAAGACTAGCTTTTTGAGAGATTCATGGAAAAAGCCTATATTTTGAGCAAATGTAAATTGATTACATGAATTTGCCTGAAACAACTAATTATAAACATTCAAAGGAACTTTCACAAAATTCTGGAAAAACCATATTTAATTCTACTGAACATTTTACTAAAGTTATCATTTTCCTGCTGTGATTATTGTAACAAATACGTTCCCATCACTTTTCATGTTGACTTGGCTGCAAAAACTGTAAACCTACAGCAACAAGTGTATTCATAGGCTTCATAAACCAACTCTTGACGCAACTTCAATTAAACTTTGAACCACTATTTATTTCAAGATGCGTTGAATTAAACAAACAAATACATAGAATGGTGTCAGTATTTTTAGCATTCTGGTTCTGTTAGGTTCAGCGTTATAAATATTCACTCGGACACATAAGATAGTGTTTAGCAGTCACAACTTATAAAAACATTTCAATAGAAGTAACACCAAGATTTCATTTGTGTAGGCTTTTTAAATTTACTCAAAACAAGGTTTGTAGCTGTTGATTTGAGTTTAAACAAGTGCATAAGCCAGAATGGGGCTTTTTAGTCACTGTTTTGAATGTAAATTGAGATTTGAACTAGAAAAGACACCTCTAGAAGGTCTCCCTGAATTGGACGAAAAAAACTTCTCTGTTGGCTTGCCAACACTTCTGTGGATTGCATCTTAACCTCTTTTCCTATGTGTAAATCAAGAAAGCTCTCGCTTAACCCTCCTATAGATAGACACATAAATGTGGCATATTTATGACTAAAGCTGCAGATAAAATTTACTCCAGGGCTGGAAGTAGGCTGTGCTGAGGATGGTCACTCTGGTCATTTCTCGGTGTTATTTTTGTTTATCTAAGCGTTACTGAAATTATGATGGTTTTCTGATGGTCATTTCTGCCGCAAGGGTTTCCCTTCTGCATCAAATGCGAACCTTTTCAGTTTGATTTGCTTTATTTCCTCGCCTTATGTTGTTGCTTTTTTCTGTTTCCATTTGCATAATTTCCATGTTTTTGCTTCAATTATGTGATTCATTAGATCTATGCTCGGTGACAATAAATTTACACACGCGTTTAGTTTAAACAAATTTAAGTGTATTTAAGGACAACGTCTATTTCCACTGTCTTATCAAATTCATGCGATGATGTGCAACTTCATCATGCGATGATGTGCAACTTCATCTGTAACAACCTGTTTCGATATTTTCATTTTTGTGACGCAATTTTAAACTGTAAATGATAAAGTCAAATCTATAGTTTTTAATGATATGATATTGTTTTTTCACAGGTATGCCTGAAGGGAATGGTCCATCAATACAAGGGTCAAGCAGCAACGGTTTTGAGTCTCACTTAGAAAATGAACAGAATATGTACGATAACAGAAACTGGCACGAAAGCAAGTCTTCTACGAGAAGCTCGCCGGAGCAGCATGACTATCCCCCGCAACCAGCGCCGCCTTTGCCATTTTCAGCTGCATCCAAGCTTTTCGCCTCCTCTCCATCAGAATCAAGCAAAGACCCTGCCGAAGTCCTTATGAAGATTTTTCCGTATTTAGACCCAGTTGTATTGGGCTCTGTCTTGAAAAATTGTCAAGGTGATTTGCTAAAGGCGGTTGAAATTCTCTCTCCGCATTCCATGACAAGGCTTAGGGAGGTTAAGCCAAATAGTAAGGAACACATAGAAATTCCCCCAGCTACCTTTGCAAGACATCTCTCAGCATTCTCCTCGCCAAATAGAGGCATTGAACAGCCTCCTTGCACTTGCTGCCATAGAAACGGTGTCCGAAAGTTTTCGGACTACATGCCTTCCAATAGAATGGAGATGATGAAATACAACCGCATGATGCATAGGATCACGGATCATGATGTGAGAAAAGCTGACTGTCGAGGTCATGTTAACTATTTCTTGTCACTGCAAGAAAGCAGTGAAAAGTTTGCCAATGATATTCCCCCAAGAAGGCACATAGGCCATGAAAATAATGACAGACTTAGTATTGGAGAGCCAATCTGCTTTGAATGCAAAGCTCCTGCGCGTCCGCAAGACTTATTTTGCCGGGCGTGCGGGGCAAGGATTGCAAAAGCTGTCCAATAAGAGAAAACTGGCCATACTTATGTCCACAAGACCAAACTAAAGCTGAATACAAGAAGCAATCCTTTAAATTTTTTTCTGAATGACTCTCTTTGAAATTCAATCAATACGATCTCCATTAATATATGTAATATGTAAAAATTTAATGTGATGTATCAGTTCATCGTAGTTATAATGAAATAAGCTACAAAAATGTAGAGTATTAATAATGATATTGTAGAATGTAAATAAGCTATAGCTTCTTGGTTTGTGAAAGTTAAATCTAAAAGATTCAGAACGACCTGTTGTTTCAACCAAATCAGCTCTTGTTGCCCCGGTAAAAGTTATGATTTAAACTTCACAGTTAAAACTTATGATAGTACGACTTCATGAGAAATGCTCATGCTATGCCTTCTTTTGTGTTTAATTTCTTTGTATTAAAATTATCTTTAATCATCTTCATTACGAATCTTCACTACGGTCTTAAAATTTTTTTTATGCAAATAACTTTTGGTTAAGCAAGAACATTAGTGATTAAAGGTAAATAAACAAGAGAGCAGCTTCCCTTTTTGTTCTATGGGCGCTTTTAAATGCAAAGATTTATGGTCAGTTATACAGGAATGAAATGAAAATCGATTTATCTTGAGTGATGATTGAATTTGACATTGAACTTTGGAATCATTCAATCGCTCGCCCTTGATGTCTTAGAATTTTTCATTTAATTTGCTATCTCTTTCCTGGTATGTCATGCTCTTTTTGATCAACTCTAAACTTTTTACACGAAATAATTTTGAGTTACAAAGGTGCATGTTTTCAAAAATGCTCAAAACGTTCTCGAAGAATGAAATGGTATTCGATATTCTGATCAAGGTAATACTAGCCAGCTCCAGAAACCTGGTATAGAAAGCATCATGTCAAGGACAATCTTAATTTTTTATGATGGTGAACGAAGAAAGATTAAGCCATGCTACTTTTTGCTACCAATAACTCTGTTCATTACTCTGAATCTTTTAGATATTTTTCTTCAAAAAGTTTTATATTACTTAGTGGACTCGCAATTTTTATGCTTGCCAGACAAATGAATGGAAGATGACGAGAAGAATTTGAACGGCTTTAAGAAATTTGATAACTGTTAGTGTGGTGTCGCATATTATGTTCTGGATTCCATTTATCCACATACTAAAGTCCTGCTGACGCTGTAGAATATGGGTTACACAACTGCGTCGGATCTTCAAGAAGCTTAATGCTTTTCTATAGAATATCTGTTGATTTTATATCTGATGTCCTGCGTTGAGGTTACATTTTATCACATCCAAAAGTAAGATGAATATCGAAACCGTTTATCTTAGGATAATGCTGTTGCATAAATCGAATAATCCGTTTGCAGGAGATTCGGTCTTCTGTAAGCATGTCTGTTTTAAATAGTTAAACAACACTGTATGTTTATCTTGGATAACTTGAGTGATGAACTCATTGAGCGTGAAACACATTAGCAGTGTCTTAAGTTCGCGCATTTTTCAATGAGCATTGTTTGAATCAGTTACACAAAGCCGACGCAAATCATATAATCAGATGTTTCGATTTGTTCTGGTAGATTGTAAATAATGTCTTCAGGCAGTATAGATCAGATTTTAAGCTCACTTTTTGTTCAATTGGTAAAATGATGAATTCAAACCAAACGAGCAAAAGAGAAATTATTTCCACAAAAACATTATATGGGTAGACTTATTGATCAATTTTCGTCACTTTGAAAGAGCCTTATTGAAACCACGTGCAACTACTGCCTGATCCTTGAATATATGACACTTCAAAGGTTAATTGGTCCTATTTCTTTGTTTCCATTTTACTTGACAGATATAGAATTGAACCTGATATGGAAACGATAGAGTTCTCTTGGGTTTAGAATATGAGAGAGCAAGCAATTGTTTAGAATATGATTCAGAAACATGGGCCAGAATTACAGGTTCAAAGCAGATAATACAGTTACGATACTGTACGTGTCTGTAAGAAAAAAGTGACAAAATCTACGTTTTTTTAGCATTGAGTACTTTTTCTTTCTAAAATGTATTTTGATTATGTCAACTATTTACAAAAAATGCTGGTAGACACTTAAAAACTCTTTGTTGGTCGTATCATTTACGATTCGAGAATTAATAATGTACCCAACCCTTTTTTTAGTTTGTTTCTACCTCACAAAAAAGTGCGCTTTTTCATGCAATATAATTATGTACCAACGGAAATCGTGGCAAATTTTTGCTAGAAGATCGAATTTGCTTGAAACTGCCTGGTGTATTCATTTGAAGCAGTTTTTTCTCCGTTTTGGTTTCACCACAATGCCATACAAGTTAAGAAGCCCAACCAAGTTTGCTTGGATTTCGTTGAAATGGCCTGGTTTCAATTACGGTTAAGAACTGGTGTCCACAGCTTTTTATAGTGAAAGATTACACTTTAAGCCTGAAAAAGCCACTGGATCCGTAATAATTCCTCTATATGTTCTCTAAGAAAAAATCCTTTGCGTTCAAAAATCCACATGAAATAAGAAAGCGTCAGGGTTTGAAAGACATTGCTTAGAACAAATAGATTGAACCACAGCTTAATTTTTAGAAGAAGCTTGGCAAACACGGTTATTAAGCCTGCGATAAAGGCTATTCGAAAGGTTTCTCTCTATATCACCTTCACTCTACTTGGCAACATTCTGCGTGCCCTTGGTATGCGCCTCCATAGTGTCGAGACACCATACCACTTGGACTCCCCTTAAGTGTACAAGATCCATTGAAAACATTTCTGTATTGTTCACAGCTCTATTGAAAGGACTTTGGACTGGGCAATGAGACACTCCTACCACAAAAAAGAGCATTTAAATAGCGGATGTAAATGTCTTGGTAAATAATTGTCTTTGGATGAGCTTTTTAACAAAGTTAAAGTGGAACTTTGATACGATTTAGACTTAATGGCCCTCTTCGATCTTCAAATTACATGTAAAATAGGCCATGCACTTGAGTGGGCTTCTAAAGATTTCAATGATTGCAAAAAAGGGACTAAGCAAGAAATTAAGTGACAACGAATGCTTCACGATTTACAAATTGAGGACTAGAAATGAATTAAAAATTACAAATAGTTATTACATTAAAATATTTTTGCAACAAAATCCTTAACAAATAAAAAATATCTAAAACGTAAGTATAATCACTTTGAATATTAAAAATATTGCGTCATCAAAGATTAAGCATTGCTTTTGCATTAAAAAAAGTTTCTAAAACAAAAAATTCATTAAACTTAATGAAACAAAAAAGTCCAAAATTTGCTTGGAACATAAAAGTATAAAAGTCATTACAACAGGGATTTTTAAAAAGTTTCCTGAATTTTTAGAAACCATTGACTTCCTCTTATGCATTCTTTAAAGAGCATTTAAAGAGCTTATGCATTCTTTAAAGAGCATTATCAAGCTAAATTAATTAATTTTCGCAATTTATTTCAGTATGATAAAGCTTTTGTGATTTGTTTCCAGGAATGAGTCATTAACTACTTACTGTAACTTGCACCATTCCAAGTTCTGTTGTAACGGGATGGGAAATGCATCACTGAAATTATAGCTTTTATATATTTTTGCTTTTCAAATGTCTCACGTTAATTCCAATCAGTGAAAAAAATTAAATCTCTGATTTTAGAATGTCATAGCAAAGGTTATGAAATAATCAATCTTAAGAAACTGAAAAAAATCTCGCATATGCTATCGAGTTAAAAGCCTAATTCAACTACTTGATAGAAATACTAAATGGTAAAAATATGAACAATTAAAGAAGATATAGTACTAATCAACATTTCAAAGCTGAAAGTAAATCTACTATCTAATTGAAGAATTATTCAAAAGTAAGTAACACAAATTGCTGCGTTAAGAACTACAACACCCCCATTGTTGTCATTTTCATTCTTTGTCCTCTGTAGAAAAAACTTGGGGTGGGTCACATTTTTAGCCATTTTGACTAAAGTTTTTTATCATTATTCAACACTTAAAAGCCCTGAATCTATTTGCAGATCGACGACGCCACTGTGAAATGGTTGGATCGCAACTTGTTTGCAGGTGACGAAATCAAAGAGGTTTACGGGGAAATCGTAACAACAATAAGCAAAGTCCATCTACAGTATGATCAGGTAAAGTCATAGAATTTTTCCCCATTTCAATAACAACGCGCAAAATTTTCATCACCTTTTTTGCGAATGACCCAGCATAAGAAGTCCAGTTAGCAGGGACAAGTCCCAAGGTCGCGGGCTCTAATGAAGAGCCTATTAATATGGCTTCTGAGTATTTTTCGTTGTCTATTGAAGGTTGCTAAAACATATGATATGGAACTTTTACAAAACTTTGAATTTATTGAAATATTCAATTTCTTCAAAAAAAATCTTCCTGTTTCATGGCAATACATTGCTTCTTAAAAATCCATAAACCTTGTCAGATTTATCTTATTTTTTAATTTCAAACATTTCATTTCCATGCATTTTCAGCATATCTTTGGTGAAGAGCACAAAAGTTATCTCAGTCCCTTAACAGTTGGTCCATTTTTTTATGAACAGCAATGAGCTTTAAAGACATCTATGAGCTAGCACCAAAAGTGTACCTATTAAAGGGAATAATAAACTGTTTTATTTTCTGATGTGACTGAAAGCAGAAAACCAGGGAATAACAACGAATCCTGCACCACATTTAGATTTTTTTTATTTAATATAATTAGATAAAACTCCTGAAGAATTTGCCTTTTCCTGATCAACAAGGAATCAATGCTTATCACACAAAAAAGATGTTTTTGCAATATTCATAGGCAACAGTCTCATAATTGAGACTGTTCAGTCCGCATTTTTTTCAAAACAAGTTTACAATTAGTCAAATAATAAAATGGCAAAATGAGTAAGCAAAGATGGTAGTTCTACAAACGATATACTTAAAAAGTATGTTTCATTACCATCATTATCATCATTACCATCATTCATAGAGTTTCTAAACCTGTTTTTGATGAAATTATTTTGTTTTATAAATTAGGCTAACCAATTACAAATTACCTTTAATTAGAGTGTTTGGAAGGATGTCAAAATATAGCTGAGAATGGAAGAGAATTTATTCTGATTGTCTGGTGCCTCAAGATTTCCAAAATGACAGAAATATGCAAATAATACCCAGTTGGCGATGCCATCCATAAGGCTTTGCTTTTCCACACTATCCTATCATTATTTCTACATATACCCTATACAATATTGTTTTTTACACAATCCGTCCCCAATATCAGAAGATTGTGCCTGATGAAGTTGATATCTGCTGTATCATCTACTGTCTAATGCCAATTTCTGTCTAGGATGACTTTGTGGTTAAATGTCCTCTGAGCCTTGACAACTCAAATGCGAAATCATCACAAACGTCTGAAGGAAAAGAAGCTCGCATTTTTAATAAACAACTGGTAGGGAAAACAGAGCCACCCTGGGGCAAAGAAGGTGCCAGCGACTGGAGAAATTCGTATGTTCAATATTTAACCATTCCTTTTAGGGCTTGTGTTACAATGTTTGCGAAGCATATTCAATTCAAATTAATAAGTACTTTAATAATTTGCACAACAGTTTCAATCATGCATAAAATTTTTAAAGGCCAGCTAAGTTTAGCATTTAAACAAGAAGGTGTTCTTACTCACCAAAACTCTCTTTATACCTAAGCAAAGCTGAAAATGTTGCGTGTAACAGCACACAAGGGTTTTAATAGAGAACTTTGGTCAAGTGTGTAGAATTTTCGCATTTTTGCATGACATATGAAGAGAATTGCCTCTTTATATTCATTTTTAAGTTATTGCTACCTCTATTAGCCCTGTCCCTCTTTTACCAAACTCCATTAATCCTGTCCCAGCGTAACAAAACGATATTAACCCTGCCATTGTGATTCAATGAGAGTATTTCATTTGATTGAATAAATTTGACTATTGGCCAGTGCACTAATGAATGAGCTTGATGTAGCCTTGAATGTTTTCAAACATTTGTTTATGTTTTGTTGTGTAACCATTAGAGAGTTTTATGAGATCTAATGGATATAAATATTGGTTTTTGGTAGATTAAGACCACAGAGAAAGAAAAGGAATATTGTATGAAAATAAACTATCAGAATATTCACAGAACCTGAGCATTGTTGCATCAAGTCGGTGAAAAATGCATTGGTCTGAATTATTCATATTTCACAAGTATTTTCTCATGCCTGACTCATTTTTGTCAATTTACCGTAGACCAAAATTTGACGGTCTTGGAAGGCAAGAAATTCTCAAGGTAATCTGCAATTAATGATAATAAATTGACAAGGATAAACGTGTATTTTTTGCTATGAAAGGGTGATTCATTCCAAACGTTGAATCCACCCAATGGCAATGACATCTCCACCCTGAAACCTTAAGATTAATTTCAATCCTTTGAATTGTATACATTGTTTCGCTGAAATGATCTGTTAGATGGATTATCCAAGGTGGGAACATATTCATGATTTTCAAGGTCTGTTCTTTGCTTTCGTGGGAAAAGTCTTTTATAAGCAGAATCTTTATTTATTTTCCAATAAATTTCTTATTTTTGAACTATTTTATATCATCTTACTTTCCAGTGCATAGACTTATCCTTTTGTATTTTCTGCATTCGAAGAGTCTTAGTACCGCTCAATAAAAATAACTGGTCAGTCAAATCAGATTGTTTATGCTGTTTTTAAAAGAACAGTTATTGCCGAAGTGTTGGAACACTGCCGTCAGTTTTCAAGATCATATTTAGCAAGCCCCATCTTGCCCGCTACACAACGAGAACTTACTGTAAAATGACGGAGATTAAGAAATGCATTTTTTCATTTGCCCAAAAAAATGAACATTAATCTGGGAGGAAGGGACGGAAGTTTTTGGATTGGAGAAAATAAATGAAAAGGATAAGGTCCAGCAAAACCAGGAATTAGCATGTAGCATTTTCCAAGTATTGATCGTCTAGCAAGGACCATAATCGTTAGTTTCTTAATGAAACATATTTAATGCATCTTTTAAGAATAACCTGTGTATGAAGAAGCCTAAATTATTATGATTTTTTCTTGAAATTGTGCCTTTTATTTAATCTTAATATTAACCTTTAATTATATTTACAATTTAATCTGCTTGTACTGCTAATTTTTATAATTCCTACACTGTGAGTAGTCGACTATACCTACATCAACTATAGCTACAGCAACGCTAGTGAAATTTTAAGGCTAAAAATCTTACTTTTATCAATTAGCTTAGAGAAAATGCCAACAAGGAATTGAATTCCCAAGAACTGGATTACAGCCACCAAAACCAGAAAAAGCCTGTCAAATCATATGCTGCCTGGCTTGCTTGGTGGAGATCTACGATGAACAGTGAAGATTTTTATAAATACGTCTCAACAGGGGTAAATGTTTTACTTCTTTTATATCAAACATTCAACATACACAATTGTCTTTAAGGATTTAGTAATCGGTCAAGTTTTTAAGATGCCTGGCTGATACGAACAATCAGTGGGTCGGTACAAAGAATTGGTATTGACAACTTAGTTGTAATACAAGTCAGTGCTTTTTCTAAGCTAACTATATCTGTCAAATGATGGAGTAATATTTATTGGTCAGCCAATTTTATATGCTTACTTTACGAAGAAGAGAAGTACCAGACTATATTTTCCTCCTTTTTTTAAGGAAAATGACTTTTTGACCAAGATATTTCACCTTTACGATTCTGAAGATGAAGATGAGAATGCAGATGGCTCCTCAAATACAATTCAAGAAGACCCTGAAACTTTGGCACGAAGAAGGTATCGTGATGCTTATTTACTCACTAGAATATGAATCACTTAGATACTTATTTCAGTTTTTGTTTTGTTGCATTAAAAAAGCTTTAGTCAAGTAAACAAAGCTATGGTCTGATTTATCACAATTCAGAGCCAGAAAGAATTTTTACACAAACAAAATCTGTTTCTTTCGACTGGTCATTACCCAAAAAATACTTTCCAAGCAATGCTGGTAAATGTATATTACACCTATCTTTCTTCCTTCGTTTATAAAGTCATTGAGGCTACTCTCAAAGTTTTCCATGGTTTTATGAACTTTTGTTTTTTTATCAATTAGGACTATTCATTATTGTGAAATCTTTCTTTCCTGGGCTTTACATGAAAAGGGCTTAGGAATCTCAAACTCATTTATTTTGGATTTCTTATTTGTTTTTAGGTTTTGTAAATATTTCAAATCTTGATTTTTTTGTTGATATCATTAATTTGAGAACTCAAAAACACCTCATGATGGGAGTATTCAGCATTGTATATTAATTTTGGATTCATGAGAACATTATTACATATTCGGTATGGAATTTAAAAGCTTTGTTCTTTTAATGAAAAGAATCTTGCACGGCCTTAGTATATTTAATTTAAGAGATTAATTACAAGGATCATTGTATTAACATTCTTGGATTACATTTTATCATTAATCAACCCCATGGGCGATTCTTGATATTCTTTACAAGGGAAATCTTTGACATTTCGTATATTGACAAAGATTGCTCCAATCAATCAATTATTGAGGCATATATGCGTTATTGTAGAGGATATCGCAAAACAAATGTTATACGAACTTACGGATCTTTTTGTGTTCGATAACATTACCTGATGACGTGAACACGAGTGTCTCCAACATGAGTGCATTGTAGGTGACTTAAGAAGATTTACTGGACTACTTTGCCTGGGAACGTCCTTTCACAAAGTTCCGGTTGGATTTAAAAGCGGAATCAATCAAAATTAAAATTAATTTTTGATGGCATTTCTTCTCTAGCTTTGTCAACCATGTATCTTAGAAATAAAGAAATAAGAGAGTGTTTTTTGAAGTCTACTGTCAAGGACTAGAAAGGGCAAGCATGTCTTGTCCAGGAGTGATTTTAGAAATACGTATCATAGAAATACGAGAGTGCTTCCTGTTTATTCAAAAATTGTGATAATCAAATAATTTAGGGGTTTTTTGCAAGAGGATGTGTCTTTTTCTTGCGAAAGCAGAAACCTCTTTTAAGCTTAGAATGTGGAGATATCTTGCAGCATAATGAACTATTTTTGGCGGCTAAGATGGCTAACAATAGCTTTATAAACAAGAAAACATGTCAGCTAAAGATGACACTCAGAGTTGCAACTTAGAACCGTCCTGCTTAGAAACGAAAGCGAATACACGACCATTTGGCAGACCTGTAAAACAGTAATTTTTATAAGCGAAACATTAAACTCTTGCGTGAAACGTATTTCAGAAAATGAAACGCTGGTTGGGATATCGTAATAGCTTGCCGTGCATAGCATTTTATTTTTTCTTTAATGAAAAACTCAGGGAAGTTTAATGGGCATTTTTCCAAAATTATATGACAGTAAACAATCTACTGGCAGATTTCTACATTGAAAGCTTGTTGTAGTAGTTTCTATCATGTATGAAAAAATGGTAAGCATGCATGTTTTTGTTAGCCCATTGGACATTTTCCCATGTTTATTGGTCATGCTTCTTCTTGTATCATCCCAGACGCTATGAAGAGCGACAAGCAAAACTGCAAGCGGACAAGAGTAAGTACAATGAAGGCTTCTGGAATGTCAATACAATTCTGCTTGGAGGACTTGGAAAAGAGCCTGATTTGGATGGTAAATATTTGAAATTTTTATAAAGAAAGTTTAATGTGTACAACATAGAACGTGCAACTTTGATACAACATCCAAGTAATTGCACTTTAAAGTAAATGCTTAGCTGTTACTTTTTAATTCCTGAAAACATGTTTATTAAAACGTGTTAGAAACATATGAATCAAGGATGGAGGTTTTGAATGGGATTAAAATTTCTGCGATAATCGGATATCTATTGTATAGAAAAAATGGAGGTGGCAGCTCGGAAAGCAAGAAATTCGGGAATTAATTGTCCCTGCTTGATCACTCATAAAGCTCAATTTTCACCATATGTAACAATAAAAATGCTGCCAATCGACAGTCTAAATAACAAGTTATCGCTTGTTTTTATTTTATTGTACTTAAATAAATTTTTCTTATGCGGTTATAAAGTAAAGCGTGAATACTGGAGTTGAAACTTAGAACCGTCCTATTCTACAGAAGAAAGCATGTATAGCTCTGTATTTAGAGAAAAAGTTCTGTATGCAATGTCGTTCAATGTTTTAATACACAATAATTATAATGATGAATATCGGTATGGTTAATCTCAGCTTTTTTCGTGTATAAGTTCTGCTGCTTTCTTTATTGGTCATCTATGAATCAGTCTATTTTTTCATTAAAGAAATTTTAAGATAATACTGATTTTATTAATCTAACTTTGAGATGATTCTGTCTGCTCACTGTCTGCCATCGGAGAGGGCATTGCAACAAAGGATGGAAAAACTAGTGCGTCCGGAAAATCAACGAGAATGTCACAAATATCATCAGAGTTAATGGGTTCAAAGTTAATTAGGCTGGCCAACAGCGTGGCATCTGATTATCTGGTAGGTAATGGGCTGATGAGTAACAAATTTTCTTTTTGTTAACTGTCCTTCAAAGCAAAAACGATATTGACTGATAATTTGACTACATTTTGAGTAATTCTATAGTCATTCGAAAATTGAATTACATAATGGTATCAAGAATTAAAGCTATTTTGTAAGTATTATGTTAGCTTGTTATTTAAGTTATATACCGTAAATCCTCGAATAAACCCCCCTGGGGGCTTATTTAATTTTGATATTCTTGGTTGGGGGCTTATTCGAGGGGGGCTTATACGAGAGGGGGGGGCTTCTAAAATTATTGTAGACATTAAGAAGACATCATTAAAAGACCTCGTTCATTTTAGTAGAAATTTCTTTATGAGCATTCAATTAATTACTACCAAATGTATGAATTTGTTTTGGTAATTAAAAAAAACGCCATAGGCAACCTCAGCTGGCAAAATCATCAAATTGAGAGGTTCAATTTGAGAATTTACGGTAGCAGTAGGGGCTTATTCGAGGGGGGGGGGGCTTGTTAACAATTTGTAGTTCTAGGGTGGGGGCTTATTCGAGGGGGGTGCTTTTTCGAAGGAGAGGGCCAATTCGAGGATTTACGACATTGGTTTTACATAGTAAAATTATCTAAATTTATTACAGTAAAAAATCATATTATCTGTTTTACATTCTAAAATTACATGATTCAATTGGTTTTATATGGTTGTTATTACATCATAACTTGAATTATCTATCTGTTATGCATTAAGTTTTTAAGTTGGCTTGTAGGTATCACAATATTGTTTTATTCTGTGTGCATAACATAGTTAAGTTATTATATTGGTATTTGATTATCTAAAAATTTAATAGGCATTATTTTTTAAGCTATTTCGTAAGCGTGAAATAATTCAGGTATAAATTTGTAAGTTTAATTATAGGCATCAAATACTAAATTTACTTTATAGGTATTAAATTAAAATATTTTGTTCTAGATTCTACATAAGTAGGGGTTTTATTAGTATTACATTATTGAGTTAATTTATTGTTTTATATTACTGTATATAGCTGTTTTAGCATTTTATTATTAAGATATTTTGTAAGCACCAAATGTTTTGGTTATTCATAGGTATACATAATTGAGTCATTTTATTAGTATTACAGTACTATATTATTATATAGGTACTATATGGTTGTGTTGTTTTTAGATATAACATAATTTTGTTATTCTATGGGTAATGTATTAATGATTTATTTTGCAGTTATTACATAATGGAGTTGTTTTTAGGTATTGCATTGTAGAGATATTTGATGGGTATTAAATTATAAAGTTATTTTGTTCGTAAAACATTTCACAGATACATGAATTTCAATCCAATGGAATAATCCAGTCGGTAACCTCACTAGAATTGCCGCGTTCCTGGCATTCAATTACTTATACTGCTTAATATGGAAAGTGAGGTTTATGAAGCTGCGGTATTCATGTACCAAGAAAAAATTGTTGATCATTTTCATCTGATACTATATACAATTTAACTGTTATTCGTCTTTAGCCTCCGCCAGAACTCACGTTGCAAGATCGACTAGAAAGAGTATGGACGATGCTTAAGATGCCTGACAACCTCAGAGTTGATATGGCGATTAAATATAGCATGGACGAGAATGCGCGAAAGTTTTCTGAGGTTAGTAGTATCTTTAAATTGTCTCTATTCTATGTTTACTTATTCAATGGGATTCCGTAAATGAAAATAATAAAAATTCTATCATTGTATTTAATCAATGTAAACAGTCTTCATTTGGTTCATTGACCAAATGAGCAATCCATTTGTCTGTGTTGCTTTGTAACAAAGAATGTAGGGAGATATCTTCATACTACAGCAATCGAAAAGTGTATATTGATGACGTGGAAACGCCTTGGGATAGGCCATCTGAGTAATTGCATTATTTTGCATAAGTGCGATCTGTGCTGGCAGTAATTACCTATGCACTTAGGTTTGTTTCAGAACCCATTCATATGAAATCAAACTACGCTATTAGGAAATTCTGTAAATTTCATCTTTATTTGCTAAAAAGACATTGTATTTTAATTGTTTTTTTATTACGTTTTTGGTATTCGACTAGATAGATAACAATTAAACAATATATTTTAATTATCCACTGTTTTTGGAATTTCAATGTCAACTTTGATAACATGCGATATACCAACACACTATCTTCTACACTTCTTTCAACAAAAGTCTGTATGGATCAAATTCTTGATGAAGTGAAATATTTGTCAATGTATAAGCAGGAAATATTTCCCACGACTTTGTTTCCTGGTGTCAAGCTCAAGAATTTTCTAGTTATTTGCGTAGAATCTCGATGATTAGTAACCTTATACCATAGTTCTTCGTAAAAGCCAGGAAGCTTGTTTGCCAACAACATTGATGTATCCAAAAGTTTCATTTTCCAATGTACTATAATATATGACTGTATGAAAAACTATTAATCAATGCTGCTGCCTTCACCAAGAATAGCTTCGTTCTAGGCCAATCTTTTTCTCTTTTTAGTGTAGTTTACAGGTGTAGTCTCATAACATAAAAAGTCTATATGTAATAAATATGTTACTGAGTAGCAATGTCTATATTTTGTGCACATATGGCTTGAGGTTGTCTAGACTAATAAGGCAGTCGAGAGGACCTCACGATGTTGATATTAAATTTTCCTTATTGAAGTAATTCCTTTGGTATGTGGTGTGTCAAACCAATTAAGCCATTTTGTTTAACTTAACGAGCCCTAGATTACTTTGATGATTAACTGGTTCAGCGTTTAATGGTGGTAATTGATTGAAAAATCTCCGAATGTTTAATGTCTCTGGGGTGTTGCTTCATGCTGCCATTTTAAACCTGGCGAGGTTAACAGACATTAGAGCTAGCGTGAACCGTAGTCTTATTCATTAGCAGTAAAATATATAGCTGGGTGGCTTACTGACAAATAGCAGAAATCAATTCAAACCTGCATTATTAGGTGCCAAAGCGTGAAATTATATCCTTTGTTCAAAATGAATAAGAAACTACTTCAACCAGATATTCTAACAGGGGTTTTGATTAAAAGTTTTAGGCATTCCTTGGAAAGTAAATGCGACCACCTTGTCACTAAACCTGTTAGATCTACGGTAGGTTGGTGATCAACAGGGCCGCGGAGAGAATTTATGGGCCCCGGGTCAGGACAAAAATTAAATCATAAGGCATGCCTAAGGCAGACGCTTCTAGCAGGTATGAGGAATGCTCCCCAGAAATTTTTTAAAAATTACGGTTGCTTAAACTGCTAGGGTGGCTATTTTGGTTACTACAATTGCCATGGTGGCTAAACTGCGCCGGTTTCAATGGTGTAGATAGAGGGGTCAGATGGAGCAAAAACACCACTGTAGAGCTAAACTGCTATTTTTTCGGAAAACCTCTGCTCTTTTAAAAAAATTAACATGGTTGTCTTTGTTTATCTAAATGCTATGTTTTGATGGGAAAAAATTTGTATCTAAATAAACATAAGAATATTCAATATATCAAAAGTTCTTTTTTTAGTTCTGATGTCGTTATGTTATGTTGAAATTTATGAGAAAAATATAATATAAGCTTGTTAGATTTTTGTCGGAAAACCCATGTTTCTCACCCCTCCTGTGAATTAAAAAGAAATAGAGAATTACAGGTACAAAATGATACGTTCAAATAACTGAGAATAATAAACAAGTGGGATAGGCACAAGATTTAGGGATATGTAATGGAAGAGATATAATTTATCACAAGTACATTTAATGCTTTAGGCAACTTTTTATTCTGTTTCCTTCCCTATCGCACTGCTTCATTCAACCTCGCTCTTCTTAAATACAATCGATATACAATGTACGCATCAAATATCATACTTACCATACCTGATCCGCTGTTTGATATAATTTGAGCATAATTGATATCTTAGCACCATAATGCATGAAAATGAAATTTTCTTAGAAATTCTCAAAGTTTAGAAAATGAAAACGTTCAATTCGTTAACTAAATGGGACCACAACTGACACACTGTTGCAAATAGATGCGAATGCCATAGTGCAAATCTGTATGACATACATATTTCCCTGTATGTTGCCCTGCAATCACATTTTTAGTAACATTCAGAAGCTTTTGAACTTCTTGAGCCCTAGCCAACACAGACGAGAAATTCTTAACAAAATTATATTTAACACTGAGGCAGGCAACGACTTCATGGACCTTTGTCATTATTGTCTCTTATATTATGTTATCTTAATGTTGATTGGGAGGCTGGATTATTACTTAGAATTTTTTTTCAATTGAGTTATTATTTATAGGCCCCTAAAACCAAGGACCCCCGGGTCAGTGACCCCCCTGACCCTCCTCTCCTCAGCACTGGTGATCAAGTGAGTGGGTGAAGTACAGAGGATTTCCAGGGGAGGGATCTCTTTTTAAGAACACTTTAGCAGGAGGGGCTATTTAGGAAACCATATAGGAAATTGATATATGGTGGCTGTGTTTGAGCCAGGAGATAGGAAATCACAACTCCAAATATTGAAGTTGGTAAAGTCAAAGCATTTGTTGTTAATAATATTTTTGTCATTATTCAGAACCAAGTCTCTAGCTGTTGCTTTAGAACCGGTTTTAAGATTTTACAACCTAAGCAGGCTGTGGTCAAAAGTTTCTTCACTTCAGCACTGACTTAACATTTTCTATGTTTTTTTTCAAGAAATTGTCAGTTAAGAATCTTTGATACTACAACAATTAAGGCACCATTCAAATTGAAAAATATAATTATTTAAGAATCCGCCGCGCAGTATTTGGCAAATTGGACTATTATTCAGATATGGAAATACCTAGAACAAAAATTCTTTATCATTTTACTTTTACAGCGAACAATTAAAGTTTTATCAAATACTTCAAAATAAATATTCAACCAAATAATTAATTCGTTCACAAATTATGGTTTTTTTATTTTTTGTGAGTATAGGTTGCAACAAGTGACCTGAAGTGTAGCATCTTTTTCCCCATATAAATTTTCTTTATGTTTGATACAATGTTTTGTCGCATTTTATGTCGATACTGGTATTTTTGTCGCATTTTATGTCGATACTGGTATTTTTGTCGCATTTTATGTCGATACTGGTATTTTTTGTCGCATTTTATGTCGATACTGGTATTTTTTTGTCGCATTTTATGTCGATACTGTTATGTCAAATGATAACTCTCTTCTGAGGGTCGTCTCCAGCTTCTTGCATAAGTATCCTGAGCCATTTTTGCACAATTTTAGCGTGCTTACTATAACAGGAAGCGAAACGAAACGACTAGGAAACAAAAAGAAACAACTAGGAGACAAGTGGAAACAAGTAGAAACGATTTGGAAAAACTCTAAATGTGGCACAATTTTATTTATTTATTGAAAATCCTGCCTTAATAGCTATGATAGTAGATGTTCATATGGTATTTTTGTAAGAGGAATTAAACTCTGAAAGCCTGATATGAAATGCCAGCATTGCAAGAGCAAATATCACTGGAATATTGTGATTCACATCGGTCGAAACAAGGCAATTTGAAATCTCAGCTAATAACCAAGCAATATTTTGTTATTTCCCTGAACTGTTTAGGGACTTACCGAAACACTATGGAGGGTTTGGGGTTCGCCCCAACCCCAAAATTTGTTCAAGAAGTAGATTGTCAACCTATACAGCTTGTTCCTCTAGTAAATTAGAGTTTTTTATTTTAGTTTCTGTTACTTCTGCTAAGCAATAGCGTTGTAGAAATATAAGTAAACATTATCACTGGGTTTTCGTCACCTAAGAAATCTAAGACAACAGCGATTGCCGTGGAAAACGACATGACCGAACACACACTTAGGCCACTGCAACGAAGATGACAATGCCTGACAATGCCCACGTGGATTGATAAGCTTGCCTCGTTTTGGAGATCTAATCGTTTCTGCTATCGTTTCATATTGTTTCCTTATCGTTTCTCCTCGTTTAGTTTCGTTTTTTGTTGTTTCATGTTGTTTCCTGTTATAGTAAAAGCGCAATTTTAGTCGATAGTAAATTTAATCTAAGTACATTCCTTGCTTGGTTTCTTAGCCATGCTAACATTTGTTTGTGATAATGTGCTGAGATGTAACGCGTTATAGGGGAAACTAAATTTATCAAATAGGGAGACATTAATCGTAACGAGCCTGCAAATTTAAATTTAACCAAAGCAAATCTGATCTGTACAGTGTAATTGTATCAATATTTATAGCATAATTTCGAACAGTGAACAATTAACATAACTAAATCTTGGCTTCTTCCCCTAGATGGTCCAGTGTTGGGAAATAGCTGCCTCTTGTGTGGTTAAAAGAGAAGAGCTTATATCAGCTCTCGAAAAATTTGAGCGAAATGCTTCCGACCCAAATCGCTTTTTCGGAAAAGGTTTGTTTCTTTGATATTACAAGATGAATTTTTTTGCCATCAGTTTTTTGGTATTAGCAGTCCGAGTAGCATCTTTCTATATTTTTTTATTTCTTTGCTTGTTTTTATTTTAACAAGTGGAATATGACTGCATACCATGTAGCTTTCCATTTTTAAAATTGGATGGAATTACAATTAATTATAAATTCAATCGTCTAAGTAAACAATGTTTAGAAAATTGGTTGTTCATTGCTTTCCTGCTGTTGTTACTTATCTAAACATATAATTACCCAAATAATTATAAATCATAACCAATACCACAAGGAACATGAGAATACGCAGTGGCCTTTAAACCTTTAGATCTGATAAACCATTTACATTAAATCATTCTATTTAAAAATAAAAAAATTACAAGCCAGAATTTGCTAAATAATCATGTGTCACAAAGGCGGAGAATAAAGAGAGAATGATGCAGAAATTACCCAAAGAAATCTCTTAGATGATTCGATAGGATATAGGTTTTTAGAAGATTTTCATTGGCCGTCTTAAAAATTTAGTATTTTACCATTAAACAGAATTATAAAAAGAATGCTTGACATAGGAAAGGCATGACAAATAGAATTTGAGCAAAATTGCTTGTAAGGCATTTAGGAGACCATTTTTTGTAGATTATTAGAATGGCATTGCAACATGAACTGGTCACATTGCTCTATGCTCCAATATTTCGGGTATTTTGTGCCTCAGCTTCATATTTCTGAACGTCGGCTGGTGTGAATCGACATGTTTTAGCCTTATAATTTTGTGTGTGGAACGTTGTTTGAACCAAAGGTTGTGCCTTTGTGTCTTTTGGCATTGCTCCGGACTGAAAATGTTTCATTGTTAAAAGTTGGCTTCGCCGTGAGGTGTTATTAGTTGTTGTAATAGCTTTCAGTGTAGCAGGTAGTTTCATGGGGCTTTATGACTTATGATCTGAAGAATGAATCCCTTCAAAGGTGCCCTTTGCTAGTCAATCTTTTAGTGTTAAACTTGCATCACAAAGTAAAATACGCACAATGTGTCTCAACTTCGTTGGAAACACTATCCTCCTCAGCTCTAATGAATGGAATCAAAAGAAGAGCTTTGTATGATATGATTATAAATTCGAGCCAGTGTGTTATTAAATTCCAAAAAAAAGAAAAGCAAATCTTTGGATCCGATATTTTTAAAGGATTGAATTATTTCATCATATATTAGTTTTAGGATCATTAAAACAGAAAGAGCTGTGAGAACATTTTGTATCTTTCCAAACAAAACTGACACCTGTCCTTGCTTTACGTGCCACGACCATTGATAAGCTACCTGTTTGGATTCAGTTAGCGCTTACATGGCTTAGAAACAGTCTAGGACAAATTAATTCTTCTTCAAGTGTTCCTTGCTGTTGCCAAGACAATGCAACGTACTGGAGATCAACCCCTGTCCTTTCTTCTGTTCCATCTTTGTTTTCGCCACCCGTAATACTATAGAAAATGCCAAAGTTGATGCAAAATTGGCGTCCAAATAAGTAGAGGATTTTAGATGTTAAAAAGGGTGCTTTTGGAAGAATCCAATTACATCTGCGATACTCTTTGTCGCAGACAAATACGCTTCTCTTGAATGTACTCCAGCAAACATGAATGTTTTCTTGTTACTGTGGTCCTGTTTAATTTCAAAATGTCAACGTGACTGGCTGTTGATCAGCTGAACAGAGTTGGGGGTTGATTCTCCACGAGTTTGGAGACATGCAAGAGACTTTTATTCATCTGATTTCGTACGAAAAATAGAGATCTTATTGGAGAACAACGATTTTAATACGTCAGAAATGAGGTACCTACAAATGGAACTATTTACATCAAGAGTGCAAAACGAAAATTGTTAGGCCATGCCCTTTTTACTGTTCAAAAGGCCTTTTGCCAACAAGCAACGCCTGCGCTATCAATAGTAAATGTTCATGACTTACGTTTGTTTGAGAGATGTCAATTTTAAAATCAAAGAACTAGAACCATGTCACAAACAATATTACCTTTGAGGTTTCCGTCCTGCCAAGAACTTTGAAAGATATGCACCCCTAGCCCCCTCTCTCTACCCCACGGCTCTGACTTTGATATGCCTGCGTCATTTTTAGTAAAGGAGAATCCCCTTGATTGGCTGAGAACACAAACTGCAGTGTCAGATAAAGACGATATGGCGAATTGGAAACATTGATGCGACTCTAGCAAACATTATGCAATTTTGCATCTTGGGTGGCTTTGATTATTGCAACGTTTCCTAAATTAGAGAAAAAGATAGCTTATACTTCCTTGATAGGTTAGTCTTGTTATGTGGCAATGATAAATTAAAGGAAAGCTGTAAATTGTATAAAGCCCACGTTTGTATCATAAGTATATCATATAACTTCTGTGATACCAGTATATCATATAGCTTCAATCCAAATACCCTTAGGGCCCTGTGATATTCAACCCACTGCTTGTTTGATAATTCATTTCAACGTATGAAACATGCAGGAAGAAGGATCGACAACATCGGAGAAACCTCAGCAAAGCAGAGTGAGCATTAGGATTGTTGGCCTTGGAAAAGGGGAAAGTTATTGGGCCAGCAGCGATGGTACTGCTGTAATATAAGCTTGGAACTTTTCATTGTGATTTACCATCTCTAATGAAAATGAACCAAACTGGAGGTATTTGTGTTACCAGTCAGAAGGTAGACAGCTTTGAGGCCCTTTGAGACTAACGTATAAAGGGTTACATGAGTTATATGTTTCGTATGTACCTAGAAACGGCAACTTTTGCAGAAACACTGGTAAATATTTGATGAAATAAGCATTTGTCGTTTGCTGCACTACTTAATCTGTTGACAGTAGCTTATTCTTATTTAGAAAGTAATCTTAATCCCGCACTTTGAAATCCCACCGGCATTATTAGTCGTAAAACAGGCGCGATCTAATTCATTTTGACAGATCAGCATTCCCATGAACCACTGCGCTCTTGATTTAAATTCAGACTCACTGTCCCTGATTTACTGTAACGATCATGCGCTAACTAGACAGTGTGATAATCCCTGCTCAAAATACAGCCATATTCTGTTGCAAATAAAATTGTTCCTTGATTCTTGCCTAAGGATAATCCATTGAGCCATTATTATCACAACCAAATCGCCAAGATGTTCTTCTATTGCTGGGTCGGATTACCTTAAATCCAAACTGTTTCACCAGACCCCATGACTAGCCAAAGAAATTCTGTGCCAAAGCTGTTGCAAATAAGTCGCTATCCTTTCATCTTTTTTCTCTTAGATCTTGAAAATATAATAGCATTGGAGGTGGAACTAACTTTGTTTGCTCAACTTTCCTTTCCTAATTCGAAGATTTGTTTCCTAGTTCCTCAGCATTAAGTTGTATTTAAGATGGATTGGTTAAGTCTTTCCATCAAAAGACTTAACACCCACGCGATGTACCATCTTCTTTTCGTTGGCTTTACATCAGGATTTAAATTCCAGCTAGTTATTTCTAGACGTGCATTGAATTGGCTATCTATTACCGTTTAACCAAGAACTGAGGTTTGGATGAAGCGGCTCTTCAGCTAAAGCAAACATCAGAGAAAAGAAAATGTTAGGGGTTTTGGACCTGATGACTCGGGTAACCCTAATTGAATCTGATTGTAACTTGAAGCATAACTGCTTGAGGGTAGCCTAGAGAGCCAGAGGGTAAAGTGAAAAGAAGTCACGCCAGGAATGATGCCGACCATGCAAAGCAATGTGTGCAGGGAACTGGGAGTGTTATTTCGCAACACTTGGTGAATAAATTGCCTTTGCATGAGCATTGCTTTCTTCAAAACATAGGAGAGGCAATGACATATTTTGCCCCAGCAAAAAGAGGGAAATCAGCATTAATGCTCCATGAAAGCCCTTATAATAACAATGGTAATGACTCTATAAATTTTAGCTTCTGTGTGCAAGAAGACACACAACATAATGGTTACGAGGACATGCCCCTGAAGATTCTTAGAAGAGCAGCTAAATCTTAGAATTTTTGAATGTTTTTTGACAGGCAGAATTTGCTAACACCCCTGTACCCTTGACAACAAACTTTGAAATATCAAGCTAGATCCAAGAAAATATAGGTTGAATAAACACTAGAGATGCTATGATTGATATGATACGACACGACACGACACGACACGACACGACACGACACGACACGACACGACATGACATAACATAACACGACATAACACGACATGACACGGCATGACACGGCATAACACGACACATGCTATATGAAAAGGTATGGTTTAGTGTATGGAATGGTATATTATATTGTAATATTGCAGTCACCTATCGAATTTTATAACATCGTCACTCCGTAGTCAAGTTTGTGTTAAGAAGAAGCAACCAGAGTTTTTGTACCTAAAAGTATGACGTGTTTTACAAATTTTTGAAATGCTCGTTGCTAATGTGTATCAAATGCCTTTTCTGTGACGCTAGTTGGGCAGAAAATGTCGGGAATGCTTTGTGCTGTTGTCATGCTCAACTTAGGTTTATTTCTTTGCAGGTTCAAAGCGTTCTTCGCTTGCTCGCCTAGAAGAATCAAAAACAAGAAGTGCGTTACACAGGGTAAGCAATTTCAATTAAGAGTAAACAAACGAATACTTCAACGTGAGTTAATTTCACCAGGGACGTTTGTCTTGTAATTGTTTCGCCCTTCGCTGTTTTTTTGCTATTCGTGATGGTCTCTTGTGACGTGCTTCCTCGCGTATTTCTTGTGTCCATTCTAAAAGTTTATGTGCAATGCATAGCATTTGTATTTCCTTGCTTGAACTAAAGGTATTTAGGGATTCGGCATAGCGTGGGTCGCACTTTTCTTGTTGAAACTTTATTACAAAAGTGCTGTTCAGTCTTTACGAGATGAATGGCTGCGAACTAGGTTTGAAATGATGACTCTCCACCTTTGCGTTCCACTTTACTAGGCTGTTTTTGAAAATGCTTTAGTGCCCGTTGCTTGGTCTTCCATTTGTGCGACTTTATTCGGTACAGGTACGAATTTGTGTGTTCCAACCTCTTACAAAGGTAGTTTTGTCACCTAGTGCTCGTTCTTTCTCCGCAGTTTCTTCCTCTCGAAATATAATTGCAAATTTTCTTCATTTACTTCCACAATCATTTTACGGCTGTTTAGATACACTTGAGGCTTTCCGTCTGCGCTTTTATATTTCTGCTACATTTTTTACCTTAAATAGCCTGTTTTTATATAACTATTTCTCGATATTTAGTGTAAACAATATCTAAAGTTTTTAATTGTGTTTTTATGGCTGGACAGAACAGTTTATTAATATAAAATGCTTCCATCTTTAATTAAATTTGACATATATAATGTCTTGTTTCTTTGAAGAAGCAATTTTTGCCTTTCACTTTGTAAATTAATGTCAGGTTGAGTTTTGCAATTATAAATCTATTGGCTGAAAACTGCTTATTGATTAAAAATATCACAAACAAGATTACAGTTATACTCCATGGCATTGCACATTACTCTAAACTATCTATTGCAACTCAGCTTTTATAAAGATAAACTATAATGTCACCGATAAAAGTGAAAATAGTCTGGCTCTTCAACAGGAATTGCATCGCCTAGATGATACCACTAAACATGCTATTCTCAAAGTACGAAAGATGTTTAAAGATGTCGTGACGTATCAAGTAAGTAACTGAAAGTTATGTTATTTTTGCATGTAGCAGCATTGGCATCATAGTAGAGCCATGGGTGTCGTGGGAGAAGAACAAGTGGTGATTGTCCCATCCCTATCTTTATGCTGGATCTTGTTCGTTTTGTCGGATGATCCACAAACCATATTTCTAGTTTTTGTTGGACAACGGATTTTAATTCTGTTTTTATTCAAAAAATTTTTCTAATAAATGAACATTTTTAGGCCTTACTTAGATAAGCATTGCCTCTTCCATAACTTAAATAAGCAACGCCCGAATTGACGTTTTTACGTCTGCCCCCTCTACAGAATACGACTCTGGGGAGAGCCTTTTTACTTTACTAATGATCTATGCAAAATTCACAAGTGTAACCGATGTGTTGTCGTGGTTCACATTATTTTCCGTAGATTCTTATCACTACATTATCTGCCATATCTCTACTGTTGCCACGAACAACGTTTTGGCTTACTGTACAGAAAATCGTTTGAATCTTAGATCATATTTAGATTATACCAACAGGTCTTGGTTTGTAAAATTTTTAAATTAAAAAACTTTGGTACACAATATCTCGCTTTGATAGGTCAAATTTTCACCTATACATTTTTGTTGATGGTTTGAATTTTTGAAGAGCTATTAAATTTTGTCACATTTGATTCTGCAAGGTCGGTTTCATTTAAAAACTCCGCGGACTGTAGACGACCTTTGAACAGCCATTGGCTCATTTTTAAAATGTAAAATATTTATCTATCTCTATTTGAAAACTTGAATTTAGGTCAAATCGTTTTGTTATGAAAAACGGAGCTCTACAGTCCAAAAAGAGGTTTTGCAAAAAGGAGACTGTGGGCAGCCAAACCTCTCAGTGAAAATACTTTATTTCTTGCAGGGACGACCGTATATCGAGAAAATGAGCTCTGATAAGACTGAAATGTTATATTGGCTACAAGAAGAGAGAAGGGCTGCTGCGTTGGAGCAGTCATTCAATGATCGCAAAGGTAAAACATCTGAACTGCCTCCGATTGCCACTATGACTTTATTGTAAAGTTTATCTTTATATTAGATCCTGTTTATTTATTCTTACAAAGGCGAGGCTCATTTGCCCATGCTTCCTTGTTGATCAACAGTGTCGATGAGCAAAATAGCAAAAAACTTGTCTATCTTGATACAATGTATATTGTAAAAAAACTAGGACACTTTCATTGAGCTTCAAAAATAATCAACAATCTATTTAATATTACACAGTGATATTTTCTTTAATTTTTTGGCTAAACCGTTATAATAACCTAACTTTGTGCAAAATTCGGGTTGATCAAGACCCGACATTTTGCTGAAAGAAGCATGCAAGAACCCAACTCATTCTGTCCCCGAAGCCTATATGCTTATTGCTATTCTTCCACTCACCGTATTATTTCTCTAGTTCCCCTAGCACCTTCCTATTCGTCACTAAGTTTTTTCTAACTCAAAGATCTAAAGGTAAGAAATCTCCAGTGCTGGCAATGCTTTTATTCTTCAGGAAGTTTTTGTGAATGTGGACATATCCGAGCCTTGCCATTGTTTTGTTGCAGACTCTTTGAATCGTCTCAAATATTTTGACATCAATATTTTGCCTCCAAGAATCTTTAATTAAAGCAGCATTTCTTGGTCCATTTTGGTATCGGTTGCCGTCGCCCTTACCTGTACCTTTTGTGATTTGTCTAAACCAACCAATGGAATTGTTGAATACGTTTATGCCCGTTACATCAGTCACCTTTTGAAGCATTGAATCAGACTTAGTTAGAAGATCCTCATAACGAAGAAGGGTATATCGCATTTTACTCTTATATCTCTTCATGTTCTTTTCAATATCATTAACATATCTCAACGTTTCAAGGCATCGACTCTTCATATAAACGTCTGCTCGCCTGGTTCTTATAGTTGTGTTCTTAAAAAACCATCCAAGCTTTAGTTGCGAATGAAGGTACGCCCTAGGATCGCGTACCAATTGCACGACTCTCAAGTCGACACCGAGTTCTTCTGATAACTCTACTAGCATGGCAAGCTTCATATCTGGCAGCCTGAATTCGAGCTCTTTAAACACTGTGTATGATGTTAAGTTACTGCAGAGTTTTAAAATTTTATTGTGGTCGATTCGATACGCTCGTTTTTCGTCAGTAAAAGGTGGTCTTCCGAATGCCGCAGTGCGAGAACGCGACCCGTATTCGTCGTAAATATCCATGTACTTTGCTAGCTGAGTATTTTCTTGGCAAGTAATCAAGCCTTTGAAAAGTTCTCTCGATTCGTTTTTGAAACTCCTAAGCAAACTTTGATTTCTTAGTTCAAAATGTATAACTTTGTTGGACCTCTCGACCACCAATAAGGGTTCGAAAAGATAGAAAGAATTTTTGTCGCGATTAAATAACTCGGCAAAAAAACTGCTTCCAGATCTTCCTTGTGCAAGAATTATAACTAATTTTCGCCTCTGTTTACCGCGTGCACCAGAGGCATGTTCTTCCTCTTTTGACTTCGTTCTGTTTTCAGATAACTGCTTAATACCATTATCTGTAATGTTTCTGGAAATACCGTCCAGCGTCTCTTCCCTTTGTTGATCATCTTTTGTAACCATACGAAGTCCTTTACTGACGATGTCAGACGAAAAACTATATTCCACATCTTTCCCTTTGCCAAAAGCCCCACAAAGATGGTTTAAACAACGCCTTGATTCATGAAAACTTGCGTTTCTTGTGACAAGAAGTATCTCTAATACCAAGCATAGCCCAAGAACACTGAACAACACTTGTAAGAAGTGCTGACGCATCTTTCAGATTCACTGCCCAGCGCCTTTAGACATCGACAACAGGAATAATAGGAACCTTTATACAGGGTAAACCTTGTCAGTAGTGGAAAAGCTGACCTTTCGTAGATTAATTGCTTTCATATAATTTCCAAAGGATATTCTAAATAAATTATATATAATTTGAAGGGATGTAAACTATTGCCACCGGCAGAACATCATAACAAATTCCACGACGGCTATCAGGCTTCTATGGATACAATCGGGAATAAAAAGATGTTTCTTTTTGTTATTTCGACAAAAGAAACGTTACGCTGTCTATCAGCTATCTATCAGCTATCTATCAGCTTTCGACTCAGCTACCAAAAACTCAATTGCAACCAGGGGTGGCACGACTGGGGGGTGTCACACACACACCCCCAAAAGAATTTAAATGGGAAATTTTCAGTAAAATCCGCTCGGTGGAAGAAACGCTTTAGGTATTTCAGAGATCTTCCTGTCATAAAATCAATAAATGATCAAGCCAAGGTAGTTGCTCCGTTGGTTAAATATGATATTCCATGATATGAATGAAGGTAAACAAACTAATGATTTGAAGATTTGTTGTTGGCACTAAATCGAAAAATCCAGCCCCTCTTTAGGTAAAATTGTGCCTTATTTCCATTTCCCCTAATTTTTTCAGTAGAAGCGTCAACTGCAATTCACTATGAGCTCCAGATTTTTTAACATTCAAAAGGCATGCTAAGATGGAAAGAGGGATTTTACTTGATAACCAGTGCTGCTTGTTACCTACCTTTGAAGGTAACTGACGGCATGGTATTAGACCACGGCGAAATTGTACCAGTTGTTTTTTACCTGCTGTTCAATTTTTTTGCAAAAAATGAATTTTCAATAGAATCATTGCTTTAGTAAAATTTGCCTAAGAGAGTGCATTTTCCATGAAACTGGAAGCATCAAAGTTCAAAAATTTTCTAGTCCTTCAGCGGCAACCGTGGTACCGCCTCGGGTAGTAACTATATCCTTTCCCATCCCAATATACAGATTTGACAAAACTATTAGGAAAGTCAGTTATCATCATCTAAAAATAATAATTTGCGAATTATATACAGTTAGATTGACTAAATGTATTGCAGAGGTTTGTGATAGCAACTTAAGAATTTCAGGCAATAATTTTTTAATCAGGTAAATTTGTAGTCCACCCCCTTCAACAAGGCTTGCCTCGCGACGGCCCTGAATGCAATACACTCTTTGTAAACATCCACAGTCTGACATACAGAATCGCTTTATGTTTCTTCTACTACGTGGGCTAATCTCTTGTCTTTTGGTCTTCCTAAAAATCTAAGGAATGGCCAATAAAAGCTTTCAAATAGAGCGTAATTTTGCAAAGATGGAACCAATTGCCTTGACTTAAGATTAAGTCAAAATTTTAAAAACAGTCTCATTCACATGCGGAATTTTTATCACAAACTATTCACATAGCAAATGAATATAGTTTTATAATTCTCTAACTAAATTGATTAAATAATAGAAGATCAATTGCGCCTTGGAAGAATAGTACAAACATGTATAGATACAAATACAATTAATGTTTCTATGATGTTAGCTAAAAATACACACAATAAAACTAAAAAGGTACACTAAAAACAACAGAAACAATTGCAGACGGATCAATACGCCTCTTCTTTGTGAAATACTAGATCTACAGCTTCTAATACGTCCTGTACTATATAGTCAGGCATTGCCATTTCTGGCTCATACTTTGTATCCCTGTGAAGATGGTTTATACCTACTTGAGGCAGGCTTCTTTTCACAGCTGACACACCAGTGTTCACCATTATCGATTCAATGCAGCTCACTTTTCCGTTGGTAATCAGGGAATTACAGAACTCGTCTTCAAGGCATTGCATATGATTGCCTTTCGATCTGGCTAAAAAGTTTTTGTAGATATTTGCACCATATATATCGGTATCGATGTTATCACTACAAAAACAAATGTTCTTTTTAAGACTTTGAAATATCAACAAACCGTTCAAAAAATATACCAAATGACTCAGTGTCAAGGGAAAGGTAGTCTTCGTCGTTCTACAACATGTTTTGACTAATAAGAAAAAATTACTGTTTTTTATAAGACTTTGTCTTTAAAAAGTAAAGTATCTTTCTCTTAAAACAAATAATAAAGCCCATTCAGTTTTCCCGTACGATATTGAATAGAGTACAATATCAAAAATAAGATATTATTTTCTGTTGCTCCCTCTGTTCCCTAATTCTTTAGTTCCACCAAACAAGTGTTGAAATGATAAGCCTATTATGTACCTCACAAGCTCACTGGCTGATTTTAAAATGATCTCTTTGTTTTACTCTTTGTTTAGCAGATAACCAAAATTATTGAATCTAAATGAGCCCCTAACCTAAGTTGTATTTGGCAGCTTTTCATATGATAAACAATGCAAATCACAACAAAGCACTCAATACATCAAAATAACTGCAGGTTTGCATAATGAAAACATACCCAATAACATATATTCTGTCAACTATTGCCTCGTCACCATGGTGATTTTTTGCTTGAGTAGCTAATACTTCTGAAGCAAACTTGTAGGTAAATAAGTTTGGCTTTCCAAGGATTGTTGTGTAAATTAGTTCTCTTCCAGTCAGTTTCTGTAAAATAATGTAGAGGTCATGAAATAAGGCATATTCGAAACTTAGTAACAAAGGGGGGTCATGCCAAGTTCTATATCAATGAGATTCCATTTCCATCGAAGAAGCTTCACACAATTTTTTACTTCTGTATTATGTATTTGGGACATCAAATAAATAAAATACAACTATTGTAAAATGCCATACCTTGGAACAGAAAATTCAATAGATCATTTTTTTATGAATAAAGTATTCCTTGAAAGTGATATGCTAAGGAAAATTTTTAAAATATCATGCTAAATCTGATCTCTGTGATTTTCCTTGGAAGTATTTTGTGTTTTCTGGGTACACCTTCTGCAAGACAATTATAAACAGCTGTTTTGGTAGCACAGCTTGCTTGAAAAGTCAGTGCACCAAGTTCATTGTTTCATGATGGTTTAGAGAGTTTACAGGGAGTGGAATCAAATTTTCATTGCTACGACTTTTTAAGTTTCAATTTCATCAACCAACAATGCATGTTAGAACACTCAAAGTTGATTTGAAAGGTACTTACTCTATATAAAGCTTCAAGACAGCAGAGAAAAGCACCATTGCCAAACCTAGGATGCAAAAGCAGAATTTTTGCTCGCAATTTCTTTGTAAAATTCCATTAAAACTAAAAAACCAAAATTGTTATTCTTAAGGATCATTAAAATGAAATTTAATTGAAATCTTAAACCATATGTAAAAAACAACAATAATGAAAAAGGAATCATACATTTTCAAGGTTTAAAGCTCTTGTCTTGTGGAAGAAATGTATCCAATGATTGAAATAAGCAGCTATAGCTGTCCTGACAGTACTAAAAACTTACAAAGAATCTCACAAGTAGAGAAATTGTAAAATACCTCTGTTACAAATGAAAATATAAATGACATCAAGAGATTATTCTACTGTTAATCCATTCTTTTGGTGCTTCAACATTTTTTAAGTTGCATGAAGTAGAAAATAATGAACATTTGACACATGCAAATTTTAAAAGCTATAAGCAGTTTGTCAACTTTGATTACCTTGGATTTGATGCTTCACTCATCCAAAGGAGATCTGGGTTGACTGCTATCACTGGGATGTTAGTTGCTGGTATCTCTCTCAGATTGTTGTTGGGCATTCCATTTGTTATTAGCAGATCAATTAAAATTTGAAGATGTGTTTCCCAGTGAATTGGTTCACCCATTATAATAATGGCTTTAAAAGAAATAAAGAAATGGCTTTCATTGGTATAAACAAGTTGTTCATCATAGAATGTACAACAACACACTTAATATTGAGGCAAAATATACCCACACACTGCCAACCAGAACCAGGAACATATACAACCAAAGGAGGCAGGGGTAAATGCACCCAAATATTTCTAAAAATAAAAAACTATGCCCTTAAGTAAGATACTTTCCTTTTTTGGGCCCCTTCCTGAAAGAAGATTGCTCCCATGAAGTTGTTGATTTCCATAATACTCAAGCATCATAGAAAATATGAACGAGTGACAACAGCAGGTCAGAGCTTGAACCTGCCATCTGTGAAACTTCACTGCAGTGCTGCTAGTCTTGGACTAGAGTCTTGGTTATCTCGCTCACTTTTTCTTGGTGTACTTTCTGAAACTGTTCTGTAATCATGTTTCTCAAATCATTTATCAATCATCAAGTTGATGACAATTCTGATGTAATCAATATTTAAATCAAGATACTGATTGATAGCCATGTAGCCATGAAACCCTGGGCTAAGTCCAACTTCACCTCAATCAATTTTTGTAATATTTCCTATACCCATGCACAAATTATATTTTATGTATTTCATCATCATCAGGTACCATCTTCTATCAGAAGGTTGGCTACCATAACCCTCCAACTATCCCTATCCTCAGAGCATCGTTTAGCTCTCCCAATGCTCTCACACCTGCTCTATTCCTTAACATTGTCTTCCCATGTTCTTCTTTGTCTTCCCCTGTCTCTTTTCCTGTCAATCATACCTTCCAAAACAAGCCTTGCCAAGAACCCAGATGATTCCCTCATAATGTGGCCAGCAAATCTCATTTTCTTTTCATCATTTCGTTGACAAATACTCTCTGATGTCCAATTGTTTCTAACACGTTTTTGTTGGTTACTCTTTCAGTACAGCTTCTTTTCAGAATTCTATATTCTTAGAAAATATAATTATCTGATAGATTACTGTTAGAATACAACTCTAAGTTCTCAAAGAAGTAGAATACTACCTGATATAATATTTCACCTTCAATCCTGGCTTACAGATATGATGCTTTGATAAAATCTTATATTGAAACATTCACCTTCTCATACTGTGAAATATATTTAATTTACAAGAACTTTGTTTTACCTTCAGTTTTCTTCATATCATGACACCTGTTTGGTGGCTGCAAGATAAAAAGTTCAATCGTTGTTTAAATGTTTAGCTGTTAGGACATCTTCCACAAAACTAACAATTCTAGTTCTCAAAAAGCATTGTAGTTCTATTGTGTATGAACAGTTTTCTTATCAACTGGCAAAGGAACTTTCCTGTCAATTCATCTTCCAATTGTTCTTTGGTATGCATATTCATGAAAGTCTCATGTGACAAACTGCAAAATGGCACAGAAGAGTGGGAGCATGGGAGAAACAGCATACAAAAGTAATTTTCATCTTAAGTTTTCTGCAAAAGTGTTACCCAATTATGGATAAATAGATGAATAATGGTAAAGAACAGTATAAACAGTACAGTTAATCAAACAGGGCAATACATTTCATGTATTTAAAGAATCATAAAATTTCAGTATAGAAATCTTGATATAACTAGAATGTTGCTATTTCAGGAAGCCATCTGTTCCAAAGATTAAATACGTGGATTGAATGAAATGTATAAAAAGCTTCTACTTACAACATGAAACCTTTTCCTTCTGTCATTAACATCTAAAAGTGGGCAAGCTTCACTTATTTGTTCTAGTGTAGAAACATGTTCAAAGCCACATCTTTTAAGGAGTTAAAGATTATTTTATGAAAATGAAGAAAAGTTGATTTAGTAAATCACAACAATATCATAAAAGACTATAGAAACAAATTATGTATTGTAAATTGAAAAGGATATGATTTAGCAATTTCTGATATAGGTCCTTGGCCTGAGACTACAACATGCTTTTGATGCAACTTTTCCATCCACCTCAATGGAGTATGAGCTAATATAACCTGGTCCTTGTTTACCTATGAGCAATAAACAAGACCTAGACATTGAACCATTGAAAAAGCATGGTTATCATTATCATATGTGGTTTCATGATGCTGCAATATAGTTGTTTCTGGGAGGCCCTCAGCTGAAAGCTAACACTAATAGTTAACCTTTTAGATTCACATATTTCAATATCTTGGATATGACCTATTTACATTTAAGTTTTGAAAAAATTAATGTAGAAAGAGCCTTTACATTGTGATGTGTATGCAAATAAAACCTTAACAATTGCAGCTGTGAGAGATCAAACAATGAGCAGGAGGTTACAAACAGTAACAAACATTGACAATTCTTAAATCTGTATGGTTGCATGCTTACATGATAGAAAAATTAATAAATTCATGCTTTCATTAAAATTTGTTTGCTAATTTTCTAAGTGCTGCGTTTATGTCTCTGCATGCTTTAACTAGCCAGGTGCAAGGTTGCACAAGTAAATTTATGTTAAATCTACTGTCATCTCTAAGTAGCAAGATGAGGAGCTATTAAAAGTGTCAATATGTTTAGCTTGAATTTTGTGAATACAAGGTCAGGCTGGGGGTATTTTTAAGTATAGCAGTGAGACTTAAAAAGTTCCCAGTTAATCTTTTTAAATATTTCTTAAACACTTCTTGCAGGAGGCATGGCTTTATATGTAGAGAATTTGGAACTTAATTTATGTAATTCAAATGCTGTGGGGAGATGCTATATCAAATAGGCACTAAAATGATGCATAACAACAAATTATTATATGCTTAGTGTAGTGGCCTCATCACAGGTTGGGCTGGGGTATTTTCTATGAAGTAGATTTTCTAATTTCTCAAAATTTGCTGAAAAACCTTTGGGGGATCATATCAATTCTGATTTTCGCTCTTCCAACAAAGCCCCTATTACAAGAAATGCTTTTTGGGAAGTTGCTTTTCCAAAAACTTCAAAAAGTACATCAAGTATATTAAAAAGGCATTTCCTATGTTTTCTGAGAGTCTGAAGGGCATGTTCAAGGAAATTCTCTTGCCCATGCCAGTCTTTTTAGGCTGGCGATGCCACTTATTCAGTGCTATTTTTAATACAATCGGAATTGTAGCTACATTATCAATGGCTGTCTCGTTATTTAAATCACTTATGCCCATCAGCTTTGCAGAGTTTGTCTAGCAGACAGCTGATATTATGTCCAAAAATGGGGCTACACACTTTAGATTGAGTGTGACATTGTGGCACCCGAGAGAAAATACAGGGGGAAGGTTAACTCCGCCCGTTTCTTGTGTGTATGGCTTGAATATTTGGCATCCCTTGCTGATATTTATACAAGAATTTTTACCAAAGATGAAAAAAAATTTTATAAAGAAAAATTGTTTTAGGGGTTGGTCATGTTTGCTTCTACTGGATATTTTCAAATGAAGGATAATACACAGAACATAAAATTTTCAAAGGTTGCAAAATTTCTTGCAAATTTAGAGCATTCAGTTATTTACTTTCACAGCTGAAGTTTTGTTGTTGTACACCCATAAGAAACTGTTGAAAATGGACCAACTCTGCAAACTAGCCGGCTATAAGAGTGCCAGTTCTCAACTGGTGAGCCTGTACTTAGTGTTCAATTTTTAAATTTACTGAGTAGATATTTGCAAAATTCAAACATGGTAGTTTAGATTGACTACAGCTAAGCAGAACCTTGCTGCTCTATCTTACACCTTGCTTATACCCAGGTAGAGATCAAAACACCAAAATAATTACCGCACCTTCGTGTGAAGCTGAGTGCTAAGCACTCGCGCTTTATGCTCTTCAGTCTCACAGCTCCCATTTGTGAGAAATATTGTAGGGATTCCTGCTTCCATTACTTTTCTTACAGCATTTATCGCTGAAGGAATTACGTGACGCCCCCTTACTAGAACGCCATCAATATCGAATATTAATCCAAAACTGCCTTTCTTTCGCCGCTTGTCCCACTTCTCTGTCTCTCGGAAGAGTAAGTTTGCAGTCTGATCGATAAGAGTTTCCTCTTGCCCATCTTTGCTCCATTTTTCCTGCTGACAGCAACAAGTTTGGCTGGAAAGTGAGGCCTTCTGCTGTGTATTTAGAAGCCGTGAAGCATTAAAGTTCCCATATGTGATTAAAAGAGTAGATCTCGATTTAGATGATTGGTGCTTCCACATTGTCATCCATCGTATTAAGAAAGACTTGCTGCATTTAAAAACATCCATCCTTGTGGCTGTTCAGGCACCGCAGTCCTACGATCTCAGTTAGCCGGCAACAGGCTTGATTGATCAGTCTTTTCAAACGCTGGTATAATTATATCCGCCATTTTGATTATCCAGAGCAGCAACATTCCAACAACATTCGGCACTGGAGGAGAATGTGACGTAAGGAATGTTTTCTTGGAGGATAACCCGAAGGGGGAAGATTATCTATTTTAATTAATATGGTAGACTTCTCTTGAAGTTCGTGAAAAGTTACGGAACCTTAAGCCACTGATATAAAACTGGACTCTTTGCATTGACCTTTATAGTAGCTGGTAACATCATTTTCCTACTTGCATAGTCAATCCAGGGGCGTCATGACGGAAAAAGCTAAGGGCCTGTTCTTCAAGTTCCAACCAAAGTCAGACTATTGTCTAATTAAAAAGGTTTGCGTTTCTACAAATAAAATTTAAAGTTTTCTTAAGCAGCTTTCTCCTACGAGCATCAGGCAAAAGACAATCCCGAAAAGAGAGCAGCCATGCTGTATTTAGAAAATAAACCAGCCAAACTGATTTTCATTCTACAATATGTCAGCAGTTGTTTTAAAATCCATAGTGCACAGTGACGACAACTTTGAAACTGTTACGCCGGTAAGGTTGCCTTCGGTACCAGGGCCTCAAGAAGCCGTAGATACAGAATTGTAGATCGGTGGGGGTGGCGATGAAAGAAAAATAGTTCTGATGCTGGATTGTATGTATTTTTCTTCTAGTGTAAACATCTTCTCTCCTTTGGCCTCTTTAAGTATTTGAAGGGCTAGTGATCGCTGATTGGTCTCACATTATCTTCACCCGCCCCTAGACCATAATTTTCTCTCACCCCTTGAAGGGATGAAAACATCTACCCTCTTTCATCTTTGCTTAACTCCCCGTGCTTGAATTATACAAACGAGTTTACTTAAATTTTTACCTTTATTGTCTTTTTAGATTCACATATTTCAATGTTTTTAATGTGGGGTTACTAGTTGACCCTGCAATGGGAATCGTCTTTCAGTTCTAGCAAATTTCTGTCTGTTTTTTGCCTCCTCCATATCTCTATCTCAACTGACTTTATGATTACCTTCAAACTCTCTTTTATTTTGCTCTTGTGACCGAAAAATCAAGAGTCGTATCAATTCGCATCACCGTGATTATTAGATATAATGAATTGGCCGAATAAATAAGTGTTGCTGTCATGTTTGAAAAGTTTCGTTGGAAAGATTGCATCATGAGAAACTTTTCTTAAGGGCCTTGGACGAGACTGAGTCAGAGACTAAAAACAACTTCTTTTCAATAAATGAAGGTTATATGGCCAACATTCTCTGAAAGTAATGTATCATCTTGAAAGCAGATTTTTTTTAATGATTTTGTTTTTTACATTGCGTTAGTGCATGCTACAACAGAAGCGTTTGGTGACTCCTCGCCATACCCGTTCATCGCCTCTAGATACCAATTGACAAATACTATGTGTCTATGTGCGACTGGAGCTACTGGCCAGAAAAAAGGCTACCCCCTAGCATACTCCATTGTCCCATTAGGTATTGCATCTGAAAATGGTTATGTGCGATCTTGATCTTCCATTACTTTTTGCTTTTCTGACCAAAATTTGCAATGACTGATTGAAACAAATGAACGACCTATGGTTGCTAAGCAACTCCAGCCCTGAATCAACGTGAGCAAATTTAGACAAGTCGTGATGGAAGATCAAGTATTGCCACAAAATATGCTTTTACTATGCTTGGTGTGGTGGCCTTAATACTTCTTTCTAAACTATTTTTAAGGCAGCGTTACTTTGACGTGAAGCAAATCGATGATGGATGGGATATTGAAAAAGGCTATCATGCTGAAGTACTTCATTATAGGAATGCATTCAGGAAAATAGCAAAAAAGACCCAAGACCTACCAGCGCTGATCTTATTTCTGGAAAGCACTTATAAAATTCCGGTGAGCTCTTTCTTCATTCTTGATACCCTGGGTACCAGACTCACTATATAAAATAATAGAGACAAAAACAATCTCTGTTTTGTTTTATTTATAGTCTGGTACCCAGGGTACATTCTTGATTGCCAACAAAGTGTTTTAAATTTCTTGGCTTTTATTCGTTTAGTCTTTTCTAAAATTCTCAGCTCTGATCATGGGGTAATAATTCTAGGATCTTAATGTGCTCTAATGTAAATCTTATCCGATACAATTTACATTTCTTGAAACTGATCCTGACATACATCCAGCTTGACTCATGTACAGCAAATCAATACACAACAGAAACACGGCAGAAAACCTCAAGAGTCTGTACTTGTAGTTGTTTTTGCTTCTACCAAGCTTCCAAAAGTTTTATTTAGGACACTGAGAAGCTGCGTATATCGAACTGAAAATACAGAGGGCTGGCGACTCTTCTCGCTCCAAGTGGAAGTATAGTCATGTCATTGACAGACAGGAATCGCCTGAGATTTATCCGATTCAGCGCTACATTGTCTGACGGATGAGACCAATTTGAATCCAATTAAAAACACAGTCAGCATTTGATTTCATTCAGAAAGAAACAAAAAAGTGATCGAAGGGGATAGTCAAAATTTGCTATGCACAAAAAGTAGAAAATTGCTTAAACGCTCAAAAATTCTACTATAAAGATCCCTTTCTATAAAATCTTGATAAAAATTATTAATTGGCAACAAACGAATTTAACGATGAGTATCATACATCCACAGCAGTCGTCCATTTTATAAAACTTATGGAATTTTAGTTTTAAAATTAAACAAAACAATCTATTTGCGATCAAACGAGTTAAATGACGATTTTTGGACAACAGATAAAAACTAAGTGGTAAGTCATGGAATTTTTAGCAAATGAATAGTTTTTACAAATCAAGATTGAACATCATCTCAAATTCCATGACCCTTTTAAACATACACAATTGGCCTCCCCCCCCCCTGAATAGAAAAAATATTTGCTATTCCAGCTTTTTATCCTTAGTAAATATTTGGAAATACAAACATTTGTTTTTATCTTCTGAGTTAATTGGAGGAAAGGCATTTGAGTAAATAAGTAAAACGCATCAAAGCGTAATAATTAGAAATCTTTAGAAATAGAATTAGAAATAATTAGAAATCAAAGCGTAGAAATCTTTAGTCTTTACACCAAAGTCTTGGAACACTAACGTCACTTTTCAAAGGCAAATTCAGCCAACCCTTTCTCTCCCCAGAAAAAATTTTGATTTACTTTAGAAAAGAGAAAGGGGTTACCGTAAATCCTCCAATGAACGCCCGCAGCGTTTATTTAATTTTCTTACTTTTGATGGGGGCATTTACTAGGAAAGGCGTTTATAAGAGGGAGGGTTTATTTCAAAAATTAAAAAAACTCTTTCATTATGTTAAAAACAAGTACTGTAATCAAATAACAGATACAAAATCATTCTCGTCTTCAATATCCGAATCTGCCGGCTCCATAATGAATGGGTTGATGGGGGCCTTTATTAGAGGGAGGCGTTTAAAAGAAGGGGGCGTTCATTGGAGGACTTATGGTATGGAGCACGCTTTTTCTTGTGGCTGGTAAGATATTTTTCTATACTTTCAACATTGTTCTGGGGGGAAAGGTGTACGGAAATAGTAGTATTTGGGAAAACAAACGAAAAATAGAAAAGCAGAGCGCAAAGTGTTTGGTGTTCCAAGATTTTGGCAGTGATTGTAGGTGAAGCAAAGTATTTCCGGCATCTTAATTGGTTCATGTCCAAATAGCTATTTCCATTTTAAGAACACATCATAAAAATATAAGATCTTTTTACAAAATCGCGAAAGATAATTCTCATAAAGATTGTTCCATAGAATGTAGCGAAGAAACATTCCTTGCAAAATTTTCGAATTCAGAAATATCCCAGGCTTCAAACGACAAGAGTTTGAAAGCATCAAATATCTGTCCCGCCGATCCAAAGGTATTCAGCCGTTCCCTCATTCGGTCCTTTTTTGATTCTATCCGCATCGCTGCAACGACCCTGCTATTGCCAACTTTTTCCAAGCAAGTTACCTCTTTCAAAATGTCTGGTTGTTTTCCTTGTTCATCTTCTAACTGACACAACACTTCCCCAAATACAAACGTGTTCAAGTTATCATGTAATGTCACTGTTTGTGTAGTTGGTTTACGTACGTTGATGACAAGAATATCTCCAACGCTGCGGCCGACCAATAAAGTATTGCCTATAAGCAAGATAGGCCCTAACCGCAATGATGCATCAGAATAAGCCCCTGAGCGCGGTCTGGTGGGAAGATTGAAATGCTCAGCATCGAAATGAAGTCTTCTTGATGATTTTGTCACTCTTCGCTTCTTCTGTGAAAGTAAGAATGATGGCTGAGCTCTTCTTGTTGCCTTAAGTAACAACGGACTAATTGCTAACAAATCAATTGGAGGTTTGGTCTCTTTGGCCTCTACATCTTCAGCACTTTCAGCAATGTCTTCCAGTCCACTGTTATTTTCAGCAATTTTATCTAGTCCACTGCTATCTAACTTTACAGGATCTGCAGGTGCAGTAGCTGGAGACTCTGCAGTCCTTTCAGAAGAACCGTTCTTTACCAGCTGTCCTAAAATGATTCCTTTTGCATTACATGTTATATCGCAGTCAAAAATGTATGTCTTCTGCCTCGTTTCAACATCCCATTGATAGATAATGGTCGAGTTTCTTTCGGCTGTCCAAACCCTTTCTCCATCTGTTACCATATGAGTGACAAGATGACGAGGCAAGGCAAAAACTTTAACCTTCTCCATGAGCTGTAGGTTTTGTGCGTCTACTATTGCCACTGAATTCCCTGAAGCCACCCATAGCTCTTTTCCACCCTTCGTTAACGCTAATTTCTTTGCCGGGCGCCCTTCATTGGCTAAATATATCACCTTCAAAGAAAGCAAGCCTTTTTTAAAACTAAATAGTTTACAGTATAATATCAGCGCAATATCTTAAGATAATAGTTACATTCAAATGCACTTTCAATAATAGGCTGATTATCAAGCCCGTGAAATTCAAGTCTATCAACTGAATGTACAAAATTAATTACAGAAGACCAAACAGAGAAGGTTTTCATAGATAATATCACAATTCTTTCGTGGTTCCCCTGACACCTCTGAATTTTATACTGTTCAAAGCTCTTTTGAAACGAAATTTCTTTACGTGATGAAGTTTTTCTATTTTTTTTGTGGGACCGTTAAACATTGTCGTCGCCCTGAAAAATGTCTAACTTTTAAGAAAACAAGAATTTCTACACCAATATTGATTTTTATTCATATACACAAAAAATTTCCAGTTTTTGTGTACTTTAATCCAACAATCAAGTGTTGGGCTGTAAACATGGTCAACCACAAAATACTAACCGTTTCAAACCACGAATTCTTTTCGCTTGTAATCAAGTCATCGTTTTCTTCTCCATCTTGTGTTGGTTGAGAAGGCCCTGAGACCTCGTACCTGTCAGGTCCATTTTTTTGGAACACAATGAGTGTCCCATTAGCAAGTGACACAAAAACTCTTTCGTGAGGCGCACCTTCTTTTGGCGCCACAAGAATGTCCATAACGGCATCTTTTGTCCCAAACGACCACAAAACGCGAGGAAACTGCCACATATGCATTCCAAAAACTTCAATTTTCAGTCCCTAAGATAAACATAAATATGTAAGTCTTTTGGTTTTCAAACAGATAACGTCTTGGCTACATTCCACATAAATTTAAGACTATACATGGTCAGTGCAATTATAATCGGTTACATAAAAATAAATGATTAATAAGTCTTTCCAATGAATAAGGTTTTCTACCAGAAAGGTTGGCTAAAAGTTTGGCTGTACTATTTTGAAATGATACTTTTGTTATACGCTGTTGACAGAATTACTTTTTCTCACTCAACACAACATTAAAACATGAACTAATTAATACTTCTTTATTGCATGACAGCAAGTAACAAACAATAAAGAAAGATTTTTCATGAGCTGCACGTTTTGTGCTCTGAAGATAAACAGAATATGTTTTATAGCTTATGCAGCAGTATTCATAGCTTATTACCTTGCCTTTTTGATCATGTACTGAACAACGAATGAAATAAGGGAAGCTAATTAGCTGTGATTGAAGAAGCCTTGTTATTTGAAAGATAATAACTACAGTGGAACCCACAGTCGAGCTAATAATCGTTGTAGATATTTTTTCAGCTACAAGGCATTGACGGCAGGAAATGAGTAACAGAACAAAACTATAAGTTGTAGGTAATATAAAATAATGATTCCCTGTTAAGAGACAAAGGTTTGATAAATCTATTTATTGGAGTTGTTGCTTGAGAAGTGAAAAGTGTATTTTCAGCATACCTCTGTCCCGAGCCATATTCGCTGGTTCACCCTGGCAGCACAAAGTACCCTCTGACCAACACATGGTATGTCACTTTCCACGGCACCAGTGTTGGCATTCATGATAATGAATCGTCGCCCTTTGTTCGCGGCACTCCAAATTAGCAATTTGTTGAAATGCTCACCTGTAGCATTTGCCATATTAAAACCTTCCAGAAAAAGAGCAAGCGTTGAATTGTTTTACAAAACATGAAAAAGCCTGCAATAAAAAAGAGCGCAACCCTTTTGGATTTTCAAGTAAGTAAAGCAAAGATGACCCTTCAATCAATGATAAAAGATGCAGTTAGTGAAAGATATGAACAAGACTAAAACAGGGGATAAATCGAGGACCAATCTTGACATATTTCTGTCCTTTCTCTGTTCTGAAAATTTTCACCCTTTATTTGTTGTTGAATAAGATGGTTCGCTTTAGCATGAGTCAAAGTCAAAAGCGATAAAAGAGAGTGCAACGTTACCCATAAAATCTTCTTCAAGTGAAAGTACACAAGTGACATTCTCAAGAGGCTTTTCGCCGACGGCAGGGAAACTGTTGCAAAGGCAAAGGAATTCTGGCCTCTCCATTCTGCGCACAACCTCGACGGCTGATGGCCTAGCCTCTGGCTCACCAACCCAGCAATCCTTAACGAAAATGATTTGGTTGAGTTATCAGTTTAGTTCCATTGATTCGAATGCATGCAAGTTAAGAAAGACAGACTAGCCTCTAGAAATACAAAGTACCCTCTAACAATAGAGCTAGAACTGCCTAGCCGTCTAAAAAATTGCTGTACTAATAAACAATAAAACCATAAAAAGATTCAGGCCTGATTGGATTTAGATACTCTCAAATCAAGAAAAACTAGTAGTTTTAATTCATTGGAACGTTTTTGGAACATTTTCTCCAATTGTTATTTTATGACCATCGGTAATTCTGACCTCAAGGGTTGAAACTTCAGGATTTAACAACCTCTCGATATAACCAACCTTATTGTAAAATCTTTTGCCATCCCCCGCCGTACAATGTTGATTCCTTCATTAGATATGTTTATGCGTCCAATCCTACTTAGATTGTCACAGACAATCATGCTATATTGATCAAGTAACATGGTAGAGGGAAGGGTTGCATCGGTTCGACTGTGAAATCGTTTCAACAGCAATTTTAAACGAATTATCCGCATCTGAACTTACCAGTGCATACGTGAACCGAATATGCAAGTAGATAATAACATACAGTGTAGACCTTCAGAATTCTAGTTTATACAGCGTTTACCATCTGTAGGAAGGATACCCGACAGAATATTTTTATATGGCTGCATTCATTCTCTGAATATTCAATCTGAAAATAATATCCAAATCATTCTCTGAATATTCAATCTGATTATTAGAAATTGATCGATAATAAAGATATAAACAATAAAAGCAAAAGCTGAATTGGCTTTTTGAGAATATAAAAAGAAGAATGAAGCCACCTGCATCAGCCTTTCCATAAAGGGAAGTTGACTAGCAATGTTCACTTTTTGCAAAGATGGCCGAATGCCATTATAGACAGCTTTACGAATTTCAGCACATGTTTTGTGCTCCCTTAGTGGTCTAAATCCACTGATAAGCTCATAAAGCCAGACGCCAAATGAAAATATGTCAACCTAGAAAAAAAACAAAATTAATTTTTGAATAGAAACAATATAAATAAATTCAAATTCAATCAAGATGGAAGGTTCAAAATGTGCCAGATAAAGTTGAGATTTAAATAACTTTAATTTAACCAAGTTGGTTTCTTAGAGCTTTCCTCAGAAGTAGAAATATTCAGTTCTCGAGCTGAGCAAAAATCAGTCCTTATGAAAGCAAACCTTTGATCTGGGTCTTTTTTTAAAAATGTGGAGGATATATGTAATGTTGCAAATACCTTCTCGTCATATGCACAGCCTATTTTTATTTCAGGAGCTTGGAAACCTGGAGTACCACTTTCGCCAACGATACCTTGTGGCGTTGCAAAGCATGATATCCCGTAGTCAGATAATTTCACATTTATTACAGCATCTTCGTCAAGTGACCATACCAAAATATTGTCAGATTTCAAATCACGGTAAACGATCTCCGAATCATGAAGGTACAGAAGAGCATGAGCAACCTTAAAAAACAAATTCAGCAAAATTTAGCATACACCGTAATTCAGTTTACATAGAAGCCACAATATTAAAGTTTCTTAAGCTAGGCCAACTATTTTTTTAAAATAATGCCAGGGCATATATGCATAGGTATAAAAGGTGGAAAACTACGGTTGCACAGAATTGTTCCTTTCAATTACCTGCAAGGCTATCTTATATGTTAGCTTTCGTCCAAGGATACTGCCCATTGTCAAAATGGAATTTGATTCCCACTGCCTTACAAGCTCTCTTTTGTGGTTGATTTCTTCAAGAATACTGTAAAGCCCACCTTTTGGGGCCAACTCTAAGCCAAAGCACAGCGGTATTCTGCAAACTCCAATCATTTTTACAATACAAGGGTGCTGTAGTCGACAGAGCATCGCAACCTGAGATGAAAAATAGTTTTAGACAAATTCCTGTACCAGCCCAGAATTGATGCGGTGACATTTTGTTGTTCTTGTACAATATAGACTTAAATTCAAATCTTACATTTTACAACTCAAAAAGATGATGACTTTATACCTTTTACAAACCCTTGTTACACTGATACAACTATCCTACGCTTAAGAAGGAGAAATCATGATACAATAAATAATGGATTTGAAATTAGCAAACATTTTAGAACAAATTAAAGGCTTTTTGCTTGACACTCCTTAGAGCATAAGTCATCAAAATAAAGATCCGAAAGCTCAAGATGCAAAATATATACCCATTTGTGCTTTTGTCAAAGCCATTTTCAAATTTTGCACCGCCGAAAAAAATTTCAAAATGAAAATAATGGCATGAAATGGAGTCAACGGCACAAAATAATGGCACAAAAATCTATTTAATATAAGTAGGCACTTAAAGATGATGTAGCTGTGTAGTGAACTAAGTTAGACAGACTATTGAAATATCAAAAATTGCATTTACAATAATCAACTGCATTTGTAAAAACTGCGTTGAAAAAATTTAAGGCAGTATAATCGAAAAATGGCCGTTACACAGGTACTAATACCTTCAAAATAAAAGCAAAAAAAGAAGGAATTATACCTCTTGACGAAGCTCCCAGAAAGACCTAACAACCTTCCCATCAATCAAATGGTCGCTAACACTTTGCTCATGTGGCACAAATAGCGATGTGTCACCCTCTCTTGTAGACATTACATCTTGAATGTCTCTGTAGAGTTGATACGGTGAATAATAATATCTTTGCGTAAACTGGCAGTTGTAAATACGGAGTCAAGTGGAGAAAGATAAAAAAATTTGGGGCATAAGCCAGTGTCAGAAGGTTGAGGAAAACAAAGCAAATCACTATAATAACAGAAAGGCAGATTTCAAAAGGAGAAACAAATCTACCCACATGTTAAAAGAACTAATAACGAAAACATATCAGACCTTTTCTGTATTCAGATCATAAGAAAAACTTAGTTAAGCAAAGTGAAAAACAGATCTGAAGTAAATAAATACACTGAAAAGTTTCAAGTTCTAAATGAAAGAGGAGGAACATAGTCGCAAACTACCTTGTTGATTTTGAAGAGTGGAATCTTTTAATTGCTATTGGCTTTCCGTCATAATTGGCTTTGAAAACGGCACCCATTCCTCCGGTTCCGAGTTTAGTCCAATTGCTTTCCTCGAGGTCGAGCTTTTCCTTGTCAAGCACCATTGAGGAAGGAAGATCAGAGAGCAAAATATCTGGAACCAAATGAGTTAAAGGAACCGGCCTCTCCGGATGCATCTGGCAAAAAACCCGGTCGTGGTTCAATGCCGCTATAGCACACACTGTTAAAGGAAACTGGTTGACAAACGTGGGATTTCGAACATACGATGAAATGTCCAAAGAGCCATAGCTATCCATATCGTATTCGGCCAGCTTTTTCTCATGGAAGTCCATCACGCAGGCTGGACATGGAATCATTCGCTGCACTACCATTATACCGTATTCATCTAAGTCTTCAAGACCTTGATTAAAAAGACAGATTTTCAGGTCAGGGTCCTATTAAAATCTAAAAATGAAAATTCAATGAGATGCTAAAAAAGAGGTTAAAAAAGGCACCGGTCGAAAGCATACACAATTATAAATTACGTAAATTGCTTACAAAATTTTATTCCTTTTAAAACTTCTTTTTATAGATTTCACCCAACTTTCTCTAATTTGAAAAAACATAACGGCTTCATGAATCAAACTTAAAAATCATATCATGTAGAATAACAGTTAGAGTATCACGTAAAATTTTAGCCAATATATTTCATCTTTAAATATCGATAGACACTGGGAACCTCTCTATATCGGTAGCTAGGGATACTTGAAACATCTTCTTGCGAGGCGGTAAAACACCACCTTTAGATGACTTTTAATAAAAAAAACACGAGAAAGTTGCTCTATACAGCTTTACATGAGAAAGTGTTTATACAGATAATGAACCAACCTGGATACCACTCTGTGATGAGCCTATCAACCTGGTCGACAATGAACCCCATAACCGAAAAATCTCCGTAGTCAGACCAAACCGTGATCGAAACACCTTCACTCCCATACTGATATTCATCTCCAATCAAGAACTGCTGTTCGTCGGACTACAGTTAAAAGTAAAGCTTCGTTTAGAATTTCGAAAAGCCTGCTAAGTCACGTAACATAAGGTCGAAACCCTGTGACTTTGTACTTGTATTTTTCTATGATTTTGACACATTTCTATTGAAGTTAAGTCCATCGAATATGTAAAAATAAAGCTGTCAGTCCATCATTAAGCAAGTAGCGCGTTATCATTCAGATACATTTTAGTATAAGCCCGATATTTCACAACACCTAAGTTGTTGCAGGTCGCAAAATTTCCTGAGTGCCAAAGAGGATACCAGAGAGGGTCACAAAATAGCCATTTAGAAAAAGTGTGATAAACGTGTCGATAAAATGAGTGAAAGCTAATTGATATAATCTAATGGATGAAGAAGAATCAATGGGAATCAACTTACATTATCTTTGAAAGACTCGACTAAAAACTTGCCACTTTGGTAAGATACCAGGATGCCTTCACGCCAATACACCATTGAGTAATTGTTGGTTTTCATTCCGATCCTGGTACCTTGCTTGTTAGGTGTTACTTCATTAACTTCTTCACTTTCCTGGCCAGTGACAATCATTCCCCACTTGTGAACAGCAATTATCAGACGGGCTGTAGGTGGGGAATTTAATGTTAACAAGGTAATCGATCAATTCTGCTTTGGTAGATAGTCTTTTTGAAAGAGAGCGTTTAATTTACTAATTCTGACGCTATATTTTGATGACAAGTTTAAAGTGAAAGTTGGGTCGAGGATACTGGTAATATACTCTTGTGAAACTCATAAAGGTTTTTCATTTTTAAAAAAATCTCCTCAAACAGTGTCAACATACCAATGAGCCTACTCCAAAATCCAGCCGGTACATACATCAGGTGGTAGTTCCTTAGAATGTGGTCCACTAAGAACGGCTGCTGGCTGTTTGCCCTTCCTCTCGACAAAGTTGCTAGTTGAGTCAATCGATTGCTTTTCTTATTAGTCCCAAAGTCAGTTGCCCGTTCAATATGCAGTATGGGCCTTTCTTTTGGCAGCATTGAAGGGACAAGAATGCGTTCCTCATCCAGCCTCAGGGCTATTTCGAATCTTTCCAGTATTTGCAAATACTAAAATTTAATTTAAAGAAAAGTAGAAATTGAATTTTTGTTTGGAAGTTGTTTGGAATGAGGGTATGGGTGTGCTGTGCGTACAGTACAGGTTTGAATTAGCTCTTGAAACAATCGAGATGGATATTCAACTCACTACTTAAAATGAATATGGCTGATATTTGCATGAGCACATTTTTTGCCTGTCATTTATGCATGAAAGAAAAATAAATCATTTAAATCTCGGCAGAAAAATAAAAGAGTTACCTGCGGTATGAAATCAGCCGGCAGTCGGGGACACTTCAACACAGACTTGATGTCCGAATCTAGAATGTAGCCCCCTTTTACGAAAGGGTTCTTTTGTCTAACTGTCACAACCAGTGCAATCATATCACAAAGCCACTTTGGATCGATGAAGTAAAGATTGTTCAGCCCACGAAGATAATCATTGTAGTGGAGAAGAACACCATGTTCATGTAAGAACTTTGCAGCTAATTAAAAGAAGCGATGGTTATAAAAACGCCACTTGGCTCTTTCTAAAACCGAATATTCTGGAGGACATTCAAGGGTGATAGAGAATGTAGGGAAAATTTTGTTGGAGATTTGCACTGAAAGCAACTAGTCTTGCAGCTAAGCAGTTAAATGGAGCTCGTGCCCAATTTTCCAATTGCTGATTTTGATTGGTCGGTAAGTAAATACAGGCTGTGCGTACAGTACAGGTTTGAATTAGCTCTTGAAACCATCGAGATGGATATTCAACTCAATTAAATTGAAGCTTGAGAACAAGAACAAAGAAAAAATTTACGATACTGCCAAAAGACATCAGCTCAAATCATTTGATATCGATATAAATATTTATATATAATCCCTTGTTTGTTTTGCCTAAAAAATATTTATTGCAACTTCTGTTGACAGTAATTAACAGATTTAATGGTATTCAGAGATGAATTTTATGAATCTTCTTCACAAATATCACAGTGATAAGTAGGTATTTTACCATGGTTTAGTTCTTCGGTGTCATAAATGTCGTTGTCAGGGTTGTCTTTTGCGATTTGAAGAAGTTCTTCTGCCGTTAATATTGGTGGCTTGTTGGAAGCAGCTCTCAGTTCAGCCTCTTTGGTGACTGCATCATATAACTGCAAGTAGCTCAATGGGACCTGTATGTGGAACAAACAAAAACTACAAAAAATAGAAAGAATATATTGAACGTAAATAGACTTGACAGATCTTACAATAAACAGAGTAAATTCAAATGAAGAAACATTTAAATCAGTTTTCGCAGTATCCTGCCCCATCAAGAACATTGAACCAAGATAACCCAATTTAAACTTAACATAAATCATCACTAACCATTTTGCCGATTATAGGTTCATGAGTGTGACAGTCCTGCATTTTCAAAGCGACCTTGTGAACAACCTCTCTCAATTTTGATAATCCTTCACCAGTCAAATTTGAAACGAAAACATTTCCACAAATTGTAGGAAAACCTTTTTGATTAAATTTTGAGAATAATTTGTGTTCCAACTTCTTCAAGTGATCACTCTTCTTTGCAGATGGAAGTCGGTCAAGATGTGTTCCAACAGCTATAACTTGTGATTTCGGGGCTCTTGCCTGTGAAAAACAAAAGAAACATTCAAGTGCTATGTCCCAAGACTATTGCTGGTGTACTGAGTGGTAAAGTCGTCACAAAATCACAAATCCGGTAAGGAACTTTGTTAGATACAAGTAATAACTGTTCATGTCTCATCATTCATGATGTTTATTATGATTACAAACATAATGATTACTGCATCCGCTTTGAGGTGGAGTCAGGGAGGAAGTTAGAATAAGTGTAAACGTAAGATTAAAGCTCGTAATACACAAGGCAACCCCCTTTCTTGGAATAAAGAAGCATGTGCATTTGACTGAGTCATTACTACTCATGCTCTTTGACCCCGAGGAGAAGGAGGATGGGGTTGGGGCCGACTCACTCATTAATAGGAAAAATATGCGTTTGTTCATCTCCATAAAAAAAGCTGCCATCGAGTCGGCATGTGCAACCAACATTGGAAAAGGGGCCACGACTGTCATCAGATGTCAATTAAAAACCTAATATTTGTAGCAATAAAAAAGTCTGAAAATACCACAATGAAGAAGGTATAATTTGCCAGTAAGAAGAATTCAATGTATTGATGAACGCTTTGGAAATAACAAAAGTTAAAAGTATGCAAATTTCAGCATTGAAGCGACGCTCTTGAATTCGTTTGAATGCGGGCTGTAATCCCCCGACCGAAAATGTCCGAACGTTCTACGCTTCAGCATATCTTTTTCTGCTGTTTAACATTACCTGTATATTTAGAAGCCATGGTGCTAGTCCATCGATGCCTTCCTCTCCGTGCTCTAAATTCCATACGACGAGGTACAGGGTGTTGCTTGTCAGGAAACACTGATGAGTTGCGTAATAGACGTGTTGCCCAGCAAGGTCCCATGTGCTGAACAGAATCTCTTTTCCTTCGGTGTTTTGCTGTAACAAAACGCAGTCAGCAATGTTACAAACAGAAAAGTAGCCTTCTTGTCGACCCGTATTCATATTGAATTCAGTTGTCTACAAAATACCGGCTTCATTTCATATCGTATTGACCAGTGTCTTCTTGTGAAAGGAACGGCTAGTATGGTACGATACTGTACCATATTCATTTGAATAGGGTTTCGTATGCACAGTCTCATTGCGAGTATTATAGCATTAAAATGGTTTGGATTGGTTTTACATTTAAGTTTTCACAATTTACTGGCAAAATCATCATAATTCATTACGCAAAGTATTTAAAAGGCTATATAGAAATTTTTCTAAGGACGAGTGAAATATACAGAAACCCACTGGTGTTAAGTCTGAAGTCTTATGTACGTTGTACTTTGATAAGAAAAGATCTATTTATACCTTTCGATGGGAGGTTTGCTTCTCGAGAAAAAACACACCAAGTACTCACCGAAGAGAAAAACTTGGTGATTTTCCACTGATTGCTGCTTGGTTGAAAGTGCCACTGCTCAACATTGATGCCATCAGTAGCAACATTTTCTAAAGGTGCTGGTTTGTTTTGAAGTGTTGCCAGCAATGTAGTTTTTCCACGACCCTGTGCATATTGACAAAAATACAAATGTAAATATTATCAAAACGATGCAATGAAACTTGTAGAAGGGATAGAATGCTCCTACAAAAACAAAACCTGGGCTCAGGCTTAAAGCAATAAATCAAGAATAGTTTTTTAAACTAAGCAACAGGCTCGTCTCGAGCAATTTTATCAAATTCATTACTTTAAATCGGCGTCTTTTTACTCGCTTATTCTAAATTGATAAGATGGAAGCCTTTAATAGCGAAAAATTGCTACAACACCTAAGGGCAAATTGATAAGCTAAATGTAGCTGACTCAAGTTGGGTTACTTTTGCACTGACCTGAAGTCCAACAACCATAAGTTTCATTCGCTTAAATGGCACAGACTTTCTCAGTCTCGCCCTTAGCATTGCAAGAATTTTCTTCACACCACCAGAAACTGGAGAAACAAAGATTGTAAAACTTATAGTAGAAAATACTGTCTGAGATAATCGATAACAAAGTTATCGATACAGATATAACGCCCGTGTAGTCATAGGTAGAGTTTGAAATTTTGAAAGGCCTAAAGAGAACCTTTTAACACTACGTAAGGTCGATAAAATGAAGGAGATTACATCAATTTGATGAAAAAAGGGGATTATCGTAAAACTAAACGTTATGAGACAATGTGGCTTCTAGGAATTTCTGAATCTTGCAACATGTTCTGAACCAAAAAGAATCTTGAAAACCAACCCTAGTGCCCTGCCAACAGAATTTAACCGCCATGTTGAGTTATCAGGACAACTTACCTCGCAAATTTTGCGGAACATCTGGCAGTGATAAATTGTCAAGCTTGAGATTCCAAATATTGCGCAGATTGCCAAGCTCAGGTGGAAGTCTTGTTAAACGTGGGTTGCTGAAGAAATAAGTCACAAAAATTTCATTGAATATTCGTACGTAGTAGCTTCGAGGCTGCACGACAGTGCAGAAAAATTTTCAAAAATATCTACAGAAATTTTGACACAACTCGGAATCTGAAACGTCCATTTTCCATCAATTGAAGACTTAATATTCAGCTATTGGAAATTGATGCCTGTGAGAACTTTACCTACCCTTTTAGAGCTAGGTGGAGCCGTGTTGCTATTCAGTAGTAGGTTTGGGTTCACTTCAGGCTAAAAAGACTCTTCTTAGAAGAGTGCTGCAAGGAATACATCTACAGGGAATATATCTAATTCTTTTAGCTAAATAAAAATTATGTTCTGTTGGAGTGTTTTTAACATGTTGAACAAGCAGGACTGAAACTTATTGCCTTACAATTGGTATAACATCACAGAGTGTATATTTATGAAAAACACACTGCATGTCCTAATGTCCCCGATTGTTTAAGACGATAAAAAATGTGCCATTCTGCCATCCAAGCTATTTTCAACTCGTTCCTAAGCAAAACTCCAGTTCGCCCTTTGCTGATTATATGTCGTTTCAGACAGTAGTGTTGTAAACTGGAGGACTTTGACAAACGTGGCGCAGATGTAATGTTTTAAACGTCACGAGAAAAGCTAGCGTTCGCATCCAAAATGAAAAGAGCCGAGATTATAGTGCAAAAAACGTACTTGCTTAGATTCAATTCGCCAAGGGATGTCAACATGCAGACAGTATCTGGTACAGTTTCAAGACGGTTGTCGCTGAGATCCAGCGCATGCAGAGTATTTTTCAACATCTCGTATGGAAACTCACAGTCTGATGCAAAACAAAGGCTATCTCCCAGTACAATAGCTGCCTCAATCGATGTTTTTTCAACATCTGTAAATCCTGTTGGTCCAGAGTTTGCCGACAACTGCATAGAAGTAAAAGGGGAAATTTGGAAAACAACAAAAAAACAGTCAACCATGGTTTTAGCAAAGAAGTATTAAAACAACCATAAAAGACCTCTTGAATTTCAAAGGGTATGCAACGAATATGCATCTGTCCAAATTCAAATTTCTTTAAAAGTTCAGGTGCTGGTAAAACCATTTGAGTGACGAGTGGCTCACTCATTTAAAATCCTCAACAAATTTTGCGAAAAATTCACTGCTCTGAGATATATCTACATAAATCCTTTTCTTTTAAGACTCTCTTACATATTGCTGGACGATACAATACACCATACCTTTAATTAAATATATTTCCAATGAACATTTTAATACAAGTGCCTTTACTTCACTCTTCTTTGCCATTTTCAGCAAACAAGACATTGTGCAGTTGACGTCAAAAGTGACGCCTAAAACCCTTTCTACAGGACGTCAAAAGAACAAATAGCTACATTCTTCATTCAGTATTTTAGCCAGAACTCTAATTGGGATAGACAACTATTTCTGGTTTAGATGATTACCCTACATGATGTGAAGTTCGACATCTTTTGGTCTGTTGTTACAGATTTTGTTACAAACGATTTTGTTACAAAGAGTGGTGCTGACCTTTAATTATATCTTTAAGAATACTTACCAAGTTGTGGGAAAGATTCAATTTGTTTAGGCATTTCAGTGACCAGTATTCATATGGAGGAAGACGTTCCAGCAAATTGTGACTTAAGTCCAACATGACAAGGTTTTCCAGCTTACAAACACTCTGTGAGATTTCAGCAAGCTTGTTGCCAGCAAGATTAAGTCTTGTTAAAGTTTTAGCCCAATAAAGATGAACACTTTCTTCAAAAGCCACAAGCTCATTGCCTGATAAATCCAGCTCATTCTGTAAAAGTATTCAAAGTCAATTATCATTACAATAAATTTGGCATTAAATTATAGTTAAATAAAGACTCAGAATTTGCAAAACAGGATTAGTAAGCTTTGTGCCGCTGATGGAATTTATAATTCACAATTGTTCTTGATGCAAATTTTGCATAAAATTTGTCAACAATACTAGATTTATCTAAAGGGATCTTGCTCTTGAAGAATGAAACATGGAAAAATTGTTTGACCTGGAAAAACTTTCCACCTTTCACTTTATTGAGGAAAATGGAAAAAAGCACACAGCAGTAAGTATCTAACTTAAATGCAAGGTTGTGTAGAACAAAATTGTTTTAAGTTACAGATTGAGTTTCATGCTTAATGTGACCTTTAGGAAGATGATATTACTAAACGTACAAAGCTAAAGATCACATCAACAGACACCAATAAATGTGGGTTGTACATATTGAAACATTATGGCATCTGTTTAAGTAAAACTAAGAAAATTTTAAGCGGTAAAAGCAAACTATGATGTATGGTTATCATTGAATAAGATAATGCACATTAAGTACTCAGACACCATGGAGTCGTGGGGGCTGGGGGCTTTAGCAAAAAAATGCCAAATATTCAGTAATAAATTACCAGTACAGCCTCTTTTTATATGATTTTAGCCCCCACAATTTTCTCAATACTTCATGGTGCCTGGTTTTCATGTGGTTTGCATGAAGATTACATACCAACGGGCAATTCCATGGTGTGACAAAGAATGTGAGCTTATTGCGAGAAACATTCAACCTCTCAAGGCTGGTTGCTCCATGAATTCCTTTTGGGATCTGAATAAGCATGTTCTCAACCAACTTCAAGCTTTTAAGCTTATCACATTCCCATATCTCATTGAATATAAAAGAATCTAATGATCCATGTGGGGGGAGATGCTTTAATTTATTTCCAGATAAATCAACTACTTGTACACTTCTATTTTTGAACAGGGCAAATGGCACAGATTGGAACTGATTTTTTGAAGCAATTAGTCTTTGCAACCTACAAAATAAATTTATTTTCAAACCATTTCTTATGTTTTGTGTATATAAGCAACATTTGTATTACTGATCCATTTAGAAAAATATCTAGTAGAATTATTAGCTTAAAAAGGTGCTGAATTGTATGAAGAATGGCATTTATTTTATTACATGATATGTTAATTCAACAGCCAAATACATTTATCAAAATAAACTATATTTAGAAAATAATGATGTTTTCTTAAAAATGTTAAATTTTGAGGTTATCAATTCAAATCAATTCCATATCCATTAATTGATGTTTGCAGCAAACAAAAAAAGTTTCACAATGATTGGAAGCAGAATTTGATTTTCTGAAGTTTTGGCATACAACATTGCAACATAAAATAAACAAGTAAATGTAATTCCTTCTTTTAAATAACGCCTGTTCTCAAAAATTGTGCCATGACACTGTTTACTCAACTTGGCATATAAAACACAATTCTTTTCCACCCACTTTTCTAATATTTATGTAGATTTGCAAAGAAATTTTGTTGTGTTTAAGTTCTAAACTGGAAATTATTTCTTGTCTTGAAACAACAAATTAAAAAGGTATCTACTATAAAATTACAGAAAATGTCTTTCATGAAAGTAGGAATAGAAATAGAAAAAAAGCTGTACCTGCAGCTTGATAGTCCTCTTTCTGGCAAAAAGCTTAGTTGGTTCAAAGATAAATTGATATCATGACAGTTCTGTAGCAAGTCAAAAAAAGAAGGCGGCAACTCAGATATTTTATTTTCCTGAAGATGAACAGAAGAGATCATGTGTGCATGAGTATCAAACCAGCTATCATGGATTCCACGCAAATTCTTTTCATTCCAGAACACAGAGAGGCTACTTCTAGATGGATCACCTTCATTTCTGAGTCCACGTAAGCTAGGCGGTTGATTGAATCTTTTAATCATGCTAAAACGAACATAATCATAAATATAACATCAATTATCTTGTTTGTGAATTTCTGATTTGATTAGAGAAATTTCAAAATCAATGATAGATAAACATAGATTTTCTCATTAAAAAAGCTTAGTAAATAACTGTTCTCATATATTCCCATAGATAAGAAACATAACTTACATGTGAAAGAGGTTTTTGAAATAATCTAGAAATTCATAGATGCTAATTACTGACTTACTTAAAAATCTCTAAATTGCCTACTATTCTTTAAGATGTTTCAAGTAGATGAAAACAGTACCTGACTGATTTGTCTGCTTTGTTACATATTATAACAAATATAAATATTTGTGTTCAATTATGACCATGATCTGACCAGCTCTTAATATATTTGATGCTTCTTACTATGATTGCTTTATTGATTGATCTCTCAAGATTAAATATTGGACACCCTAGCTTTACACTAAAGAGTTATTAAATATCAGGCCTTGCTCTAAGCAAAATGAAGGTGCTCCATAGAAAGAGCCCCTTTGAAACTCTAGGCGCTCCATTTCGAACCTTTAAATAAAATATCCTTGAGAGCATCCTTCAAGAGCTTTGGAATATCGCGAGCTTCATATAGAAAGCTTTGGAAGAGTGTTAAATAAGAAATTCAATGGTGATACCAAAAAGCACCATAATATGGAAAGCAAAACATGCAGCAAACACTATGTTAATACAAATATAGAAATTTAGGAAAATGCATGGCTTTAAGTCGAACATTAACTTTGGTTTCCTTTTTATGCTATCCATTCTATAAGACACACTAGAACATCTACTACTCGCGAAAGCAAATGCAAACTGAAAAGCAATGCGATAATTTGGAGGGAAATGTGATCTCTGATTTGCAAAGGTGATTTTAAATTATTAAGAAAAAAAGAAAATAATACTTCAACAGAAGATTAACGCTTGCTCGAAAATCAAATAAATCTGACGGAGAATACGATTGATGGCCTGTGTCCTTGATGGTTATTAGAGGGTTATTAGATTAAAAATGGTATCGAAAACCAAACGTTGAATTTGCTGAATTTTTTTCTCAAGGGGTAATCTTTCGCAAATCAGAATATTGCGGTCTATTGGGAAGATTGTTTATGCTTGATCAAGTTTATTAGACAAAGGCCAAAAATTAATTTGCTCCGTGGTAATATTGTTTTAACGTTTTTAGGCGCTCTATAAATCGCTCTCCAAGGCTTCTTTTGGGTGCGCTCTAGGCGAGCGCGCTCGATCAAGCGCCTTTCCGGGCAAGGCCTGAAATATGTATGACGTTTAACTGCCAATCTAACACATTGAAAAATGTTCCCCTCCTAAAATACGAATATTTCATATGGTTGCTGATTGATCCAACAAAAGTTTCTATCAAGTGCAGTGACTGTATGAGATCAGTATTATAGTATGCCAATTGCAAAACATGGTTAAGGTCCCCTTCCAGACATGCATTAAGAAATTCTTGATGTAAATCTATAAAATAACAAGAATGATATGAATTGTGAGACTAAGAAATTCCTCTCTGACAAAGCTCAAAGAAGGCCTTGCACCAAGCAAACCAAAAACAAACTCCTTAAAAACTCAAGGCACTCTATTTCACACTTCTGTGTAAAATTGTTGTTTGCAAAAATTTGCCTTTTCTTCTAAATGAAAACAAGTCAAACAATATGGTCCAAACTGAAACGATGCATTTCAAATTATCATATCGACTTCAAATGATTTAACTCTCAAAATCATTTGTATATGATTGTATTTATGATGCATGGGAAGTAACTTTATTATTCAAAAATGTATTCTTGTAGACATGGCCTTATAAGGAACCAGATAAAAAATCTAGTCATCAAAAAGTTATTGGTATAAACTCTTGTATAAATCTTACAAACCAAAATATTTCGGTCATTTCAGAAGATTGTCTTTGCTTTATCAGCAGTATTTTCGAACAATCATTTGCTTTAGTGCAGTATTGTTTTACATTTTCGGCCACTCATTAAATTGCTCTCTGTGGCTATATTTAGGTGCACTTTAGGCACTAGCACTCGATCGAGCGTCTTTCCAGCTAAGGCTGGTTTAAAGGCATCTTTTATTATATTTTTTTAAAAATAATTTGTTATAAATAGAACTAAATACATAATGAAAATACCAGTAAAAACTTAAAAACATAGGAATAGTTACTCTTAACATTTATCTAGCTGGCAGTAAAACGTTTGTGGAGTATTACCTGGGAGTGCGCGAGTGCATTTGTAATAACTGTGCACACTCGAATGTGCATGAAATTGTTCTTGTGTGTGTGCATATTTTCCGGCACTTATCCTGTTTACATCAATTTTACATCTCAGGGACATTCATGATCGAGAGTTGAACTATGCTTACCTACCACTACTATCAGTAGCTGTAATTCAAGTTCCTAAAGGTTCCACAAGTAAAGGAATGATTTTATAAATAATGTTTAGAATTCCCAAAGGCATGATTATCCTAAAGGATTATCTAAAGCTGGGGCACCAAAAGGGGATAGGGGCCAAATCAATTTAGAATGACACACTTTTTCCAATCTCAGTTACGAAAAGCTTTAGAAGTCCATTTTGTCGCATTTAAAAAAGCTTATTAATATGAGCCACATTCAAAACCACACCCATATTTTGGGTGTGCAAGAGTGCACTGGTAATTTTGCAAAAAATTATCGGGAATACAGCTGCCATGGAATCCATACTGGGATGATCTCAGTTGCGAGAGCAGCCACATTCAAAACCACACCCATATTTTGGGTGTGCAAGAGTGCACTGGTAATTTTGCAAAAAATTATTGGGAATACAGCTGCCATGGAATCCATACTGGGAGACATTGCGAGACAGATTTGATATGTTTTGATTTATGATAGCCACGAATAGTAAAAACATGATATCGCCAAGACTTTGCTCTACTTTAGTTTTCCAATATATCATTGCAAAAAAGTAGAAAATAAGAATATTAGATGATTAATATTAAAAAGAGGGAAGGGGAAAAGTTCTATTCAATTTATTTTTTTCACTTGATCCAAAATGTAATAGTTACAATAAATAGAAGTCGGTAATCTGCATGTCAACATTTGTCAGCTGTTCGGTGAATTTATTTCCCTTCGGGTAATCAAACCTGTAGGTTGTTCATTAAAGCTGTCTAAGCCACGATTCACTGCTCAAATTAGAGATATGATTATGAACAACGGGAGGGAACTCGGCAAAAGTGAAGATGTCTGGTGATGGTGAGGTTCACGCTGCGACCTGCAAATCCCTTGGGATGGTCAATGTAAGTGTAGACATAAACCGTTCAAGTAAGAATTGATTAATAATCAGAACCTACCTACAACAGAAACAGCCATTTAAAGCGAAATCTGAAGTTCCGTCAAATTTTCTTTCCCGTGTTTCGCAAGACAACCAATCGTCCATTCGTCCATTATTGTGTCCAGTCCCCACTCTTCGTCGCTTGAATTCCAAGAACAAAGCGGAAGTGGTTTCACTTGTGCCCTTGTGCTCAAACACTGAAGCAAAATGGCCGTGTTAACCAAATGATATCGTACAACAATGGATCAACAGCAGGTTGTAGAAGGTTTGTCTTGATTTGTTTAATTCTATTTATAGCGTTTAACTCTTCAGCAAAAGCTGTTTCTCAAATATGGTTTTTGTAAAATTATCTATCTTTTTTTGTTCTATCTTTATCTCGTTTATGTATGTTCAGTTCCTTTCATTTTTGAAAATCCATACATACAAATCTTTTAAAATACAACAACAGGTTACAAAATAAAAATGGCCTAAGTAGAGTAGACTTTTCAATTTCCAGTTTAAACAAGAGGAAGTATATATTTTCTCTCAAGAACTGTAAAAACCTCTAGGTAAATGCCTAAAACAACCAAAAATTAACTTTAATCAATCTAAAAAAGTGTGTGAACAAAGTTATTAATGAGCAACCAAACACCATTTCACAATGCGAATCGTCAGAGCGAACCGTCTGAATCATCATATCAATTCATCTCAGTTGACTCTATTAGGCCATTTTTCTTTTGTAACCTGTTGTTGTATTTTAAAAGATTTGTATGTATGGATTTTTAAAAATGAAAGGAACTGAACCTAATATGAAGCCCTTTTCAAAATATAAAGTAATTAAGTTTATATTTTTGGAACTTATGCTCATCGAAACCTTGCTACACTAATAAATGCTCGCACAAACATCGCTATGCTCAACAGATGTTGATGTTTAGCTTTTGTTTCAGTTTCTATCATTGTTTTTAAAGTAACAGAAGCATCAATAGAAGAGAAAGTGAAAAATAAGCATTTGCAATGAAGAAATGAAGCGAAAGAGCACAATAATGCGAAATCTGGACATTTGTAAGACCATCACTTGACAACAGTTTCAGTTTCGATTCATCAGTAAATCCTTAATACCATTCTACAAAGATACATTGTAGCTAATTACACAGTCAGCATTTATTACATTTGAAATACTTGAAGCAATCAATATTAAATAAAACAAAACCAGACAAAAAACTTTGCAAGAATGCTCTTTAAGATTAATTGACTAAGGAGGAACTCTCTAAATAGTTTAACTAATCGAGTGAGACAGTCCTGCAAATGAAATTAAAGAAAATAAAATGCTAAAAACAACAACCAACCAAATGTGCTGCTACCAAGGTTTTTTGTTAAAGGTTCTAAGTCATGATAAAAGGAAGGGGACATATCCAAGTATACCCAAATACTCTAATAGATCAGGTGGAGAAAGGGGGTATTGTCTCCTGAAGGCGAAATTTATGGCATAAATACAACATAGAATGGATTTGGTCAATCTTGGGGTGCTGATTCTAAATAGTTTAACTAATCAAGTGAGACAGTCCTGCAAATGAAATTAAAGAAAATAAAATGCTAAAAACAACAACCAACCAAATGTGCTGCTACCAAGGTTTTTTGTTAAAGGTTCTAAGTCATGATAAAAGGAAGGGGGCATATCCAAATATACCCAAATACTCTAATAGATCAGGTGGAGAAAGGGGGTATTGTCTCCTGAAGGCGAAATTTATGGCATAGATACAACATAGAATGGATTTGGTCAATCTTGGGGTGCTGATTCTGAAAATTGATGTTATGTGGGTAAATTCAGGGGGCTTTCAGCCTCATTTGGATGCTGAAAGTCTCATTTTTGACCAAATAGATATTTCTGCATGTACAGCGCTCCAAAATTGACTAAATCTACTCTATGGCATAAATTTTGCCTTCAGGGACGATACCCCTTCAACGCCTGGTCTACAAGTAATGATTTTCGAACCCCCATGCTATTAGTGGGCCTGGCACTGATCACATGACATGGAACTACAAAGATCCTGCCAAATCCAAGTTACTGTAGAGAAGGCCTATTTGCCATGATTCAATGTCTTATGTCTGTGTTAGTATTTTTCATTAGCTTCTATCTCATATGGTCTCAACAAACTAAAATTTAAATTTAAAATTGCAATCAATTATAAACACCCAAAGAAGTCATGATGAGCATTTAAGGCTGCAGCTTATAAGAATGGGTATCAAAGCCAAATTCAAAACTCACTGACCAGTGGCAGACACCTTGGGGAGGGGGCATTCACCCCCCAAATATTTCAGAAAGACAATTGGTCTTTTGTTCCAAAACAAATATAGGAATATATGAAGTCAACATATCAACACAATAGTCTTGCCTCCCCTGATGCTGACCTAAAAAATTCATATAGACCTAGACCATAGTGTGAGTTTGTTCACCACCTGAAATATTGAAAGCAAAATTTCATATTGCTGATAATTTTTCAGGATTGCTCAAAGGTTCCAAATTCAATAATCACAGAGAACCGAATAATTGATCCATCAATTAAATATACATCCATATCAAAATGTGTCTTCACTTTGACTAGAACAGCCGGGTATAAGTATATTGATTTTAATCAAAATCAAATTAATACTTAAGCACAGTTGACAAAAATGGCACAGGCCCAGGCACTCTGTTTAAAGAAAATGTCACAGATATGCAAAATCTTTGGTTGAGAAAAATCCTAAAATTTTATAGGGCAGGGTTTTTAAAAATGAGAAGTTGACTATTTTTGGGAGCAAATGTATTTTTGGAAGCAAAAGTGATTGCAACAATATATCAAATTTTATATTTTTAGTGTATTTATGTTTTTGAAAGCAGTGGGAAGATAAGAAAGGGTCTTCAAAGTCCCAAAAAATAAAATGGGGTCACTTATTCCCATCAGAGCACCAAATATATCTAATTATGAATAACTGCTGCAGGTAAAGGGAGAATGACTAAAAGAAATGCCAACTACATAATCAATAATTTGGTCAGTAACCATTAAGTATATATGGCTATTATCATGAATATTAAAGATTTAGGTCATTGCAAATAACTTTTTTGCTTAAGCATTTTCCAGTATAGTTTATATTGCATGTACTAGCTTATTGTAAAAATGTCTTGAATATAACAACAACTTCAAACACGATAAAATTACTTTTTTTACTTTTTATTTTTTTTACAACTTTCAGGATCAGAAGTGCTATTGCTAAAATGCTTCTACATTTGCATATGTCTGATACCCTCCTAAGTACTAGATGTGTCCAAATATTAGAGCTATGTCAAAACTGCAAGGAACCTTATTCAATTCTAGAACAGGTGGCTTATTTCATGATAAAGATTATCTTGAACATTTTAGCTTTATTAGTGGTTTGTAAGTTACAAAACTTATGAAAATGGAACTAAAGTTAAATAGAAAGGTCTTTATAAATATTTGAAGTTTAGATAGTATCACACTTCGTAGAAAGCCATCACGAATTATGCATTTTGTTTTTGCCCTTTTTGTGTGAAGACTGGGCTATGGCCTTAATAGAGAGGGTGCTAATTTCAGGTTTCTGCTCAGTGTAGAGATTGCACTAACTAGAGAGCTTATTTCAGCTCTTTAAGGGTAAACTTTACTACCTCCATTACATCATTTCTACTTGGTACTGTAAAAATTTTACAACAGCGGCTACTGTGCAGGTTCTGCAATTAACAGCTCTTCTTGATTTTCCCTCCACTTTTATCAATGTTTCACACCAGCAGTCTTTTTTCTTTCTCTTCCACAAACTTAAGAATATGCATTTCAGTTCTTGAGCCTTGGGGCTTTAGCCTTAGACTTTCTTTGTCTTTAAAGTTCTTTGCAGAAACATCTGCTCTCTCTGGGTTCATTGCACCATCTGAGCTGCTGTTTGGAATGTCTTCTGTTTGTTCTTCGGTTTCATCCCCTATTGATGTTTTTTCTATCTGTTCCTGGTGACTTTGAGAAGTTTTGTCTGCTCCTATTTTTGTATCATTCTTATTTTTTGCTACTTCTGTTTCTTTCTCTGTACCATTATATGGTCCTTCATTTTTCTTCTCAGAGCTTTCATTTAATGTATTATTGACTGGAGTCTCATTTGAGTAGACGTTGTACTCTCCATTTTTATTTTCTTTATCCTTGCCGTGAAGTTTTGGCATCCCCAGCATGGTATTTGTTTGGCCCTGGTTTCTTGTTTTCTTTAACGCTGGCACTCCTGTGGTGTTTTTTCCATCGTTTTCCTCACCTGATGCAAGCTCGACAGTCTTATTCCTATTACCTATTTCATTACTTTGCACGCTTGAATTTCTATTTGTTTTCTTCTTATCACGCGACAGGTCTCCTGAAACTTTCAAAATTTTTTCCTCATGCCTGTGAAAAGTGTCATTTTCGTTTTCTTTGGCATTTTTCTTTACCTCATTTTGACTACCGTTACCTAATCTTGAATCAATCTTTCCCTCTTTTTCTTGTGTTTCGTTAAAGAGCATTGCTCTTTGCTGTGTTTTCAGACCACCCTCTTTTTTTGTCATGTTTTTATCTGCACCTTTCTCCTTTATCATTTGATTGCTTTTATTCTGTTTATCAAATACGTTGTTTATTTCTTTTATTTGTTTTTCATCAACACCGTTGTCAAAGCTCTCTTGTTTCTTCCCTTCCTGTAGTTTTATTTTTTCATTCAATGCTCCCTCGGTCTCCTCATTCTTTGGCATGTTTTCTTTATTCGTAAATTTACTTAGCCCTTTATTTGCCTTTTTATTTCTGTGATCTTTTAATCCTGCTGATAAATCTCCTGGCTTTTCACTTTCGTTATCTTTTACTGTCTTTGCTTCGTCCTCGCTATCTTTTGAATGTTTCAAATTTTCGGTATTTGACTTGAATTCCTCAGTCAAACTTTCATATGACTTGAATTCCTCATTATTTGTCTTTTTCTCCATATTTGTTCCCTTCGTGCCATTGCCCAATTTGTGTCGTTCACTTAATTCAATTTTTTGGTTTCCTCTTTGGGTTTCATTTTCAAGCTTCTGTTTTTCTTCATATTTTTCTTCATATCTCATGCGTTGATCAAAGTCTTTTGTTTGATTAATATTTTCATCCTTGAAAGTTGAATTCCTGTTGGTTTCCTTTTTGTCGCCAGACCTTTGACCTTTTCCTACATTTCTTCTTCCTTGCTTTTCTCTTGTGTCTTTGACTTTTCGTCATAACTTTTTGTTATATTTTTCACTGCATTTTTCGTAATTCTTTCAGTGTTTCTCCCAATTGTTTTGTTTGTCAAGTCCTTATTTTTCAAAGACCAATAGCTTCCAGCTGGTGCAGCTAGACTTGAGGTAGCCAGCAAACTGAAACATAACACAAAGATAGTTTCAGAATTCATATTTATGTCCGTTTATCAAATAACTGCAAAAAAATGTGTGGCTATTTAATGGTTGCTCTGCCTGCTTGGTAAAACTTTCCTTATACGCTTCCAGATATTTCGTATCATTTTCGATTAGGTGATCAACAATTTTTACCTGCATTTGCTTTTTGTTGCTCGGTCAAGCCAGGCAGCCATCGATAAACAAATCAACGATCTCCGTAATCAACAACACAATATTTTGAGTATTTACATCCCCCTTCACATGGAAATATAATTTAGAAAATAAACGTTTGTAAATAATGAGCTTTTTTCTTACCTCCATGTTAATGCTACCTGCTTCTTAGATAGAGGCTCTTCAATATTGATATGAATTTCAAAAAAAATTTTCCTTATGGAAGAAATTTTACAAGTTTAACAAATTTTTTCAATCTATTTCGCATAGCTGATAATTTGGCTAACAGTTATCTGTTTCGTTACTGCTCTTTGCATGCTTGTATTTCTATATCATCAAGAAAAAAGAAATTTCAATCAGAAGGTCAGAACATTTAGTCCAGTCGCATAATTCGAATTTTTGGTCAGATTGTGACAGACTGGAACAAAGCACCCAACTTTTTATGGTGATATCACGAGGCATGGAGAGCATTTCCAGAAGGGGTGATTTAGAAAGCATTCTGGTGATTTTTCTATGACGTTATACGATTTTATCTCTAGCTTACCCCCCAAAATCGATAGAAACCGGCACTCCTTCTGGAAATGTTCTCCATACCCCTAGGTATCACCAAGAAAAGTTTGGTCAAAGAATAGAAATGACTAGAATAGCTTTGTTCCAGTCTGTCACGATTTTCATCTTAAGTGACTGGACTAATTGAAGATTTAGGGTTGGGAAAGGTAATTATCTTGCGAACGCAGTTAATTCTCACTGAAGCCAGAACTACCGTAAATCCTCGAATTGCCTCCCCCCCTCAAAAAAGCCCCCCCTCTCGAATAAGCCCCCACCCTAGAACTACAAATTGTCAATAACCCCCTCCCCCTCTCGAATAGGCCCTCACTGCTACCGTAAATTCTCAAATTGGGTTGCCTATGGCGTTTTATTGAATTACCACAACAAATTCATACTTTTGGTAGTAATTAAATAAATGCTCATAAAGAAATTTCTACTGAAATAAACGAGGTCTTTTAATGATGTCCTCTTAATGTCTACAATAATTTTATAAGCCCCCCCCCACTCGTATAAGCCCCCATCCAAGAATATCAAAAATAAATAAGCCACCAGGGGGCTAATTCGAGGATTTACGGTAATCATTCGTTTGGTTAGCTGTACATTAAAAGGGACAACGTTTTCAAGACAGCATGAGATGAAAAATAAACTAGAAATGTGCGCCAGAAGAAAACGAGATATAACGTGCGCGGGCATGATGTTCAACGGTCGCTGTTTAACAACAAACATCAGCACGTATTTACACAGCCAACGCTGCGATGATTGAAAAAGAATATGGTTTCAAGCTTTTTCCATGGCTTTTCCTCAAAGTGTCATTTCACCTGTTTGTGTATATTGATTTACCAGCATGGCCAGCATGGCGAAATGTTTTGATTTTATTATTTGGAAGTATTGCTGGAGCTAGTGATTAAGGGGGGAGTGATTAAGAAGGATTAGCCAGCTATGAAGACATACATTCTCAAGGCAGTATTGTCGATGAATAAAACTCAATTATAGCTGATTATCATAATTTCTCATTTTTCAAAGAGTTTGCATCATTTATCAAATTTGTCAACTTATTTTCCATAACCTATGCTGTCCAAACTCCTAAAACATATCTTTGAAATATTTTTAAGAGGAAATTTCCAAAAGGCTGTGCCAGGTATGTGATACATGCTTCTAACTAGCAAGGCATTCATATTTTTGACTCTGCTGCAGAAAGACATAGCCCCCTGTATAATGCAGAAGGCTGTACATGAAGCTACCCAAAGTCCATTGTTTTCTGAAGCAATAAATAACACCTGAAGAGGGTTGTGGATCACTAATAGCATCGACGAATTTTGTATAAACGATTGTAGGCCTCAGAATGTTCCCGAAAATTGTTGCTTCCTTTCTACTCCTTTTTGGAATAGGTAAGAGTGAAGGAACACAACATGTTTCTAATAATATTTTAAACATTATGAGTGATTTGAAACTAGATATTAATCGAATTAATTTGACGGCTGATATTAATCTAAATTCAGATATATTTTCTGCCAAACGTACTCACTGTGGTGGGCAAGAGATATGACAGAATTTTTATAATAAAATTTAAAGCAATTTCATCTCTATGTTTCCACTCACCGAATGTATAGTCAAATTACTTTTTTGTTGAGGTGTTCTCTATATACTATATAGCATATTGTTGAGATTTGTTCGTCTTAAAGTTTGACTTTATTGTCTGGTTTTTTTAGCTTCTGCTGTGCACCAGTTTTCTGACCTGCGTAAGGCATTCGATTCTGATTATACATCTGCGTATGTTGAAAAAGATGTGATTGGTAAAGGTTAGTCTTTTCTTTATTTATTTCTCTTATTTGTGGACAGATATATTAAGTTCATTGTAGGACTGGTTTTAAATTTTGTCGCTCTTCTAAACTAATTAGATTTTCTATGGATGAAAACCTTTATTGAAGATAATGTGTGTTTATAACCTCAGGTTGTGCAAAACTTTTGCTCACTGAGTGTAAAGCATATGGAACTCTTTCAAAAGAATCGTTTTCGCATAATCTTTCCCCTCCATTGAAGCTGAAATACCTCAGACAATGCAGAGGTGATAAAAACCTGCAGCGAACATGAAATCAGCAGTATCGCGTTCTATTGCACAGAATGGTTGAAAGCTATTAAGACAATCATTTTGGCTACAAAACAGCCTGAGAGTTAAGTTGTGGTGTGTTCGCACACGTTTAGGTGAAGCCTTGTAAGATTTTTGAATTTTAATGCTCTTCTGTTATACTTCGCGGCGGTATACGAGTTCATATAATCATGAAAATTTTAACACCCCATGCCTGGCTCGACATTTTATAAAATATTCTTTAAATTATGTTATATTTTGAATCCAGAGCTCGAGTCAGTTGTGAAGGATGTGTACAGAAACTTTTTAAAAAGTACCAGCCTTGCCCAGAAGGAAAGAATTGATAGTTACTTTGCTCAGTGGAAAAGAGTTGCTGACATAAATGGACCATTTGAAAATAAGGAAAAGCAGTCAAGTGCCCTCCAAGAAATTATGAATCCTTCAGATTTCCATGTAAGTTTCTTTCCTGAATAAGCTTAAATAGATTCTGAAAGATTTTTGAACGGAAGTTTTTCTACCCGAGCCTAGTAAATTTAGTAGAATCAACTGTGTTGTTTCTTGCACCGTTTTTTTGTAATTGAGTGGCATAAAGGAGGTGCAATGCTTTGGCCCTAGTAACTGCTTTCAGAAATTTCCCTTGGCTAAACTGACACTTCGTGATTAAAGTCACCAGCACTTTTCGATATCCAAAAAACCAAACGAACCTCCATTTGTAGCATCGTTTCAGAGTAACTTGATGTGTAGCTAGATTGTCTCTGGAAAACAGTTTTTTATACGAATATATTCAAGTTTGGGCTGGAAAGCCATAATCAGGTTATAATTCATTAAGCAGTCCTAATGACAACGATGCGATCTGAAATCTGAAAGTTTTCCAATCACGAAAACGTTCCAAAATTTTCCAAGCAGCAATTTCGACAGGTATCATGTTAGTACAGACTTCTTCTCACCTGGTTGTTGTAGAATATTTTGACATAGAACCCTTAGACCACTTTGAATTTGATGCAAAGAATTTGTTTTCTTCTTTGACTGTTCAAACAGGTGTTTTAAATCCTCCAAAATAGTCCTACTTTCGTACACTTCCTGGTGCAGCAGTATTTATCCACTAGGAGTATCTGCAAAATAGATTCTAGGAGTATCTGCTGAAAAATTTCATCTGTCTTTATCTTGATGTTTTCTACCCAACAAAATGTAAAGTGATATGAGCAAAAGCTGATAAAAAGCTGGTACATTGCTTTTTTAAGCAGATACAAAGTTTTTTATGAAAGCGTGAAGATGTAAAGTTTTTATTCATATGTAACTGTAAGGATGTTTTGCTGGTATCTTTTATGAAGTATTACCTTCGCACTTTCTAAATGGTATGTTCTTTACTATTATAGGCGTCATTGGGCGTTGAACAGCTACTACAGAACAGAGATGACAGCGAGCAAACAATCGAAATATTCAAGGAAACAATGATTTCACCTGATACTATGAAGCTGCAGCTTTATTTCACGGGAGATAATGACATCATCAATGGTGTTGTAGCTGCCAGCTTGAAGAACAATGGTGATCTTTATGTTGTCACTTCGATTTTTGACTAATCCACAACAAAACTAATTCACAAAAATCATTTTCAGATTATCGTTTTTTCTCACCACATGATGCATCATTTCGATAAAACTGTGAGACATTCCTATGCCTTAAATTTTATGTTTTTCCTTCACCAATTTTCTTCATAATGTTACACTGAAAGCCTCATTTTCCCTGCTTACAATTCACAATAATTAAAAATGCACCTTTCTCAGCTATTACAAATAGGCGAGGAATTATATAATAGGTTCAAATCGACAGTTCTGGAATCGACACAGCTGCAGGTGGGCCATGATCTCCACTTTTTGAATTATCTTTTTCGAGTCTTTAATTTGCACTTGCTTCCCTCTATGTTCAACTTATATCGGCGCCTGCTGGCTAGGGCACGCACTTTCTAGTTATAAAATCGTTTTTGTAAGGCGAGTTGATATTTTTGGAGACATCTGTTCCATTGACACGATACATCTCATTTACAAACTCTATGTAGGCATCGGCTTTAGAGAGGAAAGCCAATAACATTAGGAATCCATATGGACGTTAAACAATCGCATATCTTTTCAAATAACAAAAATGTACTTCAAATTTGACAACCGTGAATGTTTAGGGGGAGGGAGGGGTATCCAAGTAGATTTATCAGTTGCCTAGTAAACCGTTGTCTGATGACCTGTTTCTAGATTTTTATATTGAAGCGTGAAACTCGCAATAGCCACTTAAAAACATCCTACTCTGTACACCTCTGCCTATACGGCATCGAGCGCTCTATGACATACCGATGAACATTAATTGTCATTACAAGATACTTCGTACCATTAATAAGTACCCCACATGGAGTTTTCAGCACTTAGGGGTGAATGGGCAGAAGAAAGAGGAATCGAAATATTTGAACTGAGCGGCAGAACAATGCACCCCTTTCCAACGATACCTTTCAACGAGTGGTCAATTTACTGTATTTCTCAGTCAAGTTAATCCATAGGACGCGATTATTATTTCTCACTTTTGTGATCGTAATCTGAATCTCATGCATATGAGGAAGAAAAATTAGGGTGCAATGGTATATTATGTTTCGAAAAATTTTAGTTTATTGGAAAGGTGAGAGTAAGTTGTCAAGAAACCCATCTAAGTAGAGTGTTGGTTGACTGTGAGGCAAGGACTGCAGAGCATGTTACAGATTGAAGGGGCAAACATACATAAAGCCAAAAACAATCCAATTTTTGCATGTTTTAAGTATTTTTTGCAAATATCAATCCAATTTTATAGCATTAAAAGCAACTATTGATGTTTCTTGGCAATTTAATTTCTGTTAAATATAGTTTGATAAATTGAAATTTATTCACGTCTTATGGTGACTTTTTGGTTTTTCTGGGGTTGGGTAGACTCCAATAGCATAGTCAATGTTTTTGTTCATCGTAGCAACGCTCATGTAAATCTTTTGCAAGGCAATGACTACTAATCTACATTTAAAAGCAGATAAAAAGGGGTCTGACTTGATCTCATGTTTGTATTCCAAACTTTTGATCCACGAAATGAAGATGCTTTTTGACCATTTCTTGTTTTCATAAGTGAGGGGACCAAGTCACCTTTAGAATTGTTCAAATCTAGAATCTTTCGAGTTTAATTCTCTTGAATTATTTCGAATTGATTTGAAAGGTCAGTGTTCAAGGACTGAATACATTTTTATCATTCAAGATGTGTATGGTGGTTTTATTTTTTGGTATAATTTTTTAAATGTTGGTTGCAGTCTGAGAGGCAACTCAATAACCAAATTTATTTGCCTCTCACCCCAACAAGTTAATTTAATTGTCATTGTGATAGTATTGTATATAAGTCATTATAAAAAGGTAATCTAGAGCGACGTCTGCCTCTAGATGGATTGTGTTTTGGACGGATTTTTTTTCGAATTTTTGAATTTAGATCACAGCCAGAATAAGTACCATGGAATAAAGACTGAATAAAACATAGTAACTGTTGGATGAAACAAGGCCATTGTCTCGTTAGTTTACCTACTTCTAGTTGTCTTGCATTGTCATATTTTCCTTTTGTAATAGAAGTGTTATGATATGATATGATATGAGCTTGCTTTGTCTAGATGCTTATAAAACTATTTTATGGCCTAGTTGTATGTTTTCTATTCAACCAACGAAGATGGTGGGCTGTTTGTGGCTGTTTTTCACAAGCTCTTGTCAAAATGCAAGAAGGTTTCGCAATCATATCGACATTTTATGTCAGTAGGTAAATAAAGATTTCATTACAAATTTGTTAACGTCTTGCAAATTTATCTGGAAGCTGCCAATAACTATCAAAATTAAACTCAATACCTTAGAATAACATATTTTGAAAGGTGTTCTGGGAAGTGGGTGGGAATGTGTTCTTGTTGCCTCGCTTTGAGGAACTACTTTCTCTGCCCCCAAAATGGCAGCCACATTGAGAAAACGCGTTGGGAAAGATTTGCACGACAGCTATTCTGATTCACTAGATGATGGTAAAGAAAATGCTGTGAAAGCTCTTGGCAATGAAAAACGTATATCGCTAGCGGAATTCGCTTTTCTGTGCCTTTGTATTACATTGCTCGTCGCACTTGCATGTCTGCCGCATTTCCATCTGCCTAGGCCCAAAACTGTGAAAGAATCTAAGGAGACTGATTTTACTGCTGAGAAGGCACGGACATATTTAGAAGGTCTAACAAAGCTTGGAGCACGAACAGTTGGCAGTTATGCAAATGATGTACAAGCTGTTGATTATCTCATGAAAGAAATTTATAATATTATAGCGCACACACAGGTATATTATCATGTTCACGTTGATGTGCAAACAGCATCAGGCGGATTTATGTTGAATTTTTTGCACAAAGACTTTGCTGTCGCTTACGAAAACATAACAAACATAATTGTCCACATACACCCGAAAAGCAGTAAAGCAACAGACCCAAACGTTCTTCTGAATAGTCACTTTGATACACAACCTAGAACTGAGGGTGCAAGTGATGATGCTGTTAGTTGTGCCATGATGCTAGAGATAATGAGGGCTATCTCAAGGTCACCACCAAGAACTATAAAGAATGGCATTGTGTTTCTTTTCAATGGTGCTGAAGAAGGGATACTTGAAGGTAGCCATGCTTTTGTAACAAAGCATAAGCTTGCTTCTACAATAAAGGCATTTGTTAACTTGGAAGCTGCAGGCTCAGGTGGGAGGGAAATTGTCTTTCAAACTGGACCAGGACATCCATGGCTTATTCATACATATGCCTCATCTTCTCAGTATCCCTATGCATCAATAGTGGGACAAGAGATATTCCAATCTGGAATAATCCCATCTGATACGGATTTTAGAATTTTTCGAGATTATGGAAACTTGGTTGGTATTGACATTGCCTATGCTTCAAACGGCTATGTCTATCACACCCGTCATGATAATTCCTCTATTATTCCAGACGGTTCAATTCAAAGAGGAGGAGAGAATGTACTTGCAGTTATAAAAGCTCTGTCAAAATCACCCTATTTGACTCATGAAGAAAACTTTAAACATGGAAGAACAGCATATTTTGATTTCCTAGGAGCATATATGATTTTGATTCCAGAAAGCTTTTTAACTTTGGTGAGCATTGGCTCAATAGGTTTTTCACTTCTTTACATACTGGCAGCTTTGCTAGAAAAAAACACAGTGCAAGACAAATTTCCTAAAAATGTGACTTTTCTTTCATTCATCATAGCTATAGTCACAATTGTTTGCTCATGGACAAGTGCCATATTTGTATCTGCTCTTGATGCAGTTATTTTGACAAAATTAGGATGCTCTTTGTCATGGTACAGTCATCCTTGGTTTGCACTTGTTCTATATGGATCACCAGCATTGGCAACTATATTGTTAGTACATATTGGTGTTAGAAAGATTGCAAAAAAATTTGGCATATCATTTGGAGAAGATGAGCACGAGCCAGAAATATATGAAAACAATTGCATATTGGCACATATCCTGTTGGTATCAATAGTGGTTGCTTTGATGACTTACAAGGGAATTCTTTCATCATTTTTGGTTGTAACATACCTGGTTTTTCCACTTATCTTCCACTGTTGCATCAGACCCTGGATGCATAAGAATGGCCAAAATGATGAATTTTACACTAAAAAATTACTTCTTATCCATATTCTTGCTGTTTCATTTCCAATTGTCCTTTTTACCTATCATTTGTTTTCATTATTTGATGTATTCATCCCTATTATGGGAAGGCAAGGCTCTGAGATCCCACCAGATTTAGTTTTTGCTGTTTTATCTTCATTTGTTGTTATCATCATTACACTTTACCTTACATCACTTACTCACTTAGCTCAGAGGGCAGTTTTGATTGGGAAGATTGCTGGTTTTATTGCTTTTGTTTCCTTTCTCTTTGCTTTGCTGGGAATTATGTTTCCATATTCAGGAAGTCATCCGGTTTCACCAAAGAGGATATTTCTTCAACATGTGGTTCGTAATTTTCACAACAAAGATGGTTTGGTCTATAAGAATGACTCTGGTATATGGTTTGCACCTTTAGATTATCTAGGTTTGAAGCCAGTGATGCATCTACCCAGCTTGAAGGATGTTGCCAGTGCGGAATGTGATGGCCCATATTGCGGCTATCCTTATATCTTCCCCATGAGAAGACTCTTGAAGAAAACATGGTATTTGAAAGGACCACCTCCATTCAAAACAAGCAAAAAATTGTCCAGTTTCAGGATAATCAAACAGGAAACCCTTGAAAATGGCAATGTTAAATTTCAAATAAGAATCAAAGGGCCAGACCACATGACATTGCTTGTAACTCCAAATGAGGGTAACAAACTGGTGCACTGGTCAGTAACAGATGAACCACCTTCAGGGCAACAAGACTATGATGGCAGGATGACATTCTACACATACTATGCACATGGTTTTCATGCAAAACCTTGGGATTTCTGGCTTGAATTTGAAGTCAGTGGAGAAAGAGACGATGAGAGCATTGCTGATGTTGCTGTTGCAGGACACTATTTGCATGGTCCCCTGTCAACTACAAAATGGATGCAGAAGATTGTAAGAGAATTTCCTTCATGGGTTGTTGATGTTGCCTTTGTTAGTTCTTATGATGTGTGGAGAATTTGATCATGTCCTTTTTGCTTTATTAAGCTATGATTTTATCTCTACCCTTTTTTGAAATTTTAAATCTTGTTGTATCCAAATTTTGCAACCATTTTCAAGTTGCTTATCCCAAACATAAAGATGAAAATTGTAGAAGATATAAATTTGTGTCTGTCATAGAAGCTATAAAGCTTTTCTTCCTTTTTCTCTAAGAGCTTTGTTGGGTTGTCATTTCTAATTGGTTTGTTTTTGTCAGAAAGTGTTAAGTATGTGTCATGTAACCCACAGTTCATGCACCAAGGAAAAATGTTTGGATATTTAATTGAATTTTAAATAGCCAATTTTTTGCAATTTCCTTTCATTTCCTTCATGGTTTAAAGTTGCTACCATCAACTGTTCTCAAAATATTATCAAAGAAAAAAAGTTGTACAATAAAACTTCCATCTCACGAAACCCTTTTTCAATGAGGCCCACTGTACAACCTCAATAACCAACCTGTCAAGCTTTCATGTTATATATATGTAAATGTGACAAAGATCTTTGAGCCAGGTATTCCAAGAACAGAGGATTTCAACTTTTATTTGACTTACATTTGTTTATTTAGTTTGATTTTACTGTTTAATTTGAAGTTGATTGTTTGCTGTTCTTTGCTGAGCATAGTTGACCTTTTCAGAAAAAACATTTTCTCTTGTTGCCTTTCCTTGAAAAAACAAAATGAAATATAATCAGTACAGTTTTTGTTGATGTCACCATCCTAGTTTTTCTAGATAATAAAAAATGAATCTGAGATAGGCATTACAGACTATGATTAATGCCTAACCGTTTGTAGATATTTGTATGTTGCTTGAAACTGTGGACAATTTATTTGGTTTTTATATGGGTAATTATATACTTAAGAGATCATTATTGAAAAATCCATTTATAGAAAATGATTCCCCTTTTTATAGTTTTCCATATCTCATATCTACATTATTGGCCAGAGCAAGTTTTTATGAAAAGGCTTTATTATGTTCAGCAAAAATAGCAATTAAATAATATTTTCGTGTTCATGATTTGCGTATCAAAGGTTTCAATATGTTTTACATCCTGATGCGAATTGAAAGTAGTTACAGCTAAACAGATGCTAATATTTTCAATGTTATACAAAACTTCTTACTGATTGTATCTTGAATATTATTCACGCAAGTATAGTAATATCTGAGCAATATATTGATATCTATATTTTAATAAGGATGATGATTATCTGCAGTTTGTTATTTACACGAATCAAGCAATAGTGTGTGGTTGTCAACTCTTTTGTCTACATCTTTGTCACAGTTTTCTTGTATTTGAAGATGGCACAAAATAGCGGAAACATAGCGTACTGGAGTACATTTTCTTCCGACCATCTGCAGAACAAGTACGTTGGGTAACGACCCAAGGTATTTTATGTTTCCGCTGTTTCGTGTCATCTTCCAATTTTGTGGTACCAAAAACGTATTTAGGTTTTCTTATATTCAGAGCATGATTCGTATCTTAAGGAAGCTCATGCAAGGCTTAACTTAGATGAGGAGAATGCTAAGATTTGACCAGCTGTTTAAATCCAGCACATTATCTCTAACGGGACGTCTTGAAAACATGGTGCGTGAGCTTATAAATCCTGAAAAATTGGTTCGGCTAATAAGAACTTTTTTACCCACAAATGATGATGGGTAATGATGAAATTGTTTGATGAATCTATTTTGGAGCCTCTCTGCCTGATATATCGAAAATTCTAGAAACTGGAGTATACCAAACTGCTTGACAAAAATAAAACTTAGTACCTATTCATTACAACTGTAAAGAAAATTAGACAGCTTTAAAAAACTTGCAGACCATTATTATTTTTCAATAATATTTGGGAAACGAAATAGGTCATTTTAACATTTATCTTCGATGCCATTGACGGTCATTTTGTTTGATGATAGGCACTTGGTCGAGAACAAATATAGTTTTCGACGAAGCGGCTCAACCATAAATCAAGCAGTTCTCCAGCGGCAAACGGTATCATTGGTTGTACCCCAAGGATCCGTACTTGGGTCCCCTACTTTCTCTAATATATGTGAATGACATAACCGACGACCTTATTAACTGTGATGTTAGGGTGTTAGACTCTTTTCTGATGACAATCTCTTCTTTCCACAATAAATAATGCACCTCAAAATGCTTTAAGTGAAAACTTAGATAAGATCAAAACGTGGGCTTGACAGTAGAAGATGGAGTTTAATGTCGATAAAACAGAACAAAATTATCATCTCTACAAAAAGACAGCAACCATGCCATCCACCCATCCTTTTTCTTGGGTAAAATTTAATGCAAATTTAGCTTCTATGTATTTTAACATAAGCTCCAATCTTAGAGCTGCTAAATTTAGCTTAGATTTCGCCCTTAAAAGTTTTATTGACAGACAACACAAATACATACAAGAATATACCAACAATAATTGGTAATAAACTACTTTAATACTTGAAGCAATAATGAAATTCTATAGCTCTGTAATCTCAGAGCTTTCTTCGAAATTGGACTTGCAATTTGCTGTATTAAAGAAATCCTTGGCGAAATTTTGTCATGATGGTATTTTGAAAAAATTTTCACGACGAAATTTTATAGATATTGAACGCCGATTGTAGGCTACCTTCTCATGAAATCGAGGCACATGGCCTAACCTGTGGCCTAACTGTCTTGTTGTTTCTATCCAAGGATGGAGACTTTAACTCCAATAATTCGATGGGCAGACGCAAAAACAAAGATTTTCTTGAAAGCTGAGCTCAGTGATGTAAAGGTATTCTAGTTTTGCAAGCTTCTCTAATGCGATCTATTTTTCGGAACCTTTTTATTTTTTAAGAGTGCTGAAAGTGTGCAGTGTGTGTGCACACTGTTCAGTTTTGATCCAATGTGTGCAGCAAGTTTCTAATGAGCAAAGTATTTGTCTCACAAATTATTTCTGCAAAATAAGCGCTTTTAAGCATTCCAAAAAATTTTGACTTTTTTTATATTTTGACAAAAAATTTTAAAATCTAGCATGGGGTCAATCATATATTTTGTATGGTTAAAATTCAATATTAAGGTGGGTAACTTCCAGGTGGGCTTGCAGAATTGAAATGTACCCCCCTAAAAGTTCACTCAGTCAGTTGATTTTAACCTAATTCAGTCAACAGAATAATCCATAAAATTGTAAATCATGCTCGAGCACAAGTCAGATACTGTAGTTTCCCACAAAATCCTACTTTCTTTGATTCAGACCTTTTTATGTCCCTTGTTAGTAATCGGCAAGGCCTCTTCTTACTAGCCCTCACTTAGGAAATTGAGAATTTATACCTAAGACTGTAGTTTCTCAGATAATTGGAATATATGCTAGTCAGTAGATTTCAATTCTGGGCATCAATGGATTTAGGGCAAGCATAGGTCATTTCAAAATATCAAATCAAAATACTGAGATATGAGATGATTCCAGGGCCTCTGTGGTAATCACACAGTGTGGCCCTCAAAACTTTTCCTTGGGAATTACCCCCAGACCCCCCCCCCTTCTTCTAACTTCATATGGCTTTGAGATTTCATTGAGCAAGCCTGAAAAGCTGTGCCTCATATTCCATTCAATACATTTGCATGCCAGATATTTTCAAATCAGGATGATAGTAGCATATAAAGAAACTCAATCTGCTCACAAAATGCATATTGCAAAACAGGTGCATACATATTCTCTAATTTAGTAATAGACAGTAATGTTTTCTAATTTAGTTATAATCAAAGTTGTTTTATGATTACTAAAGTTCCAATTCATCAGCATTTTAGGATTTCACCTAAAAATGTTGTTTAGACTAAGATAGGAAAGCAATGTTTCAAACAAGGTGGTCTTTGAAAATTTTCCAGTACCCAGAAAAATGTTTGTGCATCCCTACGTTTTTGTGTGCATTAGACAAGCTTTTGAAAATATCTTGTGTGTGCACATGCCACACTCTGAAGCCTAGTTAAGTGGAATTAGAAAGCAAATTCCAGAAACAACTTATTTTCTAACTAACTATTGTCACCTCGACAAATTTCAAGCAGTACAAGCAAGTTTTTTAATCTTGCGATGAATCTGGTGCTGAATGGTATGTGGTATCAACAGTAGGGCGATGCTAAAAGTCTTTTAAACAGTATGAAGCAATTATCTGCTCCATGCTTTTTTATCTTCATATTTGCCAACAATGGATCACAGAATCGAAATCTTCATGTTCAAATTAGTCTGTGTTGTAGTCAAATTAGTAGTCAAATTAGAAAATTTCATGTTGTTTGGGCCGTTTGGCAGCGAATTATCCCTTTTTCAAAATTAGTTTTCCCTTTAAATTTTAATGGAATTTGTTTGTCACTACAGCAGCAAATTCTGGTCAGATCTAAAGAAATATCTAATTATTCAAAACAAAGTAACTCGTGACCAAACGGTCCAAACAGCATGAAGTTCTCAATATAAACTAATTTCAAGATGAAAATTTCAAATCTGAAGTCCATTTTTGAAAAAAGGTCTGTAGATAGCGAGATGCAGAATTGATTATATCAACCTGGAATGTTGAATGATATATAACTCATTACCCAATTCATTAAGGCAATGTAGCAATAAAAATTCCATTAAAAATAAATGTAAATATTTTCTTATGGACAGAATAAATTTGGACAGAATTAGTATAGATGTATTTAACTATGGTCAATGTGGGGAAAAATGCGCACAGCGATTTTGGGGGTAAAAATGGGCACCTGTTTCAACAGCGCTGTGGAAGAGTAACCAACAGTTTGCGATATATCATCATAAACCAAACCTTTGATGATAGTTTCAATTAATACCAAATTTAAATATAGTTTGCTTTTGTTTTTCACTATGTATTTGAAAAGCGGAAGCTCCAGTTTATGATGATATCAAGTTTCCCATGACAACCATAAACTTTTCAATTTCTCAGCTCATTGACTGCATCAGATTTTAACCTTAGATATTCATAAGTGTGGGAAAAGTGTGCATAAAATTGTGGTTTTCTTTAGAAAAGAGACTGTGTCTGTTCTTATAATAAGTCCTGCATGCAAGACTGAGTTGAAATTCCACAACCACTTGAATTTGGGAAGACTTTAAATAAATTTCTGTTCTTAAAACCCAGTTTTTTATGAGACTCCGACTTTTAAGAGCAACATTAGAGCGATCCAATTTTCCCTTGTTGAGGTTTTTTTAAAGGCTCCAGGTCCTTTTCCATCATCATCATGTCAAATATGCAATTACTAAAGCCAAGAACTTTCATTTGTAAAAGATCTTGAAATCAGTCAGTGGTGGTACCAGAAATTAGCAGAAAAAGTGGTTTGACCTGCTTACAAATGAGGGAGGAAGGTTAAAATGTCTTAAGATTGCAAAGATGAGTTCTATCTTTAACCTAGCAAGGGCTGTAGATATGTTGGCTAAAGCTCTCTGATACCACCCTGTAATAGACTCATGTTTGAGCAGCCGTGGACCTCTTCACCATCTTTAGCCACTCAACTCGATATTGCGCTTTCTTTTCCACTTGTCCCTTCGTCAGCCCGCAAATATCTTTGATGTTGTCGCTCAGTCTTGTCCTTGGTTTTCCTCTTTCTCTGTTTCCTAGGACCATCCCTGTCAGCAAGTTCTTCTCAAATGTATCGCTTCTCATCACGTGACCTATGAACTTTAATTTCCTTTGGTTCAGGATGTCCAGCAGTCGGTCTTTACAATTAATTCTTCCCAGCACTTCATCATCATTTTCTTTTCTGTCCAGCTAATACGCAGTACACGTCTGTAACACCACAGTTCAAAACTATTGATTCTTTTCATGTCATTTTTCTTCAGGACCCAACACTCAGAACCATATGATGCAATTGGGAAGATTAGCGAGTTTAATAACCTCATGTCTTTAACATAATACTCAGGTCTTTCCAGATGTTATTAAGTGCAACTGTGGCGTTTTCGGCAATAACAATTCTTCTTTTAATTTCCCATGAATCATCATAAGTGTTTGTAAAAACAGCTCCAAGATAAATGAACTCCTTCACATTTTGCACAGCCACTCCATTAATTGTAGCATGTTCTTCGTCACTCAATGCCGGATGCCTTCATTCAATGTCAAAGCCAACAGTGTAATATTTGTATCATCATCATACATCATGCTGCAACATTCATACACCAAACTGCCTGTTCACCCCCTGCAATCAAATTGGTTTTTTTCTAAGCCATTATTTTATTATAAATCTAGCAAAAATTCTTCAAAACACACCATCTATACATGGTGCTAACAACGTTCTTGGTCCAAGGCAAAAACATAGCAAAATCATTATGTTACTGTCAGGGGCTCTTTATTTTATAATGGCAAATTGTATAATGCCATTCCTACCACTGATTAATATGTTAACAAATCAGTGATATTGAGATTTTTAGAATTATATAAGTTATTTTAGGAAAAACGTCAACCACGACTTAATTCCTTTAATTTTTTTGTAAATTAAACCGTTTAGCTATTGGTGAAAACCTTCTCCTTGTTATGCTTGACGTCATTTTGCATTGGAAAAGAAAAATATTTTCATTGTAATGATAATATATCTTTATTGCCTTGCAGGAACCAATCATAGATATAAGTGATGAGAATATTTCTTTTAAATGTAAGTCTTTAATACTTTTTCTTTTTACTGGACATTATTAGTTAATTGTATTTCAGCTTATTTCAATACCTTTTGATGTTTTGCTTCATTTTCTTTTCTTGGATAAACTATTCACCTTAAGATTTATTAATTACCATCCCCGCAGTGACATCCTGAAAGTAATTCATTTTCAAAACAAAACTATCTGTTCACTGCAATATGGATGCAGTCACATTGCAGTTATTTTGATCATATTGTATGACACAAGGACACATCATTTTGTAGGCTTTGGCTTTGGTGCAAGGGGAGAGAATTATTATGATGTTTCATTGGATCTTTTTGGCAAAATAGATTTGGAGGTTTGCGAGCCTGTTTTATACAGACTTTGTTTTCATACTTTACTACCTCCCACATGCATTGCCACTGACAGCCTAATTGCTGGCCCTAGGTCGGCTTTAGGTCCTCATTCAGTCTAGCTGTACTGATGAGCCCCGATATGGGGCGAGACCGGTCTACAGCCGACTGTTTGAGGTGTCAGTGACCTCCTTTCTTTTACACTATTCCTGCAACTCTGTGGGATGGCATACAGTCCACCAAAACCTCAGCACTGCTTTGCGGTGTGGTTCTTGGTGATATTGCTCAAAGAGACTGTTGAGTCTCTGAGACTGATGCATTCTTCTTTTCACCCATTGTTTTCATAGGTTTGAAAGAATCTTTCATTACTGCCCTGACCATTCTTAAATTGAATGATATTCATGTAACAGTGCAATCACTTCCCTGGAAAGAAGCACCAGCAGTTTTACTGAAGAATCAGTAACAAGGAGAATTTCGCAGAATAAACTAACAGATCGAAAGCATCATAATACATACGTTTAGATTTTGTAGTAAAAAATCGTGATCCCTAACTGCATGTTAAATAAGTGGAATTTATCTTAAACTATTCATTTGTATTCCCTCAAATGATCTTGTATTGTTCTTTTTACTTTGTTCATTACCGAAATTAACCTTGCTAATTGCTTGATAGCTTATTTTACACCAACGTCTACAAAAACATTTTGCAAATGAAGTTGGACTTCCTCATTTTGTTTTAGTGGATAACATAAGTATTTATACATCCCTTCATTCATTACCAATTTTCTTTTAACATGCAGAAGAGCACACACAACGTTACAGATAGATGCATGACATTTTCACTAGCAAAGGTTGGCAAAGGTACCTCACTAAACTGATTTTGTTACACAATATTCGTCAGTCTTTTCCTAAGACATGCAACGTAGTTCGTGTGCTTCATTACATTGGCAGCATTTGAATAGAATGCCTGTTCATGGGCGGCGCCAGAGGGGGAGGGGAGCTTAGGGGCTTCAGCCCCCCTTTTTTACAGAAAGTGTTCTTAAGAAAATGAAAAGTATGAAAGAGAAGCAATGGAAGAAAAAACTAATGTGATAAATCCTGTTATTGCTTAATTTTCAAGGAATAAGAAGTCTATGGGGCCTTTATAAAGTAATGAATTCCGTTTTAAGACTGGAATTAATCAAACGTACTAAAAGCATGCCTTGAAAATAGCAAAATGTTTTAAACGATTGTAAGAAAGTGACTGCAAAAAATATTCTGAAATGTATTTTAAGCTTATCTAAAGAATGTGGCCGCAAAGAATATTCTGCTCGCTTCGCTCGCAGGGAAGCCTCTTCTTTAAGAAATACCTAGTGCCTCCGAAAACTTCTCCCCCATAAAATATCGTGAAGCATTTAAGTGCGCTTTAAAAAAATAGTTCTTTAGTCTAATAAAGCTATCCACTCAAGCCCTCCCCCCCCCCTCCACTTTGAATTTCTTGGCGCGGCCCTTTTGTTTAAAATCATACAAAAAGCAAGCACCCCTTGTCATAAATTAAGAAAACATGATTTAGTGCCAACCAAAACAATAATGCACTGCGTACCTAAATTTTGATGTTTATGTCGTTTATATATTTATTAATGCTAACACAACACCATTACTTGTTTATCTTGAGTAGAATAAAACGTCTGTATTATAAGTTTTTGATCAAAGGAAACCTGAGAGAGCAGATCTGATTAGAACCCCTTACCTCTTTTAGCCAAACAGACATCTCCATGATAAAATATTTAACCCTCTGGTTGTAAATTCTTTCTTGTATATGCTTCCATAAATCTGAGAAATTTTTGGCTCGAACTAGCCTCCAACTTCAGTCCTACAAATTTGATTAAAAGCACCGAATTTTTTATCTACTGTTGCTCATCTTTGCAGACAGCTGGCCACGTCTCCTGAAAAACCAGCAGAAACCAGAATGGCTGAAGGTTGATTTCGATAAAATGGTAGTTGATGATTCAGAAACAGAGGAAGTGGATCCTAAATTAAAGGTAATTTCAACATAACATGGAAATGGATGGTAGTGTCTCAAAATAAAGTCGCTTTTGCCTTTTCTGTACGCATAGAAAATATGAATTAGCTGCCAAGACAGCAGTTTCGTTGAAAACGCTGGTTTCTAGCACCGCAAATATTGAAAATCAAACTTTTTATCTTCATTCTTCGTGAGATTTTGAGCCATTCAATATAAAGTCTAGACAGTTAACGATGCAATTGCTATTTAAAATGCGTCTGTATTGCAATTTTCAACCCCATATTCTGATTATTTACCTATACTTTGCCTATTTTCCATTTTAGAACATCACTTTTGAGAATAGGATGAAAAGTGATATAGAACGAGCGGAGGAAGAAAGTAAGTCCTACAGAATTCTGAATGTTCTTTTGCAATGTGAAAAGAATTCTACCGTTTTGAAACTCACGAGGAAGAGTTCAAAAAGTTAGAATTTATCGTGTTTATTCAAAACACGAGTTAAGGTATAAAAAGTTAGAAAAACGTGCTAGAAAAAACTGCTCGTTTTGTGTAAGTGTCGTATATATTTCCCAGGTAAAACTGCAAATTACTTGATAAATCAGGCTTATTGTTAAATTATAAAATGTAAATTAAACATCTTTTGTTATTATGAAGGACCGTGTTTGCAAAGGTGATGTTCCAATATTCTTTGAATTTGCATAGATATTTTGTCTATCAATAGGCCAACTGAATTTTGGAAATTGTCTTCGATTGTGTAGGTAATGAATTGAATTTATTCGATTGTGCAACATTTTTCATGCCTGTTTTTTTTCCTGATTTTGATTTCTAATCACTGAAACCTTTCATTCTTTTCCAGTCAGTGTGTTTCTAAAAATAGCTTATCTTGCAATTTACAATAGTGGACAGGGAATCGCCTTCTGGGTTATCGTTGGGAAGCTCCTGCATAGTTTATATGCGCAAGGTCATGGTGAGTTTATAGGATACTAACAAAGGTCTTCCAATGCTTTTTGCGTACTGTTATAAATAAGAAATAGAAAATATCAAGCTTAATATAATATTCGTTATCTTAGTAATCTTTCCCTAAGTTTATAAGTTACCTTTTCAAGGCATTATATTTTGTCGCATGGTGGTATTACTGCTTCATTATGATTGGAAGTTTAGAAACTGTTCCTCAATTAGAAGATTAGATGCCAAATTCTGTTTCTGACACCCTTAAGTATATTTATAGAACAAAATTGTGGTAAACGATTTTAATACGATTAAAACACATTCTCCAAGATACTTGTCGTTAATTAAAATCCTCTCATTTTAAGGAACTTCAGTCAAAGATTTTACGATTGCATCACTGTTATGTCTCTGTTTATGTTTCAGCTGGTTTCTACTCGGCCTACGACAATGTCAGCGATCTTTTTCTTACATGCCAACTATGTGCTTGCCTGGAAATTCTTAACCCCATGTTCCGCATTGTAAACACCGGAGTCGTTGCTCCATTGATTCAGGTGATATTTATTTATCTAATTTCTTTTCTGTAAAAATCCTCAACGCTTAAATTCTGTTTTATGCAATTTTTCATTTTGTTTGTATGTTTCATTATATTTTTCATTTATAATCTAGATCATTTTGTCTTGTACTTTTGATCCCTCATAATGCTACCCCCATATCTAAATCTTTATTTTCTCAGCCTAATTTTCACATTTTCTTGATGTCAAGTTAAAAGCGACGATTTTGACGATTTTGTATTTTGTGTTTACTTATTTATTCAGAAGGTATCTAAGTACATTTATTCAAATAACATAAGTCTAGTATGTACACGATATATCTTTTGCGTTTGATCTGTTTAAAGCATTTCTGTTTATAAAATAAAGAAGCATGTTGAACCCTGATTCTGTTTTTTTTCAGGTTGGAGGTAGAAACTTTATTCTGTTTGTCCTTATTTTGCCAAATAAAGAACTTCACACAAGTGGAATCGTTTATGTTCTGTTTATGGCTTGGGCAGCTATTGAAATGGTCAGGTAAATGCCTCTTTAGATAATAATTTTTAGTTATCAATTTTACATTTATAATTTGATCTTATGTTGTTTACCACAATAAATGATATTGTGTTTTTCGTTGTTGTTTGTACATATACCTCCAACTAATTTATTCTATAGATGCATAAATATTCTATAAATAGAATTTATTCTTAAAATATGCAATGAAAAGTAGACCTTTCTTATTCATTTTTAAGTTACATTACTCCTGAAAGAGGCTCGTTACACTTAAGAGGTTTCAATGTTGTCGAGTTTAGATCGGTTGGCTATGATACTAAGTTTTTAATCAAACTTTGTTTTTGGGGAGACAGTATGGGATCTATTATTTCAAACAATAAAACATCTATTTAGCAAAACAGTGCTTTAGTGTTCGAAAGTATACCAAGGTTTATTGCTGGCGCTATCCCCTTCTATCGTTTTGCGTAAAAAAGACACCCAGAAAAGTAAGAATATAGGTAACGACAGCCACTTTGTGTTCCCGTTGCTTGTTCCAACTCTCCCTCATTTTTGAGACTTCTGTTCATAATTTTTGGCATTAATTAGCTTTATTAGTGAATCAACTGTCTATTTCCAAAATAGCCAAACTTTCTTTCTAGCTAGATGTGCTGTCTTATTTTACGTTTTTGGCAGTCAGGGTGTTTTTTCCCATAGGCCTATATTACCCTAGCTCACGTTAGTTGGATAAAATGATAGAGACATGCTTTGAGCATAGGAATTTTTCAAGAGGTTTAGGCACTAAGATAGAGCAATCTACAATCAGAAAAAATTATGTTATCTCAATTTTCTTTGATTAATCTTAATAGTCGTTTTTTCCTTTGAGTATTGTCATTTTCTCGAAGTTACAATCTGATCGAGGTTCTGTTTTGCAAAATTAATATTATTGTATTGGCGTTTGAAATTAACATTACAGTGAATAGTTAATTTCATAAATTGATATTATTGCTCTATCATTATCTTTATGAATTGATATTTACTTTGATATGCCAAATTTTTTATTAAAACATCGTTTGCCAATTGTTTTCTTTCAGGTATCCCTTCTATGTCACATCATTGTTTCGAAAGAATTTCCGGTTTTTGACATGGCTGCGATACTCTCTTTGGGTTGTGTTGTATCCATTGGGACTTACCTGCGAAGGTTAGTTCTTCATCAACCCAATTTTTCTTGCCTCATTTTGTCCTAGATCTCTGTATAGGGCAAAATTGATTAGAACCAAGTGAATTGATATCCTTTGCAGCTGTAAACTTTAGAACTAGGTATGAGTATTTAACTTATTTTAAAGGTTCATCAGATTTCTTAGTTTTTATGAATTATTGAATGTAGCAAGTTAATTTACATATATCATTGTGCCTTTTGTAAATGGAATATTTTAAATATTGGAGAGTGCACACCAAGTTCAAATCCCCTTTAGAACATTTTGCAGACCCTAGAAACATTTACGAGTCAGAAAAATCACCCGTGTTAATTGCCACTCCAATTAAAGTAAAAGTCTAAACAGGGGGTATGCCAAAGATAGACAGCTTTGTGCTGAATTTTACTGGTTTCCAAAATATTGAACTCAATATTACTGGACTCAAATACACAATCTGCTCTTTCAAGTTTTTTTTATTTGTCAAAAAATTGCTTTGCCAATTTTTTGGCCTCAACGAGACCTTGCCTGCACTTAAATATTTTCAATTTTGTTTTACAATTTTAAAATTAACTCGTTGATAAAAACAAATTATTGCTAGTTCAGCAAAAAGAGGTTGTCAAGGTGATTGACATTAACTTGCTTTAAACAGATATAGTTTATTGATTTCATTCTGTGTTCTTTCTTTCTACATTTCTCCCTATTATTTTACTTTTCGTCATAAGCATGTTAAAGTTGGGATGCATTTTAAAGAGAGAGTTTGTTCATTGAACTTTACCATTATCAAGGGTGCGTTCATTCAATGGGGTGGTAGAAAGAAAGGGAAACTAACTCATGAATGATACAGTATTGAATATTAATTTACACATATTTGACAGAGAGATATTTCTATGTTAGACATTTTCTAACAGTAAAATTTTTCGCCTATTAGCTGGATTTTAAAATTGGTTTCCTGCAGTAATAATGCTATTTGTTTTAGGTCTAATTGTGTATAGATCAATTCCATATGCAGAAGAGACACGGCGTATTTCCTTGGACCTGCCAAACCAACTGAACTTCTCATTTAAGTTCTCATATTTTCTAAGATGCTACATGTTTCTTTTGGTTTTTGGTGAGTAAAATTCCTGGGGCACTTCTCCTTAAAAATCTATGTCTGATCTGTTGTTAAATGTAATATGCTCACACTTCTTATCTAAAGTAAGTATTTGCAATATTACTTTTAAATAGAATTTTAAGAAACTGCCCTGTGAACCAAAAACTAAGAATGATCCTCTAGGTTAATTTCAAATACATTGCTTTAAACTTGGGCTGCTGGGTCAACTTTGGAATTTTCTGAAATTTTTCAATCAGCAAAAGCATAATTTTCTGCGTTTTCTCTTATCTTTGTAAATTCCAACTTATCCTAGAGATCTTTGAAATTCATATTGATCACCGAAAAACATCACATTTTAATCTCTTTCAGTGCTTCCAGAGGCATTGCGTTACAATCTAGGAAATATTTCTGACCACTAGCTTGGCTGCCAGGCCTACTCACAATGCTTTGGAAAGTTGAAAATAACCAAATAGTTTAATCAGAAAAATATAAGTTTCTTAAGCTTCTGTGCATCTTCAAAATTGCCAGTTTGTATAATGGAAGACATTTTCAAGACAGAATATATTTACATTTTAATTCTTGTTTCATGGCCAGTAAGAAGTTTGTTTCAATTGACTGAAGGAATGTTTTTTACTAAGGGGGAGCATACATGATGAAGCATCTGCTTATTCTGAGAGAAAGAAAACTTGGGACACGTAAACAGAGATCTGCATTGAAGAAAGACTAAGAAGAACTCCCAAAAGACTTAAGGTTACATTATGAATACTTTTTTATTGGCTTTGATTTTATGATTATAGTCAAAATCTTAAGTTTGACTTATCCCTTATGTTGCCATTTAGCAAAAAATCTTGCATAATTTAATGTGGAGAAATGCTTTAAAGGAAGATGATAAAATTCAGCCAACAAGAAGGGGTTTTAATTCAACCTTTTAAATCATGTTTTTAAAGTTTGAATCTCAAAATGCAAGTACTGAAGAGTCATCTATACATTTCATTAGTAGTTTGTCAAAGTTTTACATTTCTTAACAAGCTTTTGGCTAATGAAAGCTTCAGATAACGAGAAAGAAAACCATTTCTTGGTATGTGTATGCGTCATTGTTGTATTATCAAATTATGCAGTTATTGGATAATTTTTAAGGAATATATGTAAAACCAGTAAAATTTACATAATTCACATAACACTTGCAAAATCTGAAAATGGAACAGCTCCTGCATGTGATATATATTGTTTGAAGCTATCAATTTTGAAAGATGCTACCCTTTTCTTAATTCTATCAAAAAATGCAAAATTAGAGTTTTCTTTTTTCTGAACCAGATAGTAGTGAACTGGATTATCAGTCAATTTGACTTCTTTCATCTTCCTGTTTGACAATTCTAGAGAATTTGCAAAACTTGGAAGTAGTGATCCTGGAATTTTGTTGCAGCTTGAAATAAAAAAAGAAATAAAAACATATGAAATTTTGTGATTGACTGAAAACATTGTTTTAAAATCAAGTCTTCAGGTTTTGCTTAATTGGTCTGAGTGAAATGAGAAAAGCAAAGAGCCTTCATCAACATGAAAATTATTTATTTGAGTATTGTGTTGTTTGTATAAGTTACATGTTTCATAAAAAATTAATCCTTGCAAATCAATTCTGGGTAGCTGTTTGTTACCTCAGATCAAGGACCTTCAAAGCTGAAAGTGCTGATGGATCTGCAAGAACTTCGATAAAAAGACCAAACTCTCCTTCACCTAAGGGAAAATTGGAAATTTACACTGACAAAGAAATGTATAGATAGTGACTAAGGTGCATTGAAAAATCTGATAAATGAATCACAAATATTTAGATTAATATTTAAATTGGTATCATGAAATGTTTGAAATGAAAATCTTGAGATAAATTATAAGCCCTTTGTCTTTGCATAGGCTTTGTACTTCATAGCGACATAAAAGTTATATTTTACAACATACCAATTCTGTTTCCAGACAAACAAAGTGCCTCTAGAGTTGAATTTCTAGAAAACGACCTCATTGTTTCTTCAGTGAAGGCACCTGTTGACAAATATTAGTTACTTTAGAACAGATGTGTTTGCAAGACTTTATCCAACAATAACACAAAATATTGTTCAAAAAAGAAAAAATTAACATTTCTCAAGAAAGAAGGTTTATCTTTTAACATCCCATAGATCATGGAATGAAAGTAAATTATCGAGGTTTCATAGAATTTGGCAAGCATATCACAGCAAGGCAACAACAGAATTTATGACACTTTATTTGATTAATAAATTTTTACCATGTTTATTTTTGGAATAGTTTCTACATAGAAATAGCATAACATGATGAAGCCTGTACATAGATTATGAATACAATGGTGATGAAGTAATACATTGCTGATATAAAATTGCAGTCAGCACCTCAGTTCAATTACTTGAGACATTTCACAAAAATATTCATCTGAAATTTGTGACCTTGTATAATGGTTGAGCCTTTAAAAAATCGTCTGGCTACAAGTTATTTAAAAAATACTATATAAATACTGATAGTGTTTGCGTTCTAGACAGTTTAGCAAGGTATCTCCTTTGATTGTTGATCTCTTGGGAGTTTCCATTTGAACCTGGTTCAAATCATTCCTCAATACCTGAAGATGACAGTGCAATATCTGGCCTTTGGGAACTTTTAAGCAAAATAATGTTCACAAGCCTACTTCAAACCAGGCTTTTTCTTCTTGCTGAAATATTTGAATAAGACACTCATTTGTATTTAACTCACCAGGTCCAATGCAACATGCAAGTTTCAGATTTTTCAGTTTCCCATGAACAAATAGGCTCCTTAAACTGTCATCACTGCAGCTATCATAACTGTTACCAGACATGTCAAGATGCTCCAATGAAATACTTTCTGAATGATTATAAAGTATAAAATTATTAATTAATTAAACAATCAAATGAATAGGAATGAAAATGGCTTGTGGATAAGGCAGTGAACTAAATGTCATGTGTATTCAGATTTATTACTTTGCTAAAAGGAATTTCAACTATACCCCCAGGAGCTCTGTTGGAAAGGCAGTTGCATCTAGTTTACTATTCCGAAACAATATTTTCATTAATAGCCAAAGTCTGCCAGAAACTAGTTCATCAGTTATACATTACAGGGTGAAAGGGCTTGAGTGCATTCTGCATTCCCAGCAGTTGTTGAATTTTGTTATGAATTTATTAAAGGCATTTATTACAGGGAGTCATTTAACAGAGCGAGAAATTTTTAAAAATGGAAGAAAATCAATGGGAATGAATTTTCATGTTTAATGATGTAGAGAATAAAGAACTGTGACACTCCTTACAAACAAATTATTTCTAGACATGATCCTGTATTGTAGACATGATCTTACATTGTTATTAATTTTCTCATATACCAGGTCATATTTTTGTATGCAGCGTTTATTAGAGGAGGATGTTGGCTAGGAGAAGCATTTATTTGAGGTTAAGAAAATACCCTTTGCCATTTTGAAAATGAAACTGCAACCAGAGGTATCCATGCCACAGTCTGCCAGCTTGATGGACTTTAAGACCAAAGAGGATTTTAAGGCTTGTGCAAGAGCCTCTGCATCAGTGGACCCAAATTTGTTTTCACTCAAATCCAAGGTTATCAAGTCACTCCAGTTGCAAGCACAATTGAGCTCTGAGTCAAAGCACCACCTAAATTCTGTACTGTTGTTAAGACCATTTTCTGCAAAACTGATAGAGTTATGACAGGGTACTTGTGATGAATTCAAATTGCAGTCAATCAATTTGAGTGTTCTGGGCTTTGGCACTGCTGTAGTGTTTCGTTTGCTACATTGTTCTCTTTTATGCCACAATAAGAGCCTTTTAGATTGGCACCCTGGCATACAATTTTCTAATATTATGCTTTCAATACAGTTGTTATTAGCAGAGTTTAAAAGTATTGCTTTTATGATTTGATCAGATTCTCTAATCAAAAGTCTCCATTCTGGAGACAATGCAAATGATGTCAACCTAGGCAATTTGTTCACTATGTCACAAATAATATCCATTGCTTCAGTTGATGCATGACAATTTCTTAAGCTTAAACTTGTGATGCATGGGGCAATTTTACCATCTGTATTACAGTGTATTATTTCGTTTTTAGTGCCATTTATGAAGTCACAAGAAGGATAAGTCTTTCTGATGCTGCCATTTATGGAATATGTAGCTCCATCCAAAGTTTCATTGAATTTTTTCTGCTTCTTTGGGGTTGCAAAGCTATCTCCTTCAATATATTCTTCTGGTTCTATGTTCCTTTCCCTTTTCAATTCATTGCTTGTGATAGTTCTATTTTTGGTATGGTCATCAAGTAACAATTCATGAAAGTTTTCCATAGACAGGGCACCAAACTTGCAATTCAAAAACGTTAAACCCTTCAAATCTGGGAAAAACTTTGTACATAATACATTTCTAACACATGATATATGGCATTGCTTGAAGCTCATAAAATCACGCAATTCTATATGATTAACTTTTGAGGTTGACTTCTGCAGTTCTTCATGCAAAGTTATCATGTATTCAAGATTTTGTAAAATTCTTGGATAAAATCGTATAATTTTGAGGTGATCTTGAAGCAGTGTATTCAAACTTTTCAGGGTATCAGTGAATGATTCTTTGTGTATCTTTGAAAACAATCTTGACTTCTTTATGTAACAATCAAACCACTTCACTGCAAATAAGAAATTACGCAGAAAGTCAGATATGTCATGTTCTTCATCATATGTTTTGCTACTAAAGGGATATTTTAGGTTATGAAGCAAGAACCTTTTTACTAGATTTAATTTTTTGTTAAAGCTTGTACAACAACTGAACAGTAATCAGGATTTGGCATTTCCAGAACGTATAGGCATTTTGTACTTCAATGCCAGGTTAGTTATAACAAGAAGACTAAAAGGTCTTACTTACTCAGAAACTGAAACTTGACCAGGTAAATGTGTCATACCAAAACTAGTACTTAATTGTGAAGATTACTGGCAGTACCATAGAAATGATAGAGTCATCCAAAGGGCACCATTGCTTAAGAACAATGGGAAATAAGGTGGTTTTTCATTGAAAACAAATACTTTTTGGAGGGGAATGAACCATCCAATAACAATAGTATCTATGACCCCATTACTGGCAACTAGTATGTTTATGTATAGAAATAGTTATTTCTAGGTTGTTACTCTTCAATATCATCATAACCTCTTACCCTAAGCTATCAAAATACAGATTCAGCTCTGTCTAATGAATTTAATGAAGAAAAACAAACCAAAAAGATCCTCATTTTTATCAAAATGCTGCACCACATCATGAAAAACTCTTTGGAAATATATTTGTTGAGTGCTTCTTCCAGTGGTATCTCCTTGTGACCCTGGCTCATAGAACTTGTTAGCTATTCTAGAAGCTAAAGTTTTCCAAAGCCTCTCCTTTTCAATAGCTAAAAGAAAAAATTGGACCAAATAATTTTTTGGATTGGACTAAATAAAATAAATATGAATTCTCAATAACTCGTAATGCAAACTGTAAACCTTATGGCATAGTAGGGCATTTAAACAAACTACAAGAAGGCATGTGTATTCTTCTGTTTTATGATTAGGAGCACAGGAATGGAGCAAGGGAAGCTATTTGACAAATATAAACATTATCTCAGGCATTTATTGTTTCAGACATGGATAATTTCCATTCAGAGGAACTTCCCTAGGCAAGCAATGAAAAACAGTCTAGCACACTCCTCTTATCACGTTGACAAAAAAATAATGTCAAGAATGCTGTTATTTCGCATATTCAGGCAATAAATTCACAGAATATATTCAAAATGCAGTTAAAAGTCTGGCTGTGCACATTCACAAAACAAGGTGTGATGTTTGCAAACATCAATTGTTTACAAGCACATTATTTGGTTTTGTGCACATAAATCACTTTAACTTGGTTCAACAAAATTCTCTAAAATACAAAAAGGTCAGAAAGTGGCTATTTGCTGCAAGTCTGTGTGCCTGTATGGAAGTGGATATAAATCATAAATTTTTATAGCACTGTTATGAGGGCATAGAGATAAAGGGTCTAGATAAAAGCTCCCTAAGTTTCCTTTTAGGATGCATCTTTGGCTAAAGGGGTTTTGGCCTAGACTTGATAAATTTGCTGGAGTTACTCTAACAATAAGCAAATGAGGAGAAAACAAGGCAAAGTTGGGGCCGGAGGGCTATCACTCCAGAGTAAAATCTGTGTTTCTAATGTCAGAGACCTCTGGTATGGGTGTGTCCTATAGGCTGACATACTAGTTAAGGAGACATTTTATTATTTCTTTGCTGTAAAAAGGTATTTCAATTTTGTAACTTTCAAATTCTTGTTGTATAATTTCTTATCTCCTGACAAGCAAGGTTGAAAAACCTATGAGTTTGGCAGATGCATGTCCGCAACAAACAGCTATCAGCTACAATCTATGAGCGGAGGCATTTGAGCTGGGAGTAACGATGTTCATACATACATACATGACTAAAGTATAATAAACATGATTGATTGACTTTGTGGGTCCGATCTGCAGAGTACTGCAGATGCACGTGTCAGTGTAGGGCTGAACTTCAAAATTTGAAATTTCATACCAAATTTACTTCAGGGCTACTATGAAATTTTTTTTGCATGCCATATGAATAACAAAAGGTGGTTTGCACACAGAAAATGTGCTTGGAATTATTTTGCATTTGCCAGATCTCATAGAAAACTGCCATACTATGAAGACTTGTTATCGTTCAAGTGCAGGCAAACAAAATCCAGCATAAACCCAGCACAGGCAGACTGACAAGGCTCCTGCGTAGAAGAAACAAAGTGTTCCAACCTTGCATTTACTCACTGTCAAACCCATCTGTTTCATGTCAATGATGTCTGGTAACCCTGCACATACCTTTTAGAAATCCTTTTGATTCAAGAAGGCATAGTCCATAGGCAGATACATTATGTGCAATTTTTTTGACAATGCTGCTGGGCAAATCTAAAAAGAATTAGTGGTATAATAATTGAAAAAAGATGTGGAATAGATATTTCTTTTTGGAACAAAGAGTGAGTTATGACAAATGACAAATATTTGCAAATGAAGAAGTACAAGATTAAAGTCCATCCAGTAAATTAGACGAAATAAGACATTTCAGCCATCAAAGGGCTAGTTAAAAATTCTACGTCACATTTCCTTCCCTGTAGCTCTTGATCCTGCCATAATTCTTTTCATTTTTGAAGTTGAAGTTGAAAACATTACCATGATGTTATTCTAATTTTTCCCTTCTAAATTTTTCAATGTAGATAAAATTCTCCTTTAGAAATTGACAAGAAAAAAATCAATGTCGAAACAATATCATTTTTGCTGCCTTACCAGAAAATAAACTTAAATTAGCACAGAGAACTTTGTCGTCGGTAATTACACTTAAAGACTGGCTTAGAAGAGTGGAAGGTACTTTCACCATGCCTTCTCCGTCCTCCATCTTTGGAACCTCTTTCCGGTGTTGCCTCGTTCACGATATATGCTCACATGTTCTAGTAAATAATAAATATTATGAGGTGCAGGAAAGAACCGTGTGAAATGTAGAATTTAATTTCAGTGAGACCGAGGGATTCAATTCGCTTTATTGTCACAGAAGAATCTTAGAAAATGGTGAGTAATGTATATTTATTTTATTGTCAATACCATATATAAAAGATATTAACACTCAAATACAGTTGATATGATTGGGAGTGAACTGAACACTGAAGTGGAAAACTGTCTTTAATCTTTTCAGTTCAGTTCAGTTCAGTTCAGTTTTCATTTTTTAATTCCACTACATACAATTTATCAATAATAAGACAAGCATACATCTAAAATACAAGAAATTAATACAATATACCAATACAAAACATAGACACAAGATAGATTGTATGGAGGGAATTACTTACAGGAGGAGCTCTCCCAGTAGTTAGACTAATCGAGGAGAGACCACTCCCTATTATAAAAGTATCTCATATAAAATTGATTTCTTTAATTGACATTATGATGTTGACAAAACTACTTGATGGGCAGATAATGACATTTTTGATATCCACTTTTCCAAAATTTAGTAATTAGTTTCAAATAGGAAAGCTTTGATTTTTCGAGGAAAACTATTAACAGATGGAGATTGTTTATCACTTTTGCAGAAAATGATCTGCCAGACTGCGGAGAATGGCATTTCTTGAAGAGATCTTCTACCTACAAGAAACAATAAAGATTTGCGCACATGTGCTATTCTCTGTTCCGGGCAATTAATCTTCGTATTTGCCAAAAATGGAGCATAGAATTGGAATCTTCATGTTAAAATTGGTCTGTGCCGAAAATTTTTCTTTGTTTGGGCTTTCAGGCAGCGAATTATCCTATTTTCAAAACGTAGCTTTTCCTGTGCATTCCAATGGAATTTTTTGCTATAGTGAAGTTTCTTCACTACAGCAGCAAATTCCGGTCAAATTTAAAGAAATATCTAAAGATTCAAAACAAAGTAATTTGCGATCGGACGGTCCAAACAGCATGAAGTTCTCAGTATAAACTAATTTCAAGATGAAGATTTCAAATCTGAAGCCCAGTTTTTAGAAAGGTCTGTAGATAGCGAGATATAAAATCGATGATACCAACCCGGAACAGTGAATAGCAACAAGCTTTGAATTCAGGCAAAATGCAGCCGAATAATACCTGCATGCAGCCCCCACAGTTTCTATCACATCACTGAACTGAATCATTGAAAAATTAGGCTTCCTTAGTAGGGTCTGGACTCACCGTACAAAAGCCAAGTCATATGACTGTCCAATGTTTCATGGAACCATTTGTGGTCCCAGCCCAGACTGGAAACTTTTTCATGCGCCTGCAATATATTGTCAGTGCAAAAAATTTTTCCATCTCCTTGCTTTTGCATATTTGCTGCCCAAAGTCCCTAGTTAATAAACTTTGCTACTAAATGTTTCTTAATGTGCACGATTTCAGGCACGCAGTTGCTTCATTAAAATAACATACAAAAAACACACTAAAAATTATATATGTAGCTTTGAATGACAAGAATTCATTTGAGTGAGTGGAGATGTGAGAAGAAATTAAATTCAATGTATGTACATTAAATCAGGCCATGCTGGAAATAAAATGACAGGGGTGCAATGAATCACACTCATTGTGGTGCCAAGGCGTGCAATGGTGTGCTGTATTTAGACTAGACTAAATAACTTCATCATAAGGAAGCACAAATAAAGGCTAGTCCTATCAATACCTTTTTATTAAAAAAGCTTCATTAACATCAAATCCAAAATATTAAAGAGAACAACATTAACAATAAGGGAGGTTAATTAATATTCCTGACAATCTCATTTTTAAAATTTCAAAATTTTATCTGTGTTTACACCATAAAAAAAACTAATCTGTTGACTAATGTTAGAAAGAATTAAATTGTTAATTACACATTTCTTGGGTACAAATAGCTTTTTTGTACCAGTATATAGAGGAATTTTGAGTCCTGAGAAAACAGGATTTTATTGATCGCACTTATAAGGTACACTCTTAAACCACAGCATAATCTGGGTCAAGTCACTTAAAGCTTAAAGATCAATAAGCCTGTTCAAATAAAAACAGCCATACATGTGCCATGAATTGTAACTAGTTACTGCAAATGAGACATGTGACCACAACTGCAAGGCAAGAAATATCTGAAGTAATGTTCTAACCTTTTTGATAAGTTATATGTAACAAGTTTGGTATTAAACTTTTCATTTATAATTAAGAAGTGCCAACTTGACTGATGTTGGATTTTTTTAACTGACTGGTGTTTGATTATTTTTGTGCACTGTGTTGCTTAAAAGTTCAAGATTTTTGATTGCCAAAATCTATAAGATGCGAAAACAAACAACATTTTTAATTATGATCTCATAGACATTGTAAATTGAGCTTTTTAGAAGAGCAGAAAGAGCTTCAGGACTGTAGTTTCACTGAGGGGACAAAAATAATTGAGGGAACTAATTGTAATTCCATTAAAGTAGGTGTCATACTTTGGTGTGACATTTAAAGGGAATAAAAAGGCAATTTTTCTTTAAATAATGCCTTAAAATGGTTGTGTATCTCACAAAATTTTTTGATAATGAAAAATATGTTGCTTTTGTCCTTTGATCCCTTATCGTAAAGATTTGTGAAAATTTTCTGAGGGATAATTGCTCAACCTGGTCATTCCATTACCACCCCTGAAGAGCAGTCCATCCGATGACCAAGTACTTACTTCTTACTTTTATGGGAAAATCTTTATTTCTGTTGTTTTTTTCATTGCATTTATAATACCAAATTTTTTCAGGTAGAAGAATGGCAGCAGTGATTCCATGATGAAGAAAAGATCAACCTTTGCTGATTTGACATTTTCATGATTTAAGTACGTAATTTTGAGTTTTGTACTAGTTTTTTTATTTATTGACCCAGAGCTTTTCCTACAAGTGTATCTTGGGCAATGATGCCCAACATCTGGTAGCTAATGACCTTCCTCATTAGATATTAAAAGAGCTTCCTTGCAATCAGTTTTAATTCTAATTTATTGAAAACAAAATAAAAGTTTCTGAGGTAACAAATTTAAATAAATCACTTTTCTAGTTCAAGATT